>CM075214.1:83781-1283781 GCA_037577465.1 Liposcelis bostrychophila | reverse complement strand
TTTTGTTTTTTAACAATAATTTTGCTATAGTACCCTGGACATCGAATTATTACATTGTAAAAGTCTTTATAAGTAACCTTGAATTGAGACTGATAATTCTATGGTCAGACAATTAATGACGAAAATTCCGAATTTTAGTCAGAAAAAAAATTGCTTTTTTGAAATACTTATTTTTTTTTTGAAAATTGCTCCAGAAATGGGTTCAATTTGATATGAAAGCTCATTACAGCAACTTTGTTTTCAACGAAGGTCTCTTACAGGTTCTACTCATGAATCATAAACCGTGACATTATTGTAGTATCTGCCACTTTTTAATTCTTCAGATTAGCTCTACATGCTAAGAATTGGAATTAATATATTGCTGTTCTAGGATGAGACAGACTGTTTTTTCAACACACAGAAATATACTAATTTTAAAGATGGCAATAAATCTGCGGTTAAAATAACTCTTGCCCCTATTTTCTGCTGAAATTGGAATATACCTTTTTACAATTCTTAAAACACACCATATTTTCTTATATTTTCCGGATGTTTCAATAGTCCCGGCATCACTCCTCATTTTAAGATAATTATTTATGAAAATTGAACAATGGCGACAACGGAGACAAACAAAATTACCCCCAAAAAAAATACTAAATGCGAGAAATAAATACATAAGCAACCAAAAAATATAAAAACGTTATTCCTTTTTCGAAAAAGTTAAGTTAGGTTATATCAACATGTCTGCTTTCTGCGTAGAAGAGAAATTTAACCACATCATGTAAAAGAATTCTCTAGAGCCCTTCTTCATCTGATATACTCTTAGAAAAAGGATATGAAAATGCTTTCTAAAAGGAACCTCAAAGGATTAAAGAAACGATTTACGGATACGGTAATGCCAAACAAAACAAAAGAGAGGAAAAAAAAAAAAAAAAAAAAAGGGAGAGGAAAAAAAAATATTTTTCGCTAAGACACTGCAAGTATTTGTTTCCAATTTCGCTAACAAACTTTTTTTTTTCTTCGTCTTGGTCCTATTCAAAATGGTTATCACGTGCTTTTGAAAAATACAAAATCAACGTCCAACTTTTGGGGTTCATCACGCATCCTAAAAGAAAAAGATTTTCTTTTTTTTTTTTTAAAGGAAAAAAGAAAAACTGTATTTTTTTTCCTCAGGTTTCGACCGATTTAATTCCGGACGAGAAAGCATTCTCTCTCTTTTTTGATGAGAGCGATATGAGCCAAAGTTTTTTACCCTAGCCAATGAGAAGGTTCCATTTTCCGAGTGTCGGTTGTGATTTTTCCTCTTTCCTTTTATTTTTTCTTATCCCCGAAAGCGCTTGTTTAGCCTTCGGGAAATGGCCTTTTCTCGAGGGATAAAACGTTTTCTTCAAGTGCCTTTAAATTAGTTAAAAACGAAATCCGGGCTGCAATCAACATTTCAATACGAATTTCGGTTTTATTTTTTTTATTTTTTCCGTTTACTTGTATCCATCCACTGACGTTTCTCTTTACCTTTTCTCTCCAAATCGCTGACTAAGGAATCCATTGTACAAAAAGATTATATGTAAATGGGGGGTTTTCTCTCTTTTTCAAGAAGCTACCTTTTAAGCAAAATGAAAATCAAATATTTGCATTTAAAAAGGGAGCCATCCCAACGAGTGCTAAATCGCGTGACGCTTTCAACCTTTTTTGCCGGATATGTCGTAAATATTCCGATCATTTTCTCCAGGTACGGGTTTTAATTTTCCAAATTTTGAGGTGGAAAATTTTAATTAGAAAAGTTTGACTTGGAATATTAGGAGAAGGAAAATAAAAATCATTTCGAGAGAGCCATTCCAAAGCTGTGTGGGCATGATTTCAGCAGTCGATATCGAAAGGAATGTCTCAGAAGACAAGAGACAACACGAAAGACAAGATATTTATTAATGACATAAGCAAAAAAAAAAAAAAGTTTTAAAAAATGGATCAAACGTCCCAAGGCATGTACTTTAAATATATATGTAAACGATTTACGTTTTAATTATAAGCGACTTGAATTTTTAATTATTTTTACAAATAGATCCAAAAATGTGCCGTATTTAATTTAATTTAATTTTTTTTTTTCGATGAAAGTTTTAAAATGTTTATTTAAAAGTTTTGGTAATATTTTTAAATGAAAATGATGGGCGGATCTTTAACTTTATTAGGACTGGTAACAATAACTTTTGTCCGTTTTTGTCCGTGGAAAACGTTTTATATATTTTTCAAGTGCACTAAGTTTGAAAAATATAAAGAATTTGTCTTTTATATCTGCCATTTTGAATCCACCATCATGAATTCACCATCTTGAATTTTAAAGCCGATGTCGAATTCAAAATTGGCAATATTGTAAACGTATAGAAATACTGAATTTCGCAAAAAATAATGAAAATTTGGCTTTTAAGACTGCCATATTGGATCCGCCATCTTGAATTGTAAAACTAATTCCAATTTGAATCAGCACGCTTGAAAATATATAAGTGCGTGCATAAATTCGATTTTTGTCCCAATTTTTTTGGTGTCTGGCACCCCGTAAATCACGAAGCCAAAAACTTTCGACATCGTCAAAATAACTCTATGGAGCAGAAACAAATCCGATTTTAAATGCAAACGAAACAAAACAAAACAGAAAAAATATCTTACGAGAAAAACTAGTAAACAAGAACATTACATATTTCATTTGCAACCTTATGAATTCTTCGCAAGAGAAAAAAAAAGAAATTGATAAACAGGAATGGGTCGATTCATATCAATAACCGTAAAAGCGAATGGAACAGAAATTTTATAAATTCAGTTAGTGTTCTTGCCCCCTCGGCATGAGAACAATGAATCACTGTAAAACGGCTGTGGAGAAATAACGCGAAAAGGTTCGAGAGAGGTTAGAAAAGTTCCAAGGAGGTTCGTCCCTTTTTCTACGGTAGTGAATACAGATAAACTGAGCCTCAAGATTACGTACGTGATCCGTTATTTTATCATTTTCCGTCCTTCGACTTTTTACTTTTTATATTCAATAGACTTTTTTTTCCTGAGGAATAATTTCGTGCATACCTTTGAAACGAAGATCTTGAATTCATAAACTTTATACCAAAAAGAGGAAGAAAAAAAAAAAAAAAAAAAAAAAAACTTTCGGATCAAATTGATTTTTATATATTTCTTCCCCACATATACGAATCTATCAAAACACGTTATTAGATTTTTCGAAATTTTTTTATTGCTTTTTTTTTTATTTTATTTTAAATCGACTTTCTGCTATATTTATAGAAAGAAAATGTGGGTTGTTTAAAGGTTGGGAAAACCGGATATCAATTTTCGTTTCTCGGTCAGTTTTAGGAGAAAAAAAAACTTTAGGAAAAATTATTTCTATAAAAACGCATTTCCGTTGGGAATATCAGGAAAGAATCAAATTAACAATTTACATGGAAACGAGGATTTCCAATGCAAAAATACACCCACCCTCAGAAATTGATTGATGACAACTAATAGACTTGAAATCGTTAAGTGCATACAGCGAACCTGGGAGAGTGCCGAAAACCCACATTTTAATTTTTTATGTTAACAATTTCTACATTTCAGCACATGTAGAGGTATTCCAGAAAACACCAATTTTGGATTTCAAAAGTCCAGAGGTCTTGACCAACCATTTACTGTTCTGCTAGAAATCTAAACTTCGGATGCCAACGGCTGCCAGCAAGCTGGATCAAAGCAACAATCCCATATTCCCCTGCAAAAAGATGAAATGTTCTTCTAGGATGTGAATAAAAATTTATATTATATAATACCAATTTTTGACGTATTTTTTTAGCTGTCGCAGCAAAAGTTTGGTCCGGCGACGCTAACATGAAGAAAAAGTTTTTTTTTGTTTTTAAATGGCCATTAAAAAAAAAAAAAAATAACAATTACGCCCTTTGATTTTCGCTTTTCGGTTTCTTCAATCGGACCACCCGTTCTCTGCCAAAAAAATAAAAACTGAATTAGAACTTCCATCTACACCTTAACAACGGCTTTCGTTTCGACCCTAATATTTGGCCTAATTTACCCTTTCATAAGGTCATATCGATGGGTGAAAGTTAAAACAAATTTAATTTTGGGGCACGAACCTTATGGTAACCAGGTGGCAGCCTTTGAAATTTCGAAAATTAAGGGACATTTTACTAGAGGGAGTAAGCTCTTTCGCCGGTTCCACCGGCGACTATTTGTGCAAGTCAAAAGCATTCAGGGGAATTTCGCATTGCGAAAATCCCTCACACGTTAAATGGCTTCACAAATCTTTCCCCAATTTACGGTTTTAACATGATCTGTATTCCGTTTGAGTTCCCTTAAAGGGGTCGCACGAAAAAAAAAGTGTTGACAAGGGTACAAAGGAAAAAAAAGATTTTTCTTATACAAACGCCTATGAATATAAAATGTTGCCATCCACTACCTTCTTGCTCCCCACAATTGAGCTATGTTTGATAAAAACTTACACAATTTTAGTGATAGATGACGTGTCGGCCCTGTGGTAAAGTTCAACCTCATTTTGTATTCTCATCTCCTTCCTTTCCAAGACACGAGGATTCGGAAAACCCTCTTGCGTTGGTAGAAAGAATAATTTTTAAAAAAAGAAAAAAAAGCAGTTTTGATTCGAAAAATGAAAAAAAAAATTAGATATTTAATTTTAAATAGGATGTAAATATCAAGTCGAACACATAAATTTAAAAAAAAAAAAGTTTCTGGAAATGATGACAAAAAAATCCCCGGCGGCAAAAATATCAACTTCTTCCTTCCTTCTTTCCTAGTGATTGCGTTTTGATTAAAAACTCTGAAATATGACTTTCATTTTTATTTTTTCGTGTAATTGTTGTTTTTTAAACTTTTTTTTTCTTCTTTATTTCTAAGCACGCAAAAAAGAAAACTTATTAATTACGAAATTTTCATGTTTATTGAAAAAACTAATGATTAAAAAAAAGAAAGCGAAATTAACATCTGGAACTGACACCTGAACGTGTCTCCCTCTCAAAAAACAAGGAGCCCAAGAGAATTTTTTTTTTTTTTTTTTTTGTTCGGGATTGTCGTGCCGAAATTCAATTTTTTTTTTTTCTTTTGCCGAAAACAATATTCTGCATTATTCCGAACATAATTCACTCGTTCTTTTGAATAAAGCATATTAGAAAGAAAAAAAAAAGTTTCTTCTAAACTTCCCGTACTTTTTTTTATTCTCCTGTCTCCGGAAGAAATAAAGTGACAAGGAAGATTCGAAAACTGCCACGTGCAGCCTCTAAACAGGTTAGAAGAAAAAGAGACAAACATCACGGAACTGCATGCGGAGAACGAAAGTAAAACAGAGTAATAAGAAAAAAAAATACTAAAAACGTTTCTTATTTTTCCTTCCCATTGTGATGGGATTTCTTTTAAGACTTTCGAAAACCGCTTTCATTCCGGGCAGCATTCCTATTAAATATTTGTAATGCTTTTTTTTGATTGATTTTTTGATTAGAAGTATCGAAAAAATATTGAGAGGCATTTTTTTTTTCATTAAAAATAACTGGGGCTTGCTACAAAGAAGTATCTTGTTTATTGCCCAGATTATTTTTTGATGGGTTCTCGGGAAAATTTTTTTTTAAATAAGCGAACCCGCTGAAGTAAGGGTTGACAGATAGCAGGCACGATCTCTTGAGAAAATTCTCAGTACAAGTGACTAGCACTGGTATTTTTTTAGTATTAATGTAACTAGTATTTTTCTCCAATATACGCGTACACAGTAAAAAAATAAAGTAAAGTAAAGTTAACTTGGATCCAAAAAAAGAAAAAAAATCTGAAGTCGGAAAAAAAGAGCAACAGTATTTTAGATGCGGATATTATTATTAGTTCGTTTACATCACCGGCCGATTAGCCGGACTGTGGTGTTTTCGGTTTTTTACAAATGAAAATGAAATCGGATCGCACCGAAACCGAGCCAAAAGGTTTTGTTATGTTTCAGAAAGATTCAATATTTAATATGTATGAAAATTGCCTAAATTTTAACATTTTTTTAATTAAAAAAACGCCATTGTTTATTTTTTGTTGTTGAAATACTTACCAATTTCATCGCTAGAGCGCAGTATTAGTCTCTCGTAAAGAAACATTTTTTGTCATTGCGAAAACAATTAAAAATTATGAAGTATAAAAACAATTGTTCATCTGAACATAACAAAACATTTTGGCACGGTTTCGACCTTGTTTTCATGAACAAAATACCGGATTTTAAAAAAAAACTTTAATATTTTTTTATCGCTAAAATGTCTCCACCGGCCCGGCCAACAGGACGGCGATGTAAACGAACTATCACTTCAAGACCGAAGCAAAAAAAAAAAAAAAGAAAAGGGAAACGAGATTTTTAAAAAATAATAAAAACCTTTTTTTTTTTTTGAAAATGATCTGTATTCTTGTTTTAAATTAATAAAAAACGAAGCCCTTTTTCTTTTCGAAAGAAAAAAAGAATTGTACTTTTTTTTTATATTTCGTAAACGCGTTTTTTTTCTTTTTTTTTTTTTCCAGAGGTGTCCTAATCTCTAAATCAACAATGAATTTTATTTCAATCGCGGCTGACCCTTTCGCAATTTTAATGTTTACTTTTCAATTCTCATTTTTTTTATCTTCCCACCAAGAGCAAAAGAGGATATAGCATATATGAAAAGAAAAGAAAGAATAATAAGTTTTTTTTTTTGCCCGTAAAATCCTTTATATATCGATTTCATTTTCATTGCTTATATTACTTTTCGTTTCAACACGATGATAAAAAACTTTTCTATATAAACTTTATATATTTTTTTTTCTTTTTTGTGAGAAAAAAAAAATAAAAATTGAGTAGCAGGCTTTTCACCTTTAATAAAAAAAACTTAAGTTGACTGTAATAATAAAATACCGCATTGAATATACCTCATTAATTTAATGGATCTCTTTATTCCCTTTAATGATAATCCATCATCATACCTTATAGTTGAAATGTAACATCTTTTAGGATGTCTCTTGGAAGGCTCTCGATAGTAATGAAAGCTTTTAAGGAGATTAAAAGTTTTCCTTTTTATTTTCATCTACTTACAATTTTGTTTTAGGTTTGGGTTATGAGAACCTCATTTCGGCAGAAAAATTGAGTTTTCTTTTTTTAAGTTCCGGAAAAAAAAGTAAAAATGGAGTAAGCCGTTTTGTGAAAATTTCTCTATTGTTTTCGTTATTATATGATCTAGTTCACTTTGTGTTGTTACAGCTATTGTTTTCCCTTAAAGCGGCATTCATTATTGTTTTACGTCTCTTTTATTTTATTTTCACACTTTGTTTTGTATATGTGTTCTTAAAATGTTTAATTAATAGGATTATAACCAATTATTTCAAATGAATAATGAGTTTTGATGGAGAAGGGGGAGGTGGCACGGTTCACAAATCCGGCGTTGCCATCTCATGTAATCGTTTTAAATGAGAGACACTTTCTACAAAAGTTCCAAAACATAATTCAATTGGTTATAAGCATAATACTGGACTAGAAATAGGAGTACCAATGAGAACGATCTTTCGGCTGTCGCATCTCTAATTATACAGAATTACCCTTCCATGTAACCGGAATTGACCAAAAAATAATGATAAGCAAAAGATTCACGTTTGCTGTGATCACGATCTTACACACAGGTCACGCAACTGGTATCTTAAAAAGTGACCACCGAGTTTGAAGCAGATGAATAGTTCCAAATTTGTTCGATAGATGGCTGGAGCTGTAGTTAAAGAATCACGTGATATGCCCTCCATCCAATCAACACTTTCAAAACGTTTTTTTAATGATGGCTGCCAGAACACGTGTTTCCTTAACTACAGCTCCAGCCATCTATTGAGCAAATTTGAAACTATTCTTCTGCTTCAAACTCGGGGGACATTTTTGTCCATGTGAGAGATACCAGAGTTGTCTGACCTGTATGTAAGATCGTGGCTGTGATTGAAAAGCCTCCAGGACACTTCGATCAAAATAAAAGTTTCAAAAAAAAAGTCTAAAGTTGTGCTTGGTAAACTGAGATTGCAAATAAGAAAGAGCCGAAAAAAATTTCAAGACTAAGTTAATCGTTGATGGGACGCCACACTCCAAATTCAACGGCCCATACAAAAAAATTTATTTCATGAATCCAAATCCATTCGAAGTTGCAGTTAACTAGAGTTACAAAAAATTTCGAGGAAGATGGCAGCAAAGATTATTAAAAAGCTCTCTCATCTTTTCTTTTTGCTCTCAATCCATCCTTGCATGACTATCTTGAAAAAATCAAAGTCATCTCGGTGGTAAGTGGTTAAGGACAATATCATGACCAACGTGTGGTTGTCGCGGTGGATTCTCGTGTATTTGACATATTGAAGAGAATTTTAACAGCCATATTAATACATATTTTCTTTCCCCTTTATTTCAACCGACGACGACAAATGTGCCAACGTATACCTTCGCCTTTCACTGCTTCAGCTTCGTTCTCGTCCTGCTCCTCTTCTTCTGCTGATTCTTATAAGGCGTGAAGAAGTCTAATTATCGTGTTTGCAATTCAATGTTCTCCAAGCTTTATGCCACTTTTTCGGGCTTTGCTGCTGCTTCCGTCCCGACTGCCTCACCCTCATCCTTCGCGCAGATCCGTTCATCTGTTTTGCTGATAACAAACGACAAGAAACCTTGCCTTTGAAAACAATTTCGTTGCCCGTCAAAGAGTCTACTCCTTCACAAATCGAGCCAAGCTACGCTGATCATCAGCGCTTTATTACTTCCCACCAAGAAAAAATTCAACTCCTGATATTTTCCTTTGGGAAAAAACAAGCAGTGAATTTCAGAACAAAAAAATAAAATAAAAAGCAGCAACATCTTAAAAAAAAAAAAACAATTATTTTTCGCTGGAGGCGCATTCAAAAAGATCGTTCTCTGTGTTGGGCCTCAATTTAATTTTTCCCCCGTTTGTACTCCTCCTTTTTCCGCGCTTATTTGTTAAAATGAACTCTAATTCCAATTAAAATAAGATTTCTTACAAAGCTCGTAACTTTATACTTAATGAAAAAGGAGCGCAAAAAGAAGAAGGAAAAAAAAAAAACCTTGAAAAAGTCGTTCTTCTTTCCTTTTTTTCTGCAACTGAAAAACTAATTTAGTGCCTTGTACTAGTCTCGGATTCAAAAATTTACTTAAGGGGCAATTAATTACTTCAATAAAAATAAAATTCAAATTAAAAGTAAGAAATTTTTGTAACCCCCGCCCCCCCCCCTTCCCCCGCAAGTTCTCTCCCTCCGCCTTCGCAAAACAACCGAAATTAAAGTTTAAAATTAGATCGCTTGTTATTCATACAGAAAAAAAAAAACAAAAGTTTCCAGGGCTCATTTTCTTTAAACAAAAAAAAAAGTTCGAAGTAATATGTCGAGTTTAAAAAGGTCCCTTTAATTATTCTGGCGAAAAAAAAAGGCCGGAAACAGAAAAAAAAATGCCTGATGACTCCAGTTTCGAATATTCTATTTCCCGTCTTTATACGTTTTTATGTAATGATACATATTTTCCGCGTCCTTCTCTTCCGCTTTCTTTCTTTTTTTTTTTCTTCTAATCTGATTCTCTGATGCCTTTTACTCCGCTTTTTCTCCGAGATCTGTGTGAATAATGAATTGTTACGATAGGAGGAAAAGGGGGGAATCGCCCATGAATCTTTCATATCGTGTTCGATTTTATGACGAGTTGTTTGCTCATTTTTTTTTTCTCTTGGAAATCTTTTGAAAATCATTTTCACTTTCTTTATTTCAGAAAAGAGAGGATGAAAATAAGCTTATCGCGCAAAATATATATAGGAAAATTCATAGCGGCGGGGGTATAAATCTCTTCCAGTGATTTCGCATCGCAATTTTAAAGTGACGATTTCCTTTACTAATTACCATGAAAGGTTTCGTGGAAAACGACTTTGATGTTATCTCCAAATGTTACTTTCGACGATGGCTTCAAGTCGTATCTCTTCGGAAAGGGTGAAGCGTTTAATCTGCACCGTGATAAGTAGTTAAGGCACTTCGGAAATGTGGAAGGATTCCCTCTTTGTGTAAATGCCCAAATGGGATGACAGCTTAATGGAGTTCAACTTGGAATTACTCAAAAGTGACATTTTAAATTTTATTCTTATATTCTCTCAGCTCAGAGAATACGTCTCAAAAAAGGTGAAATTTAATGGGAGAATATCGAATCCATTTAAGGAAAGTTCAAACTTTCTAAGGTATAAACTAAATTCACTGGAGAAAAAATAAACTCGTTGGAGGGGGGGGGTAAAATTAGCCAGCTTGAGAACAATCTAAGCTTCCTAGGAGTCCAACTAAATCTTTATTAGGAAAGAAGGACAAGATAAAGGCTTTCACACCGTTGACAAAGCACACAACATTGAGTCGTGTTATGTAGTTAGTGAGTTTTCCCGTTTTATAATTTTAGCCTAAAACAGTGCGATCTTGAGAGCAAAACATGCAGTACAGACAGTCGAGAACGTAGAAATTTGCCACTGTGGGGGAAAAACGCTCGCCGGAAAACATACATCGTCCGGTAGAGGTAGACCGAAGCCAGTGCAGCATAAAATTCACCGAAGGAAAATGGTGTTTGGAGGACACTCAAACTTCGATCTTATCAATGAGGAAAAGTATTTATTTTACCTTACCGCCCATTTTTTTTATTCTTTGTTCGAGATTTGATAAAATATTATGGAAGCAATTCACGTTTACATATTTCATTTCGGTGTAATCCTCTCTCGTACTCCCGACATGGGAAACCTTTTTGCGTGAAATTTTTATGGAAACTGGGGTTTTAACATGTGGGATTAGCATTACACGAGAGCAGGAATGGATTAGGAAAATAAACTTTGTGCTTGGCCTCCATACCTCCCCCTAACTCCTCTCTATTTTTTTTCGTGTACGCGGCTTCATTTTATGAAATAATGAAGTCGCACGTGAAGGGTAAGGGGGTAACATACGACTCAAATATTTTAATCCGATTTTTTTCATTACCGCGATACTATCCAAAATTTTCCAGCAGACAACGCTACACATGTCAGTTGCACAAGTCCAAAAATTTCATAAAGTTATCATTTTTGATGCTCGAAATCTCACTGGAAGAGAAACGAAGCTCATCGAGGGACAATAGGGTGGTTCTTTGAAACCGACTTTCAAATTTTCGTGACGAACCCTCCTGATTTTGTTCCAATGCCTGTAAGGTGCCACAAAACAATTTGAGTCGATCAGTCACCGTTGAGGGGTGCCCCAGGGGTCCAAAAATTTTCAGAGCCCACATAAGGGCCAGAAATGAACATTTTTTTTTTTTGGCATAAAAGACCATCGACTCTTATCGGAAATTTTGCGTAGATTACGAATTTAAAGCCCAAAATAAGTTTTGGTAGCCTAGTTTTTGAGCCGCAGGCAAAAAGCCATAACAAGGTTTGCAGAGCTTTTAAAATCCGGCCTGTAGCTCAAAAACAATGCACCGAAACTAATTTTTGACTTTAAATTCGTAATCTACGCAAAACTTCCGATAGGGAACGATGGTTCTTTATGCCAAAAAAATTTCATTTTTGACCCTTATATGGGCTCTGGAAATTTTTGGGCCCTGGGTCACCCCTTAATGGTAACCGATCGACTCAAATGCTTTGTGGAACAATCTTATAGGCATTGGAACAAAATCAGGGGGATTCGTCATCATAATTTAAAAAAAAAATGTTTTCCCCTCTTCCAAAAAACCACCCTAAAGGACAAGTTTTATTTATGGGAAATAAAAACTTGCTGTAGGACAAGAATCATCGAAGATTTCCAACCCTCCAAAAATGAAATCTCTAATGAAAAATATGTCATAACTTATTTTTTAAAACTCCAAACGAAACATGTAATGGAACACGAAGAAATTCGTCAGAGTTGATGCAAAAAGCTGTTATTTCATGCATAATTTAGTGCAAAGCCTCTGTGAGTATGTATAAGATGAAAGTCTCGTCTCTCTTCTCTTTCTCTTTTCACGACTTTCTCTTTCCTAATGGCTCCGGTCAAATAATTTAGTTAATACATTTCAGAGTTACTTTTAGCTTCTGAGTTTCCCCCGCCGAAAATTTACATCCGGAAAAGTGTTTATGCAAGTTTCTCAGGTGACTCGTCCATTTGAAATTCCGAAAAGCGAGAGGATTTTTTTTTCCCTCTCTCCCTTTGTTTTAAAAATAGATTTTATTCGTCTCTGATTTTAGGGAGAATTTCAACTTTCCCCCGAAAAATCCAAAATCCGCTTTTCCCTCGGAGATAAATCCTAAGTAAACGTTTAAACTGGAATATGATTCGTTCACTTTAACCGTAAAGCTGTCGTTATTAGTAACTTCAACTTTACGGAATAATTACGAGAGCGGAGAAGGTGAAGAAGCCTTCGATTAATTTTCTCTCTATTTAAAATATGGAATGGGATCGTTTGGAGGTGATCGGTTTGGCTTCAAACTTGGGAATAACTTCACCCTCGTTCTCCAATTTTTAACAAGAGAAAACGTTCACTGGGGGGACAAAACGAAAGCCATTGGAGGACAAACTAAGTTCACTGGGGGATGAGCTAAATTAACTCTTATCCGTTCCAAGAATCATTAAAAATTGCTGAAAAGCAGACGAAACTAATCTTGCCCTTTTGTATACTTTTTTTTTCTTTCTCTCGTGAAAGTTTATACTTTTTTTTGCTTCTCTTGCCCCTGTTCTCTTCGGCTGTTCCCCCCGAAACGAATTTCGATCCGGTTTCCCTTAATTTCCCTAATAAGTATAATTAATTTCTGACATTTCAAACCTTTCCTAGACTTCCGACCAACCTAACCTGCATCGTAAACGATCAAACAAGTAAAGAGAACTTCCACAATGCAAAACGTTACGTTACGTTTCCAAGATTAGAAGCACCCGAAGATTAAACTTAATTAAAGTAATTAACATGGAAACCCGTTTAAAGCGCGCTCCTTAGGGTCGCGACAAAGAAAACGGGAGGGGGGAGGGAGTAACCAAAAATAGCGTTAATTCCCCTCCTTCGTCATCTTTTTGAGTTTTCTTAAGCATGAAAAACGAAGAAAAAGGAATTTCAGATGAAAACGGCAAGATATTTATTATCAACTTTCCTGTTGTGTAAGATTGAAATCGGTTTTGATGAGCTTTCACGATTCCGAGGGTTTAACCCATTTTACAAAATCCAAGAAAACGGCAGGGGGAGGAAATATTGGGAACGGCGGCGGATGCTATAAGTAATCATTCTTGGAATTATGAAAGTGTTTTCATGTTTAACCTCTTTTCTATTTCACCTCAAAATACGTAACAGGCAAAGGTAAGATAAACTTTGCTCGATTAACGTTAATGCTCGTGAACAGAAAAGGAAAAAATTGGGTTCGAATCGTGACCGAATCCGGGAGAAAATCGGAAGAGCTAGCAGAAAAAAGATCAAGATTTTTTTTTTAAAAGAAAATTTTTATTTTTCACGGAAGCTAAACATCAGAATAATGAAGAATAAAAAAAGTCTTTAAATTGCAAATTTTTTAGACCAATTCTAAGATTAAAATTCAAAATCCAAGTATTTGCACGAATTTTGAACGTAATATATACGAAAACAATACTAATGATATTCTCCAATCGAAAGCAGTGACTTTTCGTTGTCAAAGAGCAAAAAACAAATTTTTTATTATATTTTATTGTCGGGATATGGATCTCAATTTTTTATAAGCAAAACACGATTATATGATCGTGAACTATATAAGATATACATAGGAAATCAGTTGAATAGTTAAATCGAAGTGGCGAAAGATGGAATCGAACCATCCACCTCTAGTTTTCATGACGATTGCTCTACCACTAAACTACTTCGACAATCATTAACTTTATTTAAGTTTTCAGCTGATTTCCTATGTTTATCTTATATTGTTCACGATCATATAATCGTGTTTTGCAATATCAGAATATCAATCAGGATCGAAAATAAAAACATCTTAAAAATTATATAAAAAAAAATAAAATAAATAAATAAATACAATAAAATATTCGACGAATTTTCATTTTCGAAAAAAATTGCAGAAAATTGTTGGGAAAGTTGTCGCCACTTGGCAAAATGACTATACTCCACTAGACTTGGTGAAATGACTGGACGTATCCACTTTGCACTGTATTGATGTCTCATTAGATCGCAAACGTAATAAGAACATGAGTTATATTTTCAATCGTCATCAATCCATCTTAAGTTTACCTAACAAGGTTATGGGCCCACTGCGTGTTTATTAAAAAGATGGAAAAGTTTTCGGTAAAAGAGTTTTGCGGGATCGTACCGTTTGACGGAAAAAACTATTCCAATCGGAAATTTCGAGTCCGTCAATTGCTCTAGAAAAATGAGGTTTTTCACGCGATAGATGTTATTGCAAAAGAACAGACGGCTCAATTGAAATAAGACGATCTTAAAGCTCTTGGTCTCATTATTACGTGCCATCCGGACAACTACCTCGAAGATGTAAAGGATAAAACCGCGGCAATCACCATGTGGAAAGCGGCCAAGTCAATCAATGAGACGAAAATGTAAACCCAAACACAAGCATTCCCGGACAACTTGTGGTTAAGCCGCTAAAATCGGGAACCGTAATTGAAAAAAATTGGCAATTCCGGTTTCAATTTTAAAATATATATACTGGCGGGATGCCTGCCAAGAGACGCCCGAATGGAAAAAGGTCTATAAGGTGGCGATAGGGCTCCAGCTCTTGCAAAAGCCCGGTGTGTGCGTTTGTACAAACCTTTTCAGGCACCATTTATTTATTTTTTCTTTAAAATACAATAGATCATTAAACGGATTTCCTCCTTCACTACTACATTTTTTTCTGAAAAAAAAAAAAAAAAAAAAACCTGGGCTACCAAAATCCTGGACTTTCAAAAAAAAAAGTCATACTATTCGGTGAACATTTAAACTTAAATCCGAAAAATTGGGCTTCAATGACCAACACATTTTTGATTTACATAGTTTAGCATTGTATTTTCGCTAATTTAGTAAATAAAAGGGAACGGGTTAAAAGAACTTTTGTCTTCAAACACCAAAGTTTTATTCTTTTAGATTTGTCTGAAAGTCTGTTGGTAAAATGTTTCATTCATAATATTCTGCAAAAACTACATATAAAATAAAATACAGTAAAATAAAAAATTACGATTGCTTTTTTTGACATTAATTTTTTAATGCTGCTACTACTTTTGATAACCAGGAAAAACAAGAATTATTGAAAAATGTTTCGCGAAAAACTAGACGATTTTTAACATTCCCATTTTAAACTAGTTTTTTCTAAACAAAAAAATCATGATTATCTCCGTAATCAGTACTATTTCCGCAAGTACACGACTCTCGTTTAAATAAAAACATAATCAGTCTGACAAGAAATCAAAAATTCCCAAATTTACGATTAGATTATATTCCAGAATGGGCCTTTTCAACCGTTAGCCCACGCTAATATTAAATTTCAACCTAATCTTCCTAATGAACATTATGGGAAAGAAAGATGATTTCACTAAATTTACGAGCGTTTCCAACAATTTTCATTTTATTAAATCTGGCTGGGATTTTTTTTTCTCTCCTTTCCTCCGGGGATGAATATGGACGACAGCCCCGCAAAAGAATAATATATACATAAAGGAATGCGTTGACCTGGAAATATTAACGGCCGTAACAACAGAACGCCAGGTAACAAAAATACAATAAGAAAACTCTCTTTTCTTAAAGGAATTTGCTAGGGTAAAAGCTTGAAGGATCAACCAAGTAGAAAATAAATTTTAGCTTTGAAAGGTTACATTACCCGTAGCTGACCGATGGGGAAGACCTTCTGTGTGCCTTTCACTTTGAGCAACTCAGCAAAAAGAAGGGGGGGAGGAGAGGGAGGGGGAATTCAATTTTCTTTATGTTTAATTTAATTAAAATGGGAATCTCGAGGATGTTGCAAAACATTATCCGCGTATAGTAATTAATACGGGAAAGGTTTTATTTATCGCGTTTACCTTATGTGCCCGTGCCGGAGGCCAATTAGAATATTCGTCATTTTCTTTTTTTGTTAGACAAAGGTGGAAAACCCCAACTTAAAGGAGGGGAGAAAAATGAAAAAGGAAAAGCGTATACTCGCGTATAGGTACAGATTAACCTGTCAGGGAGATTTTTATTTTTGTGAAAAATTTTTCGAGCTTACCAAAGTGACGTGTGACAAGAGATTCCGGATGCTGCCGGAATCAGATTTAGGGAATAAGAACGGGAGGTAGATTTGTTAACTTTACGGGGAATAAAAATAAAAAGAACCCTTTCACGAAAACTTTAATTTATGCGGACATATAATGCTTTTGGGTCTTGCTCCAGGATAGTTTTTATACGTACAAGATTTTATATTTAGATTCTTATTTCGGGAGAGAATAATTATCCGTATTTCCCGTGGGTGATTTAACGCGGAAAAAAATACATTTTAAGGTTTATTTTTTTTTTTCGGCAAATGGAAAAGGCCGCAAAGGGATATAATTAAGACTGGAACTTGGTTTTCATTTCTAATGCTGATGACGTAAGAGTTGTCCATTTCTGAAGATGAAATCGAGAACCAATTTCAGGATTCTCTACCAGTTTTTACCAATCCTCTATAAGGTAGAATAACGATCCCATTTTCCAACATTTCAAAGAAAAAAAAAAAAAATTATTACAACCAATGCGCCTTATTTCAAACTTTATCTTTCACAGCTTTAAAAAAAAGGAAATCTTTCGTGAATTACACCCCTATAAATGCAAAACAATTTCTTTTTTTTTTAACCGCAATCATGACGCCTTCACGTCCGTTTTACATTATTTTCTCCACCCTCTTTCTCTGCTAAAAGTATGAATTTTATGATTTAAAACCGGGGAATAATTTCCTGTTTGTAACGGCCTAGAAATCAAAAACATTAAAGCGGTATTGTTTACATCTTTTCATTCCGGCGGAAACTAGGATTTCATCCTGCCGGACTTCGGATGTAAAAGGAAATTTACTTTTTTCGTCGGAATTTTTATCTTTTTTTTTCTTGTTTTTTAACCTTCTTTTGTTTTACATTTTAAACGAAATTCGAAATCGCAGCCATTTCGTTTCGATCGAAAAACCCGATGATTAGAAAAAAAAAAGTGTTTACATGTAATCGGTTATGGTAATTGACTCATTTTAAAGAATAAAATAATCCTTTATCGAAAGGATGAATTTTAATGGAAATTTTCTTAAAGAGTATCAATGGGAAAGGTTTTCTTAGAAATCCCATTAAATTTTCCAATTTACTTTCAATTTAGAGTTTCGTTTAAGTGAGCGACCGGGGATGGAAAAAAAAATCGGAAAAGACGGTAGCGGAACCCACTCCTCCTACACACAATTTTTATCTGTTTTATTCAGTTTTTTAAAAGAATCTTACAAGAAAGAAGGATGATAATTTTAATGCAAAGCACAATTTAAGAAAATCCATAGAGGGAACCATCAGGATAAAAACAAGTGCCTAGCTAAACTAATGCTATCTACTCAAGGCTTTATGTCATTTCTCCGATTTTTTTTTTTTTATTGTATTCTAAATTTTTTTAAAATATCTCTCCATGCCGGAATAATTGTTAAACTTGATATCGAGAAAAATAAAAATAATCTTTAAAATTGAAATCCTTATCGCTTCTAAAAACAGTTGCCAGGTTTTTTCCGAGAATCAACGATGATTCCAATTTTTGGAGGGAAAAAAGAATTCTTAGGGGGGGCGGGTACGAACCGTATTACGTAATATTTAGGGGGTTAGAGCTTACATTACGGGTGTGTTACAAGGAGGGGGGGGGGGGTTCAAAAAAGAGACGAAATCGCTTTACGTAATTTACGGACGGCCCCAATAAGCTGTTGGGCCGGAAATCTGCTACTCAGAATTTTTCAAGAAAATAGATTTGAGGTTCACAGGGACAAGCATGTTCACACTCTGTCCATAGCACACAAAAAATCCCGCAGATCACTGGTGAAAATTTTGAATGTCGTATCAAAAACGGAAAATTAACGATTTTCAACCTCAGATCGTCCTCGGATTAATCTTGGCCTGGATATGATTCCGATCTCCGATCACGGCCAATATTAAAAATTTTTGTTAAATTCTCATTTGACCGATACTGAAAAGCGTTAAATTTCTGACTGGACCCCGAAGTTGGATTGATGCTGTATCGACATTGATGATCTCAAAATTTCCACAAAAGATGTTGCAATTTTAAAGTACAGCTCAAAAATATTTCTAAAACAAAAAGCAGTATTTTTTTCCTAATTCAAAATCTCAATGTCTCCGTGACGAATTACCTGCAAAATCTCACTCTTAAAAATCGATCATCATTTTTTATTCCGAATGAAAAAAAAAGTTCCGAGAGGGAATTTGTAAACCCCTAATTGATAGGTTATAAATTGCAGGTTAATGAACAAAGAGGGAGGGAAAAAAAAGTGCCAAAGCAGCTTTTACGATATAGAAGCGAATCTTTTAACAAGGGCAATTAACAAGCGGAAAAAACCAACTTTCGACTTTTAATTTTTTCCCTTTTTTTCTTGAAATAAAAAAAAAGGACAAAAAAAATAAATGATATCATATACAAGGAGTTTCGTTTTAAGTGTTCTTGTTAACATTTTCATTTTTTATTTATTTATTTAATTTTATTTATTTTTATTTTTTATTTTCTTCTTCTTTCTTTTTGATTAAGATGCCTTTCCGCTTCCATTTTAAAAAAGAGTCGAGGTTTTTTTTTTTTCTTTTTTTCCGTTTATTAAAAATATTTTTTTTTCTTCCCTTTGTTTCCGTTCCAGGGAAATAATGATTTCCGTTTTTGTAATTTTTCATTTAAATTAACGGCACCCGACTTTTGTCGCGCCTCAATGTTTAGATATATTTAATGTATTCATTTTCTCTCATGGGCGATTGCAGGTTTCTTTTTTTTCTCGCTAGAATCGGGCTAATGAAAGCAAAACAAAATGAATATATGTATTGTACGAGTTGCCATATGTTATAAAAAATTTAGAATAATAAAAGTAGTATATCTAGGCGGGTCTTGGGACAACACGACCTACCTCAACCCCAGCCACGTCATAGTAGATTACATCATATTACCACATGACCATGTAATCTGCTCGACGTCACTAGAGTTGACCTAACTTTTTGAGGTAGGTCATGTTTTTCCCATGGGACCAAATTACATCATCATTAAAAAAAATTTTTTTTTCTTACGTAATCAAATTTTCACGTGACCCAATACCACGTGATTCATCTGTTTGCCAGAGCCCTTCTGTGTATTACTTATTATTTCTCGACGTGTATAAACCTGCACCGACTTTGAGTGAACCGATTTCAACTTGTCTTGACTCGCTCGCATGCTTGACCTCATTATTCAATTTTTTCCCCGGAAAACCCCTACACCGTACCCCTCTTTTTTAACGCTAGTTGTAATAATTGAAATGAATTGAATTGAAATCAATTATAAGAGAGATGAAAAAATTTCCAGTCTGTGCTCATTAACCGCGCGTGGAATCGAACCCCGGTCTCTTCGTTTGCCAGACGAAAGCTCTACCATTAAGCTATGACCCCTGGTTCCATAAATAAAGAAACATTCACTTTCTTATACTCTGCTTTGTTCGACCTTGACCCGTCTCTTTTCTCTCTCTTTCGCGACCGAAAATTTGGAAGAAATAAAATAACCTTGAAAATCGCTCGCTTAGAATAAAACCCATAAATAATAGATTTATGACATTTTTTTGAACGAATTCATAATTAAAAATGGGATTTTTGAGTTGTTCGGTTATTTACTACAATGATACATTTTTATTTTTTTAATTTTTATTTGGATTTATTCATCGTTAGTTTATTTCATTGGCAATAATTTGTCAATCAAATTAACGGAATAATCATTCAAAGATAATCGAATTGATCAATCAATCAGATTTTTTTTTCCCAAATAACAAAAACATGGAAAACCAATTAATTAATTAATTAATTACATAAACAAATCTCTTTTTAAAAAAAAAATCATATCAAACAAGTTGTATAATTATCGATGACCCATGTTTGATGCTGCTGTGTGTTTTATCGGTATGAGTTATTCGCTTATTTTTAGGATTTTTTACGAGTTATTCGGTTATTTATATAACAATGATATACGTTTTGCTGTTTTAAATATTTATTTGAAATCATTCATCGTTAGTTCATTTCAACCGAATTAACGGAACAATCATTTAAAAAACGATCAAATCAATCAATCAATCAATCAGAATTTTTGCAATTATTTTTTAGTTTATCAGTAAAAATTAAAAAAAAAAATTGAATGAGCGGCATATCAATGCAACAACTTTTACACAACTTATAAAAGTATTGTTTGCACGTCATGTAACCAATTTAATATTTTATGTGCGTTAGATAATGCGCAATTATCAGTTGAATGTTCCAAATGGCAATTTACCTCAGGAGGATCCGGTAAATACCGCAAACTTAGCAATAAAACTTTATCCAGATTGTATACGAATCTGCCTAAAAGTTTGCTCAAAAATTTGCTTTTATAGAACCCTTTGGTAAAAACCCACTTTTTATTTTCACATTTTTCTTTAATTATTTTTTCTAAAATTTCGTACGGGCAATGTCCATTGTCCCAATCAAAACCGTGATCATGTCGCTCACTCCATTTAATCCTTTCCCGCAATTTTTCCGACAGTTTTTCTTTTTCGTAAGGAGGCTTAAATAAGATGATATCCTCGAAATTTTCATTTAGCATCACCAATTCCTTGACGACGAATTCGGCTGGTTCATCCATGAGAAAACCTTCGAATTCAATTATGACATAATCCACTATAAAACAAAAATTTTGTAAAAACTATAGATATTGAAAGGAAAATTAAATTAATGCTATTTCCCTGGCTTACTTTTTTTTGGGGGGAGTAAAATTAATGTAATCAAATTCCTTAATTAGTTGAAAATTTAAAAAAAATTAAAATTGTACTTTAATTATTTTATTATTGTTATTTTTTTTTTTTCGGTAAAACAAAATTATTAAACCAACGAAACAAATAATAACCACTTTAGTCAACGGATAAATTGAAACTGAGTACCGAAAATCAAACCAGAATTTGCATTAATCGATCGATCGGTCGGAATCGAATATAATCGAATTCCGAATAATCGAACCCCCAATTATCGATTCATTGCAAAGAATTAAAAAAAGTTTGTCAATACTGTATAAAAATCATCAGTGATATCAATTAATTTTTCGATGATATTGATCAATCATGATTAATTTTGATTAATCATAATTGATCATGATTATAAATATAATCAATATAATAATGATTATAAATAAAAAAATGTAATAATGATTAATTATGATTAATCATAATTAATCATAATTAATCATAATTAATCATGACTGATCATTCCATTTTATCGATTTATCTGATTGATTGATTGTTTATCACGATTAATTATTCTATGATATCAATTAATAATTATTCGATGATACTGATTAATCATTATATTATATTGATTTATTCGATTGATTGATTGTTTATCGCAATTAATTATTCTATGATATCGATTAATAATTTTTTGATAAGACTGAATTTATCATTTCATTTTATCAATTGATCGTTCGATTAATTATAAATGATTAACAATTCCATTTTATAGATTAATTATTCGATTATTCGATGATATCGTTTATATATTACATTTCATCGATCAATTCAATCGTTAATTTAAGAGTGGGGGACTCGTCCTTTTATTTTATCTTATACACCATGTTCCCTTTCTTTTTCAAGTAAACGATTAATTATTCTACGATACCGATGAATTAACCGATATATCGATTAATTATCCGATTATTTTTGATTGAAGCGCTCGAGTAATTGTAAGGGAGATATAAGAACCAATCTTTTGTTTTGAAGCTATATAAAGGAGTGATACGGGAAAATCGAGTTATTTCAATTGATACCTTTAAGCGATCAATCAGCATCTTAAGAAATGCCTTTGGTGAACTTACGTAACATCCCATTCGAGGTAGTCAAAACGGACGGAGATGTGATAGTAGCCCGGTGCAAGAAATGTTTTAAAAATATCAGAGGATCTGCAAAATCGAACAGCAATTTCCTATCGCATATACGGGTAATTACAGAGCTTTTTTTTATGAATATAAACTTTTTAATTATAACATAATGCTCTTTGTTTAAAAAAATGATTTAGAGGGTGCATGGTTCTGAAAAAGAAGAAGAAGAAGAACCCAAATTAAAAAAGATAAAAAGAGAATCTGAGGAGGAGGAGGAAGACGAGGACGAAGACGAGGACGAGGAGGACGAGGACGAGGACGATGATGATGATGTTGATGATGATGATGTAGAAGATGGAAATAATGATGATGATGATGATGATGATGACGACAACAGTGACAGTGACACGGACAGTAACAGTGTCGGTGACAATGAGGATAATGATGATAACACTGACAATGAAAATAAAAATGACGTGCACAAAGACGAAAACGAAGACCACTACGATAAAAATGACGAAAGCGAAAAAGAGTGGGTGAAGCAAGCATGCAGTTGCAAATGCGGAGACATTTTAGCCGTCGAGAAAAAGGTTATTTTCGACGAATCGATAGTTAGAAATCAACATCACGTGATTAAACCGGCAACAGGGGACAATTTTGAGAAGATGGGACTCATAACTTTCGAAATAAACAAGCAAGATTTGTTGACTTTACCGTCCGAAAGCTCGCTCTACATCCAAGGGACCTTTTTAGTGAAGGCCAACGGTACAGTACCAACAAATGCTCGAATCAGCAACAACGGATTTCTTTATTTATTCGACGAAATAAGATTTAATCTAAACAAATTAGAGATCGACGTGTGCCGTTATCCAGGATGGACGACCGCATTAAAAAATTACGTCTCCGTTAGCCCAAACGAAAGCAAACATATGAAGATGTTTGGATGGGATCCCGTGGACAACAAAGCCAGTTCTTGCATAGACCAAACAAACGGCCATTTCGGAATTTGTATTCCGTTAAATCGAATTCTCGGTTTCGCGGAAGATTACCGACACGTCATCTTAAACTGCAGGCAAGAGCTAGTTTTGAGGAGATCCCAAACGGACAATAATTGTTACGAACTGATTGATCCCACCATGGACGAAGAATGCGAAATCACGATAACTAACATGTCTTGGCGAATTCCGTTCGTCAACCCAGGAAGGGAAAAGCGTTTGGAAATTGATCGATTGATTTTAAACGATACTACCATTCCCGTGATCTTTAGAAGCTGGGAATTATGCGATTTACCTCTTTTGCCGGAGACCACCACTCACAGATGGAATTTAAAATCATTGAGTAAAATAGAAAAACCTCGTTATGTCATCGTGGGACTGCAAACCGATAGAAAAGATAACAGAAAAAAGAGCGCCTCCAAATTCGACGCTTGCGATTTGCAAAACGTAAAGCTGTACATCGATGAAGAATGTTTCCCGGAAGCTAATTTGAATTTAAATTTTGGAAATCACGAGTTTTATTTGATGTACGAAATGTATGCAAAATTTCAAAAATCATACCACGGTAAGGGAGTAGCAAACCCTTTGCTAAGTCCAGAAGAATTCAGAGACATCTCTCCGCTATTCGTTATCGACTGTACGCATCAAAACGACAAAATAAAGACGGGAGCGGTGGACATTAACCTGGAATTTCAAACCGCTACAAATTTTCCTAAAAAAACAGCCGCTTATGCCCTGATAATTCATGATTCATGGTTTGAATATTCTCCCAATACAGGGATCATAGAGCGCCGAGTAAATTAAGAAACAATTAACTAAAATCGAAATATAAATGTATTAAAATTATCATTTATTATGGCTTACGAAAAAAAAAATAAATAAATAAATAAGCATAATTATAAACGTATTAGAATTAGAATTCCTAATGTTTGAAGAAAAAAAAAAAAAAAAATTTCGGTTCTATATAAGACGGAAGCAATCGAGTATTCCTTCATTTGCTTTAGGGATTTCAGCTTAGAAAAAAAGAAACATGGGTATAAATACGAAAGTAGGAAATTTAATTTTCGATTATTTCAAAGTAGCCGAAATAAATGACAACCAAATAGTCGGTGAATGTATCGAATGCAAGAGAAAAATAAAGGGAACTTCCAGATCAGCGCATAATTTCAGGCGTCATATATTGGTAATTTGAACTTATTTCTTTTACAAAAAAAAAAGTAACATTTAGCACGACTTTTTGTTTTTTACACTTTAGACAATGCACAAAAAAGAAGGAAATTTATTGGATAACTCTTCACATGGTGATAAGGATATGGGAAATAAATCGCTTACTGGAATGGTAAAAAAACGTAAGAATGACAACGAAAGAATTGAAAAACGTGTGGAAATATCTACACCGAAGAAAAGAAAATTAAAATTACCCAACTCTAAACAAGTATGCGATTCAAATAATTTAACAATCCATCAAAAAAATAAAAAGTTTGAGAATAACGACGACATTGACCAGAGTTCTGCTAAACTTGATTCATTGGTTCATAGCGGTAAAGAAAACGCTTTAACTCATTCAAATTATTGCAATAAAACTAGCATCGGAGATCTTCTACACTTTCAAACCTTTATGTTACAATGTTTGGATCAAGGTATCATTCGTATTATTGGGAAACTTGAAAAAATGAGTAACAATAATTTTCATTTCGAATAATAAAGTTATTCAGTTAATTCAATTGATTATTCAAATTACTGTGCAATTAATAACGTCATTCTGATTGAAAAATAAAAAAAAATATTTTTAACATTTCACTTGTAGATTAAATAGGAAATTTAAACCCAAATATAAATATATTAAAAATTTCGCTGCTCATGTGTTTTTTTTAAAGGTCAATTACACCTAGTAAAAATCGTAAATCTTTGTCCTTTCTTCCCAAGACGAAAAAAAAAATCACTTTTTTAATTTTTTTTTTTCCATTATTATTTATAAACTAAAAAGTTTGGGAGAAAAAAAAAAATCTGATTGATTGATCAATTCGATTATTTTTGAATGATTATTTCCGTTAATTTGATTGACAAATTATTGCGATTGAAATAAACTAACGATGAATAAATCCAAATAAAAATTTAAAAAATAAAAATGTATCATTGTTATAAATAACCGAACAACTCAAAAATCCCATTTTTAATTATTAATTAGTTCAAAAAAATGTCATAAAGCGTGCGAGTCAAGACAAGTTGAAATCGGTTCACTCAAAGTCGGTGCAGGTTTAGACACGTCGAGGAATAAGAAATAATACACAGAGGGGCTTTGACAAACAGATGAATCACGTTGGGTCACGTGATAAAAAATAAGACAAGTTTAAACTTGCAGAAACCAGACCACACACCAAGTCGTTGCAGGTCTCAACATGTCGAGGCACCCGAAAGGGGTAAGTTACGGGGAGAAAGACACAAGAGGAGCTTTGATAAACATAGAAGTCACGTGTACATCTACGCTTAATGATGCAATAATTTGTTTGGGGCAACATGACCTATGTCAACAAGTTAGGTTAACTCTAGTGACGTCGAGCAGATTACATGGTCATGTGGTAATGTGATGTAATCTACTATGACGTGGCTGGGGTTGAGGTAGGTCGTGTTGTCCCAAGACCCGCCTAGATATACTACTAATAAATGATTGATTTCATAAAGAGATGACATGAAAATTGCATTTCGTAGATTGCGTAGCTCAAAATTTTAAAGTCAAGAAAAAATCCGAGATTTTTTTTTTTTTTACTGAGAGGAAATCCTCCGGAAAACCGCAAACGAATCCGTAAAATTTTGAGAGGAAATTTGTTAGAGCTCGACATTTTTACGGAAATTTAAAGCAAAGAGAAGCCAAAAAGGTCACCGACATCAACTTCACAGCTGGAAAAGCAGTGCTGAGAAATCGTCGAAGCATTCGAAGAGGTGAAATGAAAACGAGAGCGTCAGTTTTGCAATCAAAGGACGACTTTCAAAGACTAAAAAGCACGTGTCCAACGCAAAGTACAAAAAAAACATTTTTCTAAGCGAAAAAAGACAGAAGCCTGCTTCTAAGCCAGCCAAAGTACTCCTTTTACTATAGTTGCTTATAATTTTTATTAATGGTGCAATTACTGGTGTCAGTTTTTAGATGTTGAAAAACTAAACAAACCTTCATTTTTTTGGAAAAGCTCAGCATTTCGAGTTGACTACTTTTTCGAAATTCTAAAAATGGGCACCGGTGTATACATCACACCAATCTGAAGGACGGACAGACACCACCAACCAGGGACGGATCTAGAGCATCTAGGGGGGGGGGGAACCCCCCCCTGAATTTTGTTCTAGATTCGTCCCTGCCACCGGCTACTTTACGAAGATCATCATCCCCCTCTATAGCAGCGCTTTCAAATAATATAAAATAAATATTAATAGCGATAAATTGCGTTACTCATTTCACGCAAACGTCAGTAAAGTGACAAAATAACGGATACGACAAAATTACTTTTTGTTCTTTCGTTATTGAATTGCCGGGATTTATCCCGGAATATGGGTCACATAATAGCCTGCCTCTTTATAATGATTATGCTAACGAATCCTCTCTCTCCCCCATTGTAACGAGTTTACTAAAATTACGGGGCCGCATCCACGAAAAGAGGAGGATGATATTTTAAAACGATTCCAATATTTCTAATTTCTATTCAGTCGGCAAAAAGCGAGAGGGAAACCGGATGTGTTTTCATCCAGTTTTCGGGGCGTGTGTTTGAGTGTGTTATTATAAAATCATTAAATTAAAGTGAAAACCCGAACGGAAAATATTAGATCCTCTGTTGAAAAGACGTTTGCAACGAAAGTTGATCACTCCTATACGTATAATATCCAGTTTCAAAACTGGGAAAAAAGTTTTTTTTTTTTCTAAAGCTGACAGCAATAAAAAGCCCCCGCGAACACGTATATTTGTCATCACTTCAGCTACTCCAATCTTTCTTAACTCGTAAAAAAAAAAAGTCTAAATGTCTCTTTCGAGGAAGAAAACTCCCGACTTTACCTGATAACTGAGAGGCAAAAAAAAATCCCCCTCCCGTTTAAGGTTACGAGTGTATTTCTGCTCTTTTAAGACGGGTTTTCAAAAGCGGGAAAGCTTTCCCTTTCATTCGAAACGGTTCGTCTTTCAAAGATATACAAACACGTAAAACGTAAAGAGAGAAAGAGAGGAGGTGGAGGAGGAGGAAGCAAAATAATTTTGAAGCAATTAAAATCGATGTGTCGACAGGTGGGAGGTTTAATTTTAGCAACGTTTCAATCAAAAGTCGAATACAGAAACTTTTCAATTTATATGAATCATCAAATAAGTTAACGAGATTTGGCGCTAAAATCCATTAACACTCGCAAGTAAGAAAAAAAAAACAACGAAGGGAAGGTCGTCGGAAAAAAAAACCGCAACATCACAACCTTTTTTTTTTTTTTCATCCTCCTCTGGAGACTTGAAAGGATGACCACTTTATATTTGTAATTCCGCAAAACCCCGTAATTTTTTTTTATTCTTCAAACAAGGATAAAGGGTTTTTTCTTAATAACGGGGAAAGATACTTTATTAGGGAGGCCAAGGGGTTTCCTTACCGTGGGCGTTTAATATCGTGTACTGATTAAAGGTTCGTTGATTCTGTAAATTGGATCATTTAAGGGTGATTCCAATTTTCCGCCAGTATGATTTTAAAAACAAAAGGAATTGAGCCGGAGCTCTCGCTTCGGATTTGGGTTCGATAACAGCCAAATTAACCACAGCCGAGTAGATGCTAAGGAAATTAGCATAAACTAGGCAAAAGGCATATGCCTAAAGGAATGCACAGAGAATGACGTACCAAACAGAAACATTTCCAAAAAGAAAAAAGAACAAAAATTCTTCCATAAAGCAGAAGGATGCATAAAGTTTCAGGCAAAAATTCTTTTTGTCAAGACTTTTCGCTGTCACCAACTAAAGTCCGACTAAATCTTCCTGCTCTTAAGGTGTTCTGAAAGCTCAAAGTCTTAGAAAATTTTTAATCTTTTTTAATTTTTATTTTTAACTTAAGGAATTTGGATCTTTGAAGTTTTCATAGTGATCACCAAAAAGCAGCGAAAACACTTTACAACCATACGAACATTTTTTTCTCGAAAATGTTATTAATAAGCCAACTTTTTGCCTTTTCCTTTTCTCTCAACTCAATTTTTCAAAAAAAAAAATTTATACTTTCATCGATCTCTTTTTCCCGGTGACGCGCGAGAGCTCCATAATTAATAAATCACAAACATATGGCTCGTCGGTTTCATTTTGTGCTGACACATTCGGAAAAAGAAAAAGCGACCACTGCTCAAAACAGAAAAAAAAACCTCAAAATAATAAAGGGGGGAGAAGGGAAAATTTAAATTCTACAAAAATAAAATATAAGAAAAGGCTGAAAGAAAGATGACGTTCACAAAAAAAAAAAAAATAGTTTTTATATGATATTATTCAAAGATCGGATGAGATTTTGTTGCCATCTTCTCTTTTTTTCTTCGGTGGAAGTATTTTGCATATGATTTTCAAGGACATTTTATGGATTCAAAACCATTTCCGAAAGCGGAATAAAAATAATATCGTTACAACGGGAGAAACCACTGAATTTTTTGCTGAAGAAGATAATATTTATGTAATAAAAATGGAGCGGATTTAGGATTTCTGAATAAAACAAGAATTTTGGAAGAGCTTTGAGAAGTATAGCTTCTATCGGTAGAAACGGTAATAATATTCTAAATATAACTTATGAATAATCGCTAACGTAGATTCAAATAAGCCAGATAAGTCCGATACGTCTAAGTCCAGGATCAATTATACTCAAAGGTCATATTTTGAAAAACTCTGGTAGGAATACTATTCTGGACCTTTTCCTTTTAGTCATAGGCTCTCCTGTATCTGAATTCTGTGGATACTTTAGCCCCGTTACGCCTCTTTTATTTTATTTTTTTTTTATTCTGTCCATTCTCCCAGAGGATTATTAGAAATCTGACGTCAGAATTTGTGAATGTCTTCTTCTTTTTTGACGGCTCTTTAAGCCAGCTTTTAAAACTATAGTCGAAAAAGTCTAATTATGGAGATATCTTGTTTTCGGGATCAGCTAGGATTTTGGCTCCAACAGTTTTTGAACCTCTGCACTATCCCTAAGGACTTCCCGCGATCAGTTTTTGTCATAACTTTTGTCGAATAAGAACTTTGTTGCGGCTCACCAGTGGCGTAGCGAAAAGGGGCGCAGAGGGTGCAATGCGCCGGGCCCCCCGACCCGAAGGGCCCCTAAATTTAGTCTCGATTTTCATGAAATTTTAAAAAAATCGTCAATACTGTTAAAACTTTGCACACAACATTCTCAAAAAAAAAAAAGAACTTTGGAAAAGGATTTTTTGTTTTAAAAATTTTTGCACCAGGGCCCCCGGATTCTCTGCTACGCCACTGCGGCTCACCGTATGCAAGATGCTGTCAAAGTCAAATAGCCATAGAGGGCAAGTTGGTTTCAGAGACACAACTGAAGTTCAGTCATTTCCGTGTGTAGGGCAAATAGGTATCAGAGTTTGCTTGTTTGTTTGTTTGTTTATTTATTTATTTATTTATTTACTGTAACCTCCAAGGTCAGATGTATTTATTAGTTTTAGTCAGGGCTGCTAATCGAAATTCGCTAGAATTTTGGTTAATTTCAGTTATGATTTTTTTAAAATAGCAATTTCGATTTTGATTATGGTTACTGAACTCAAAATCTTGACAGCTGATTACGATTTTGATTTCAATTATTAACCTTGTTCAATATACGATTAATTTCGGTTTTTCATACCTAGTTTTCGTATATTAGTTTCAGTTACGTTTATTAACTTTTCAGTTTTAAAATTTACGATTTTGATTTCAGTTTTAGGTTGCATAAAAATTTTATTTTAGTTTCAGTTACTGTTTTCCGTCGATTCTTTTACTAATTTCGATTAAGGTTATGATTACGATTTTTAGCGATATTTTGTTTTCTTTTTCATTCTTTGTTCTAATTTTGAAAAAATGATCTCTTTTACATAACCAGTACCAGATGAAGCACAGAATAGCGAAAAATTTAATTCTTTTTAAGTCAGAATTAAAAATTTAGGAACATGAAAAATTCATAACTGGCCGTAAATGACTTACCGCCCGAAATAAAACTTAAAAACAACGTAAAAATGAATGAAAATAGAAATTGACAATAAAAAAACTTGACTCAACTAAAAGACAGTACAGAGATCCATTGCATTTGAGATCGAATTTGAAACCGCACACTCCAGGATTCTTAAATTATTTTCGGTTTATTATTTTTTTTACGGTTGTTTTTGATTATGATTTTTGTTAAAAGCGGTTTAAAATATTATTTTTAATTACGGTTTTTAGAAAATTCCTATTTCAATTTCGATTTTCGATTCTTTTACTTCGAATTCAATGTCGGTTATGATTTCGATTTCATTCCCGTTTCTTAGCCTCTAATTTCAGTTACGGTTATTCAATGATTACTATTCTTTTTCGATTGATTTCAGTTTCGGTTTTTTCGGAGTTAGAAATATTCGATTAATCGCTGTTTATGATTACGATTATGATTCGATTAACAGCCCTGGTTTTAGTTGAAATAACGTATAATTAAAACGTAACATAATTATTACATTTATTTCGATTTTTTTTTCTCGTTCTTTTCTTTACATTATTTTATTCAATTCAGTCTCATGACATGGTTTTTTTTATACCCTTCGTCCTCTAACCTAGAAAACGAATATGGCGAGCTAACGGAAGTAACCGATGGGATCGGATTGGAATCGAAAGCAATTTGAAAAAGAAAGAGAAGTAAACGAATCTCTTTGATGTTAAGAAAATTGTTTTTCAAGAAAAAAAAAAAAAGAGAAGCCTTGAGATTTTTTTATAACGTGTTTTTTTTTCTCCTTTTATATATAAAATGCCAGGAGAAAACAAGGCGCACGTTGGTCATTTCTCTTTATTAAAATTTTACGGATATGAACCGGGTAAAAGCCTATTTATTTATTTAATAAAAGCTTCGTGCAACGAGAGGAAACTAGATCCTCTTTAAAAACATAAAAAATAATTTTTTTTCTCTTCCTTTTCAAAGTTTCCGAGGCGGTTCGAAGTAATATAGATTCGGGTGACTTTTCCCAAAGTTACGGGGGGTAGAAACCAATGATCGAAAAGTTTTTTAACCCTCCTCCCCGTAGTAAGTAAAACTTTGGTAATAGAATTTCTTCGTATGAACGAGTTAACGTAATTTGCACTGCCCTCTAGGGAGTTCATCCGAGTCAGAAATCAAATCTTGAGTACGCCTATCGTTTTAAAAGCCTCGGGATAAGAAAAAAAAAAATTTTATCCCGGGAAAACGAGAAAAGTCAATATTTAAACAGGTGTGTCTTTTCACTGCTGGCGTATATTTAGACCAGATGTGCTATAGTTTTCATTTATTTAATGAAACGAGCGTTTACAGGTTGCTTATTATGATTTTTTTTTTTTTCTAGAAATTTTTTGGGAGTGGCAAGTATTTGACATCTTGATTTTCAAAGTTGTCGAGTCCTTTGGGATGTATCTAATCAAAAATAACTTTAGAAACAGTAAAAGGCAGTGAAAATTTTAAGAAGGCATTTTCACCGGTTCAAACGTACCCAACAGGCCGCAAAAAATATTCAAATGTATTCCTTAATTAAGGATGTTGACAAGCAAGAGAAGGAAACGTTCTCCGTGAAGGATCAAAGGTGGTGAAAACCCTCCTATCACAACTAAGATGTTTATCGCTACTCCAATAAATCTCACATGTCAGGAAGATATTTTGTATTGTAATCGACAAGGTACTTGACTTACTTAGGAATGAATCACGTGACATGACGTATCAAGAGTATTAGCTTGAAAATGGTCGCGGTTCATTATGACAACATCATTTCCCCAGATGTTTCGCCCTCGGTTAAAGCTTCTGTATATTCACCACCCTTTTCCCGATAAAAAGCAAGATATATTAATTATGAAAAAAAGGGAGCCGAAGGAAAAAGAGAAGAAAAAAGAATGAATTTATCGGAAGCCGAGCAATCGATTTTAGCCCTGTTGTACGAATTAATTAGCTTTATAAGCGTTAAGTAATACTCTAATTTAATTTAATTTAATTTGAGATAATAAATTCGATTTTCAAAAAATGTTCCGTTATAATAATTTGACACATTTTTATCGAGATCATGAATTCTACAATCTCGATTTTGATATAAAAAAAAAAAAAAGATCTCGCAAGGAAAAGAAAATAACAAAATAAATAGGTCTAACATTTTATTTTAAGCGTCGGATCAATGCCACGAGACTATGCAAAAAAGATCAAGGCACGGACTGAAAATGCGATTTTTTCTTTGTTTATCTCCGGCTGCACGACAAAACCGCTTTTTTTTTCTTAGGAAATTGGAATAAAACTGAAAATCGTGAGGACTTATCCATTTTTAACGCAAATAATTTCGGAAAATTCGTCTTTTTTTTTCTTTTAAAAAATGAATTATTTGCTTTTCCATAGAAAATCTCGAGGAAGTATTTTTGCTTTAAAAAAAAGGGGGGAACCCTAATTCAATCAATTCCGACTGGTATTATAAAATATTGATTTACGTTTCCTCTTTTTAGATTTGAAGAAAAGTTTTTCGGGAGTGGGTGAAGGGAAACCTTCCTTTTCGGTTTCCACCACCCTTCCCCTTCTTTTGATAGCTAAAATTCGAATTATTTAAATTTCATAATGAAAATCGAGTTTGTAGGATTTTCAGAGAACGAAATTCCCTCGATTCGAATGTCGGGAGAAAATTCGGTTCTTTAATGTTATAATTCACGATGCTCTTAAAATGCACATTCACTACGCTGGGACTTGGAAAAAACGTAAAAACCTTGTCGGATTAATTTAAAGCGATTAAATGCAACTTGTTATGATGCTGCAAAAGCTCCATTACGTGCAGAAGCATCTACTGAACGTGTTTGTACAAGAAAAAAAACAAAAGGAAAAGCCGTCTGCATTGCCCTTGAACCGATATATGTTCTTTTTAAAAAAAATTGCCGAACTGGACTTGAATGGCCCCGAGCAGGGGTCTTTTAACTATTTTCCTTAAATGATTCTTGAATTTTAAAAATGGCAATATTAGAATTTTATCAATTTTTCATGTACATTATTTTACTAATGCAACGTCTTCATTACATTTCTGTATTTAACCAAATGGTTTTCAGAATTTATTGTAAAAATTTACATCAGGCGGAGGACAGGTATCAGCATGCAGAGAAAGTCTGTACGAAATTTCTGCAGGGCCTTTCTTTCATAAGGAGCTAACATAATAAAACACCTGCACGTGCACGACCTTCCTTTTAGATAGAATAAGAGCAAACTTGAATTTTGTTAGTACAATCAAAAGAAATTTAAAAACCGACGATTTTGCTTTAAAAAAAAAAATCCTGCGAACTTCACAAGCGTCGAATTCGAATATCATTGATTTGTTTCTGAGGAGAGAAAAAAAAAATTCATCGCCGAAACGGTAACTCAGCTGCGAAACGTTTTTTAAACATGCTTAACACGTTTTCAGACGAGCTTTATTGCGGTCAGCGAAAATCGTTCTTTATTCCGAACGGATTTTTCACCCTCATCCGTTATTAGTTTTTTCGCACAAATGTGAAGCAGCCTCGAAAAAAAAAAAAGTGGGGGAGGGGAAAGAAAAAAATTGTACATTTGTAGTGAGACCGTGGAAATCGGAGGAAATGATTGAAACCGGAATTAGATTTGGAAAAAAGTCATCTCTCAAACGTAAAGTATGCTTTCTCTGAGAAGGTGCTTTGTGATGCGAAGAATTGGACCTTATTCAAAGATTGAACCGAATGAATTTATTGTCGTCATCAACGTGATCGATTTAATCATTCGCACTTTTGAGGAAATCCTTTTTCCTCGGCAGAAAAAAAAAATAACAAAAGGAAGAGGAAAAATATCTGTTTATACATTGCAGAAAAAGGAGTTTTTATTCTCCCGGAACTTTTTGATACCGAAAGAGGGAAATAATATAAAGTTTTTAAAAGATAAAACAAAAAGTTTTAGCGAAACGTTTATGAGGCTTATTATTCATAATCTTTGATACTATTTCCTCAGCGACGATTCCATTTGCCTGGAAAATTTGAATTAATATTCTTCTATTCAGTTTTCAGTATAATATAATTGCCGGAGGTATGGAGGGAATCGCATTTTGTGCCTGGGAACTTCCTTTTCCCTTAAAGTTGTTACTGATATTCTTAGGTAAATATTTACATTTTTCTCGTTTAAACGACTACGTTATTTTTATTTATTTTTTTTCCCTCAAAAAACCTTTCTGGTTTATTTAAATTTTTGATTATTAGGAATTTCATTCCTTAGAAAACCGTTTTTCTCTTGGAAAACGATCCTTTTTTTCAAGATGTTATTTATTTATATTTCTTTTACTCCAAAAATAAGAGATTTTTGAACGAATGGGTGAGTGGAGGGCCTGAGAGGAAGTCCTAGTTCGTATTTTCTATTTCAAGTTCGCTGAACAAATGATTTCCAGTTTAATCAAACATCGCTATGACATGGTTTTCGTGCAGATCATGAAATCCCTACTTTTGGGGGGCAAACCGTTTTTCCAATAGAAGCCCTCCCGTGGCAACATCCCGTGTCAGCCAAATTGTTTGATAAGATTGGAAACGCAATGCAGAGGTCGTTCTAAAATCGCCACCATCGGATTGATTTGTAGCTTCCTGTTAGGTAGAGCTACATTAGGGTGTCTCTTAAAAATGCAGTTATGGAATTTAAAAACGTTTCCCCCCCTGAAAAGTTTTCAAATAAATAAATAAAAACATGTCCCGAAGCTGGGCTTCGAAACTTGTTTGTAACCCGTGCCTGTGACGGCATATAAAATGCATGGGAATTTTCACGGCTATCCGACATTTTTATTTATTTATTTTTTTTTTTCAAGTAAACAAAAAATAAAGGAAAATTCTGCCAGTTTGGTGGAAGAATGATTACGAGTAGGGCTTTACATAGGGCCTATCCCGGACTTCCTCCCCTGACTAATAAGGGGGTTCAAAGCTCAACTTTTCTTATTTTTAACCAACTTTTAGCCCCCCCCCCCCCCGTTATTAGACAGAGAAAGAAGTCTGGGATAGGCCATTTGGAAAGCCCTACTCCCTACTAAAAAAAACTGGATTTTCTGTTTGTCAACTTCGTAATATGTCCAATGGGCAATAGTAAATATTTTAATTTACTGTATTTGGGACCAATTTTCTGTTTATTTTCTGAGAATTTTATTCGTGGGTTCTAATTTCAAAATCATCAGTAGCGATTTAAGACGTAAGATTTTGTCATACCCTACGGCTACTGAATAAAAAAAAATGTTAAAATTAAAAAGTAACCAAATTGGTCTTAGCCCAACATGTAATGTAATATCTGGACCTCGGGTATTTTTTCTAGAACTCATTGAAGAGGTGTACAACGCCTTTACTGAAATTCCTATCATTATACCTAAACTGCAGAGAAATTTTTCGAAAAGGCTTTGGATAACGAAGGGGAGTTACATCAAAAACAGTGCCCAAGTCAGTCTTATTCAGGAGTCGAAAGAGGCATAGTCCACCTCCGTCCAATTAGACGGAAAACATTTCGTGAAGTATAATACTGAGCGTCAAAATATTCTGAGATTTTCATAGCGAAAAAAGAAAAAAAGACTATAATTATCCGCCTTCTATTTTTTATAATTATAAAAAGCACAAACCGAAAAAAAAAAACATGGAAGAAAAAAGCTTCAAACGTGGATTTCAAAAAAAAGAAGCTTTCCTTTGAAAATTTCTGGAAAGGAGTTAATACGTGTAATGCGTTCAGACAATTTATGGTAATGTTACTTCTTTCATCTAACGTTAAAATTCTAGAAAATTCTATTATATCACAAGCATTTTTTTCTCCTTTTCGCGGTTAATATTCTAAGTTCTAAGTGAGCTTAAAGGGGGATTTTCAAACAAGCCCAGTGGCGGATTAAGTTTTCATTTAAAATCGATACATTGTTAATCATCTAACAATCGGTTTCCGATTTTCAGCGAAACAAAAAATGCCGCGTTTGGTACAAAAGATTATTTTTTTGTGCACAAAAAAAAAAAAAAAAAAAAAAAAAAAAAAAGGCTTTGGCCGGAGGTTACTTTTCCGATATCAAATCATTTATTTGGATGCGAACTCATACTCCTCTCATTATTATTCCATATATACAGTATTTATATATATTTTTTTGTGATAAACAATCTTTTTTTCCCACGTATATGAGAACGTTTGCCAAGAGATTTTTGTTTGTTTGAAACAACCATTCCTCCCTCCCCGCAAAACGCCCTTTGGAATTATTTTCTTGTCCTAAGGAACGCATTTCAAGCTTGTTACGCTTGAAACCGCAAAAACCGCTCCTAGTAATGACCTGGTTTGTGCGTGAAATGGAATTTTAGGATGCCGTTTACTCAAAAGTAATGAAGGGAAACTTTCGGAGAAATTCCATAAAATTATTTCGCTACTGAAAAGTAAGATTTTTTTTTCTCTTACTTTTTTTGAATAAGAAAAATCTGAAAATTAAAAAAGGAATAAATACAGTAAACAAACCTAAGCGAGAATTTTTTCAAAGAAATAAGGTTTTTAAACCGGTGGAATTTTTTCCTCTTCTTTTTCCCCCTTCTTTTCCTTTCCCCTCCCCTTCGATGCGAAATCTCCGGGATTCGGAGAAAGTCGAGATACCGAGAAGATGTTTTTAAGTAGTTGGAAATATATTAAATATTTGAAGAATTCTGTAATAATAAAGTTGAAAGAGCTTTTGGATCAGTAAGTAATGTGACTCTTGTATTGAATGACATTTTTGAAGGAGTTTTTCCTCCGGAACGCAGTTTCGTTACATTTTTATTTAGGATTCGAGCATATAGGACGTTTTAACTAAATGAAACTTCTCTTTAATCTTTTGCGCGAAAACCCCCCCTTAGAAAAAAATTAGAAAAATGATGGAATGTTATGTGTTTGCTTTTCAATTTTCAGAATTTTGTTCCCTTGCAAAATATACATCCAGGAAGGGGAGCGAGAGTAAAGGTTAATCTCAAGATTTACCGAGATCTCGGGATCGATTTCCTGAAATTTTGTTCCCGTGTTTTTCAAATGCTTTTAAACAACACATCCGATGAATCATAACGATTTTCAAATTGTGATATAACGAAAGATATCCATTTAACAAGTACATAGTGTTTATCGTCTGAAAAGTTAACACATTCGTGGACGAAAAAGGTAGCTGGACGTTGCAAAGAAAAATAAAAAAAAAACATGCGGACTGCATTACCATGTTTGCCCATCAAGCTCGTCATAGTGGGTTAAGGACCGGTCGTAAAATTGGAATTTTCGAAGTTCAAAACACGTGATATCGACTTATTTTCAAAAATTTTAAGGTATTGCGCCGCTTCAAGACATCATTTGGAAAATTTGAAGAAAAAAAATCGGTCACTGGAGTCCCACAAAAGCAACCATTCCAAAATGAAATTCAACGCGGTTTGAAATTCCTTCCAACCGGTTGCAAAAATGTTCGTCCTTGAATTTTTCACCCTTACAAACAAACGGAAAGCGATCGAATCGAACTTCTAACAGTTCGTTAAACTGGAAAACCGAAGAGTGAATGATGACATCCTTTCCGCCCTCCTCCTCCTCCGCTCGCTCCGATTCCCAGCATCCTGAAAATTCGATAAAAGAATCATTCATATTGCATAAGTCGAAATGCACGAATCTTTTCCAGGAGGTCGAAGCGGTCAGCGGTCAGCGGTTGGCGGTCAGGAGCGTGATTTACGATTCAATGATAAACGCTCAGGGAGTCCCTTGATTCAAATTCTATTACTCATTTATCATTCGGTTTAATCAGATTTTAATCTGACTTGGAAGAGGGGCCGACCCCCCTTTTACGCGCGCATCTAAAAACTAAAATGCGCCATTTCCGGTAAACAACCTTTCCCCATTTTCCGGACACGGATTTTGAGAAAGAAAAAAAAAAGGCTTTTGTAGGAAATGAAATTTTATGACTCGAATAGAGACCTCTCGTTTATTTTAAACCGGATAAAAAAAAGAAGTTAATTAAACGTAAATTAATCCATTAATCGGCTAGTCCAGCGTGGTGGTATTTTATGTAAATAAAAAAGAATCGAACGGCACATTTAAAAATCCATTTTGTAGCTTTTTACATTTGAAAAAAAAAAAGGATAAATTCCTTCCTTATGCGAATCATGCGTGACTTATTCGAATGCTAAAAGATTTTCGATTTGATATTTAGAATGACAGGAAACAAGAAGTTTTTTTTTCTCTCTCTCTCTCTCTTTTTCTTTTTTTATCAACTTTTTAAATTGATTTCGAAGACCATTTTTTCCTTTAAAAAAGTGAAATATGTTGTAAAACTTTTTACTTAGCACGCTTCATTTATTAACTTGTAAAAAAGAATTCAGACTTTTTAAGTCGATATTATGGAATCGGTCCAATCTCTTTGTCAAGTTTCTTGTTTTTTTTTTGTACTCGATATTTTAGATTTGTTTTTCGAATAGTTTCCATGAAAGAGGATCCAAAGAAAAAAGAAAAACAAAAGAGTGAGAAGAAGCAGAAAGTATATAGTTTGAATTACTTATAAGAAGATTTTTAATTTATAAAAGACAAATTATGAGTTTACTTTTTATTCTTTCCCTTCATGCCTTTCATTACTTACAGTGATTTTAAGCTGAAAAATAACTTTTACTGACAGCATTGGAGCTTTCAGACTCATTAAATATAGTTATGACGATAATTATTCTTTAGTAGTTGTTTTCTGAAAGCACTTTTTATTCAACTGTCTTTTGCAAAATTAATGCGCATGACCATATCCCTCCAAAATTTCACCATAGGCGGCCAATTTGACTCCGTTTCACGGCATTCTGCTCTTGTTCTCAATTAATATTAGTTACATCAGGAAGAGATCGGCAAAACAGATGTGCCTGATCGAGGTTAAGAAAAAAAATGGCTCAAAGGTCTAATTGGCAACACACTAAAATAAAGAAGAGAAACTGAAGTTTAGTTCCGATACTCGTCCGTCCTGGGCAACAGCGAAATAAAAAAAATATTTACTTTCCCAGGAATAGAGAATTCCTTAGTTCAAGGCCAAAACGACCTCAAGGGAATTCCGGGAAACAAAATTCAAATATTTCCTGATAATTCCTGGGCAGAATCTCTAAGTAGCAAGAAAAACACTTATTTGAGACTAGCTTTCCAAACTAAAGTTTCAGAAGATCCAATTTGGAATAATTTTTTTTAGTTTATCAAAATCTTCGGGGTAAGGCGTAATTACCCCGGAATAATTCAACCCCTGGAGGAAGAAGGTTTGAAAATTTAATGTGAACCCAATCTTAAAGCATTTGACCCACCCGGCAAACATTCCTGAATCCTTTCACCCATGAGAAAGGAATGCATGAATATTTATTATTTTGAGGGCCTATATATGACCGATTAATCGTTTCTTGACTTTAGAAAAGAAAATCCTCACGTTTTCTTTCTGTTTTCTTTTCAAAGAAAGCGAAAGTACACATTTTTATTTTTTTAAAAAAAGTCTTGGTCTTAACGGCGCCATTTTCAAGAACTCAAACTGAATATTAATTTGATTCTTTTTTATCTGAGTGCTTTTCCATAGATGTTAGTCAGCAGTGCGTGAATGCTCGACTTTAATGACATGTAGGTGAACGAAAATAAAATAAAATAAAATAAAAATGCTTAGATGAATGGGATATTTTTTTTAAAAAGACTTTTTTTTCTTCTTTCATAAGAATGGATAATATAATCAGCCGAAAGGAAAAGCGTTCTCATGTTTATTGAACGAACTTTCTATCCAGGAAATATGAAAATTCCCCCTGCTTTGAATCTCTTGTTGTTCACTTTGACCGGAAATACTCTATTCTCATGGTCGAAAAACTTGTCGCGAAGTTTAACAGGAAGCACAATTCAAAATATCCTCGTTTGTTATGTTAAAAAGGAGGGAAACCCTTGGACTTTCCTTTTCCCGTTTTGCTCTTTTCAAAAAAAGGGGGGGAAAGAGAAGGGATACATTCAAATTTCCTTTAATCGATTCTGGGTAATTTGAGGAGGGTGCATCCCAACTCCAGGTTTCAACTTTTCCTCCTGTGAATAGGTAGCGACTTAGTCCCGAACGTTTTTTTTTTTTTTATTAAGTTACAAAAAATTTACTCATTAGCTTTCATCAACTCGCAAGTTAAAGGGAATCCTCAAAAAAAGAGGCGAAAATGACGAATGCCCTCTGGAACTTTACATATTGGATGATCTTTCCAGGCCAAGAACTCTGAGGGAAAATAATTTTCCCAGAATCTTTTTCAGTACAGGAGAATAATTCTTGTGCAGTGAAAACCTTCTTTAATTCAGAAACCGGTAAAACCTAGTATTTAAAATTTTTACTGAAAACTTGAATAGGTGCACAGTCCGAGCCCTAAAAGTTCATGGAAACGAAGGGAAAAAAAAGCTAAAAAGGTTTTTTCTTCAATTTCTGACTGAAGTTCAAGAGTCAAATTAAATCAGACGAGGGTAAAGCTAAAACCTGACACGTTCTCAGTAAATAGTAACCGTTTTTATCATCTTCGCGGTTCGCTTTTTCCCAGTAGCGAAACGAAGATAAAAAGAAATATTGTAAAAAAAAAAAAAAAAAAAAAAAAAAAGGGGGGGGAATTTAATATAAAAATTTCGTGAGAGAAAACACCTATGATGCAAGGCAAGACTTCCCGATATCGGGAAAAACTGCTCCGTGACCTAGTTAATCCGACCCGGAAAATGCAACGGAATTTTATAACGATATATTCCGTTTTCGACGCCTCTAGGCAGGAAATTGTAATTATAATAATGTGTGAAAATGAATATAATAAAATGTTAATAAAACTTTCATCAACTTCTTTTTTTCCTTTTTTTTACGGTTTTAAAACGATACTTTAACTCAAGAAGAAAAAAAAATTTTATAGTCTTTTTTTCCCCCAAAATCGGAAAAAAAATATTAAAAAGATTATTTATGTAATACTCATGTAGCTATGATTAAAAAAAAAAAGTTGTATAGAGAAAGATAAATCTTTATGCGGGAATCCCACCGAATGAAATAAAGGTCGCGGAATAATATGATGGAATTTTATACAAAAGCTGTTTTTCTCGCGTCTTTATTTCTAAAGTTGGAATCAAAACGGGTGCGGTTTTTTTTTTTCAGCGTCATCTCCTCTTGTGGTTTAAAGCGCTTCTTTATGGAAAAAAAAAAATCATTTTGCTTGTATCTCAAAAAAAAAATATTTGAAAAAGTAATAGAAAGGAGAAACGTAAAAAAAAGAGAAGAAAAGGAATAAAAAAACTAGCGAAACGCCTAAGGATCGAATCTGCAGAATTAAGCAGTAATCAAAGAATTTTCCTTTTGTAGCTTTATAATTACATTGAGTTAAACTAAACTTTACCGAAGATTCAGCGCTCAGCTTCTTTCTCAGTTTCATATACAGGGTGGAACAAATAACACTGGCAAAGTAAACAAACCGTAATATTTCGCTTATAAAAGCAATCCAAGGTTTGTTTATTTCTCCAATGCTACAATTTGTTCCACCCTGTATATTTTCTTTTTCCTTCTTATTTCTCTCTTAAAAATAGATTACTCTTGCAATCTATTTCTATTTTTCTTTTTCCAGCACAGGTAATTAACTGACTTTCTTTTTTCGATTGAATCTGTTAAAAATAGGGGAGGATTGCCAGAATACCATACACATACACCATAGCCAGAATACTTTTTCATCCACTTTTCAAAAGTATATCGTCAACTTTAACGAAAATCTGAGGCTCAGAAAATGAATCATTTGCTTATGGATGGGTCACATGCTGAACCATTTTGGAAAAACCATAGAGCCCAATGATGGACTCATTAATGTAACTCTGAAGTGATTCGTGATCGATGCAGCTACTGTAATTTTTCAGGGACAAAACTGCAAAACCAATTGCGTCAGAGTCAACACGTCAGTAGTGTTCACTCTTCTTTACCCACAACATTCGAAATATGTGTTCCTGATACAAAAGTATTGACGATATTGTCAGTTCAATACCCAAGCAAAATGATACTATTTTTATTAAAAAACAGAGTTCCTTATTTTAGTCAATGGAACTCTTTTGATTTGGTTACTATCGATGAGCTTGATGAGGCCCTTTCAGTTATAAATAAATGTAATGTTGTTTGGGACGGGATCAATACTCTTTTACAGGATGTGTGTCAGTTGTCGTTTTTGTGATGAATATAGGCCTATTAATAAGGTGACTGCTTATGAAAAAGTTCTTGAGCAAATAGTTAAAAATCAATTGGATAAATATTGAGACAAACTTAACGCACTTAGTAACAACAAGCTCTGGGTTTAGGAAAAATCCCTCCTATGAAACTACTCTTGTAAATTGTTTTGATAAGTGGCTAAAAGAAATTGATTTGAATAATAAATATATTTTGGTGGTTTTCCTTTATTTTAAAAGGGCCTTCGAGACTATAGATAGAAATCTTTAACTGCTAAAATGGAAAAACATGAGAATGGGTGAAACTGTGATTAAGTGGTTTGAGTCTTATTTATCAGGCAGAAGCCAAAGAAACAAGTTTGGGAACGACTATTCCGACACACTCAAAACTAAATATGGGGTACCTCAGGGTACTATTTTAGGCCCTTTATTATTTATTCTGTATTTAAAACACCTAGAGAGTTTTTTAAATTTATTAGCTGATGACACCAGCCCTCTATTTGGTGGGCTCTGGCTTGGTAGAAGTCACCCTTAAAATTAATGTAGAGCTCGAGAAGTTATATTGGTGGTTGGTTTAAGTCAAAATTTTCCTAAAACTAAATATGTGATAATGGGCAATAAAAATAATTTAAACAAGATTGACGCTTCCCCGTTGATCTCCATCAACCACCATATAATTCCTTGAGTTGCTACTTATAAATATCTGTGTCCGTCCATATCTATGAAAATTTAAAGTTTTGCTAACTTTAATATGTTAATTTTTTGATAAATGTTTATATGCCGTTTTTGTTACAGCTTTAAGCTAATTAAATAAATAAATAAATAAATAGAAATTCCTCTGAATTTCCTTTTAATTTATTCTTTGAATAAATATTCTAAAATTAGAGACGGTAAAATCTGTATAAATTTAGGACAGCTTTATTTAACATGACGTTGTTTTTTAAAAAGAAAAAAAGGGGAAAAAAGAATCCCCATGCGAATCGTGTTTGTTTTCAGCCTCATCGATCAAAAAAAAAAAAAAAAAAAACGCGAAGCCATCACTCACAATGATAACCGCTACCTTTTGTAAAAAAAAACCGCTTTTTCCTCCCCCGAATAGGTGTACATTAACAGGGTCCGTCCGTATACATTTTATAACGTCATTTTAGTAATACATAACCGATAAACTCCGCCGTCTATGCTTTTACCCCAGGAAATAAATTTTTGTCCTTAAAAAAAATAAAAGAAGATTGAAAGTGAGCCACGCCCTTCTGTTAGGAAAATCGAAAAAAAATTTATGGTTGTTTGTTTGGTTTTTCGCAACCACTTTTTTATTAAGGGACACCCTAATTTGGCATGATGGGACTTCCTTTTTTATAGTGCAAGGGCTGAATCACTGAACAGAATAGTGAATGCACGAGAATAAATTCCAGCTTTTGTTAAGCTGACCCCGTTTTACGGTATCGGAAATTTTTTTTTTTCCCGTATATTTTACGAAGTGGAATTTTCGGAAAATATTTTAGTTGTCTAAATCAGAATCGACATAACAAGGTTTTGTCTTTTTTTTTAAAGAACTCGGCAGCATGCACTGGAATTGCGAAAAAAAGCCTGGAATGCTAATTAGGATGTACCCTTTTTTTATATAATAACGTAATTAATTTATACGAAAAAAGAAGAAAAGGAAATTTAATTATTTTAATTAGATGAAATCGTGAATTAGAAAGGGGAAAAAGTTGGTAATAACATAAAAATCGGATAATCACGCGACGGGATATAAAGCTAATAACAAATCTAAACAAACTAATGAGATCAAACAGGGATAAGCTGTGCGGCCTTTGTCGCACATGCCAAAGGAATTTTTTTCCCGCTTTTTTTATTCTTTTAAAAATTTGTATTAAAAAAAAGAATATCTAATGGCTTACCAATTTGGTCTGAGTGATTTTCACAACAGGAATCCCAAAGCTTAAATTTTTAGGCGTTACTGAAGAGTTAAAAAAAAATCTTAATACCGTAACCGAAAATAAAATAAATGGGGTTAAAAAAGAAAAGACTGGAAACGCAATGGCTGTTCCAGCTGTGCTATAATTATAAGCAATGATACAAACAACTAGTAGTGGTACATATAAAAAAAATTTAATGGAGTGGGAAAAAGCTCCTGTGAAATATTAAGAAGTGTGTATCGTTTAATTTTCCACTACAGCACAGTGGTCCGGAAAAAAATAAGTGGCCAAAACTCATTCCGAAGTCTGTGTGAAACTTAGAAAGAAGATTAAGGTGTCAAAAGCTTCGATATTTTGTGCAATTAAAAACCTGCTCCCCGCGTGCCCCAAAATTCAAAATGGCGGGCAAAATATGGAAGCCAAAATGTTTAATTATGAATGAAATTTCATGAATATTTATTTTTAGGTATTTTTGTGGCTGCTGATTTCATACCTGGAACAATTATTTTGAAATTCAAGATGGCGGACTTAGTATGGCGACGAAAGTAATAAAAAGTTAAAGTTGTTAAATTTTCATGAAAATTTGTACCAAGGGGTATTCGAGGTCACTGATCTCGAATTCATAACCCGTTTTTCTGAATTTCGAACATACGAGTAAATTAATTTTTTTCGATTTACTGACTCCCTTAAAAAAATTATAGAAAAGTGTTACCGGATTTGAGATCAGCGACCTCGAAAACCCCTTAGTACAAATTTTTATGAAAATTTAACAACTTTAACTTTTTATTACTTTTGTCGCCATACACTAAGTCCGCCATCTTGAATTTCAAAATAATTCTTCCAGATATGAAATCAGCAGCCACAAAAATACCTAAAAATAAATATTCATGAAATTTCATTCATAATAAAAAATTTTGGCTTCCATATTTTGCCCGCCATTTTGAATTTTGGGGCACGCGGGCAGCAGGTTTTTAATTGCACAAAATATCGAAGCTTTTGACACCTTCATCTTCTTTCTAAGTTTCACACAGACGTGGGGATGAGTTTTGGCCATTTTTTTTCTGGAAACAACAGCTTTAAACTCCTTTTTGTGGTACTAAATGGTGGTGGTGTAAATTCTTACGCCAAAAAATGATAGAAACGTAAAAAATTCTAAGTCTGTCTGGCAATGTCGCATGATCGTCTGATTACACGACTCTGTGATTATCTAAATAATTTTTTTAAATAATGTTGAGACATTTCTGCACCATGTATATTTTTTTCAAAAAGGTAACGGGTATATCGGAAATAAAACGGAAGAGAAAGAAAAATGAGAAATCGGCAGTCAAAAAAAAGTGGTAAATATAGGTCAGTGGTACATAATTGCTAGCCTTTTTTTACGCACTTGAGATCGTTCAAAAATTGTTACTTTAAGTTTAATGTCACATTTGCATGACTGAACCATCCGTCGAATAATTTGAAATCTTTTAATTTTCAACTCGATCGGTCTCTTTCCAATTTCCCGTTTATCATAAAATCTAATCTTCATAAGTTTTCGTTAAAATATTTTTCATTTTTCAAAAAGTAATCTTTTTTTTTAATCCTAAAAAGCTTTTTAATTAATATAAGATAATTATAAATAAAAAGAGGGAAAGATTCAAAATAAGCTTTCTAATAATTTATTTCGATTCGGAAATAAATGTTGGGAGTTGACGGGAGCGAAGGAATTTTCTGTTCTTTAATTTAAAGGATCAAATCCGATTTGTCTGTAGAATTTTTCGATGCCTTCTCAACTAAATTGCTTTCGCCGAAAACGAATTTTTGAAATATTACCACCCATTTTCCGGGTAAGAGAGCACGGAGGGATGTGGTTTGCCAAAGTCAGGCTTACAAATAAAAAGAAAAAAAAACCGGAAACGTTTTTTTCTTAAAAGTGGAATTTTCGCGATGGAACTTTTCAATTCTTCGACTTCAAACACTAATCCGCATGCCAAAGGAAAACTTGAGCAATCTTGCGTCCGTCGGAGGTCAGCTATTTGGTTGACCCGGGTTGACCTCCGACGCACCGAATCAACAAAAAAAACTTACGGGTGCAGATCCCTTCGGAATTTGCTCCCAAAACAGGTTTCCCTGATGCATGCGCGGCTACGATGCATTCCAAGCCTTCGGCGCAGGATCCGTAAAATCCGTGTGGACCCCCGCAGGGTTCCCCTTCGACTCTGGCGCAAACCCTGCAGCATCCGCAAGAATCCCACACCGTTCCTCCTTTCGCGGGGCAATCATCTTCCGAAATAGCTTCGCATTCAGAAGGATTGCAAACGCAACTAAATGATGACACGATAGCACAAGTTAAACACAAAAGTGAAAGAACGGTGGGAAGGAAAAAACAGGACATTATTCGGTTATTTTTTCTCACTGCGTTATTAGGTTACTCACTAACATTACAATCTTTTTTCGATCAATTTCATCTTTTTTTTCCCTTTTTCCACCCTCACTTTGTATTCGGAACACGAAATCCGACCCCGTTTTTGCGATATCTATGTCATTATGCTTTGAAGTAAATAAAATAAAATAAAATAAAAGTAAAAAAAATAAAAAAAATTCACTTTTTCGATTTTATCCTTTTTTCAATAAATATTATCACTGCATTAGATGATTGATTACGTCGACCACTTCATTTTGTTGAATTCGGATTTTTTTTTTTTCACCGTGGTCTCTTGAGGTTTGTTCCGCGGGTTTCAAAAAATTTGTTGTTTTTTTCCCCGGGATTCTCTCTCTCTTTTATCTAAAAATGGGGAATGTCAATTTGCATTAAATCCATAGGTTAAATAAAGGATCATCAGTAATCCTTTTTCCTTCGGATGTCACTTTGAATTTCAGTGATGTATATTCGACTACGACGAGCTTTTCCCGTTCCTTCACTCTCCCTCCCCAAACCCGAAAATATGAAAAATAGAAAACCTTGGAAAACATATCGTGATATCTTTCCATTTATGACGCGATGTTGATAATGCTCCTCGTGAAATTTCCCAGAGTGGGAAACAATATTCGATAAAGGGGAATTTTTCTCTTCCTTCATTTTTTTTTTTTTTCGTTTTTCCTTATCGATGCTAAATAACCAACACTATTCCATTCTCAATTTTTAAACGAAATATTACGAGAGAGAGTTCCTTAAATTTTTAATGCTGGTTTCAAATCTTTTTTCTTCTCGGTCAGCTTTGGAACGGAGTACAAATCCCGCTGTTAAAAAATTGGTATTATTTTTATTTTAATACAAAGAGTAACAAGTGATGAGTGCCAAAAATATTATTTCCATACTTATGTATATTTTCTCCAGAAATAACAGGAGCATGCGCTAGGGAGAGCCCAAAGTGACCCAGTTACTAAAGCATCTACAGTCTCAGAAATAAAGAGGGCGATCAGGCAAAAGCCTATCGCACTACGAAGACGACAAAATACAGTTTTAAAATTTGGAAACTGGAAGAAGAAACGCATGGTGGGCCAGAAAAATATTGGGACAAAAACGTTAGCCAAATACAGCAGTATTATAACAAGCGTTTAAAAGTAACAGATTTCATTTTCCGCACAATTTTCCGACATCAGAACTACATTTCCTCTTTGGAGAGGTGAAGGTGAGAAAGGTCAATTTGTAGTTTTCCATAACGAAGACGCAAACGACCTTTCCTTTCGGTGGAGAGAGGGAAAGCAAAGGGGAAGTCAACTCATATACGCAACTAATCCGGCTCTAGCTAATCAACAAACCAAAGATTACATCCCAGTGAAAATTAACGAATTCTCGGGAAAACCTTTTTGCTTTAATTGAAAACGAATAATACAAACACACATATACTCGTTGAATACGGATAAAGCCTTGTAATCGGAGCAAAGTTCAAATTTTTTATCGATGGGAATTCCGAGCTTTCCTGTTCAAAGGCTTATCAATTCCGAGATTAAGTGCAGAGCTAGAGATCAAACTCAACTTTTTATATTACCGCAATGACCTCCCGCTCCCATCCCTGACTCACTTTGGTGCACCAGAGGCTACCACGGGGGGTTACCACAGTCAGAGAATGGCTACAGGCATAAACAAAATTGAATCATACTGTTACATCATCCACAAGGGCCCGTTATATGATTTCATGGACTTCCTATCTTTCGCTACCACAGAGCCACAACTCATCGAGTTTAAAGTAGTCGCATGATCCGCATTTCTTACGGATAAAGGATGTTTATATATAGTATATATATACCATTACCCATACTTAGTTTATGGGCATATAAATATACACGACCATTAAATATACCGTATATTTAACATCCCTACACCGAAAATAAATAAGTAACGGTCATTTTGGTTTTTTTAAATTCAAAATATTTGCTCTGAGGAACAGAAATATAGATTCTAAATTAAAATGATAAAAAAAGAAGGTATATGGAAAAGCGCTGCACAACGAATCTATGATCCCCATTTTTCCATTCATCGATTCCAGATTAAAAATCATCGGAGAACATAATTATTTGTAATGAATAAAAAAAAAGGAACTTGATTATCGTTGAATCTATTGAGAAACCAATTTTTTTTATCCCTTTTTATAAAAAAAGGGGGGATTAAAAAATCATTTTGATCATGCTTTTGAGCGTCAAATTAGAAACCTTCCCGGTAGTACGAAGTATTAAAATAATGTTGAAGGGAACGAAGTTTTTTTTTTTTTTTTTTTTTTTTTTTTTTTTTCAAAGAAAAATTCAATAACTACTTGAAATTCATCATGTGAAACGCCCATCATTGCGTGTTAAGAAAGCAAAATTTTCGACTGAAAAGCATAAGAAAGTTAATTTTTTTTATCACGCGATTTTATGATGGAATTAAAACGAATAGCTAAATCAGTTTTTTTTTTTAAATTGATTGATTTTTATACAAAGAGGTTAAAAAAATAAAGGATGGAAAATTAAAGCAAATTAATATTTTCCGAGAAAGTAAAATCATCACGGCCGAGTTTGAACCCCAAAGCACCGATTCCTTATTTTTTCTTTTTTTTTTTTTTTCTCGAGTCTCTCAAGTCTGTCGGAAGGTAACAGATATAAATGAAATATGATTTAAAGGTAATATTTCAAGCCCCCGCAAGCCGATACTTAATGAGGAAAGGTCTATTTTTCATAATTCAGCTTGACAGTTGACAAGGAAGATGTTTCAAAACACGGTTCTTGTATTTTCATTTCTTTCCCATGAGTGTTTCGCTGAAAATTAGTTTAATTCATTTAAATTTTTTCCCGCCTTGGAAATTTGATCGAGATTGACAGGTACGCAGAAAAAAAAAATTCTGACTTCGCAAGAAAAAGCTCTGTTGCGAAAAAAGGAACAAAAAATTATGAGGAATTCTTTTTTTTTCTTTTCTTTTCTCTGTTTCTTTCTTTAATTAGTTTTATAAACTCATAAATATCAACTAAGCTTAATCTCTTTTTCTTGCGAAATTCATTCACATTTAATATTTAGAACGTCTCTTGACGTTTCAAGACGTCCAAAGGGGCGATTTAATGTCATTATGTAAGGGTGAGGGAGTCAAAAGAATTGACAAAATCGTGCTTACGCAACACATGAAAGCCTTTCCTAACTTGAGGGCTTGAAATTTTAAACTTTAAATCGTTTACCTATTACTTATATTTAATACCTTCCACTAAAAAAGAAAAAAGGTCCCACAAAAAGTAGACACTCATGAAAATAAGGTGGCACTAGAACGATCGTTCACTAGTTAGTTAGCCCGAGAAAATGGTTCCACATTGAAACTGAAAAATTCGAACTTAATTTCTCCTTGCGTCTACAGACACTAAAGTAGACTTAAAATTCAGACAACGGCATTCATGATTGCAAAGTCATGATTCACCAAACATGTTTACGGTAAAAAATTTTATGTTAACTTGCTAAAAAAGGGCTACACATTTTTTATGTTAAAAAAAATAGAATGTTATTGTCCATAAGACATTCTTTTGTTTTCAGTGTTTTGTTCGAGGCTACAGGCGAATTATGTTACTTTTAACATAAAATTTTTTACCGTGACGTTAAATATTACACAACTTCAAATATTTGCAGATGTCCCTACTGCAAATTTGTATCTTAGAAGATCAATCATTATTTTTCTAAAGCTCAGATTTCACAGGTTCCCAAGTAAGTTGCAAATTTTTAGGAGAGACTACTACTGTTAGAAGACGTTCCCATTTTCCGACAGCAGCACTGATAATTCTCCACTCATTGTAGTTTCTTTTTTAGCAAACATTTTAGCATTTTCCATTTGGTTTTTCCGATATTTTGACAAAAAAGTATTCAACACAATTTCATAAACTTTGGAACTCATATCCTTTTGGTTGCTCCTTTATGCAAAACTTTAGCGTTTATTACAAAATAAATTAAAAATTAAGTTTGATAATACTGATTCGAGAATGAGCCACTTTTAGCCAACGAAAGACGAACTTTGAGCCAACGAAAGACGCTCTAACAGGGATACCAACTTATAAAATTCGAAATATATTGCAATGACGTCACAATTATATGGGCCGCTTTTTTTATTTTCTCAAAATGTCAGGTTTTTTTTAAAATTTTCGGAATTTTTACTACAAATCTGTTTCGTTGGCCCTTCCTGATTTCCATTAAAATAATATTCTTATAAAGTAAAGAACTCATCTTAACCAAAATATGCCTCCCTTATTATAACGCTTAACTTCCCTATTCGAACAAATCGTAAGACTTTCATTTTAATTTCATTTATTCCAGAAACATTATTTTGTAAGTTGGTTATACACAAACTATTAATTGTATTATAATAAACAGAATAAATTATTCGCATGGTACTGGGATGTGAAGTCATTACGCAAATCACACAACATAATTGATTTAGATATGTCAAGAATCAGAGTTTGCAAAGCTCGGCCTAAAACGCTGTTTTTGAATTTTTTTTTTTTTTATTCAGGCAAGTGGGGAGACTTACGATAATGTTTTCCAATCAAAGGTTTTCCTTGTGTTGCATGAATTTTTTTAACCCGCAACAGAATTACTTATTTCCAGACATATTGGAAAATGATTACTCCCCACTTTTATTTATGATTAATAACCGGGACTCTTGAACTTTCAAGTCTCCAACTCCTGCAACCTTATAATTACGAAATTCGGCGTTAAATAATTCAAAAAATCACGCAACGCCTTGCGAATAAAACGCCTTTTGTTCAAAAACTTATTAAACTCGCATTTTCGATAAATACCTAACTCCTCCTTCGATCGAAAAAAAATTCCACAAAAATTCCATAAGTCCTAATAAGAAAGCAGAAGGTTATAGTTTAAAATATCCACTAAACGATCGGTTTAAAAAAAAAAAAAAGAGAGAGAGAAAATTCGTCAAGCTATAATTAAGTCAATTTCCTTCACCCTACGAAAACTCGTTGGGACGAAATTAATCGGCACGGCTTTGAATTTAACATATTCCGAAACTGAAAGCTCAAAGAGAAAGACTCGTAAGGGAAATCAAGCAAACGCAGGAGCTTTTTTCAAAAGAAAAATTGTAGCGTTATCAAGATGTTTTCCATTTAATTATTTTGTCAACAAAAAAAAAAAGAAAAAAAAAAAAAGGTTGCTCGACTTTTCTTGGGTCCGACAAAAAAAAACCCTCATCTATAACCGTCTTAATTAATGCCCCTCCATTAATCAGAAGCGTTGTCCTTTGTGCCTTTAGCAATTGGAAAAAATTCTACAAAAAAAAAAAGAAGATATTTTGATCAAATTGTTCATTGTAATCTTGTTAATTATTATTCCTCACTTTATATTTTTCCTCGATTGCTCAATGAGCGGTTAACTCCTTTATTAAACTAATTTGCTTATACTACCAGAGTTCGGAAAACCCTTTTCTGACCTGTTGATATCAATTCCCCTTCCGCTCCTTTCCCCTCCGTTCTTTAATTTTTTTTTTCAAAAAAAATTCCCCTCTTATTTTTTTGACTTTCAATTTGAATATTTCCCGGAGATGCTATTTTCTTTTTCACGGGTTTTCGGGGTCTAACGTCAACTTTTGAATAATTTACGAAAGGGAGAAACTTTGTTTTCGTCCACTGTCTCCCATTCGACTTTTTCCTTCGGGGCTTTTACGGAGAGATAAATCCCGTAGACTGGATTTCTATTACTTTAAAAAAATATATGAGTGTCTCACTTTTCTGGATCACTTTTCCTAATTTTTTTCCCCACAACTTATACTTTTCCAAGGTAAGATTCCCCTCAAACAAACGTTTCCTCAAACGTGACATCCGAAACGAAAAAACAAAAAAAACCTTATCCTAATTTTTGGTTTTTCACGAACCCTTCTTTTTTTCTCGAAGTTTTATTAAACAGACAAAAAGGAAAATATTATTCCGTAAAACCACCGCAGCACACCGCGTAGAACGTAATCCGAACGTTTGAACGCTGAACACGGAAAACACCCATTCGGGTCGAGTTACGAAACGGCACTGGAGCCGCGCTGGCTTTCAACGCTTCCCAACGTGCTCCAGACTCTCCCTGGACCAAAACTCTAATTCCCTTCCAAAAGTTCAGACCTCCTCAACCTATTCCTCTTTTTTTTTTTATATTTCCTCCTTTTCCACTCGCATTCCTCACTCATCCTACACAGTCCCCCTCTTTATTGTATTGTTAATTATTCATTGTGGCAACTACTTTGGCACCAATTCGTTGTACGTCAAAATCGCAATGAAAGACTTCCGAAAAGTGTTTTTTACAGCTTCCATCATTATTATTATTATTATACATTATACATTTTTTTTTTTTTTTTTTTTTTCACATTAAAAGCTTGGTTTGTCTTTAAAGAGTTTAGTAGAAAATTAAAGATTAATAGTGGAAATGCGGACGGTGGCAGTAAATGTTTAAACCACGACAGCTTTTGAAATAAACTGAAATCGAACAAGAACGATAGCCGAATTTAAAATATTTTTAAAAATTTTAACCGTTTGTACCACTTCACTTGTATACACGGTCTGCGACTTTCATTTGAAAATAAGCCATTGTATATTGATGGTAATAATAACTTACTGTCGTACACTGAAAGTATTAACAAAATTTTTCCTAAAAGCGAAAAAAATCAACACTTATGTTTAGCTTATAGGCAATTTTCCGTGTTACAATAATACGCATTCTATTCGGAAAGTATTTGGCATTCTTTCCGAACCGCCAAATGTAACGATTTTTCATAATATTAATAGTGTGACTAACTTTAAATTGTCTCTGTGTTTAGCTTCTGCAAAAAATGCACCTATGTTTAGCTTATGGAGCTTCATTTTCATTTTGATTGCTCGAATCGGAAGCAATATCTGTCATTTGGCACTTTGAAATTTCAAATGGACTTTTAAAAGGAATTCTAGGCTAAATCCGACACCAAAAATGCAAATTAGAATGGAATCTGAACATAAAATCTTATCTGCCATAAGCAAAACATAGGATGCATTTTTGGTTCAAATATTGTTTTTAAAGCCGTTTACACTTTAATGGACCTTAATGTGCATGTTAATCACAATGACCAAAAAAAAAAAAAGAAACAGAAATAGCAGGACTCACCATTGTCGCGATTTCTTCTGGAAATGCGATGCTTCTACTGTTCACGGGGAGGTTTGGTTTCCACGCTGACTGAAATGGAAGTCACTAACTGAATTTCCCCGCTGACTGGAATGGCACAGCTAATTTCTAGTTAATCGGGGGTTGCATTACTTTCGAAACACTCCCGTGAGTAGTCTTCTAGACTACTACATAAAAAAGAAGTTACTTTAAATCCCTAACCAACCAAACCGACCGAACAGAGGTCAACCCTGTGCGAAAGTGACCTACGGAACTTTATACGGATAATAACGGAATAAAATTTAAGCGCGCGAAGCAACCCCCTAAAAAAAAAAAAGCCAAATATCAGCATCTGAAAAAAGAAATACATATAAATTAAGAATACTCATAACTTAAAAGTATTCTTCGATTTTCGGACGTCATAAGATCAACTTAAAATGCAAAGAACGAAAAGGAGATAAAATTATACACTCTTTAACAGCGAAAATTAAGAAATGGTCTACAGTTACATTCGCACACAAAATTTTGATGTTTGGGATGTCAAGAGAATTGTTTATTAACCCTTTAAGGGCTGGATTTAGTATTTTTTTAAAAAAAACACCCCAAGCGCCAATTTTTTATTTCGATGGTATGCCGATGGTTTTGTAGTGTACAACACTACAAAACAACAACAAATTGAAACCCTAACCTCAGCGACTGGAGCCGGAGGGTTTGGTCTCAAAATCGAGCAGTTAGTGTACATTTTACCAAACAACAACAAATTGAAACCCTAACCTCAGCGACTGGAGCCAGAGGGTTTGGTATCAAAATCAAGCAGTTAGTTTGAAACGCTACAAAAACTGAAAATAGGGGGCATGCAGAGCCCCCCTCGGAATTTCCAAGGTCCAATGCAACGAAAAAAAAAAATTAATTGGTAAATCTTAAATGTTTCAATCTACTACACTAAGTAATTATTTACACCATTTTTTTACTATGGAATGAAAAAAAAGGTAAACCCTATCCCCCGGCAGCTCAAGCCGGAAGGACTTGGTCTAAATGGAAGCCCTAACAGATACTACTGAAAGAAATACGATTCAATAATAAGCTGACCATAATTCAGTAACGAAAAATTTAAGATATCTTCAATTCAAGCAATAAATTATGGAAAAATGCTTTAAAATGAGCATATGCATACTCAAATAAAATAATAAATTCAACAAGACTATAGCACAAATAATAATAAAAACCTACTCAAATCATTATTAACTAATCATCCGAAGTCGGTTCTAAATTTTCAGCAGCAGCGGACAAATCATTATCGGTGTTTCCAGCATCCTCGTTTGTGTTTCCGGATATGCTACCGAATTGTTGGTCAAGGTTGGATCTAAAAATAAAAATAAATAAATAAAAAATCTGACAATTTTTCGATTTAAAACAAAAACAGCGGCTGATTTTAAGAAAGTTAAAAAAACCTACCGATATCCTGAGCTGAGCTGAATTCGCTTTAACAGATCCCTCCTCTGCTTCCCTTATCATTCGCTAACTTCGTAAATGTTTCTAACGGTTTCAGTGCAGCAATCATTGCATAAACAAAATTCGGATTCGACAAATCCAAATTATGAAGCAATTTCGACAATTCGTCTATCAGTCCCTTCCTCGAGAACAATGCCGAGACATTCGACAAACGTGTAGGGTTATTTTTCAACTTAATGACCGTCCTGTTAACAACCGAAAAGGTAGCATATGAGCATCAAGCACATGGCCATCACTTCCCAAATCAAAGCCCAAACACAAGACACATCCGTGTATTTTTTCTTCGTGTCTTCATAATATGCATTTACAATTCATTGAATGCAATTCTTAACTTTTACAACCAAAGCGGATTGAATGTCAGCCGAATGATTACAAGCTCCGACAGTCCCAAGCAACAAACGAACTTCCAAACAAATTTCGATCGATTCCTTATCCATCCCTGGGAGCAAAATCAAATTTTTCTAAACTAAATCGAACGGCGGACTTGTCTTCCGTCAAAACCTGATTATTCGGATCCGCTTCGTAAACGTAATCCATAATCAATTTCGAATATCCTACGTAAGATTTCACAGCGTCCATTAAAATGGAGAAAATAGCCGATTTCGACACCAATTTTTTGGGTTTTTTCTCGTCGGTGCTTTCCTTTTTCTCTTTTTTCTTGTTATCCGCCGGTTTTTCATTTTCGGGAACGGAAAAAAAGCTTCTAAATCAGAAGCGAAAAATTTTGTTAAAGACGAAGGTGTCGGCTGTTCCTTCGAAGTTGGTGATATCAGTCGTTGCAGTTGGCTCTTGGCAAGTTTTAAACATATATTCATCGGACGCAATCACTTGGTATAACAACGTTTTGATGATTTTATCAATGTTCCCGCCTTCCCCGAAGACGCGAGGAAGACGCGATCCGACTTGCGCACGTACTTCAAAATTAGCTTCTCTTCGTTGCTTCCTACTAAAATTAAAAATCGAAAAAAAATTAGCATTTAAAAAATAAAAATAAATAAAAAATAAAAACTTACTGGTATTAACCCGAACGACCTTCTGGGCAACTTCCAAATATAATTCAGGACTCCTGCAAATTCCACCTTCTGAATTCCTCATCAAAAATTAAAATTCTCGGTGAATCGGTTGCTGATCTGCGGACATTCTCCCTCGAATCGCCTATTCAAAAAAAGGGACTGTTATAGAAATTCTTAAATAAAAAAAAATTGCAAAAAAAATAAATTACGCTGAAACTTACTTTCGATAGCTGTTCGTAAAATTGATGACTCTTCCATAACGTGACGAAATAATAAAGTAGCCAAACTGCTAAATATGACGACAAAAAACAGGGGATGTGTGGGCGGGAGCGGCAAAAACACTGAACAAGTTGAAAGATAAATATAAGATAAGATGTTTCCTAACTGGTGCAAAATTTAACTATTTCCCGCCTATTCGTTACAAAATTCCTAATTTTTATATATTTAAACAAAATGGGTTTTCCAACGAGCTTTCAATTTTTCCGACAAAAAATCAATAAAACTGAAAACAAAATAAGAATTCCTACATCTCGCGTTTAAAAAAAAAAAAAAAGTCTCTTACAGGTTGACATAGCAGACAATGTCCATCGCGGGCAATGCCTGACTACATCAGCCTCCCCAAGAATGTAAAAACAGATCCTAGGGCATGCGTCCTTCGGTTCTTTCTGACAACTGCAGGACCACAGTCGGGTGTTGATAGCCAGTCAAACCATATCGGAATCGCTTCAAGTGCAATTAAAAAGCTTCCGCAGTTGGCCGGCGATTCCTCTAACCTTGTTGTATACACTCCTGCTAAAGCTCTAAAGTCCTGCCGCGACACAAGAATTAGTCTTTATTATACGCAACGGTTGACTAGAGTAGTTCCATAAGCTACGCCTCTGGAGCACTTTCGTTTCCGTTAAATATAATTAAAGTAATCCGTATGACATTGACAGAGACCAATCGCACCTAAAAAACCCTACGGCTACCCATTAGTGCCCGGGTATGGTGGATAAGTGGTTACATTCTTACGCTCCCTCCTACAACGGAGATTGTCACGAGATCCTCGAGCTCTCTGGACTGAGGCGTCCGGCACTACCCTCGCATTATGGTGAAAACCACCTCGCCGGTACTACAAGGCTCGTCCCCGATCAATTTCACCTGAGACGTCGATCCTTTATAACATACGAGATAAAGGTCAACGGCACATCGGAAACGAATGCGGGTTTACAATCTACGCTAGGCCCGCCACCCTTTGGCCTTTCTCCCCGATCCAGGCCCCCTTCGCCAAAAAAAATAATTAATAAGCGGAAACCTCCCTTTCCCCAAAGCGTTCCTATCAAACAGAAAAATGAAAGGCTCGTCGGATACCTGATATCTCCTAACCTGCCTATTTTACATTTTCATTTTAAAAAAAAATGTGTACATAGAAGAAGGGGAGCGGGAAAAACACTGATCAAGTAAAAAGAAAAGCCCAATTAAGATTTTTTCCAATGGGTGCAACCAAACATCAAAACCTTGGGAAGAAAAGCAAGGAAAACACTGACTTAATAAAAAAGTAAATGCAAGGGGTAAAGTAAAGAATAAAAAAATAGTAAATGGGGCGGGGAAAAACAGTGAAATGCTTAAAAACTAAAAAATTTCCCTGGACACTCCCCAACGGGCTTTCTCCTTAAACTATGAGAACGGTTGTTACTAAGAAAATCTCTAATATCTAAGAATGCTTGATAGACGGCTAATATTGTCTCTTGGAAGCTGGAATGTATTCGGTTTCCCGTCGTCAGCAGCAGGAAGTTCTACTAATTCGTCCCAATTTCATCGTTGCCTTTGTTCTTTCATCTGAAAAGACAGTATTTTACAATATTATCTTGAGCAATTTTTTATTTCAGTTTTAAAATCTTTTTTTGGTGCCTAAAACGAGACACATCGCATTAACGTTTATATAAATACAGAATAGATCATTACAGTTTACTACTAAGCTTTGTTTGCATATTTTTAAAAATGAGGACAAAGAATTTACTTGCACTGCATCAAATTTAGTAAGAATGTCACTAACTGCACTTGAACTGAGATACAGACTCTGAGAACAAAATAAGTAAACCGACAATTCCTTAAAATACAAAGTTTGTAGCATAAAAAATATAAAAACGAATTAGCCAAAATTTTATCTGTCACTGTTAGTTAGTCTTAAGCGTTTTGCTCATCAATTTCCCGTATCAATATCAATTTCAATTGCTAACATTTGGAATATTGCCCGGAAAATTAGAATAATTTTTACATCATTTTTTGCACATTCTCATAAATCCAAAAAAACTAAGGTTTTTCTACAGTATATATGTATAAGAGAAAACTTATCGCATTTTTTCTGAATCTCAGAAAAAATCCTCCGATAACCAAAATCTACGAAATATTTCACTTAATAAACTTGAAATTGACGTTATAGCAGAATATAATGTCCGGAAAAAAAATCGTTCAAATGGTCAGGAAAAGAAAATTACCCAGTTTAATTTTACACATGCTCACTCATGATGAATACTTCTGCCGGACCAATGCCATAGAGGATTCGAACGAAATATCTATTCACACCCCTTCCAAAAGGCTTCTGCAAGCAATATACGGTTTGCTGACCGAGAGCGGAAAATCGCCAATTCCATTAAAAAATCGAAAAAACGAAGTTTTTGAAGATAAAAACTCTGAAGAACTTTATCCGCTTCAATTTTCAAATAAGGAAAATTTAAAAATTCTGTGCGAAATTTTCCAACTAGAAGAATCCTTCCTGGAATTTTTCGATGACGGTTGGTTCATTTTCGAACTAGTCTTTATTTACTGGAAACGAGCATGCGCAAGTAAAATCATTCCTTCTCATGTTCATTCGGTCCTCCTAACGGCATTTTCTTTAAACACGAGGAAAAATAAATTCAACATCAGTCGCTTGAATGAAAATGAGAAAAAATTGTATTGCTGTACTCGTATCCAGAGTTAAAAATTAACAAAATTGGTGAAACAACTTTGGAAAAAATTTCCCACATACACAAGTATTTACAGTTTCAAACATGCTTATTTTATACAATTCAAATCGTGAAATTGTTGGATTTGCCCCACGAAATCAAAATCTCAGAATTTATAAATGGAAGTTTTTTTCAAAAGTTTTATACCAAACTAACAACGGAGTCGGATTGTTTTGCAACCTGGCTAAATGGATTCCAAAGCTTAGAAGAGCTGTACCGACTAATTACAAATAAATTAGAAGAAGTTAAAAACTTCAAAATATTTTAATTTTAATTTTAATCGTTAAGTTTATAGTATAAATATATGTTATTTCATCAAAATATGTTCCAATAGTTTCAATACAGTGAATATATTGCAATAGCAAAAAGATTTTCTTAAAACTTTATTTTTCTGCTGTTTTCTAATCTCAAGAAAACCCCTAGCTTACGAAAATTCGAGTGATAACCGGAAATTTTTTCCCCATAAGCTCAGCATAGGCGAAGCTATCAATTCAATTACCGTTTAAATTAGTATTAGTTCCATAATAAGGCGTCATAAAATTGTAAAGTCAAGATTCAAGACAAAAATTAAAAACAAGAAGAAGACAAAAATTAAAAAATAATTCATTAACAAAATATTTTGCTTACCTAATTACAGGAGCTTTAGTGGACGGATAACAACAAAGATTTCTAATAACTCTGTGCAAGCGGCTAATGGCCAATCGAAAATCTTGAACAAATAACAAATCGAGCAAAGTGCTCACTTCTTCTTGATCCAGTAATTGTCTTCCGACAGTCCTGAAAATAAAAAATTAAAAATCAAATCGTTTTAATAAAAACATTCATAATAATATGGTTTAACCCTTAAAGATGGGATACCGGAAAATTTCTTCTTAAATTTTAATTTCCTGATATAAATTCAACCGATTATAGACTCGTGCTACGCGTTTAAACTCATAAAACAGACTATCTGTTTCTAGTGTAGGCAACCCGCATAACAAGGAAAATATCAATATTTTTTTTTTTCCTTTCGCAAAATAAAAGGCAAGTTTTAAATTCCATTTTATGTCAGAATGACATAACTCGCTCGTTCGGTAATTAATTTAAAATTAAAATGGCTCCCATACGTTGGACTTGAAACGCTTTAAATTGTGACTTAAAATTCAAAAACTGGGGTTCAAAATGCATATACATACATAACACATAAATTACACCTAAGAAAATTGAAAATCATAGTATTTTAAGTTTTTCAGTGATAACTACATTATATGGTTCCGTCTTTAAGGTTTAAAAAGAAAATCCAGACTTCTCAACATACTCAGATTTCAATCCTCCATTCCCGTTTGATCGAAAAGTTGACATTGGCCAATGCCTGCTAATGGATGGAACAGCGACAATATCGACTCGGGCGTTCCTCGATCCTGTACCACGAAATATAGAAGACAAAGTGTTACGTGTTTAAAATCCTTTCGCGCATGTCTTCTCGATCTTGAAAGTATTGTCGATTTCGAACATCTTGTTCCCTTCTTAGATTTTGAGCTTCTGCTACTAAATCCGACGGAAGGACCGATATTTGGGGTTCTTCGATATCAGCCAATATCTGAAAAATAAATAAATAAATAAATAATAAATAATAAATAAATAAATAAATAAATAAATAGATACGATATATAAACTGACTCCCCTCCTCAAAAAAAAACTTCAAACTTATCAACTTACGGACTGCCTTAAAGAAGACCGAGTGCTTTTGGAAAAAAGCGCAGCATCGAACGGACCGTTCGGATTAGCAGCAGCGGCAGCTTGACGTTTTCGCTCCTGCAGCTGCTGGTTCAAAATCTCCTCTTCAATATTCAAAGGCAGAGCCGCTAAAAATTCCGGGTTTGCTTCATCCGTGATAGAAGACGACGGAGAAGCAATGAGCTCGCTCGCCAGATCACATCGCTGAAAGGTTTGCTACCGTAAATGATTCGAAAACACTTCTTCCTTCATATCGGCAGGTAAAGCGGAAAAGAAAGTTGGATCTAGCCCGGCCGGAATGGAAATACATCTTCCGTTCTGGTAAACTTGTATCATTTCTTCCGGGTCCAACGCTGCGTGGGATGCATTCTCCTCGTTTTCTGTATTTTCCTGACGTAGATCACTTCCACCAGCTTCTTCTTCAGCCGATGGAGCCGAAGTGCTTTCGCATTCGGAAAAGAAAGGAGAAGGCGTAGGTAATCTTTCTGTTGTTTCCGTATTTTGATCAAAAAAGGACGATAAGAAATCCGGTAGCAACTCCGAAGTTCGGTTGGACATAGCCTCCGATGTATTGGATTGGGTGACGCTTTTTCAAAAGTATTTGTTAATATTTCGTTAGACTGTTCGCCGGAGGATTCCTCAATTGGTGCCGGTTCCTGCTCTTGCTGTTGTTCATAATAGATAACCGGAGGAAAACTTGGAGCCGGCGGATAAATCGCGGGGGGATAAGCGTCGGTGTGCTTAATGGACCGGGAACTATCCTCAAGGGTAACCTTTCATCCGGCCGAGGCTGACTGTTGGTATTTCCCGTGTCTTCTTCGACCGCGTTGTCCTCGTTGGTATTCTGAATCGGAAAAGACGGGCCGATTATCATCTTTATTGAACAAAAAATAAGGAGCAAGCGTGTGTTTTAAATTAGAATTCCCGCTTCCGTCTGTCGGCTGGGGTAATAGAAACGAATTTGAATTATTTCTCTATTCCCCTTCCCGGTTCATATCACCTTCCGTCATCCTCTCGTTTTGCCTTCTTTCGTTGCTTTGTTCGGAAAAATTCTCCGACGGCCGTCTCGTAGTTTCTTGATTTGCGTTCCCGCTTTTCGCCCGATTTCCCAGTATGTTTTCAGGTCGATTCGGAAGATGCATCAGAAGATCGATCGCGTTCGTTTCCAAAGTGGAACGGAGCATTTCCACGTTTTTGTTATTTTCCGTACCGCTCGGCAGGGAGCTAACGTCCATTGCCGGAGACGGGTTGCCGTTTTTGATTTTCAATTCATCGTCTCCATTTTATTCTAGCTTAGGTCTAAATTTATTGGTCAAAGCTGTAGCCGCCATGACAGGAGAATCCGCGTCTTATATTTTCATTTAGTTTGTTCAACGAGCATAGTGAACGCCTTGAACGTTCGGGGATAATTGCTGATCGAAATAATAGCCCATGGATTGATCTAATAAGTCGATGATTTTCTCATTGGGCCTGGCAAGCATACCGAATCCATTATTCATTATAACTAAATTATTACTACGGAAACTATGGCTACCGAGGTCTGAGCGTCTTACTCTCCCTGTCTGTAATCCAAAGTTTGGAAATGGAGGCGGAAGAACGGCAAACTGAAAAAAAAAAATGTGATAAAATTTCAGAAATTCCAAGTCTTATTTAGAAGTGCCTTAAAAACTCGCTTAAAAACCCAAACTTACGTCTGGAGCAAATTAGGCTGATGGTTGGATGTACTCCTCGGATTCAACTGTAAAAATTGATACCGCCTAGGTCGAATTCACGGCTTTCGAACAAGCGCTGATTTTTCTCAGTTTCGTCTCACCTACGAGTGGTGCGGAGGTTGACGACTGGTTCTTCTGGCCTTTTGGAAGTGTCATCGCTGTGCAATTCATTAAAAGACCTAAGTGTTTTGATACCATTGCTGGAATATTGCACGAATAATAAATCATTCATGAAATGCTCAAATTTTCGATTGAAAATCGAGGTATCCATTAAAAATTCATCGTCGGGATCATCATTTTCATTATTATAGCCCCTTATTCCTTTTTGTTGTTGCCTTCTTCCATTTGCTCGTCTTCGTATTTATCTTCATCCAAGTTATCTGGATCATCCGGATCGGTAAACTACTCTTCATTGGATGGTTGTAGTTCGGCAATTAAACCGTGTACCATCTGCAAAAAAACAAACAATTTAGTTCAAGATCATTTTCTTTTCTTTTTATTTAACAAATTTCTGCATCGTATTTACCTCGAATGTCATTTGTATCAATGTGTTTTGCAGTCATCGGGTTTGATAGGTCATCGTATTATATTATTCTCATAATCTTTAAGAATTACAATCCTATGCATATTCATATTCATAGGACAATCTCTATCATTGTCTCGATCCATATTCTGATCTTCCAAAACGATCTCTCGGATACCAGTTACATCATCATTAATCTGATTACCGAAGTCGGTTCTAAACTTTCAGCAGCAGCAGACAAATCATTATCGATATTTCCAGCATCCTCGTTTGTTTCTTCGCCCTGAGCGTTTGTGTTTCCCGATGTGGTATCAAACTGTTGGTCAAGGTTGGATCTAAAAATAAAAATAAATAAATAAAAAATCTGACAATTTTTCGATTTAAAACAAAAACAGCGGCTGATTTTAAGAAAGTTAACAAAAACCTACCGATATCCTGAGCTGAGCTGAATTCGCTTTAACAGATCCCTCCTCTGCTTCCCTTATCATTCGCTAACTTCGTAAATGTTTCTAACGGTTTCAATGCAGCATTCATTGCATAAACAAAATTCGGATTTGACAAATCCAAATTATGAGGCAATTTCGCCAATTCGTTAATCAGTCCCTTCGTCGTGAGCAATTTCGAGACATTCGACAAACGTGCAGGGTTATTTTTCAACTTAACCACCGTTCGCTGTTAACAACCGAAAGGGTAGCACATCACATGGCCATCATTTCCGAAATCAAAGCCAAAATCCAGGACACATACGTGTACTTTTTCTTCGTGTCAATTTCTAAAACCAGATGATTGCAAGCTCCGACAGTCCTAAGCAACAAACGAGCTTCCGAACAAATTTCGATCGATTCCTTATCCATCCCTGGAAGCAAAACGAATTTTGCTAAAATAAATCGAACAGCAGACATGTCTTCCGTCAAAACCGTATTATTCGGATCCGCTTCGTTAACGTAATGCATAATCAATTTCGAATATCCCCTGTAAGATTTCACAGCGTCCGTTAAAATGGAAAAAATAGCCAATTTCGACAATAATTTTTAGGTTTTTTCTCGTCGGTGCTTTTGTTTTTCTCTTTTCCATTGTTATTCGCCGGTTTTTCATTTAAGAGAACGGAAATGAAAGCTTCTAAATCAGAAGCGAAAAATTAGTTGAAGACGACGCTTCGCTGCTTTCTCGAAGTTGTTGGTGATTCAGTTATATTATTATTATTATTATTATATTGCAATCGGACGCTAACAGCAAAAAATTAAAGCCAATTATAAGCGGTCCCTGTCTAAACATAAATAAAAATGAAAACATAATAAAATGAAAATGAATTAACATAATAAAATGAATTAGCATAGTAAAAATGAATTAACATAATAAAAATGAATTAACAAAATAAAAATGAGGAAAAAAAAAAAAAAAAAAAAAAAAAAACACCTAACAAAAATGAATAAAATCAAATAAATAAAGAAACAGGACAGCAAACTAACCAACCAGCTTAAATATTTTGTACAATGGAAAACGTTCGACCGAAAGACAGGATTACTCGTCCTCAATTCGGAAGATATCGTTGACATCCCTCTGAAAAGCTTTAAAAGATGAAAAGATGTCTAGTTCACGGTGAAAAGAGTTGAACTTAGACGTAATGCGGGCTAAATTTGAACCCGAGGGAAAAGACGAAGAAAATAAAGGACGCGGATATGAACGAAGGTTGTTGCAGTTGTTGCAGTTTGCTCCTGGCAGGTTTTAATAAATATTCATCGGGCGCAACCAGATGGTATAACAAAGTTCTGACGAGAGAAACTGCGGTTTTATCAATGTTCGCGTCTTCCGCAAAAACTCGATCTGACTTGCGAACGTACTTTAAAATTAGCTTCTCTCTTGGTCGTTTCCATCTAAAATTAAATATTATTATTTAAAATAGGGTACATGCCGTGATCCCCCGGAGTTTTCAAGGTCCAATGCAACAAAAGAAAGAAAAAAAGAAAAAATTTAAAGATGGATTTTAAATGTTTCAATCTATTACACTAAGTAATTACTGAAACTATTTTTTACTGTGCACGAAAAAAAAAAGGTAAACCGTATCCGCCAGAAACTCAAGCCGGCAGGATTTGGTCTCAAAACTAAGCACTATTGGGTACTACTGCGAAATTCTACCTAACGAAAATAGTTCCAACTAGAACTTTGAACTGGTATGACTAAATGTACTTACATTTTTTGTAGTAAATAATACGCCCTGATTATTTACAGATCATCCCTCAGACTATGATTGACCATGACGGTTACCGCTTCGATATGTCGTCTGAAAAATGAATGCCGAAGGAGTTCCCATGGTTCCCAGAAGCCTTATTATTGAAAATAGGGGGCATGAAGTGCCCCCGTAAGAATTTCCAAGGTCCAATGCAAAAAAAAAAAAAATAATAGATAAGTCTTAAATGTTTCAATCTACTACACTAAGTAATTATTTACAGTATTATTTAGTGTGGAAGAAAAAAAAAAGGTAAACCCTATCCCCCGGCAACTGAAGCCGTAAGGACTTCGTCTAATAATGAAACCCTAACTGACACTACTGTAAGAAAAACAAAACCTATACCGCATCCCCCGGCAGCTCAAGCCGGAAGGACTTGGTCTAAAAGGGAGCCCTAACTGACACTACTGTAAGAAAAATAAAACCTAAAACTAAACCGCATCCCCCGGCAGCTCAAGCCGGAAGAACTTCGTCTAAAAGGGAGCCCTAACTGACACTACTGTAAGAAAAATAAAACCTAAACCTAAACCGCATCCCCCGGCAGCTCAAGCCGGAAGAACTTGGTCTAAAAGGGAGCCCTAACTGACACTACTGTAAGAAAAATAAAACCTAAACCTAAACCGCATCCCCCGGCAGCTCAAGCCGGAAGAACTTGGTCTAAAAGGGGCCCTAACTGACACTACTGTAAGAAAAATAAAACCTAAACCTAAACCGCATCCCCCGGCAGCTCAAGCCGGAAGGACTTGGTCTAAAAGGAAGCACTAACTGACACTAAATAATATTAGAAAAAAATTAGCATACAAGAAATTCAAAAAAAAAAAAAAAAAAAAAAAAAAACTTACTGGTATCAACCCGAAGAACAATCTGGGCAATTCCCAAATATAATTCAGGACTCCTACGAATTCCAACTGCTAAATTCCTCATCAAAAATTAAAATTCTCGGTGAATCGGTTGGTGATCTGCGAACATTCTCGCTCAGAATCGTCTATAAAAAAAACGGATTGTAACAGAAATTCTTTAATTAAACAAAAATTGCAAAGCAAATAAATTACGCCGAAACTTACTTTCGATAGCTGTTCGTGGAGGGCGTCCGGATCGACAGGGATTTGCACAGTTACGAAGTAAATGCAAGGGGTAAGGTAAAGAATAAAAATATAGTAAATGGGGTAGGGAAAAACAGTGAAATGCTTAAAAACTAAAAAGTTTTCCTGGAGACTCCCCAACGCGCTTTCTCCCTAACCTAAAAGAACGCTAGTTCCTAAGAAAAGCTTAAGAACTTTAATTTTTTACTTTCTAAAACTAGAAAAACAGTGATAACGGTTCAAAGGAAAATGCAAGGGGTAAAGTAAAAAAAATTAAAAAATAGAGGATGTGTGGGCGGGAGCGGCAAAAACACTAACCAAGTTGGAAGATAAATATAAGATAAGATGTTTCCTAACTGGTGCAAAATTTAACTATTTCCCGCTTATTCGTTACAAAATTCCTAATTTTTGTATTTAAAAAAAACTGGGTTTTCCAACGAGCTTTCAATTTTTCCAACAAAAAATCAATAAAACTGAAAACAAAATAAGAATTCCTACATCTCGCGTTAAATTGAAAAAAAAAAAAAAAAGTCTCTTACAGGTTGACATAGCAGACAATGTCCATCGCGGGCAATGCCTGACTACATCAGCCTCCCCAAGAATGTAAAAACAGATCCTAGGGCATGCGTCCTTCGGTTCTTTCTGACAACTGCAGGACCACAGTCGGGTGTTGATAGCCAGTCAAACCATATCGGAATCGCTTCAAGTGCAATTAAAAAGCTTCCGCAGTTGGCCGGCGATTCCTCTAACCTTGTTGTATACACTCCTGCTAAAGCTCTAATGTCCTGCCGAGACACAAGAATTAGTCTTTATTATACGCAACGGTTGACTAGAGTAGTTCCATAAGCGACGCCTCTGGAATACTTTCGTTTCCGTTAAATATAGTTAAAGTAATCCGTATGACTTTGACAGAGACCAATCGCACCTAAAAAACCCTACGGCTACCCATTAGTGCCCGGGTATGGTGGATAAGTGGTTACATTCTTACGCTCCCTCCTACAACGGAGATTGTCACGAGATCCTCGAGCTCTCTGGACTGAGGCGTCCGGCACTACCCTCGCATTATGGTGAAAACCACCTCGCCGGTACTACAAGGCTCGTCCCCGATCAATTTCACCTGAGACGTCGATCCTTTATAACATACGAGATAAAGGTCAACGGCACATCGGAAACGAATGCGGGTTTACAATCTACGCTAGGCCCGCCACCCTTTGGCCTTTCTTCCCGATCCAGGCCCCCTTCGCAAAAAAAATAATTAATAAGCGGAAACCTCCCTTTCCCCAAAGCGTTCCTATCAAACAGAAAAATGAAAGGCTCGTCGGATACCTGATGTCCCCTAACGTGCCTATTTTACATTTTCATTTTTTTTAAAAAAAATGTGTGGGGGGAAGAGGAGCGGGAAAAACACTGATCAAGTAAAAAGAAAAGTCCAATTAAGATTTTTTCCAATGGGTGCAACCAAACATCAAAACATTGGGAAGAGAAGCGAGGAAAACACTGACTAAATTAAGAGGTAAATGCAAGGGGTAAAGTAAAGAATAAAAAAATAATAAATGGGGCGGAGAAAAACAGTGAAATGCTTAAAAACGAAAAAATTTCCCTGAAGACTCCCCAACGGACTTTCTCCTTAAACTATGAGAACGGTTGGTACGAAGAAAATCTCTAATATCTAAGAATGCTCATCCTGTCTCTTGGAAGCTGGAATGTATTCGGTTTTTTGTCATCGTCAGCAGGAAGTTCTACCAAATCGTCCCGATTTCATCGTTGCCCTTATTCTTTCATCCTAAAAAGACAATATTTTACAAATATTTTTTTGAGCAAATTTTTTTTCAGTTTTTAAATTTTTGTTGGTGCGTACTACGGGACACATCATATTAACTTTTATATATATGTAGAACAGATTATTATAGTTTAAACCTAAGCTTTATATGCATATTCATAAAAATGAGTACAAAGAATTTACTAGCACTGCATCAAATTTAGTAAGAATGTGACTGCCTCCCCTTGAACTGAGATTTAGACTCCGAGAATAAAATAAGTAAACCGACAATTCCTTAAAATGCAAAGTTTCCAGCATAAAAAATATAAAATCGAATTAGCCAAAATTTTATCTGTCTCAAATCAGCTTACTAAATAAAATAAAGGAAATAAACGAAATTAATCCTAAAAAAAAAAAAAATATAAAACAATGTGAATCTTAAAAAACAATAATTAATCTCTTCAGCAACACATCACCGTTAATACTCTAAAGCGTTTTGCTGATCGATTTCCAATATCAGTATCAATTTCAATTGCTAACATTTGGAATATTGTCCGGAAAATTAGAATAATTTTTCTATCATTTTTTGCACATTCTCATAAATCCAGAAAAATTAAGGTTTTTCTACAGTATATATATATAAGAAACAGTCTTTGAATCAGCCTGTATTAAATATTCATGTTCAAATTAAAAAGGCTTCCATTTATTGGTAAGTAAATTTAATTTAAATGGCAAGTTTTTTTTTCAAAAAATAGTCAAGTAATTTATTATGATTTTGGTAAGTAAAAAAAAAGGAAATGCAAGTAAAAAAATCGAAGGGGGAAGTAAAATTTAAACAATTTGGAAGTAAAAAAATACATATTGGGTGGTAAAAAGAAACAAATAAGGAAGTAAAAAAATGTAATCTTGGCAAGTAAAATTGGGCAAGTAAAATTATAAAAAAATCAAACTAAAAATTACCTAATCTACAAGTAAAGCTCTTGCCGCCTTCTTGGGCCTGCCTTTAATTTTTCGTATTAAATTGTTCTTTTAGAAGCAAGACATCATTTTTAAAGAGTAAATGAAGGATACCAAGTAACTAAATTCAAAAAAAAGAAGGAAATATACAAATTATTTATATTTTTCATATTCCATTTTCAAAAAATTGTTATGGAACACACCAAGTGCAAAGTGCTTTTTTATTTAAATGTTGATAATTTTTTTAATTTTTTTTGAAGATAACTTGATCATGGATGGAACGGGGTAATGGTTGGAATGGAACAGTTGTCACTCGTAAATGATGTTTTTTTGAAAAAATACAGATTTGACAACCGGGGTGCTCAAATAGACCGCTAAAACCGCGTCCTATGCATTTTTAACATAGGGCGCATGCCGCCGTATACCGGGAAAATTATATGTGGTCTATCTTAGGTCGCCCTATAACATATTACCGGGAATTTGACGGACTCCAACGGACACGGTGTTAAAAAAAATAAAAACACCTACAATGGCCACTTTTAAGGGGGTTCAACACATTTTTCGGAACATGAAAAAATACCGTTAAAAGGTCTTAGGTAGGGGTACTTCCCTGCAGCATTAAAAATTTTTAATTCCTATTTCGATCCTTAAAATTTCTTTAAGAAAATATCATGGTTTTAGGCGAATATTAAGGGTAGCGAGGACCGAAATTTAAAATCCTTTTAGGAAATAATTTACTAGGACTCCAGGATCAAATTCCGCGAAAAAAAAAAATTTGGCCCAAAAAACGGCCTTATCGACTCTCATCCTTTTTTACATAAAAATTTTTTAGTTGCCGAAAATAATTTTTTTTTTTAAAGACATTAAATACTGACCAGTGTTTCTTTTTTACTTGCCAACTAGTTTTTTTACTTACCAAGTAATTTTTTTACTTACCATATGCATACTTACCAATGGATACTTTCCATTAATTTTAAAAACTTACCATTTCATTTATTTACTTACCAAATAATATAAAATACTTGCCGAAGCAGTATTTTTATACTTGCCATTTAAATAGTCGCCAATTAAAAATTACCTTAAAATTTTGGAAACTCAACTCCCATTGGAAAGTTTTTCTATGGAAAAAGAATTAAACTTTAGGATCCCTTAAATAAGTTTTTGAACAATGATAGAATTAAGATTTCTACAAAACATTTTTTAATATTTGCATTTTTACTCATAGGATTTAACTGAAATGGCTAAACATTTACTTGTAACCAAAGTTATATCATAGGGAAAAGTAAACCTTTATTTCTTAATACACTTTCGTCCTTGTGCAACCATCAAATTTCTTAATAATTCTTTAAATATCACCCATTTAATTAAAAATTTTTTGGTCATCCAATTGTAAAGGTTATAAATGCTGTCTCAATTTGATAGATCTTTTCTGCTGCAACTTTTTGTAATCTAAGTCCATTTCTTAAGGCCTATGTAATAAAGGTCATTTGAGATTCTAACCTTAAGTCAATTTGAAAAAACCTGATGATAAATAATTTGATTAAATAAAAAATAAACATATTTGCAAACCTAAGCATTGAGTATACACACAATTTTTTTCAACTTGAATTAAAAATCCTTATCTTCTCTTCATAAGGACTTTTAAAATGTTGATGAGCCCCTTTCAAGGTTAACACAAACACAGTAAAATTACATGGGTAATATTTTAAATTCATAAAAAATGGTTGAGTATAGGGGTCTCTGGAAATTCATTGAACAAAAATCCACTTAAAAAAAAACTCCTTAATTTCTAGTCTAAGACAAGTAAAGTTAAAATAATATTTTTTACTTCCTAATATAACATGCTTCAACATTCGAAAGATCAGTTAAAGTTCAGTTAAGGGCCTAGTATTTTAAAAAAGAAAATTTCATTACGAGAAACCAAGTTCAGAGAACAGTCACAGGACAATCGTAGAAAATAAAGTTTCAACCAATAAGAGCATACAATTTCGTTATGTGTAAGTTGTACTTGAAATGCTTCTAATGCATCCTCAAACAGATCAAATGAAATGAAAGTTAATTACAGCTTCATTGCATTATTAAAAATGTCTTGCTTGGCATTCCGTTTGAATTTACATTACCCAAGCATTCATTCAAAGATGGAAAACATATTGAGGGGCACGGAGTGCCCCCCAGCCAAGTTAGTTAACCCCAACTCAGCCTACCCGACTGAGAAGACAGGGGCACGACTCTTGCCCATCTTTACTTTAATCCCAATAGCGCTTATTTTAAACCTCTCTGGATCAAAAACGGTAAATGGTAGATTTTTTTTTCCTTCGTACCCTTATGACAGCTTCCTTCAAGATCAGATATGTCCGATACAGCTTTTTCCAGCTTTACCAGTTTTCGATATATTAAGGCCCAAAATATGGATTTTTTACCGTCAGATATATATTCATATATATATATATATACGATAGAGCTAGAGAGCATATTTCATTTTAAAATTCGAATGCATTAGATGGGAGGCATCCTTTTTAAACGGGAACTCCAAACCTCTCTTTTTATAATTTTGAAGGAAGTTATCATGATCATTAAGAAAGGGCCTATTTCTTTCGAGCTAACAACCTTAAAAAGCCTTTATTGACCGGAGCTCTCTTTTTGTTGACATAAGAATTCTGAGTGGTATCTGTTCTTACAATATTTGTAACAAAAGAAAAAAAAAAAAGGTGTTTTTCAAAATAAAAAAAAAAATTTTGATTTTTATAGAAAAAGGGCATATGGTCTGCATGCTGATAATACATATATCCCTTTAATACACGAAACCTCATTCTTGTGCACCGAGTGCACTAGTCAAGAAATATTTTCGTGTGAAACATTATTGTTAAACAAATGCCTTGTCTACACCTATACATTATGTACGTTTTCATTATCGTCGGAGCACATAATGTCAGATGTAGACGATCAAAATGGAGGATAATGTTGAACGTACATAATGTACGTTTGAAACGTACATAATGTGCGTTTAAGGGGATCGCGCAGCCTTCTATGACATAAAGTTTTAATTATATCCCGCGAGTCTTCGTTAAATTTAAAAGCCTTATATTTTTCTAAAACAAATAATTGCATTTTCCGCTTGTTCTTTCTTATAGTTTAATTATTAAATAAATGTACCGTATTGTTTTGAAACTATATTTTTATCTGTTACGTTTAGTACATGATTTTTTGTCTGTATTTTCGAAAAAGAAAAGGAAGAAAAATGCCGATGCCAATTCATCTGGTTGATGGTAAAAATTTTTATTTTGTTAAGGTGTAGTCAAGTAAAAATAAAGAAAATGATATAAATATATTTCATCGAAGCTGCCTAAACAGGAAATTCCAATTTTTAAGGAAGCAAATAATAACCTTATATAATTTTCTCTAAATGAAAAATATATATCATCAGTCTCCATTTTGCAAGGAAGCAGAATAAAATTACGACATTAAGTTCATAGTGTAGACGGACATCAATTATCATTCGTTTACATTATGCTCCCGGTACATTATTACTCCAGTACATAATGCTAGGTGTAGACCAAGCAAAATAATTTGAACTTAAAGGAAAAAAATTTTTGAAATAACTTGCAACATTTACTTTGGCCAAAATATTCATTCATTGAATCTGCCTATTAGATATTCTACTATTCCTACAAAAAGTTGTGATATCCCCAAAAAAACAATTCCTTGTAAAAAGTACAGCCAAGTTAAAGAGCCTTGCAAAAAGAATTGCCAAATGTTCCTGCCCTTAAAAGTTATGATACCAAAAGGGCAGCCAAGTGCTTACTAAAAATAACCAAATGCTTCTGCCCTTAAAATTTCTGATATCAAAAGGGCAGCCAAGCTTTTTAACGACAGCTTTCATTTAAAATGCCGTTAAAGTTTAAGTTAAATCCCTAGTTTAGTTTTGGTTGTTAATTTGGTTTCTTAATGTAATTTTAATAAAATAAAAAATCAGAGGTGACTCGCTAATTGATAGTTAATTAACTTTTTGAGTTCACTTTTGAAAAGCTTTTGTTTTATGGAAATAACATTAAGCGGTTTATAGACCTATTTTGTACGAATTACTATTCGTTACTAAAAGAGGAAATTTTCCGAAAAGAGGCAAAGAATCAATTTGTGACTGTCCGCTAGGATCAGCCAGATAATGATTCATAGCTAATGGACTATAGAAACCCAACCTCCACCTCCTTGTGGTATATCGTAAGCTTTATCCTGTCATTGGGTATGATGCTTAGATCTAACAGGCAGACGGAGGCAATAGTACTTCATAGTAAAACTGGAAACATGAAAGTGAAATTTCCAGATGCAGTTTGATGTCGGTATTAATTTTTTTTTTTGTCAGTATAACAAAAGAATATTTTCTGAAGATTTTGCAAACCCTGACACATTTCCCAGGCTTGCTCATCATTTACAAAAAGTAGTGATATACCACAAAAACACTTACTTGTAAAAAATGCAGCCAAGTTAACAGGAACTTGTTTCAAACTTAATAATCTCTTTACAAAAAAAAATTAATTTTTATCAATATGAAAATAATTCTGCCCTTTAAAGTTCTGATATCGAAAAGGGCAGCCAAGCTATATGAACATGCTTTACAAAAATATTCTGCCCTTAAAAGCTCTGAAATCAAAAAGGGCAGCCAAGCCTTTGTCTTTTTCATATTTCAATGAATCGCCTTATCAGTATTTTATTCAAGAAGAACTTTTTTAAGTGTCGACTGACAAAAAACTTGGCCGCTTTTTTTAATTTGAATTCCCCGAAACGTACTGGGTGGCTAAGAACCTAAAAGTTTGTACAAAAATGGCCACAGTTTTTTAAGGTTATATGAACATTAATAGCTTCACAGAGAATAGTAAAAGTTTTCGGTGAAATCAAAGAAAATTTGGCTAGCTTAAAACTAAATTACCCATCAGACATTTAAAGGAGCTGGGAAAATTAAAGTTTACCGCTTCACACCAGGCAAATAGAAAAATTAATCCTTCATTTTTCTTTACAAAAAAATTTAAAGCTTTTGCGAAATAGTTAGAAGAAACTATTTCATATAAAAAATCGATTCAATGCTGATCTCAAATTAGCAAAAGAATTAGTAACTTACTTCTCATGCATGTTCACTTAGAATTGAAATTTAGAAAAGAAGAAAAAAATTTAGCATCTGGTTTCCTGCTGAAAAATTAGTAGGTAAAGGTAACATAATAATACCAAATTCTGAAAAAAGCGGCCAAGTTTTTTGTCAGTCGACACTTAAAAAAGTTCTTCTTGAATTAAAATACTGATAAGGCGATTCATTGAAATATGAAAAAGACAAAGGCTTGGCTGCCCTTTTTGATTTCAGAGCTTTTAAGGGCAGAATATTTTTGTAAAGCATGTTCATATAGCTTGGCTGCCCTTTTCGATATCAGAACTTTAAAGGGCAGAATTATTTTCATATTGATAAAAATTAATTTTTTTTTGTAAAGAGATTATTAAGTTTGAAACAAGTTCCTGTTAACTTGGCTGCATTTTTTTACAAGTAAGTGTTTTTGTGGTATGCCTATTTAATCGCATTTCCAGATGCGTTATTCTAAAACTTTTCACCCTGTGGCTGTATTAATACAATTATCCTGTAAAGAGTCATGTTTGATTCAAAATTTTAAAAAAACTAACCTTTTTTGGATGAAACGACGCCAATCGATTCAAACGAGTGCTTCCCTTTAATTAGTGCCCTAATTAGATTTAAATCCCTAATTAGAAATCCCTGATTAGATTTTCCCTTTAATTAGTAATGTAGTAACAACTAATTTACAGGATGTAAAAAGGACGAATTTTTCACCGAAAAACCGAATCCGATTTTACGAGGCTTTACTTAAAATGGCGGAACTGGAGCCGAGCCACAGAGCAAATAAAACTACGTAGAGATGTGACTCAATGTTGAAAATTGGTTCCGCAAACGAGAGGTCTTAGTTTGTCATCCGACTCGCTAGATGGCGCTAAATTCTTAAGAAAGAAAAAAAAAAGCCTAGAATCGAACCCACGACCGATTGGTTGGTAGGCAGGTCACCGCATTTCCACTGCAACAAACCAATTGCGATAGCTAAAACAAGTGTTCTTATATATAGGCGACAGAACATATGTCATCCAAATTACAGAAGGCAGTGGACTTCAATATGGCCGAAGAACCAAACCTTCCGTAAGAGTTGCACCCCCCTGAGCCGAGCGCGACAGTTTACATTACAAGTGCAACCATCAGCGCCCAGCGGACGGATTTTTTTGGAACTATTTTGAAATGAATGAATATTGCTTGTGACTTTATAAAGAAATTGCACTTTTCGGATTAATTACCGCCATTTTTCATGCATATAATTTCAAATTACTTTTTTTCGGGCCCCATTTAATTAAACGGCATTAAAAATTCCAGTTAAGGGAAAAAAAAAGAAAAAAAAACCATAAGAAACATTTTGGATTGGGTTAACAGTTTTTCCGATTGGAGAGCTGGCGCTGACTATTTTTTGTAAAAAAAAAAATCTAAAAACAGGAGTAAATGCAATAATCTTAAATTGGCGTGTATGCCTGCTTTTGGATTTAAGAATAAACACAATAAAAGTACAACACTTCAGTAAAAATAACGTTAAGAAAAAAAAAATATTATTGGTTTCAGATTAAAAAGCATTAAATGCTGATCCAAAAACAATGTTTGGCTTATTCACGAAAATTTTTAAAAACTAGGTACTTAAAATTCGACTGATCGTCGTTCCTTTATATACTTCTCATATTTTAGGAGTTTTTGAGGCATCCAAGGACATAAAAAAATCCATCAGGATTACTATTGAATGTTCTGCAATGAAAAGTCTTTGATAGGGCCGATCATGAGAAAATCTGCACTATCGAAAACACAGGTTTTTGTTTCTTGAAAAAAAATATAGTAATTAAGCCCAATAAATGGAAACCCAATTGAAAGAAGGAAAAAGAAGGGCCTTCATTTCAAATCCATAATAAATGTGGATGATTTCAGGAATTTTATAAAACCTTAAAAACTTTTCCAAATCACCTTCATCCAAATCACATCATCCAGTCACCTTAATTTAACGCCGTTCTTTCCTATTCTTATTACCTCCAGTTTCTGATAAGCTCTTCTGCCGCAATTCCTCAAAAAAAAAATAAAATTGAAAATTTAATGAGCTTAATGAGCTTAATCAGCTTAGCTTACTCAGAAATGACCTATTCCATATTTCTCTATGAAGAAAATCGGCCAAAAACAACAAATTCAAGACAATTCAAAGTCAATTCAAACAACAAATTCAATTGGTCAAGGAAGAACATTTTTTCAAAGTGAAATTGAAAAGTTAAGATTCTTTTCAGTTACGTTTCTCTTAAAAAAGCCAATAATAAACAAAATGAAAAAAAATTGTAAATTTTTCTTCAGAATCCATTTAGGGATCTAGAAATACATTCGTTATTCAAATTCGAAGCCAATTCATGATTTAATAAGTGTTTAAAGTTTGCCGGCTCGGTCCATTTAAATAACCCGTGGCCATGTTTAGTGAAAAAAAGGGAATAAGTGATCTTTAATATTCTCTTAATCTTACATCTTCTCATTTTTAGTCGATTTCCTTTTGGAATAAAAAACTAACTGTGAATTATGCCACCATAAAGGGAGTATTTGGACTAAAGTCAAGCTACAGAATAACCCTGATTTCAAACTTTTCAAGGCCTATGCAGTGTGTCACATAAAAAAAAAAAGAAAAAGTTGGGATTACTTACCAAATTTCCTCATTGTCATCCAACACCACCAACAGCATCAAACAATGTCTCTAAGCTGGTATCCCTGCTGACCTGGAACAAAATCAATACAGATTATTAATTAATGAACAAAGTGTATCAGTATTTGAAATCCTAGAGATCAGCTTTCTAAAATTTTATTTAATCATCAAACACCAGGAAGCTCTATTTTGTCTTTAAATATTTTTCAAGCTGCATAAATTTTCTCCAATAACCCTGACTACCACAAGTGTAACATAAAGTGCAATGTTACTTTTAAAATTCCTGCCTTGGGAAGTTTTTTTAACAGTGTCCCTTTATTTTCGAATGTCGTCACACCCCCTCCTTCAAACCCACAAGATCATGAACACTTTTGCTTGACCCATAAAGATTTGGGCTTGTCCTGGTGAATTTAATCATTTAAAATGTATTATGAACAGCTGAACAAGGTAACTTACAATAAAAAGACTTAGCACTGCTACACAAGAAAAATAAACACAATCAGGACTTTCTTTCAAAGAAAGTAGAAAGCAAAAAACTAAAATTACATGCATAAATGGAAGTTACAGACCTTGATTAAGATTTTACTGTCTCCTAGTATCATTTTGTTTCAGCAACGTTCTTTCCAACAATTCCAGTTCAAATATGCTAAAAGCAATCACTTAATTTTTTTTGTCCCTCAGTCCCTCATTCCGTCTGAGACTTTTTAACTAAAATATGTCCCAGAAGAGATCAAGAGAACATGACACCAGAAATGGTGACTATTTTCATTATGTTTCAAAAATAATCAAGTGGCATTCATGTGCTTTCAAAATTTAACATCATGTAGGGTTCAAGTTAAACGAATGATTGCAAAGAAGGAAATTAAAATAAAATTACCCTTTTTTAATGCTCTTAGCCATAATAAAAAATAATGTTTATCCAAATTTTCCCAACTAGTGCTGCTTATGGGTACTTCCAACATGCAAGATGGGTAAAATATATGGATCGGAATATTTCAAAGGGGGGGCATAACCCTGGCCTACAGGGCCCAGTTGAGATAAGGCTGCTGATGCACAAGTCTTTGCATAGTCTAACTTCAACCAGAAACTAATCTGAAAATTTCAGAATCGTTGCAGTCCTACAAAGCCAACAAGGACCACAAGGTATCTGTGGCCACGAAGCTTGTTCAAATACAAGATAAATTTTCGCACAACGCTAATCTCTTAGGTCAAAACGCTTCCACTGAAAAAGGAATTAATGTAAAATTTACCTGTTTCGATGCTCTGATGCCCCACGATGTCATCAAAAGCCTGGGTAAAATCTGCCTCGGGATTGTCGTGGAAGACGACATTGTTAACGCGGAATATCAGGTAAAAACTGCATGAATTTTGTCGCAAAAAACGTAATGATGCAAGGCCCAGGAATAGATCTTTCGATTTCAAGCTCTTTTAGGTCTTGCAACTTTGAAAACTCGACATAAATGATAAAAATTACAAAGAAGCCAGAACCGACGCGGTCTTCTGATATCCGCCATTACAAAATTGGCAATAGCAACGCGACACTGTTCGAAATCGGAATAGAAATTTATTCTTTTCTTTTTTCCTACATTAATGTCGTATTTAACGTTTAAAAAAATTAGCTTTTTTTTAAATGAACATTTATATTTAACGAAAAGCCTACTTAGCGTTCCGAATTTAAATAAAACAGAAATTGTGATACTAAATTGATTAATCGATCGATATCTCGAAACGTAAATTCCGCTCGCGGCAAGTTTGAAATTGATGAGTTCGATAATTTTGATTTCTTTATTATAAATTGTTAACTGTAAATAATTAGGGCTTTAAATTGATTAAAAAAAGGTATTAAGATCAAAAGTAAGGCCAAAGGTTTATTTTGGAGTATGCAGAGAGTTAGGTCAGAAGTTCATTTGATCTTTTTACGGTTTATTGGTCGCATTGCCGTGCGCTCCATTAGCGTTTAATGTATAGCGGCCATCTTTGCTTTACATACACTTACCATTTGCAAATTATTTTAGTGTTTTTTTCTTATTTTACCAGCTCACGTTTTTCGAATTTTGTCATGAAATAGTCTTTCTCCAAATTATTTTTAAAAAAAGAACCGATGAATCAACTTCGTCAATTTCAAAATACAAATCTGATTTATAAAAATTCGAAAAACTCAGCTTCTTGATTTTGAAAAATCGAGTAAGAGAGGTACCGCGACAAGAGGATCCTCCGTTTTAGAAAAAGGTAGAAAATAATCTTTTGTAAAAAAAAAAAAAAAATAAATAAATAAATAAATAAATAAATATACAGTATATATTTAATATTATCTTCTATTTCGACATCAAATTCCTCGTCACCATTTTCTTCTTCATTTTCCTCTATGTTTTCTTCTTCCTTGTCTTTTTCGTTATCATTTTCCATTACCTTTTCTTTTTCTAAACTACATTCTTTTTCCAGATTACTAATTACTTCATTCACTTGAGGATCTACTGTCATTTTGTCATCAAGTTGCCTTTCATTTTCTGTTACGTTTTCAGGTTGATCACTTTCTAGTACTGAATCTGTGCTCATTCTCTCAGTCTCCTTTATTTGATTTTCAACTACAACATCTGCTGATGGCACAAAATTTGAAGCATTGCTTGCTGTAAAAGTTTTATTGCTAACTTCTTTATCATTAACACTGTTGGCAGTTTGAATTACCGGCGTTAAATTTGAATAACAAGCTTTTTAATTGTGAAAATTGATGTTTGTTCACGTCGTCTGGACTGAAAAAAAAAGTTCACATTAATTGACTATAATCATGAATAGCGAGGACACGACGTCGGCTGAGTGGCGAGCGTGCAAGACTCCGAAAGTAATGATTGTGTGGAGTCTTGGTTCGAACCTGATTTCAGTCAGGATTTTTTTCCGCCAGCATTCACCTCTGATACTCATGTGTGTATCATGTGAAGAAGACCGATGTGTCGCAGGGTTCGGATTCCCTGTCTAAATAAAGTAGGTCCCGCTCATTCGACATATAGGATGACACTGCATCCTAGGGGAGGCAGGATTAACAGAATACGTGTTGAAACAAGGTAGCTCAGCATAGCTGCGAATATCTGCTCTGCGGGTCCACTAATTTCACTACCCAACGCATTGCCGATTCTACAAAATAAACATTATACTATTTCTCACAATATTATACAATTAAAGAGTTTAATGGTTTGTTAATACTCACTGTTTATTTGCTTCTCTAATCATTTTATACATCGCCGATAAAGATACACGAATATTTTCCTTTGTTGGCGCAGACATTTTTTTGGTGCACGGAAAAAAAAGTTCGGTTCCTGTTACTAAAGTTCGGTTCCTGTTACTGAAAGTTAAGTTGGGGCTTGTGACATCTAAACATTTGAGTTGACAATACTGAAAATTAGGTAATTATTACTAAACGTTATTAATCATTACGAACTCTTAGTAATAATTACTAAATTTTTTCGGTATTATCTACTCAAATGTTTAGATGTCACAGGTTCAGTAACAGGTACCGAACTTTTTTCTCCGTGTGGTCTGAAAAATGCTACGAACTATAGCTTTTTTAGCAAGTCTAGACATTATAAAACACCAACAAAATGCAAACCAACAACTTCGTAAATCTGCTTTGTATATCCAACGTACATCCGACAAGTTGCGACAATTTTTGGGAGAGCATAAGTCAATTTTCCCTGCTCGCATTTCAAAAATTAAAATTTGTCAGAGTTGTTTTTGTGATAGTTGTTCCAGGGAAGTACAACTCTTATGAACGATTTCGTTTTGGATGACATCGTGTTTAGTTTAAGGGTGACGTCATTTCATCATAAGCTAAGCATGATGTCATCAAAACCAAACTTTACCATAGGAGTTACCTCTCTACGTAGTCTTATATTTCTCTACGGTTGTTCCCTTTTTCTTTCATTTTCTCTCGAAACGAATTTAAGAAAATTCGAAACAAGACTAAAAATGGGAAATAATCGTTAATTTGCTTTGCCCAAAAAAGTTGTTAATTTCTGTTCAAAAAGAGCGATCGGTAGTCCGCAAAGCTCGCGACCAGTCCAAAATTCTAAGCCGAGTTTAAAATTAAAAAAGGTCTAAGTAGAAAAAGAAAGCCAGATAAATGAAAAAATTGGTTTGGGTCAACAAAAAGCAATAAAAAAGAATTTTTGTCATTCATTCTATTATACTTTATTTTAAAAAAATAATTCTAAATAAATAAATATGACTTCTATGTTTATGAGTTAAAAATATGAGCTTTCAACTTAATACTACCCTATCATAGTCTTTTTCCCAACCATTGCTTCAAACAAAACAAAACAAAGAAAAAAAAATTTAAAAACCTATAAAAATTCAATTAATTGAATTTTATTCAGAAAAAATAAAATTATTAATCGCTTGAATTGATTCCTTACATTATTAAATTAAAATAAAAAAATGATTCTTGTTTATTTTTTCTATTGAAAATTAAATTTCTAGTCCTTTGATATAACATGATTCCCTGGAAAATCAAATAGTCCAATTTAGCTGAGTTGCACAGAAATAATATAACGATAAAAATTAAAATTTGATTAAAAAAAAAGCATAATAAATGTCTTTCGTTATTGCAGCCAATTAAAACTTATCCTTCGCATTCAATTTCAAATTCATTTAAGTATTATGAAACAATCGAAAAATACTCAAAAAGAATAAAAATAAAATTTAAATCAAAACATTAAAAAATTATTAGATTGTAAATGTTACAAGGTAAACATTTTTTAAAAATTTTTTTTATAAAATATAAATTACGATCAGCTTCCTTCTTTTTGTTCTTTTTCTTTGTTATACCTTTCTAGTTCTTTCATAAATTGAGCTTTGGGTTTCATAACGCTGGAACGATCTCCTCTGCACTTTGGGCAGTACCATTTACCTTTAGGTTTCACACCTAAAGATACACAAGAAAAGTGAAACCATTCATAAGGACATAAGTCATTGTCACACATTATCATTTCTCCGTAAGAAATTTGATCACACAAACAATAAGTAGGTTCATCTGGATCAATTGGTATTTCATCATCATGAGGGGGTGAATCCTCTCTTTGTTGCTGATTCTGTTGCTGCTGCTGTTGTGCCGCTTGCCTGCTCTTCCTCTTTTTCTTTTTCCCAGTTGCTGCATTCCCTGCTTTCTTCTGATTATTGGCTCCAGTGGACGATATGGAAGATGACTGCTGACCACCATGGATTGACTGAACCTGGAAATAAAAAATTAAGAAATTATGAACAAAAGCTGTAGATAAAAAAAAAAAAATAGTTCTTATAGAAACTATTTTCCCCTGACTTCTGCCCTGATTAAGGATGTTCTTACCGAAGTAAGTCTGCGGGAATGCAGGGATATATACAGGATCTGGAAGATGTGACAGGTAGCTTTTCATAAGTAAGGCTGTGGGATGAAAAATCATTATTTTTAAGAATCAGGATTGAAAAGGAGGGAAAACAGTTTCTACAAGGATTCAGTTTTAGACTGTGATGGTTAATTTTTAAAATTATTCTTACAGATTCAGGCATTGGAGAAATTTCTGATACTATAGACATATCACTGCCAGGTCCTACATCAGTTCTTGTCCTTCTTGGTCTCTTTGACTGTCTCTCTCCTCCTGAATTGCCATTGCTATTGTTTGAGAGAGAGTTTGGATCACGATTTACATAATTGCTATCCTTACTAAGATCCTGTGAATCTTGATCTTTTCCTACTTCAGCTAAAACAAAAAAATTTAAGTTGAATCATTTAAATTAAATTTATGGGAAAAGTGTAACATAAAGACAAAAATTTACCTAAATTTCTATAATCAATATCCAATTGCCTTGCTTTATTTTCAATAAGATCTTGAAGCTGCTGTATAATTTGCAATTTTTGATCACCAATTTCCTGGGCTGAAATCAAAGCCTGTTGGACTCGAACTAAACAACCTCTTTTTTTCCCTACTGATTCAGTATCTTTTTGGAGATATTCTTGCTGCTGTTCAACTTCTTTAAGTAGTCCTAAAAATAAATAAATAGAAATATAAATGATGAAAGGAAATCATCTATGCAGGTACACTAATTATGGTTTTTAAATTGAACATACTATGAAGATAATAAATAAATTAGGCAATTATAGGAAAAACCTTTAGAGAGGTAGATGATTTTCCTCTCGGACAACATTTTCAGCAAAATATATTCACCTCACCCTGATAAGTAACATCTAATTCCCGAACCCTTGATATATGCCTCTGAAGGTCGTCTGGTAAATTTTCTACACAATCTAGATAATTTTCAATATAGGTTGCTGAATACATGGCTTCTATAGCTGCTTTATTCAACATTTTTTTCTAAATAAGCCTGCCTCTTTTTATAATTAGAAGCATATAATGCATCAAGCTTGTTTTATAACCCATTTAAAAACAATGTTTATATAAATTTTCTGTGGCTATGCTTGTTTATGTTTCGGCGACAATCGGCAAAGCAATGAATTTTGTCGCCAGCAGTGAAAATCACCCCAATTATTAATCCAAACGGCCAATGTTACTATTTTGGACGCCATCTTTGATAGCTTCTGTATGCTAAGAATAAAATATTTAAAAGTATGGCGTCCAATTGTCCATTCGTATTATCGAATTCTGTTAGGAGTCGGATCGACGCGCGAGATCGACGAACTGCTTGAAAGTAGCGCCTATATTTAACTTACGAATGACATTTCGTTTTTAAACTGTCAAAAAAAAACAGAACACTGCGCATGCGTTAGCGTTAGAAACGTTTACAAAACATTAGAGAGCCTAAAAGTTGTTGCTATATGAAATCCATATCCTAAGGTTTACTTATTCAAATAATCAAATGCTCATAACAAATCAAGAATTGCAACGTTAAAAACTAAACTGCTAGCTAATTGGAAAGGATGATAAAAATCACACAAGTAATTATAATCACTTTTTTTATTTACCAAATTGAATCGTTAATTTGAAAAAGGGGGCATGGCGCACAAGGTAAACAAAGGACAAGTCCCCTTTTTCAAATTAACGATTCATATTAACTAATTTTTTTTTATTTTTACATTAAAATTTACATTACATTATATTATATAATATTGTTACTATAATTTAGAGCGTTCCACATGAAAATAATAAAAATATGAATAAAAATGATGGTGACCGTGATGATTATAAAAAAAAAAAAATTGTAATGATAATATAATCTGATTATGAGTTTATCCTTTTTTGTTTCTCTTTTTTTAACAAAACGTTGGTTTTCAAAAAAAAAATTCTAAAAACTATCTTGACCTGTGCTGTTATCGGGACAAAAAACCTTAGGTTTTGATAAAAACATTGGATAGCTAATGGACACCCATTTTTTTTAAAAATTAAAATTGCATTCTTCAACATGCATTAATTACGAAGAGGAATGTCTTAAATTGAATAATGTCTTATTACCATCATTTTTTTTTTTTTTTTTTTGTTTATCCTTTACATTTTTTTAGGCGAAATATGAAAAAATATACACGACTCGATAAGTTCTTAACCAGCCTTTTAAAAAAAATTCCCCCCTTTTTTTCGTTAATGTTGTAAATTTATATTAAAATAAATATTAACAAACAAATATACAATTAGGCCTTTGAAAAAAAAAATACGTCGAAAGGTTTTGTTATAACTGCTTATTTTTAATTTTTTTTTTAATTTTTTTTTTTTTTTGACTAAAAAACAATACGACGACTCTAAACAGTTAAACAAAAAGGATGCCTTTTTTATTTATTAAAAATTTTTAAAACTAGGCCGCGAAAAAAAAATACTATACAGTTAGGAAAAAATATTTCCTTTAACGCAATACTGGAAAAAAAGTTCGAAAAAAAAAAATGTGCTCACTTTAGGTGTTAGTGATTTAAAAAAAAAAAATTAATGGCACTCAAATAATTTCCTGTTAAAGCAAATATAATTTTTTTCTTAGATACAGAACAGTATAAAAAACGAATTTTTTTTTGCTATCAGTCTAGAAAGTCATTCCTAAAAAAAGAAAAAAAAATCATTGTTTTTCCCCAATTCTACAAGATATTTACAAATTCGTTTTTCAAAGAAAGAGAAAATGGAAGAATATTGTCCCTGTATACAACTGGTGTGATAGAACATATACACAACTACACCTATTTTCTTTTAAAAATAAAATCCATCTTACACAATTTTGACATTTAAAAAAATTTTCTTATCCTAATATTGAAATCGAAAAATAAAAGACGTATTCACGCAAAAAAAAAAAAAAATTCTGAAATTGATTAATAACTAAATTTTCATTAAATCAATAATTAAATTTTAAGTAGGTGTAGCGTTAATAATTTTTTTTCATGTTTTCGTTCTGGGAGTTGGCTCTGACATTAGAAAACCCCGACGGCCTCAGTCGGAGTTTTGCAAAAGTCGAGCTTATGATAATTTTTAAGATAAATATTTCAAAGCCTCCACGATTGTAGAACGACAAAAAACCTAATAAAGAAGGCAGATACAGAACTCATCTATCAAGCTCGCTAGTGTGTATTGTCTGCTACAGCGATCACATTTTTGTGATCCAATCATATTGGAATTAGAAACAGAATTTTAGAGGATGAAATTTCACACCTGCCTTCCTATTAAAATTCAGAAGCTCTTAACAAAAACTTTGCCTTAAAATTCGTAAAACCCCAGAAATTTTTGCTTCGACGCTGCTCTATCTACCCCTGATTTTGTATTCAAAACGGTCAGGCAACGGATAAAATTTTAGACAGTCTTAATAATTCAAATTATGTAAAAAAAAATTAAATCTTTATCAGTCATCTCGCAGGTGAATATGTTTAAATGAATAAGGCACCTTTATTTAGCAGATGATTTTGAAAAAAATCAGATGATAAGATTTTTCCACTTCCCTTTTTAACAATCTTTTCCTAGAAATAATTATGTTTTGCTTTTATCTGCCCGAATATTAAGTCTGTCTAAAATTTTTTTTTGGAAAACAATAAAAGAGGGACAAGTGCCTAAGGTCAGAACCCAATTTTAGTGGCAATTTTAGAAGCATGGCGGTTTTTCAAAAAAATTTAGAGTTCGACATTAGAGCCATTTAATGGTGGAATCTTAGGCTCTAAAATATTCTGGGACGACCTCTGAAAGTCGTTGGCTTCTAAAATTTCAGTCATTTTTTTTCCATGAAATTGGCATAAAAATTAATCAGAAACAACTGCTAAAATAATGTTCTTTAACATTAACTGCAAACTTTTTAAAAAAGTAAAAAAAGAAAAACCAAGTTTGATAAGATAAATATGAGAAAAACTTAATAAATTAAACCAAGACAATTTCCTAGATTTTCATAGATCCTAGGCACTTGGGCTCTTTTAATTAAAAAAAAAAAGTTACTTTTCTTTTGTTTAAAGAAAAATGGAACTCAAAATTAAGAAATTTATCCAGTCGAAGGACACTCACGGCGAGTGCTGCAACCCCTGCGATTTGTCGTGAATACATAAAAATCTCCACTTTGAAATGATTCCAGAGTAAGAGACCGAGCGTTCTACTTTTAGAGACTGTTGCCTTTGACTAGACAATTATTTTCTCTCTTAAATTCCAATTTATTGGTTAACCTTTTTAAAGGTAGTTTTTAGAGACCTATATAAAGTAAGAAAAGCAACCGAGAAGTCGAATTTTGATTGGGTGTCAATACCCTGTAAAACGGTGTATACACTGCAAGCTGCCATGGCAATCGGTTGCTCCTCTTTCTCTGTATAGGTTTCTGATAGTGCTGCTAAAGGGAAAACTTGAAAATAAAAAAAGCAAGCTGCCGAAAAATATGAAATAGCATTACTGACGATTTCGATTGCACATCGAAACGCTTTATAAAGTAATCTTATAAGCGAGCTTTGCTAATGAAAAATTCTGGCGGATCACCTGCTCTTTTAGAAGAGAAAGTGTAGACAAATAATTTAATTAATAAATATGATGGAGGTCGGCTTCGGATTGGTTAAATTGATGATTTAAAATGAGAACGGAATCAGTAACTTTGACTGTTCTCATTTTAAGATCAGAATTCAACTAGCCGAAGTCGGAAACTATCGGATTTAATTTGCGGTAACATTTTCATTCAAGCAACACCGTGATCTGCTACTAAACTGTCCTATTTCGACAAACCACGTGACACACAGATTCATACAAAATGATTATAAAATTCTCTATCAAAAAAGAACAGGTATACGGTTTCGACTGAGAAAAAAATAAAATAAAATTTGGAAGCACACATTTGTGTACGTGCATATGAAAACCTCCCACTTATACAACCCGGATAGTATGTTCTGTTTTTTAACTTTTTAGGCCGAATTACACACGGCTAGTGTACTAGCTCGTCTCCTATATTTAACTTTTGTACAAACTACTCGCTAGCTAGTAGGAGCGAGTAGCTTATACTTAAGTTAAATATAGGAGACGAGCTAGTACACTAGCCGTGTGTAATTCGGCCTTTTGTATTAAATAAGTTTCGAATCAAAACAAACTATCCGCATTGTACAAGTGGGAGGTTTTCATATGCACGTACACATTTTTGCAGATAGTGCAAGCCTCGTAGGCCAATAATTAAAACTTAACTACTCTTAACTGTACCTTCAATGGGAAACATCGAAGGCGACGTTGCATGTCCTAAAAAGTTATTAGTTGAATTCGACAATATATTAAGAGAAATTGTAACAACCAATCACTTTTGCCGATTTCATCTAATGATTTTTAAAGCCATGCACACTGCTTTAATATTCCTCATTAAAATGCAGCCGCAAAACTACTCCACAAGAGAGATCTATAACCCCATTCCAATCAACGGCTTATACCAGTATAATTTTAATTAGTTCATTTTTCGGCAACTTATTTTTTTTTTTACAGCTTTGCTGAGGCCATTTAAACTGTGGCATTTTAACAAATAGGCATTTTTTCATCAGGAACACCGGAAAAACAAATTTAAACTTTTTTTTAGGCACGAATTAAAAATTTTAAAAAAATTAAAATTCTGATCGGGCTTAAGAATAATAATAAAAAATTGTAAAATACATATCCGATTTTGTGCGCGGTTAATCCTTCTGTCTCCGATATACAAAAAAAGGGCACATAATATAAAAGCTTCTCTTCGAAAACAATTTTTTAATATCAGAACTTAAAAAAAATCGTCGAAGATCCACTTTTTTACAAAACAATTTTTTTTTAATCTAAATTTTTCGCTTTTTTTTAAAAAAAATACTGTGATTGACATGCGGCGTAACAGCTATTACACTTTTTTTTCTTAAATTGTTAGCTGACAAGTTTATAAATGATTGTTTTCTTCAACAAATACAATTTTTTTTACATAATTCTATCGAGCCATCTTCCGAATGCTAAAAATACTTTTTTTTTGGCAAAATTTTCATAACGAAACCTTACATCATACAAACTTTTCCTTTTTTTCTCCCTCAATTTTCTTCCTTTATTACACGCAACCAAAAAGCACCATCTTGCATTAAGCATCGACCTCAATCCAAAGTGATAATAAATTGTAAAATCGAGTTGTATAAAAAAAAATTAAATAATTTCCATTCTTTCCCCCTAAAAAAATAATTTATTCGCCGGGAGGATCCTCCTCGGTTTCCGGTCGAGGTTCCGTCGTTTCTGATCGGGTTTCTAATACGTCTGAGTCCCCGGAGATAGCGTCAACGAACACCTGGGAAAAAGTAAAAAAATATATATTGTAACGAAAATGAAAAAAACTGCTAATAAATAATACGATTAGAGTTTGGAATCAGGAACAGCTACCGGTAATGAAAAATAAATTTTCAGAATTTTTGGGAACATTCTAGGGAATAAAAAGTAAATTCACGAGGGTTTTTGGAAATAATCTTCCAGAATGAAATAAACAGATCGGTATTTCCAGGTAACTATGTTTAGCTTATGAAAATCAAAATAAAACATTGTTCCAGTTAACTGGAGCCTACATATGCTGAACATAAGCCCTGGAGATAAATTTTCCAAAAGCGGAATCCCGAATGTTAGGGGAATTCATTTTCATAAATTGCAGGAAATTTCTTTTTTAAATTTCCAGGGAAAATTTTAACTTAAAATTTTTGCCCTTGAATCTTGGCCATTAATTATTTTATAAATTTCCTGAAGTTCCAGGGAATTTTACAACTATAAATAAGATGATCACGAAGATTGAGTATAGTGAAGCGGAAGATGAGAAACAAGCTTGCAAGGCAATGCTTGCAGTGCCTCTAGCGAACAGATTCGTTAGAAGTCTGCCACGCCTGAAATTTAAGCAAGGAGCCCAGTCTGATTTTGATAAATAATCGATACATGGTCTATGAGCTTGCTCCCAGCATTCCTTGGTCATTGGTCCATGCAAATTTAAAGGTTTAGCATCTCCCATTTGCATAAATTAGTGGCAAGTGCAATTCTTACCTCAGCGTTTGAGTCCGATTTCACCTCTCGGGTCTCGGTAATTTCCTCTTCAGTTTTTGCTTCTTCTTCGGGATGTTCTTCGTTTTTGGAAAGCGTTGCAGATTGCTCTGACAGTGCATCACCTGAGATGGTTTTTCAGCGAGTTAGTTAATTGCAAAAAACAAAGCAAAATTTGAAAAAAAAAAAATTTTTTTTTTTTTTTATTTTTTGTGCAAAACCGTTACTTCTGTGCTAGCGTGAAGTGCATCCATGCCAAATTTGTTCTCTTCAGAAGCAATTCTTTCTTTTCTATTCTGTTTCAATTTTTTGATTTAGCGGTCATGCACAAGGAAAATAAAATTTTTTATTCCATTTCTGTCTGGAAATTTTCAGTTCAACCAACATAAAAAGTAAAAAAAATAAAAAACGATCACTTAAAATAAAAAATTCTTCAGAAAACGGAGCCAAAACCAGAACGAGTGCTAGAGTTTTGAATTCCAAAAAATACAAATTTGAAAGAAAAAAAACATTTTAAAGTCACCGATCTCTAATGTTGATTTAATATTTGACTTGCCCGAATTATATTTTACTTTATAAAATTCTTCTGGGTTTCTAATTTTTTTTTCTACAACTTTCTGCTTTTTTTTATTTTAACTAGCTAAAATTTAAAAACTTAAAAATTCAAAACCGTAACACAAGCGAAACTGCAAGTCAGAATTTTGCATTTTTACATTTGGATTTGGCTCTAAAAAAAACACTCTTATTTTTTTTTTTTTTTTTTTTTTTTTTTTAAATTGTTAAAAAAAAATTTTTAATTTGATCGAATGAAATCTCCATATTTTCGAGAAAAAAAGCGCAAACAAATGAATAATAACCTGATTCTTGTGCTTCACCATCGGAGATCCTGGAATGCGACGGACTCCTAGACGACTTTCGATGCGATTCATGCAAAACATGAATTTGTTCCCTAGATCTTTGCAGTTCTTTACGTAGCCTTTCCCTCTCTTCGTCGCGTTCTTTGATAATTTTCTGTTAAAAAAAAAAAGAAGTACGTTAATGCGTCATAAAACTTAAAAATTAAATCTATCTAATCACTAAAATATTTCAAAACAGCAAAATGTGTCATCAATGAAATGACGGGACGTTCAGTGATATATCGCTCTGTAATCACTTTCTTCTGAATACGACTCTTCGTTTCTCTAATTTAGGACTTTTCGTTTCAAATAGTGTTTGGTTGGGCTTGCAAAATACTGGGTTTCGTAGTTACCGATACCGTATGAAAAAGAAAAAAACCTTCGGTTCAATAGCTTCCGGTACTCGCATAGTATTAGTAGCACTGGTTCCAAGAACAATTATATTTTGATCAAGCCCTTGCAAGCCCTATCAAAATGATTTCTTTTCAGAATTTTTTCGTCTATTTTCGAAAATCACGAGAAATTTTCAAGATTTTGCGAATCTAAATTCTTATAGAGAAGAAAAAAAAAAAAAAAAACAGAGAAAATCCAAATTTAAGATTTCGGAAATTAATCTCAAGACCTGGGAAATCTAGAGACTAATTTTGTTTTCCATACAGCTTATTTGAATTAAGCGAAGGTCAATTCTAACATCACTCAAACATTATTCGTAATACCATAAAGCGGAGTGACATAGAAAAAAACGATCAAAATTGTCAATTCGTTCTTTAAAAAAAATAAAAAACGAACTTCAGAATTCATTCATTTCTCTGTCAAACCCGATTCTCGGAATGAAATTTTCGGAGTATTTTCCCAATTTTTTAAGGCTCTTGAAAAAATTTCCAACAGTTAACGAGAAATCCCAGGAATTATTCGGGATCTCGGCGGACTTCTATTTTCGGAATGTGGGCAAACTGTTTTCTCTTGAAAACAAAAAATCCTAAATTGGAATCAAAATCTTTACTATTAACTCCTCTTCAAATTTTAAATAATTTGATTGAAAAAGCCTTTTAGGTCAGTCCAAACCACCAAATCATCGATTATATCTGAAGCAATAAAGTAAAAAAAAAATATTAACCAGTAGTTGCGTCAGCTGGGAATTTAAATTATTCGAAATCCCCTGGAGTTTTTGTGCAGGTACACCAGGCAGTCTTGTCTTTCGCCTACCACCCCTCGGCGAATAACCGGGTAAAACTTCCGAAGTAACGGAGACGGCTTCTTCTTCGGTAACTCGTAACGCTTCGTTCAAAGCTGCGGCCAGTTGATTAGCTTTAAAATAAAAAAAAAATAAAAAAAAAATTAGAGGAATAATAAAACGTCATCAACCGTGTCATTTTTGTTGTAGTATGTTATTGTTGTTATTATTATTAAAAGCAAAACGTGCTGCTTCATTAGTGTTTATTGTTTTCCGTTGTTTGTTTTGTTACGGTCATGAGATTTATGAAACAAGCAACAACGGCAGTTTTGCGATAAAATTACAAACCTTGATTAACGGCAGCTAAAACTAACTCGGTCGCTTCTTTATCGACTGAAGGTTCCCCGGCTAATTCGGCTATCGTATCAAATTCCTCTCGTGGAACGTGTAGAATGTCAGCCACCAGCTGTTGTTTCTCGTGTAACGCTCTCCTGATAGCTTCATCTTTCAGCCTTAATTGTTCTGAAATATAAAAGAATCGATTATTACCTTTTTTTCCTTAGTCTTCCTTTCTATTTTTTTTTTACAGGATACCAACCTAATGGTGTGAGAACGGGCTCAGCAGTGAGAACCGACTTCTGGGAAACGATAACCTCCGAGGGTTGGATCAAGGAATTTTCAACGGTTGTGAGTCGAAGAGGCTCAGCTTTTCTTCTCTGCGACGGAGAAGAATCAACTGCAAAAAAATTTAAAAGAGGAAATCAGCTTTTGTTTCTTTATCTGGAGCTGACGTCCCGGGAATGAGGCAAGGGCAATGAAATTCCATAGCGGTAACCAATCAAAAACTCAACATCTCCGAAATTATTAACAGAAAAAAAAGAAAAATGTATACTTAATGTTTGATGTGTCGATCCGTACGAGATCGGTAACTTGTGCTGTAAGGAGATGTCAACGTTTTCGCTGGATTAAGACTGTTTTAATTAAGTCCTTCCGCAGCGTCATAACACTGGGCCACTATTACTAGTGTAAATGTCCTTTGTGTTTACTCCTGTGGGGTTTTTGGCTAGTCCCCATCTAGCGCCTCCCCAGTTGGGGGATCAGTGGCGTCGCTAGGCATTAAATATTGGGGGCAAAATCCAACATTGGGGGGGCCACTGTCCCACAATGCCCCTCAAAAAGGGCCTAGCGAAGACACTATGGGGGATAGGAGATGGCTCTCCAAAACAAAAGAGTATGAGGTTTGATTCCTCAGATTAATCAAAACTAGCCAGATTTATATCATTAAAATTTAGTTCTGACATTCCAAAATTTACAGTAGGTACATCGTTTCGGACCATGCATATGCTACATCTTGCACGAAAGTTACATGTTTAGTTTGGTATTATTTGATTTTGGTCTTAAAAGGCATTTGCTGCTAAATTCAGCTACGAAGAAGAAATAAGTTGTTCCCCGTCGTAGCTAACGCGTTGACTCCGTTTGCGATGCTTTATGAGATCAAACACGGGACTTTATATATTTTGGCCACTTAATCCAAAACTATAAATACTTCAGCTGATAATGGAGGGGAAGATTGAGGGTCAAACGAACCAAGAGAAACAAATAAAGTCACAAAGTCACCTCTAGGAAGCAAGACATTTTAAAGAAAAAAGGTGTTCCAAAAAAAAATTGCAAGTGGCGTTGAAATTCTTAACTGTCAAATTTGACAGTCTGTTTTAACTCTCTACTTATTAGATTCTCCATTTCATTTAGATTTACACACCTGATTTTCTCCCGTGATCTCCAGAATCATTCAAACCAGCCGAGGACGGGGAAGCATGAGGTGTGGGAGTTAAACTTTGCGTTTGAGAGCTGTCGTTACTTTGATTTAATTCCCCACCTTCTTGGCTAGTCCCCGAATTGTCTAAATCGTTACCTTCCTTAGTCCTGTCGCCGTCGTGACTGGATTCGTCGGGTCTGAAAAAAAGAAAACATTTTAAATAAAAAATTTGCATTTTTTTATTCCTCGATTTTTCACAAGCGCGAAAGTTTCGTTTCATCTTTTTTTTAAAAAAAAAATAAATTAAATTAAGATTTTAAAGCGGATAATTATTTTTCTCTGTTAACTAAAAACTTCGTTACAAAGTTGGTGCGAAAGTCTTGGAAGAAAATTATAGCAAAACGGATTTTTTTTTTAAAAACAAAAAAGGGAAGGAAAAGATCGATTACGGTATTTGAATATCACTTTTGGAGGTTATGAATTTTCAAATGAAATTCTAAGCCGGAAGATTTAAAGAGCTTTAATTTACAACTTCATTATTATGCAGTGCATTTCCTTTCTTTTTTTTATTACCATTTTCCGATTTCGGATCGATAAAAACGCTTTTTAAGCGGAATAAACCTCTCCCAGACAACAAGAGTTGTAAGACTTCAAGCAAATCAATCTGATAATAGGATTAATCCTACGGGTGGGATAAAACGTTTCAGCGGTGCGATTAAAAACTCTTTTTTAGATCTAACAGCTCGTCTTGTTTCTAAGAGGCTAAAATCGGTCCCAAAATCACGAAAAATATTCTGGTATTCTTATAGCAGATTTCTATTTAAAAAAAATTTCTCTGGCAGAACTCGTGCGGGAAGGACAAATTTCATGAAAACGTGTTCAAAGCTTTAGGGTCATTCAAATATGAAGTCAACATTTTTTTCCCAAGTTTGACCCCTTCATCCCCTGTCATAATTCGTCATCATAGCCTTAACCCTCCTCCTCCCCAATTATTAGTCATATTTTGCTAACTCCTCTTACCTCGCCCCCATTAAAAATTTCTTGTCCAAATTTTTCGGTTTGAAATCAGTACTTTCGTCAAAATTTTACTATAAATTTTATTACTTTTTTTTTTTTTTTAGCTAAAAAATCAAACAATATGACATAACTATGCAAATTTTAAACTTCAGAGTGAAATTCTATCTAGTTTAAATGATGGTATTATCATCCCACAAACTCCTACCTCCCTTCACGTCTCGTTGGTCATCATTGACCCCTCCTCGTCCCCTAAAATGATCACGGAATTTCTGGATATCCCCTTTCTAACTCATGACCATAACTTTGTCCAAAACGACAAAGAAATGCATTTTCGGTTTCCGACTTTTTCACTTATTTCTAACTAACCAGTTTTTTTGTATCACACATTTAATATTAAAAACAGTCCGAAAGCGAACCGTGCTTTTGGCAGATTCAAATGTCAACGATGAGAAAAAATATTTGTTCACTTTGAAATTAATTTCGATTTATTTCGCAATTTTCTTCATTTTACTGAATCAGCTTTTTTTTTTTTTTCATTTACTTACTCTTTGGTTTTATCGATTGAGTCATCGGCCGCTTCCGTATCCGGCGGGGACTGCGGCAAAGACGCGTTGAGATCTGCTCTTCTATTTTTCCCGGAATCTCTGTTTTTATACGCATCAGCTGCTTCGGATATATGCCGGAGCCATCTGGAAAAATAACAAAAAAATCCAACATTTAAATAAAATAAAATAAAATAATAAAAACAACGACGATGACGTTTAAAAATTTTAAAATTAGAATTTAAAAAAATAAAAATAAATAAAAATTAAAAATAACCCATATTCTTCGAAAGCATGAATATTGAACTTTGGGCAATCGGCCAATACGATAACGATAGACACATGCCTACTTAAAGACTCCATCCTTTCGATTATTACTCAATTTTCGAGTGTCCCCATCGGGTCCAGAAAAAAAAAACCTAAATCACCTCCGAGGAATGATTGATTGGGATCGTCCGAATTATTGGAGATTTGCCATTTTTTTTTCTTAAATACGAGCGCACACATTAGGTTCCTCCTGATTGAATTACAAACAATTATCATGTTGAAAGATGTTCCCCACGCACCAGGGTAAACAAGAAAATGAATAATTTTATTTTATTGGCAAATCAAATAAGCCATGTGGGAAATAATTCGATCTAAAATCAATTTTCTGCGTTGCAAATTTATTTTTTTTTTTCCTGCATGATCGTTTTTATTACTGTTAGGAGATTCGCTCTCACTGAGAAAAAATATAATATCATATTCATTACTGCAGTACAAACTCCAAAATTTTGCATGTTTCCTAAAATTTACTCTAGGATTTTACTGGAAAAATAAGAGAATTTTTACTTTGTCATAGTAATATGATACCATTTAATACGAATCTGATCGTGAAAGTAATGCGTTACCGGAAGGGTAATTTATTACCTTTACAATGAATCAATACTACCATGGTAATTAATTATCAGGTATTTACTTATGCATTATCAATGCTATTTCTATAAAAGATTTGTCATACAACTTAATTATTGGCTTATTATTTTATTACCGTAATAACAATTTGTTACTATCATAGTAATTTATTACCATCATAATAGTTAATCATCAACTATGTTGTTCTCTTTCACCTTTCATTATTTTTTTTTTTCGTTCTGAAAACAAAATATTACCAACGTAATAATTTATTACTATATATTACCGCATCATGCATTAATTTTAATAATGAAATTTTTGTTGCCAGAAAAAGATCACTTTTATTGCTATAATATTTTATTACCGACATGTTTTATTACTGTCATAATAATTTACCACCGAAGTAATATTTTATTACTATTCACACCATTTTTAATAAAATCATTTTATTTACTAATCCCGTGTGAATAAAATGCTACGACAATATAGCAAAAAATCGCCAGCATAATATATTAACACAACAAACAATTTATCGGCACGAGAAAATTTTGGTAATACTTTTAATATAACTATTTTCGTCGTAAGAATAAATAACGTGGATGAGCGGTTAATTAACGAAACATATTACTACCTCTAAATTAAAAAATTACTAAGATAATAATATTATTACCAAAAAAAATTTATCACCATGCGTAACTTTTACAGATTTTCTATAAGAAATTGCTTAAACATTCCCATGCTCTTTCATTACCGACATAATTTTATTACTGCCATGATAATTTATTACCGCCATTATTATCATCAATAATTTTTTTCATTATTCCAATAATTTTTTATTACCTCGTCGCTTGATTATGAACGCCGTTAAAGACGTTCCTTATCGGATTATTGTTATTATTATTCGGATGTCCAGAAGACATTTCATCCCCGGAAAAACCAAATTCCATAACATGTTTTTCTATCCCCGCCTTTTTCTTTTTCAAAGAAATTCAAATCGTCTTAACGGATCCCATATTTTTCAACGTCGCGAAACTTAAAAAATTAAAATAAAAACAAACCCGCCTAAACAATGAAAATTTAAACACACGACTGAATCAGTTTAAAACACATGTTTCCAAACACTTTATCCTGACAGTCGGCCTACTATCCATTTAAAAAACATTCAGCATTATAGAAAAAAAATATATATAAAAATATAAATATTTTTTTAAAAAATGTCGGAATTTTTTCCCAACGACGATGCTTCCCAGCCAAAAGGGATTAATTTCTTTCTCTCGAATAAAATTTTCGAGTTCGATTAAAAAAAAAAAAGGAATTTCCGATGGAAAATCTTTTCCTAGCTCGTCGAACTCAAAACCTTTTTTTTTTTTTTTTTTTTTTTTTTTTTAAACTGTTATAAATTCGCTTTTGCCGAACCCTCCTTTGTTCTTGAGCGAAGGGTTTAATTATCGCGGCATTAGTTAATCATTTTAGAAGGATTATCTCTCGAGATTTTTATCAAAAACCGATCATTACAACATTGTCAACATTTCAAAAAATAGATTTTCAACGTCGGGATTGAATAATTATGTCCTCTCTTTCGCTTGTTATTTTTATAAAATTGATTGAAGTCGGGACAGAAAAAAAAAATGCTAAAGAGACCTTGACGACCTAGGATATTATTTTTTCGGTTTATGCATTTTTATCGTGCTTTTTTTTTCAATCCCTTGACCTTTCATTCATTGTAAATGATGTGATTTTTTTTCTCGAGATTTAATCTTTTGGGTTCATTTGAAGCGTCTTTTTCTAAAAAATAAAAAAAAAAAAACTTTGGGATGAAAATTTTCAAAGGATAACAAGAAAGGATACTAAGTAATTAAGAAACTTTAAACTTTGTCGTTTTAAAGACCCTTTTCGTCGGGTTTGATTACTGGAAAAAAGAAAAAGCTGATGGGATAGTTTTTGAAGTATAAAAAGGAGTTTTTTTTTTTTTTTTTAGAGTTTAAACGCGGAAAGACATGGAAAACTTGTAAGAGGAGGGCGCATTAAGAGGTATCAAGAGGAGGGAACACTAAGAGAATAAATTTTTTAGGTCAGGTTAGGTTAAGCTATGACCTAAAAAATTAACATTGAAACTGGGAAATATCTAAAGTTTATGAAAGTGGAGCAACGGATGGGGCAAAGTCTATATATAGCCTCACACTGGAGATCTGTACTCATCAGTAGTTTGGAAGTTTGTTTTCATTAAATTTCAACAACACGGACCAAACTAAGTCATCATCTGAGTCGTAATGTTAAAATTATTGAATTGCAAATCAGGAAAATCACAAATTTATACAAAAATTTACAGCTTACAAGAAATATTTTATAGTTTTCAAAAGTTAATTTAGGGATCTCTGAAAATTCCAAAATGTGCTTCACGGATCCTCTTCCGACTTGAAGGCTCGTCTTTTTTTCCCCAAAGTCCGTTAGTTTCTAACAGAAGTTTTAAAAAATCAACACTAAAAACAATCCCCGAAAAAACGAAACCCTGATGCTACACCCAAAACAAAAGAAATTCCCTCAACCGCAAATCCATTATCAATCAATGAAATGGAGAGTAATATTTCAAAAATTCCTAAAACCGTTCGCAATTTTTTGCCATGTTCCAAGTCCACGGCAATCAGACCGCTTTTATCGGTCACGCTAATCCCTAATCATCAGGTTTACATTTTAATACATGTCTCTCATTAAAAAAAAAAAAAAAGATTTCAATACCGAATAATTTTTCTAGGTCAAACTGCTGACCGATATTCAAGCCCTTTATTCATTCATAACTAGGTCACTCGTGTTTACGCGCAAAAAAAAAAAAAAAAAAAAAAAAATTTGCGCATATATCAATCCTGAAGTTAAAACTTTGTGAAATTGGCGGATGTCCCAATCTCGAATTCAAGTCGTAAATCGTAACAATTGAAAGATCCCCCGATTCGGTAATTCTTAACTTAATCAAATCTTTAATTTAATATGATATACGAAATGCGGAAGTTCTTAATTAAATTTCAACTCCAAGAGACTGTTGGGAGAGAGAGAGGAAGCGAAAAAAAAAAAAATTACATTGATTGTGTGTTTTAATTATTTTTTCCTCTGCTTCCAGTTATTTTTTAAACGAATTTTCCAAGTTCGGAAATGATTTTTTGTTGCGCGTTTGAGGTGGGGGAGGGGGAAGGCATAAAAAAAAAATAAATAAAAAAACCGTTCGATTTTCATTCGGTTTAACTTGACAATTTCCCTCGATACAAAAACGTAATACCTGTTAACGATGTGCTATTACATAAAATAAATAAATAAATAAATAAAATAAAGCGTTTGATATTGCCGTGGGCGAGTTCACGTTGTTAACTTCCCCGAAGAAAATAAAACGTTTCCATTTCATGTCAATGTCAGTATTAAGAGGGGAGTATTTTTTTTTTTTTTGTAATGCCGGAGCATAATCATGTTTTTTTCGTTTCCATCTTTTTTTTTTCCACGATGAAAATATGAACAAATATATGTCCTTATTTTATAAATTGTCCTTAAATATATGTCCTTATCAAGCGATCAAGAATTTGCTCAATTGAGGAAAATTTGAGCACAGATGGATTCTCAAAAAATCTTTTACTCGCAAAAGAAATCTGAAGAAGAGCGAATGAATTAATAAAACAAATTGCCGAAGAATCTTTATGAAAGAGTCGACGGTGCTAAACAGGGAAGGGTGGGTTGAGATCAAAACAAAGCCAAATTTTTTTCATTTGTTTTGCTCTTTGTCCTCTTAAAAGCTAAATTTGGCTTCAAATTTTGGTCAAAACTCTTATTTAAGTACTAGCCTATGTAGAATTTCTTTAAAAAAATATTATATTTTTTTAAAGAAATTCTCCGTTCTTTTTTGTATAATACAAAAAAGAAAAAAAAATTGATAGGGAGGCATGGTTTTTGAAAGATTAAAAAATTCAATTTAGGTCAAAGTTTAGCCAAATAAGGTCATTTCTTTTAATATACAGAACCAAAAAATTAAAAATAATTCAGCGTTATTTTAAAGATAACGTTTAACTTTCCAGACTTCTTAAGCACTGTAATTTCAAAATTTAGCATTTTTGATCCGAACTTAGTGAGCCGTATCTTAAAGTCAACAATATTTAAGTTTATTTGTATTTAATTAAGTTTAAATGAGTTTTGAAAAACTTAATTTACCTTGTTTTAACTTAATTAAGTTTAAATTAACTTGTTTAAGTTTATGTGAAGAACCTAAGCAAAAGCAAAAGCTTTTTGATATTCCAAAAACTTTTCCCCAAACATACCCCTGACAAAATTAAGTATTTTGGAGCCTCTATTAAAACAAGGATAATGGAGCTAAGGTAAGTAAGTTAACTTTATGGTCTTTTTCTTTTTTTCAACAAAATCGACTTTTTTTTTGGAAAATTCGTAATTTAAAAAAAATAACCAGATCGAACTGAAAAGGAAAAGAGAACAAATCGAAGATTTAAAAGTAGATAAAATGTTTGAAAACACAGATCATGGCCCTAAGGTAGACTGTCCCAAGTAAGACAAATAATTTGAGAGAATTTCTAGCAAACACGGATTGGGCATACAAAGCGAAAAAACACAAAGGGGACAAATTTTAAATCTTAAACGACCGTTAAAGGCCCAATTCTACAGTAAAAAGACCGATTAATTATTTTTTTAAAAAGTGAATGAATCTCCAAAGACTGAATGAATCATTGATCGACTTTATAAAGCAAACAAGCAGATGGAGAATAGTCTCAAAACTTCTTTTCTCCCTTTTCTCCTCGAAATCGAAACCCTTTGGGGTTTCGAGTATAAAAACAAAGAGAAAAGGAAAAAGCAAAAGGAAAGAGAGCCGATTTGGAAATCGTAAAATAAATTTTATTGCAGCTGCCGAGATTTCAAACCTACTTAAAACTATTCTACCGTTTTAACTGAGGAAGAACCTCCCCAAGAAAATTCCGCTCCCATTTCTCCCTTTCTGACGCAAAATTAATAAATCATAGGGAGAAAAAAAAAAAGAAAACTTTTGTTTACTAAATAAAGGACAAGTATAGAAGAAATTTTTGGGCTAAAACAAAAAAAAAAGACCATCAATTTATTTTCTCTTTTGAATGAAAAAGAATGAAAATCCGGTTTTCCTGCAGAAATCGAGCCAAGCATACCTTTGAACTATGCTTCCTCTCCTTTCTTTAATTTCAGGGCTGGAACCGCTAAAGCTACCGCTTCTTTGGGTTTTATGTAACTTTTCAACGTTGTGATGATAATGAATGGGCGAACGTTCGTGATATCCAAGCAAACCGGCTGCTACGCTGCTTCTCCTTTCGTTTTTTTCCGGTCTTTCCACCGGGGATTTATCGAGGGACAAAGATTTCCTTCGCAACATTTCTATGTTGCTACTAGGTATCGAGATTTTATCCCACACTGTCATTTGAAAAAATCAGAAAAAACAAGTTTTTTTGCACCGCACTGTTTTTCACTTTAAAACAAAAAGGAAGCACGTGGAATTTTCAACCTAAACAAACGACACGCGATTCTTACAATAAAACCTTGTTTACTTTCCGTTTGGCACTGCATTCGTAAAAAAAAGGCTTGGTGAAATAATATGGTTTTTGACCCGGGAACGATTAGAATCAGCCAAAACAAGCAAAAAAAAAATCTAATTTACGGGACAGGCTTAATAATCAAAAGTGATTTTTAACGAAATTTAAAAAATTGCAATGTAACCTTCGGAACGCGGCCAAATCAAAAAAAACTGAACATTCTCCCCCCCCCCCCCCTCTTAACTTTCTTTTTGAACCTTTACAAGATCGAATGTAAATATTTAAGACACTGCCCAGTCCGGTACTAAATCTTTATTATATACTATATTAAAGTTATGCAGATGAAATTTTTCGCACTAAACTCTTTGCTACCATTAATCATCACCCGTTGGATCCATTTTTTTTAACGGCCGATACAAGAAAAAAAAATCTGAAGAAAATCACTCCTTTGACAATTTACACTTTTAAAAAAAAAAAATGTATGGCTTAATCTTCTGTTTCGGAATTCGTGCTATATTTTTTTTAAAAATAAAAAAAGCTTGATAAAAATCTTAGGAAGGAACGCGAGGTGGAACATGCGTTCAGTTGATAAAGCACAAATATTGTTAAGCTCACGTTTTAAAAGGTTGTACACTGTGTGTTGCTTCCGGAGAAAAGTTCTTATTATTATTTTTATTATTATCGAAAAAGGAAAAAGGAGTTTACTACCTAATGAAACGACATGCGACCTCAAAATTTTTAACAAACCTTCTTCCGATTTCTATTTTAAAAAAAACTGGGAAGGGGATGGATATACTATTTTCTGAACTAAATGCTCAACGGATTTGGCTCTGGATTTTAGCCTGGATATAAACTTTAGCAATAAAGAATTTTCGAGCTTTCGGTACAAAAATAATTGAAGATTTTAAAGCCGTAAAAGTAAAAGGTTCCTAATCGTTGACAATACTTGCGTGAACTAGGGAACTGTGCTAAACATGCGTATTCAACTGAGCTTTTATTTGCATTAATCCCTGTCACTAAATGGGTTGCCATGTCTTATTTAATTAAATAAACAGTGACAGGGATCCTAAAAATACGCACTCAAAAGCGGAATCAAGTACCCAGAAATATACGAATATAAGCAGTTTTCATCAGCCAACGGACGGGAACCTAAAGGCAGCGAATTTTCGTGCGTATCAAGCGCATGAGCCTTAACAAAATATGCGCTTATTTTTGTAGGGAAAGAACAGCTTAAAGCTATTTTTAATCCAGGTTAAATCATAATTCAAATATGAAGACTTAACGGGAATAGTGGCGTAAGTTCATCCTGTCATGTTGGCACTGGTTTCTGATGTTTACCTTATATAAAAATAATGTAAACAAAAGCAGAGAACTTACGCCACTATTCCCGTTAAGTCTTCATATACAACGGATTTGATTTTAAAAAAAGGTGACCTTCAAAAATACAAGCGTATTTTGTCGCAAATTTTTTTTTACTACTAACGGACTAAACTTTTGTAGGGAAGTATTTTCATAGACAAAGGACAGTTCAATCTAATTAAAGGCAATATCGTACCACAAATCGGCCATGGGAGTTTTAGTTGATAAACGTAGCTTCCACCAACGAAAATACTTTTGATTCCGTATTTAAGAAAATACAAACGCATTTTAAAGTTTCAACGGATCTATGAGGGCGGCTGATTTATGGTTTCCTGATCATTAAAGACTCGAAGCTTAGTTGGAAATGTCGAATTAATGCAGGGGATTATTGGATCCGGTTCTGTTACACACGGAGATGATCCAAGGGATAATCTATAAAAAATGGACTGAGTGAAAGGTTAATGATCCCTCATCTTTTGCTTTGAAAACTTTGGAATTTGACATCATACTTCCCAATATACGAGCACCCAGAAAAATGCTGCTTTGGGTCTAAGCAAAAATGCTTCGCTACAAAGCATTTTTGCATAACTTAGGTCTAAGCAGAATAAATGTTTTGTGCAAAAACTCGTGATTGCTTTGCCGCAATGCATAATGTCGACAAGTCGAGCCATGTTGCTTTGCGGCAAAGCATATTTGTTTTGTCGCTAAGCAACATCGCTTGTATTGCGAACGAGGCATATTCCTTTTTCTGGGTGAGCCGGTTCTCAAAACCAAAAATTGGCTTAACAAAATATTTTAAATCAGCATTTTAAAGCTCCATTATAGTACTATTTCCACCTCGTAATCAGAGGATTCCTCGGGCAGGAAGTTTAAGAATTTTTTAGCAAACTGGAAAACCACGAAAATAAGAGTCCTTTAACGAGTTACGTAGGAAGAGGTCCCTAATCAGAGGCATGAGTTATTGCTCTCATTTTCTGTTAATCTGCTGTGAACGCGTAGTCCCACCAGGTTGAAAATTGTTGGAAGCACCGGCAGACCTTTAACTTAACACCCTCTACACGTCGGTCACGATGTTAAACGAAGAAGAAAGCAACAGTAATTAAGAAAAGCCGGCTTTAAATTAGTTCCCAGAGCTTTTCCGGGATAGGGGTCAAATTCTGGTCACCAACCAAAATGCTTTTGAAAAACATTTTCGACGCTAGAACCAAACCAGTCAAGCAGCGAGTATTTTATAAAAGTCCCGATATTCGATTAACATAGTTGCAAAGTCAAAAGGTGGTAGAAAATTACATAGAGCCACTCTGCAACCGTAAAAACCGTAAAAACCGTGCATGCACCCCCCCCCCCCTCTTTCCCCCAAGGTAACTTTCGAATATGATTATGAATATTAGGGAGGAGGCTCCGAGGGCTTACATCAGGAGGCGTAGCGGTTCGTCTCGTGGTTTGAGTTCATAATTATTTTTTAATATCCGAAAGAGACACACACAACAGCAGGATCGTGAGTTTTGAATTAAAAAAAAGTTTGAAACTTCGCACGGAAAGGATTTTATTTAGCTAAATTTTAAGTCAAATTTTGAGTAATCAATCGGCCGGACTAATTCTTAAAAAATCTTTGACCGGGACCAAAAACCCTTTTCCCTTTAATTCGAAAACGGTGCCTTCTCAAAATCAACAACCAACGTTCTCTCCCGGATATCAAAACGAGAAATTCCGGGATATTAAAGGGATGATATTTTCCCGAAAACTCTCCTCAACTTTTGAATTAATTATCCTACCTTTAACAAAACTTATTATAAAAGCTCACTTTTGCACGAATTCCAAGGGATTAAAGAATATTTAACAAGGGAAAACGAAATTACCTCGGTTTTTCCAAAAAAGAAAAAAAAATTAACCGAGGAGCAATAATTCGTCCAATTATCTAAAACTTTCTAGTTAGTTTTCCGGAAAAAAAAATCGAAACTTCAAAAGCTTCCGATTTTTAATAGCTCGTGACGTGATTTTTTTCTCTCCTTTTACGATCCATCACTGCCAACTATTTATTTTTTTAATAGATCAAAACATCTCAATTTTCTTTACGAAAGAGAATCCGTTTAACCGCGATATCGACACCGGGGGAATCTACCTGAAACTTTTTCTGAATTGCGAGCTACGAGGACGTGATCCCGACTAAAACTCGAATTCAAACTTTCGAGACTCGTAAAACGTGATAAGTTCGAGAGAGATAGAGGACCCAGGTTGCCTGGCAACCGGTCGGCAAACATCTACCAAAAGCCCTGGACGCCTGGAAAATTGTATTTTTTTTCTTAAAAAAAGTTTAAACATTAAAAAAAAAAAAAATAAAAAAAAAAATCTTTAAATTGACAAAGAGAAAAAAGAGGGGTTTCCCCTCCTCCTCCCCAGCGGCATAAAAATCGACTTTAGCGAGGAGGGACGCAGAAAGTAACCGGACGTGAATTTTAATTTAAATGCTAGTTAAACACGTCCGCTGACACCGAAAAAAAAAAGATCCAAGGGGTGAAATTAGTCTTGACTTGAAAAAGAATTTTTTTTGAAAAAGGAAACTCTCAGAAAATGTATAGTACAATATGAAACGTCGAAAGTTTATTTTGTAGAAAAGAAAAAAAAATTCACTCACTATTGCTGTCTGAAAGTTTCTATTCACTGAAATTCGATTACAGAAACTTTTTGTTAGGAAACCTCGTTATCTCGTATCTCTCGCGTTATTCAATTCATCGAAAAAAACATTTTTTTTTCTTTCCAAATTGAAAAAAAAAAAATAAAAAAGAACTTATTTTTAAATTACAACAGGAAAAACGAAAGATCCTTGAAGTTTATATAAAAATTTATAGGAAAGCTGGGCACTTATTCGCATTAAAAATTCTTACATCAACTTACGTTTCCCACTTCCATAAGGCAACAAGGAAAAACGATTGTTTGACGGGAATTTAAGTTGATATACGACTTTTCAAAAATCACGCCATAATTTTTTCCAAAAAGAAAATGCTTATTTCGGCTTAAATTCCTTACTCCCAAGCTAACAATTAAAAGAACATGAGCTTAAATGCTTTTTTAAAAATTTAGAATTTGAACTCTCGAAAAAAAATGGCTATTTTCTTTTTTTTTTTTTTAAACTCACATAATTACAAAAAAAATGTTATTAGCGATTCATCGACAAGTCAAATAGAGGAAACATTGGCAATAGATTTCTCTATGATAGGAAATGAAACAGAAATGACGCTTTTCATTGGAAAATAAAAGGTTAAACCGCAAAAATTAAAAGTTAGAGGGAATGGGGTTTTTCGGTCCTTTCTAATCAAGACACGAACTACAATTTAACTGCTAATTTAGTTGTACGTCAAAGGTGGTGCGGAGCAGCTTAGAGACAAGCCGGAAGACATGTTGTCAAATGACAAGCGTGGAAACCGAGGAAGTATTCACATTTACAAAGTTAGCCTACATCCAAAACGAAATAGTTGGAATATGGTAATTCGACAAAACAAAACTTTAAATCCTTCCCTTTATTACATTTACTAAATGCTCCAAATTTAATAAACTATTTTTAAAACAGTTTTTTAATTTTTTAATCAAATTAAGCAGTTTTTCCAAAAAAGGAAAAATATTACTAAAATTTTTTTTATTGGCGCTTTATTGGAGCTTCACGATATTCTCAAAAGCTAAATTTGTAATCAGTTGTTACTCGGAATTTGAAGCCGGCATAGAGATAATGTTTTTAAATTACGGGGCAGGGTGGCTGGATCATCCCAAATAAATGATCATTCGGGCTCAATTTTTTTTTTTTTTTTCATCAAAAAAAATTTAACCCAGTTGAAGCACTGAAACTGATTAAGACCTTTCACAAAATTGAATCGAAATGCTTTCACTTATTATTTATCCAAAACTTTCCAAATTGAATTACAAAACTAATCTTTCAAAAGAATTATTTTCCACGAACAATTTTCGAATGGGGAAACTTAAATCGACGAAACTTTCCATCCGTTCATTAACAAGGGATCAACCATCGTGCTCTCAAAACAACAGGTGTTTCTAAAAAAGAAACCTTCCGCAAAACAAAAAATCAAAATTCCCAACTCGAAAAAGAAAATTTTTTTTTCTTTGACTCACAACTCGAAAAAAAAGGAATTCGTATAAATATCACGATAATCGACTGCGAATTTGCGTGATCGGCATCGTTAAAAAAAAAGAATAATCGGCTTTTTTTCCCGATCAAGAAAAAAAAAATAATAAAATAAAAAAACAAACACGCTCACTCTCTTAAATCTGCGGTATGACTGCATACAAACTTGAAACTATGTCAACTGAATTTTTTTTCTTCTCAATTCGCGCATAATAATTATCAAAATTTTTTTTCAAGCCGGAAACCGGATATTTACGAAAATTGATAAAAAACAGAACCCCATCGACACAAAAAAAGTCCATATTTTTAACGGTTCTCACTGAAAAGTCCTTTCGACTGGTTTATCTTCCTTTGAAAATTTTTTAAAAAGGGAAAAAAAGGAAAAAAATAACAACTTTTTTTTTTATACGGAAACGCTTTTCATCGAACGAAAAAAAGAAAGAAAAAAAATTAAAACGTTCACACCCGCAAAGATTTTTTTATCTCTTTCCAATCGTCGATACAGACACCCGAGTATTTAATAATATAGATAAACAAACGATAAAAAAATCGGAATCGTTTGCCAATTCCTTGAAAAAAAAAAAAATTTCCGGTACGAGTAAATAAAATAAAATGAAATTCACGCGCAAAAAAAAAAAAAAAAAAAAAAAAAAAAAAAAAAAATGACCTATTGCGGCGCGGTTTACTGCCGGCGAAAGGGGGGACGGGTGCCAATTTGTAAAAATTTTCTATTTCTAGTCGGAGAGCAAGGAAAGAAAAATAATATTTAACAAGGTACATAATTAATGAAAGTTCACGTGATTTTGATTTATCACGTTGTTCAAAACTTTCCTTTCTTTTTTTTAGCTTTCTAAAAAGACCAACCCCCTTGCAATGGGTTCTTTCGATTTATGTGCAACAGTTTTCCCGGGGTAGTTGCGTAAGAGAAGTTTTCCCGTTGAATTAATTAAAACAATATAAACTGCTTACATAAGCAGGGGGAAAAAAATGTAAAGTGAAGGTTGACCTTTTTGTATATTTTTACCGCAGGGCCTAAAAGAATTTTTTAAACAACCCCGGATATCAGAAACTTTCGCTTGAAAAATATTTTGTCGTTAAAATTTTTAATGTTTTAGAAAACTTTCCGGGATATGTTTTGTTATTTAAACGACATGATGGAGAAAATAGCTGGTAAAATTTTTTACAACTTCAAACTCTATTACATATACCGAGTAGTTTTTTTTTTTTTTTTAGGGAACACTCAAATATTAAGTAAGCATTTCAGGAGGGAGAAAGTCTAAAAAATGTTCTGCCATTAATAGTAAATCTTTTTCAGAAAAGACTTATTTTTGTTTTTTCAAGGGGGAAGGGGGTCGAGGGGTTCAAAATCGCAAAAATTGTGGTTACATACACAGTAAAAAATTTTATGTTAAAATTGACACAAATTGTATGTCCAAATCGGTCTACATAAATATTTTGTTAAGAAAAATAACACAATTGTTTTGTTTAATGTTCTGCGTCCATTAACGATTGTCATTTTTTTGCTGTTTACATACAAGTTTTGTTGATTTTTTAACATAATAACTTAACATAGACTTTATGTAGACCGTTTTTAACATATTTACATAATATTTTTTACTGTGTAAGGCTATGGAATCAAAATGAAAGAGGAAGTCCACAAAAAGAATTATTTTAGAGCATTCCTGATTGCTCTTTCGGTCTGCAAAAAGCAGACTTTTCTTATAAAGGTGTCGCCATTTTATAGCCCACTTCCCCTTAAAGTACTGAGGGGCTTGATCGGGGATCTTTTGTTCACAAGGGTAACAAATATACATGTTTCGCTTATGGATCCCCGTTACCCTTGTGAACAGAAGATCCCCGATCAAGTCCTGAGGTAATATAAATCGAAAATTTCCAAATTTTTTTCAAAATTTGACAAACAGTTGCTGACACGTTACTTGGATTGGCAGCTACCTTTAATCCGCTAAAAATTTCAAACATTTAATCCTGAACTTTGAAGCTAATTAATTTCTTAAATAGCTTGTAGTAAACGTATCGCTGAAAACTCGAAACCCGATTCCTACGCTAAATTCGGTAACAAACAGCAAATAACATCCTATTAAAAATAATTTCCAAGGATTTTCCCCAACAAGATTTTATACATGAAACGATTCCAATTTTCTACCCACATTTGAAAATTGAATTCCAGAGACCTTACAAATCGATATCATCATTATTTTCACCTCATTATTAATCCGAGTTCCTGCATTACATTACCGGGAAAGAACAATGAATTTCCATTTAAATCAAAATATTAATAATAATGGGAAACGTAACTTAAGGCTGTGCCAAAGGCGATTCGATTTTAAAGTTTGCCAATGTCAAAAAAGAGACGATACTTGGAAAATTTTACAAAAGCGACAAAATTTCCCGAAGGGAGATAAAACGATGGGAGAGTGCAAAACGAAGGGAAGGGGGGGGGGGAAGGGGGGTAATGTTTCGAAAATAACTGTCAACTGCAGGGCAATTTCGACCTCATCTTCAAGTAGATATTAAACACGTAAAACAACTCACAAGGTTCTTAACCTCCCCCTCCCTCCCGTGGAAAATCCGGATTTTAATTTTCCCAGAGAGGAAAAAAAAAAGATCAAAGCAAATAAATATTTTTGTTTAAAAGGGGGAAATTGATCCTTGAAAATCAATGCCAAGCGAACTGTAAATTATTAATTCATCATAGAAAACTCAACAGGTTACCTTACTCCGACCTAGAAAATGGAACAAACCGGGAAATTTCGGTTCATCAAAAAAAAAAAAAAAAAAAATAGGAATAATAATAATATCAAAGCTAAAAATTGTGTGGGATAGGTTTTTTTTTTCACAATACATTTCGCTAACAGTTTTACAAGTATTCCGTAGGCAATTTTGTTTAAAAAAACCTCCCAAGATGCATCAAGCTATCGAGTTTCTTGTGTCCTAAATTAAAAAAAAAAAAAAAAGCACACGCGTTCTAAAAAAAAAAGGAAAAAGTCGTTAGTTCGGGTCGGGGAAATTTCTTCACTTCTGAGAAAACTCGATAAGTATAAAAGCTATAAAAATGTTCCATCGAAAAAAAGGGAAAAAGGTACTCCTCCCGGAATCGGATTACTCCCGGTTTTTCTTTTTTTTTCTTATTGCTTCCTTTTTCCTCCCAATTTTCTTACATCAATCTCAGACCGCGGGTTACGTAGGTAACGCGTATTAAAAAACGATTATCTCACTAATAATTTTTTTTTTCCACTCCCAATCCGACCGAATGAAAAAGCTTGAAACGACTGATTTAAGGACTTTACGCATACGGTATTTCAAAAAAAGAACAAAAAAGACCGGCTCTTTAAAAATAGACAAAAAGAAAAAAATATTTAGAAGAATTCATTAGAAATTGAAACGTGTTGAAAGCAAATACGGATACCAAAGAACGAGGAAAAATGTTTAGAAAATAAAGAGTGATCATGATAAACATTCAGATAACTTCGCTTTTTTATTTGGCTTGTAATGAATTAATTATTAAAAAAACTACTCAATAATTAACAAGAATGGATTTCATTTTCGGGTATAATAAAGATTAATAAATTAAGACGATAATACCGAGTCAATATCAAAAGATGAATAATTTATTTGACGGGCTTCAAAAACCGTAATGGACTGTCGAAGAGGATTAATTCATAAAAAGCCATTACATCAACTGTGAAAAAGATTATTTTACTTATATACTGTAGATTGATCAACTTATCAATGACGATTAATGGGCTGTCAAGGATTAAATCATTACTCTAAGGACCATTTATTCTACGTTGACTAAAAATTTGTTCAGGAATGTGTTTATTACATCAATAAAAATCGATAAGCCATTTCTCGATCCGATTAATCGATTTTTTACATTGGATTAATTGGACCTGTTTAGATTAATCGATTCTGAAGAACAACCGTTTTATTCCCAAGACCAAGTCGATCCAAAAGAAGCCAAATCCATTTTCAGAAGATTAATCGATTCTTAAAAATGTCGAATTGTTTCCTTAATATCTTTAATTAATATCACTTGTCAAGAATTACGGATCAAACAATGACGATTAACTGATGTTTAGATTAGCAAACAATCAAACACCTAGTTTGCGATCAATAATTGACCAAACAGTTAAATGAGATTAAAATGCGATTAATCATCTATGAAGACTTCAAGTCAATTGATGTACCTCTACAGAACGATAACGGATTAATCATCGAGTGATAAATCGGTCAATTAATCGCATTCGTTCATTAATCAATCGTCTAACTGATTGAAAGTAGACTAAGACAATTAATCGTTTTAGAATCCAAAAAAAGATTTAATCCATAATTATTTTTGCGCCAAAAAAACGATGAAATACGATTCATCAACTACCTGAATTATTCATAATCAACCGTTAAAGACGATTAAGCGAAAGTCCCTATTGATTGTTAAAGACGATTACATGCTCAAAAGACCGTTAAAAATGTTCAATCCTCATTGAACACGACTATGATCACTTCATATTGTTAATCTATCATAAAACTAGTACTTGACTACGCAACAAATGATGGAATAATCAAGACGATTAATCGGTTGTTTAATCTATTATCAACCGTTGAAGAATCAGAACTTATTGATCTCAGAAGACGATTAATCCGCAATCAAAGACCATAATTCTAAGATTAAACAAGACAACTGATTTGATTAAAGACTTAATTTGTAATTGATTTAAAACGATTACTCTATGATTAAAGTCGACGATTAATCCATTACAGAAGGCGATTAATAGATCATATAAGCATCATTAAAAAATCATACATAATGGTCGATTAATTAATCATTGAAAGATTTCATTTTTTAAAAACTTGAATAGACTTGTGTAATAGTCCCCATCCTCCTTTTCTTTTCTTTAAAAAATTACAACTGGGCCCTCCTCAAATTGTTTAGCAATTTCGCATATTTATAGCGGATGGAATCCATGTCAACATCCTCATCTATTACACACTACACACTTTAAAGTAAACATACAAGATGACAAAACTGATAACAACCATTAATCACATCTTCGAATTTCTTTTCCAAGAATAAAAATTAAAAAATCCCTATGACATCTCAAAATGACAAATCCCAGGTAAGAAAAAATAAAAAGAAAAAATTTTTTAAGAGCAAACCCGTGACACAAAGCTGGATTCAAAAAAAGTAAAACTTGACAAAACAAAAAAACCTTTTTCCGAAAAAAGAAAAAAAATTTTTTAAAGAGAATTTTAATTAGATTTCTCCCGCGAAAAGGAATCCGAGCGAGCTGAAAGTTTTTTTTTTTTTTCTCTTTTTGCATTAAAAAAAAAAAAAAAAAATTATGTGAAATACATAAAGCAAAGAAACTTACATTTTTCTTTCAGTCGGTGAAGAGGCTACGAGATCGTAAATTTGTGCCAAATTATGGGAAGTATTCACCAAATACAAGGCCGATTGATCTGTAAGAAAATATAATAAAAAAATAAGATTATTTCACCTTTGATATGAATCGAAAGCATTCAGGGCAGAAGTATAAAAAAAAATGAAAGAATCTATTGCCCTCCTATATTTTTATGACCTAATAATATTATGCATGCACATATCAACAGATGAGATAAGAATTCAAAGAGTTTTTTTTTTAACAAAAGATATTCATAAAAAAACATGCGAAGCTTCATTAATATTAAATAAAGCCGGAACGAAAAAAAAAATTAAATAATTTTAAATACGATTTTAATTTTTAAAAATATTAAAATTGAAATTTTAAAACAGAATGAATTGATACATTAAATTGTTCAAAAAAATTTGCAATCCGTCTCTTATTTGAGAATTAATACGAGGATCCGAGGATCCAAGTCTTAAAAGTTCCAAAAATAAAAAATTTTAAAATAATAAGACCGAATGTCCCTCTTAAGAAACCTGACCAATAATCAAAACTCCCGACAATCAACATTGCAGGAAATTTTAATTTGTCACCCTTCAATTTTTTCGAACTGGTTTCATCAAGCAACCGTTAGAATTCGCATTACACTCCCCCTCCCTCTTTAGGTATTATGAATACAACCTCGTAAATGTTAAAAATTCCACGAGGTTGATCTAAAAACCGTTACACCCACAGCAAACAAGTGCCAGTAGGTAATGCTCTTCACTGGTTATTTGTGACAAGAAGTCACCGATTTGATTAGAAGATGAATCCCCTTATTAATGTTTCTCCAAAAATTCGAAAATTTAAAATTTACTTTAACAATTGGTCACAAACTTGCCCTCATCTGATAAACTATTCAATTTTTTCCCAAGAATTTTACATATAATTTCGAACTTTTCCAGTACCAAAGCGTAATAATTCTTAATTTTTAGCACATTATTTGGAAATTCTGGTTTTGGTAAGAAACCAGTCTCAAAACCATTTCACAACAAACAAATTAAAAATGAAATATTATTTTCATCCAACTTGTGAGCATCATTTTAAGATTCTAAATCCATTCAAAACGATTTCCTTAATTCTGTCAATCAGAGCCAAAATGCTGAATTTGAAAGTTGCCATCAAATAATCAAAATACATATTCATCTTTTCATATTCAATGTTTTGGCTCTGATACACAGATTCAGCTTACATTTAATCATTTAACCTCATAACCAATTAACTTCGACATTAAGTATTTAATAATTCAAACTCAATCTTATTTCTCCGTTTCTGAACTCTTTGAAATCTTAAGCAATCTCTTTGTTAGGTCTAATTAATTTTTTTATTCTATTTTACTTTAACTTAATAGGTTTTTCAGTAATTAATCACTTCTTAACCTTACATTATCTCACTGAAAATTTTAGGTTCTTAATTTGTTCAGCAGCGTCACTTCTATGACTTCTTCACGACCCTATTTTCTGCATACATCAATAACTTCAATTTAATTCTATATAATATTGAAGTAAGAATTTAAACGAAGAAAAAATCCGCAAGAGGGCAGTCGTGTGTCAACGGTAAAATGGTGGTCGGCTGAATAATTTTTTTACAATAAGAACGGTTTAAATGCCTTATTCCCCATTCATTTTAAGTCATTTTTTTAATTCATCTGAAATCGACCGCCACTTTACGGGCAAGCAAGCGACTACCCTTGCTGAATTTACGTTTGATGTAAAAAATTCATTAAAATTCAACATTCGAAATAAATTTTGATAAATAAGTCACAGAGTGGTTTGAATTGGTAATTTGCTTACAATTCTCTGTGATACCTGCTTTAATGTGTTTAACACTAACCCATAATAATTATTTTTTGTTTAAAAATGCTCGAATTCAAAATAAAAAAAAAATAACAAAAATCGTACTTTCTCCTTCTTTTTTCCTTTTCTTTCCTTTTGTAATTCAGATTAGGCCTAATGCTTTGCTCGCATAAAAATAGAATGAAAAAAGTACGGCTTCATACTTTTTTTTTTAATCCGGCTTCTCCTGGATTACTTACCTACTGCATTAAGTCTGACTAGCACAGTTGAAACTTTAACAATAGGACTTAATTGAGGAGCGCCGCCCGACGTAGTGTTCATGTTGTAAAATTTGAGCACATATTTATCGTCTTGCTTTTGAAGTAAAATGATAATATCATCCAAAAGTAGGACGTGAATTTCTATTAATTTTCCCCGGTTTCCGAACCGCCAATTTAAAGATCCTTCGTGTATTAATTTATGCTTTCTCAAATCTAAATTCTGAAAAAAAAAAATGACAATGAATATCTATATTAATTTCATTAATATTAAATAAAATATATTAAAGTTTTGTGAATGATTTAATAGCCTAATAAATTATTCAGCCATGTTTGAGTAGGCAGTTTACCCTGGTGATTCATAAACATTTATGCTTCAAGTATGATAAGGATTTTTACCGCCGCTAGGAGTTTGTTGGCTATTTAACGGTAAATAGTCGGGCTCTGGCTCCCCATTGGTTAACATGTAATTCCTTCTTATTTTAAGAAATGTATTTATGCCAATAAGAAACCGATGACAGTTTTACTGCTTATCAGCAGACTACTCCCAATCGGGTTCAGCTTGCGGTAAAAATCATTATTCATGAATGTTTTAGCTCCAGGATTATTCATTAACATTTTACCAACATTAAGTCACCTATGTTTGAAGCATGATGATCATAAATTTCGTCGATGTATTCAACGTCATTCATGTTTATTTCAAGAATAGTTCATTAACGTTTCAAGGATAATTCCTTAATGTTTTATGAACAACTGAGCGTTTAAAAACTAAATTATGAATGTTTCAAGAACAATTCATAAATGCTTCGAGTACAATTTATCAATGTTGCCAGAACAATTCATCAAAGATTTCCGCATTTCAAGAGAGTTTCACTAATTTTTCAAAAAAAGAGTCCTCAAGTTTCATATGTATGTGTTTTGACGGAAGACTGCATAATCATTTACAAAAGGATCGATTTAGCCTATCGCAATCGCTCCATTAATGATTAAATATAAAAAAATAATGTTTCAGAACCGATCCCAGTGGCAGAGAATAAGATAGCGGGATTGGCCCTTAATCATCATTTTAAAATAATCTAATTATTCAAATTACCCTAAATTCGCTAGTCATTGGGTGATCCGTTTTATCGAATTGAGATTTATCTAATCGCCTTTGGATGTCCGCTAGTCTTTGGTGATCCTCCGCCGCTTTCACGGCCTGGTTAACTTGATTTAAGATTTCTTTGCTTCGCTCCACAGCCTTTTGGACGGATTTTTCCTCCTCTTCGCTAGGTGAATACTTTGCCAAATTTTCGAAAAGAAGAGGATATTTGGTTAACCTAAAAAGTTTAAAAATAAAAAAACAAAACATTAAAAGGTCGAAATGGAGGGGGGGGGGGGGGGGAATAAAAATAAAAAATAATGAAACATATTGATTTCAAACTTAATGGAAAGAAAAAATAACACCCAAAGGAAAAAATAAAAGAAAATGATGAATTTTGTAATTATCGTTTTTCTATCGGATAAAAACGTAAGGTTTTTATATCCTTCGGGTCCCGCACACCGGTTTCCCTCGAAACGAGGGGATGGGACCTTGGGAAAGAGGTCAAACTGTCGTTTAGAATCCTTTTTCACGTTTTTAGAATTTATTTGATCACGTTTTTATCATCGAGGTATTTTCGAAAAAGGGATTTACCTCTATAGAAGTTTTACTTTAAAAGGAAATTTAAAAAAAATATATATATATTGTAATTAAAAAAAATTGTGGGAGATAAAAGTAATATTTTTTTATTAACACGAAGTGGCATAACAAATATAAAAGGAGAACAATGTCAAGGTTTTTTTGCAAACAAAAAAAAAAAAAAGATTCGCGTGTATAATTTTTGTATAAATTAAAACATTTAAAAAAAGAGTGTGCAAGTCTTTAGCTAAATTAAAAATTTCTGTTGCTTCAATAAGAAATTATTGGGCAGAAAAAAATTAGAGAAATTTCGTAACAAAGATATAGTTCAAAATCATTTATTAAATTAAAGAAAACGGGGATTGTTTGGGGGATATAGATTATTTGTAAAAATTTGAATTCACAAAACTCCTCCATTCCTGAATTCCATTTTTTTTTTTTTTTTTTTTTTTTTTTTGCTACAGGTAATGACATCAACCGCTCTCAACGTTAAAAAACTCCCGATTTATGTCCTCGTCCCCGGTAAGCTAAGCATAGACGAAATAGTAATAAATTTATTGTCTTCTAGAGCTTGCGCATGAAGATCGCATAGGCAATGCTTTCACGAAGATTATAAGAATTAAAAATGCCAATGCTTACTAAAGAATTAAAAATGCCAATGCTTACTAATTATCATCTAGGAAAATACTTGTGGCTAAGTAGCGCTACTTTTTAATTTTTACCGCGAGAATTTCATCCGTAATTCAAAAAATTCCTACTAGGAAGCGCTATTGTAACGTTTGAAACTTCTATTCAGGAACAACCTAAGCGCACTCTAGAAGTGAAAATAAAAACAGTGCAGTATTAAGGGCAAAAGAGCTACGATACGATACTCGTCCTCCGCTATTTTTATGTTTAATTTATGCAACTGCTTGGATTTGTACATTTTTTTCAAGCTCAGCCGGGTCATAAGCTAAACAGGTATTTATTTGAAATTGACTTGCACTGTTCCCAGCAGTTTAAATCTTCTGAATTACGATGATATTGGAGTTTTTCAGCGCTCTTCGGCACCGAATTTATTTAATTAATTTGTTTTGCGGACACGAACCTTTGCATTACTGTTGGAAGCATATCTTTTAATTGTAACCGCCTACACATTGGATTACTCTCCGCTTCGTTCAAAAAACTATCAAGCTTTGCATATTTTTTTCTTCGTTCCTTAAGTGCTTCAAGGGCTATTTGCTGCTGCGCGCAAAATTTCGACGCCGCCATCTGGAAATATTCTCCTTTGGCTCCATCAAACTGAAATTTAAAAAACGAAAGTCAATTTATTAAGAATTCCAATTGATTTTCTTTGTCAAATGATAATTTAAAAAAAATATGTTTACCATATCTAATAATATATCACCAATGTTTCCCACCAGGGGATCCTCCTTTCTTTTGTTTTTCATAGCGTTGTTGAACCTACTGTGGATGTCCAGCATCTCTTCCAGGTTTTGAAACAATAACGTCAACTGTTCCTGATTAAGAATATTCAATTCTGTCATTGGCTTTAAGAATATTTGATCTAGCACCTTTAATTTTCTGACATGTGATTTTTCGGTATGGAAGAGTTCTGAAAATAAATCAAAGTTTAAGAATTAGTTGTAGTGAAAAATTAATTAAAGTACCAAAAAAATTAGTTGACTTTAAAAAAAATTAATAAGATGGATCAATGAAGTTCATGTGAACTTCATAAAGAATCAAAGTTTTGGTCGATCTCGTTAATTCAGAACCTGGATCCTTAAAAATGACTCTGAAGAAAATTGAAATTGGATTAATTTTCATTGGATATCACATTTAAAATTTTAAAAATAAATGGTTGATTTCAAAAAGGGAACATGGCGTATAACATAAACAAAATACATGTCCATTTTTTTAAATCAACGATTCAAATTGTTTGGTCTCAAAAGTTATTTCTGAAAATTAGTCTAAAAATTTTTAAATCAGTTAGCATTAGTGAAAGATCAAAAAATCTGTGTGCAATTGAGAGTTGAATCGTAATTTTTGGACAAATTTTTGTGTCCATAAATTCAGATTCCATTAGGTTTTTCGGTCGATCTCCTGGACTCTATTACAATTGAGGGCTCCAGGAGCCATTTAAGTATTACACCAGCCGTTTAGGAGGGGGAGGGGAATCCACAGAATTCTGAAACAATGTTAAATCTCTGTTGCTCATTGAGGGGGGAGGGGGAGTCAAAAATTGACAAAATTCACGCTGACGAATCACTTCAGTAAGCATTGGACTCCAGGGGACCAATCAAGGAAGGCTCTAATTTAATTGAATTCAATCTATTAATGAACTCTATAGATCAGGGCAGAGCTGGACCATGTCCATAAAAATCTGGCTTTCACGGCTAGCTTACTTAAGATGCAATTCTCGGACTTGATCTATTTCTCCCATGACATCCAGAATTCACTTCAATTCAATTCATTAATTTTACAAAATAACATTATCAATTAATTGTCGGTCACAGGGATGTCATTACCATTTATAACTTCTTGTCTCTTTTTCTCTCTCGATGTTAATGATTTGAGAATGGTTTCGTCGACCCCTCTCGTCCAATCCGGTGGATCGGTTTCCGCCTCCGTGTCCGAATCTCCGAACAAAGGTTGAATTTTGCTAGGAGTCAATGTGACGGTCACCGCCTCCTGTGCCCTTTGTTGCGTGGCAGTAACCATGTCTAAAGGAGCGCTCGGACTGTCCAGACTCCTAAAAAACCAACACAAAAAATAAAATATTAGCAAACAAAAGTTAGAGCTTATTGAACTTTCCGAAGGGGGAAAAAAAATCCACGTTTTATTTTTCAATAGAAGGTCAAAAAATGGAGGTCAAGGTCGATCCTTTAGAGCTATTCGTTCAAAGAGTAGATTTCGCTGAATTCGTTTTTACTTCCGTTAATAAAGTTCAAGGTGATTATTTTATAACGCCCGTTATTTTACGACGACGATTTTCAAGATTTTAAGATTCTTACGTCATTTCGCAAGCGGCAAACGGAATTTGAGAGGAGAAAAAAAATGTGGGAAGAGCCGAAAAGAAAACCGGGAGGAGGAGGAAAAGAGGGAGGTTAAGAAAACGCAATTTGATCTTGGCCATGTCGCAGCGAGATTTTTTAATTTCAATTTTTTTTTTATTAATTCTACAGAGGAAGTTTCTAAAACGAAAAAAGAAAGAAAGAAAGAAATTGAATATTATAAGCCAAGGTCGAAGATAAGCAAATCTCTAACAAAAGATTAATGATAAATGGTATTATAAATGAAATATTGCATCATAACAATTGATCTATAAAAAATATTTAAATAAACAAAGAAATTTCCTTTTTCCTCTTTAAAAAGAAAATGATTTTTAAGAAAAATAAAAAGGAATGATGTAACAAAGAAGAGCAATTAAGACGTTACGCATTGCTGCCGGCAGTAAGGGAAGGTTGTTGGCCTAACTTGAGGAGGCAAAAAAAGTTGAGGAATTATTTTAAGATTGTTGAGGGGTTTTTTTTGAAAAAGAAAATGAGGGAATCTCTTTAAACTTTATGGTTAAAAAATATATTTAACACACGTTAATATCGAAAGTTTAGGAGTGTTTACAGTAAATTTGCAGTAAAACCTGTTAACTATGACGTCAAATATAATTAAAAGCTGATAAGGGCATGCAAAAGGAAGACTGAGCGAGTTTTCTTAAAATTTCGTCTGGCAAAGGAAACAAATTACCTAAAATTATGAATAGAGCAATTAGGATTTATGTTTCATTGTAAGTCAAGGGGCAGTCAGATGACAGTCATCTTAAACGGTGGGATCATGCTGTGTCCATGGGAGGAGATGGTATGTGGAAATATGTAACCTGCGAGGCGAGTGTCATTCAAGGATTAATTGAGTTTTTCGGAAGGAAAGGGCAGTCTATAAAAGCCAATTTTAGACATCCATAAAGAAATGCTTACTTCTGAGCAGGGGAAAAAGAGGAGGGGATCTCAAAAATACCCAAAATGATCGTGACTTAGCACTTGAATGATTTCAATTTTGAATAGCCAGAAAAACAGGTAGTGGGATCTTCTACTACTCCCTCTATCGATAGGAGGGAGATGGACGGAGCAAGACTACTTTTAGAGGTTACAATTTCCAGGGCTATTTGAGACCAGCCCTTTTCGGGACTATACCTCGCTCAAAACATACTTAGTGATACCGAGAATCAAGATAAAATTACGAGACCGGGACGTGACATTCTCATATCGTATCAACTTCGAATAGTCTCGTCATCGAACGCCGGTCTCAATATCGGAGTCCTTTCCTGTCTCGAACTTGGTTCTCGGGATATTTAATGAAAGTAAATGATGATGAGGACTTTAAGATTATGAGACAAGAAAACGATTCCGATACCGCGACTATTCCGAGACCAAAACGATATGAGAGGGTCTCGTTTCGCTCTCGTTTCTCGTATCGGAAAACAAAGTCTCAGCCCCTAATCTCATCTCGATTCTCGGCATCACTAAGTACCGTTTTGAGCGCGGTATCGTCTAAAAAAGGGCTAATCTCGAATAGCTTTAACAATTTCTTAACAAATGCCATATAACAAATGCCAAATAACAATAGCCTTAACAAATAATTGGAAGTTCAAAAAACGAAAGCAGGGAAAAATTTGTTTCCAGCAAATGAAAAAAATATTTGTCCTTTACGAAAGTTTTTAAAAACAATCCCGGGACAAATTTCGAAAAACAGACCTCGGCTCCTGACAACGGGAAATCTCTTCTCTGATTTACGATAAACCTAAATGCAAGCACTGTATACATTTTCCAACCTCACATTTTATATAAGAGTCTGTTTTAAAAACTTTTTTTTTCTCTCGACTTCTCGGGCTGGTGAAGGATCTAAAATGGTCCGATTCCGCATCTAACAATTTCATCCCCTATTTCTAATTTTTACAGACGAAACGTCTTGGTTCAATTTTTTATTTTTGACGTCCATCTTGATAATGTTAAAGACGAGCCTAAAAATATCATTGTCCTTTACTTTATTTTCATAACTATTTTTTTTTCCTATAATCGGCTCGAGCGTCAAAAAGCTAAATAATTCTTTTTTTAGCAACCCGTGCAAATAATTGCGATCGCGCCATCATTAACGAAAACCTACACAGGTCGCATGCTATTATAAATCAACACAAGTCAAAGCCTGTATTGACAAATAAATAATAATGTATTCAATACAATTTAATAAGCAATACATATAATACACAAGGAACGAGGAAAATTTTAACTGATTCGAAAAGGCTTAATTTGTAAGCGGAATCGACTATCTATTATGACACTCTCAGACTCTTTAATGAGGTTTTACCTCGGTTAATCCGTTTATAATATCTAATGATATTTGCGGTAATCGGAGCCTTTGATATCGACACCAAAGGAGGTTTTCGTCCCGGGGAATTTAGCATTCATAGATTTTGCAAAATTTACCTCGTTGATAAACTGGAATTCGAGGAGCTCCCTGAATTTGTGTTGTAGGAAAGGCCCTGAGTCTCCAGATCGACATCACTGAAACAGAAAAAAAAGAAAAAAAACGGTGAGAAAGAAAATCGCATTAATTTTTAACGAAAAGAATTCCTAAAGGAATATTTTTTTTTTATTTTAACCCTACACACGAGTGTGAATTTCCCCACACCTCACACTACCATCAAAGCTCATAAACAACCTCTGATCTTTTATTTTCCTTTTTTTTTATATCGATCCCATTTAAAGGGAATCGATGCTATTGTAATGATTCGAACGAGATTAAAAAAAGTCAGCGAATAGTCATTTGTCGCGATTAAGGGATTAAAGTCGCTTCGGGACGCTATTTCCTTAACGGCGCCGAAGGAGCTAAGCTAGAAAGCTAAAAGGGGCAGGAGGTGTATGACGCACCTTCATATACTTTCACATTTTTTTTTCCTTCTCCGTAAAATAAAGCGGATTTAGTTTTTTTTTTTCTTTTTTCATTTAGGTCAAGACCGACAGCTTACGTTCAAGACAAACGATTGACAGTCAAGATCAAAAACTGGAATAAAACTGGATTTAGCTCCGCAGAAGATGGTTCGACATCTTAAGAAGATTAACCTCTTGATCTTTTCAATAGCTAAAGCAACGTATAGGTTGCTCTAACTCTAATTTTTCTTCGGAATTTCAGTAAAATCATATATCATCTTACAATTCCACTTCAACAATCGAACCAGTGTTAAGCTTATGGGAATTTTGAAAAAAGGAATTTTAAAATGTAACTAATTTTTTTCCTTAATTTGTTTTCGACATTTTATTAGCTTGTAGACCATTCAAGAGGTTTGGAGGGGAGTTTCGAAACTCCCGTTTTCGCTGACAAAGAGGAAAAAAGTAAATCAAATATCTAAGAAAATGGTCGATTTTGAAAAAAATTTAGAGCTAGAATATATGTTAGATCATCAACGGGAAAGAGGGTTTTTACGATGCTAAGTTTTAGTTGTTAAGGGAAAAGGTGTCAAAAATTTTCGAATATGTTAATTTAATGCTTGTATAACCTGTCTAATTTAAAGATGATATCTTTCTAAAATTTTGCTCAAAAAATTCTAGCCTATTTCCCCAAAACACTCAAAAATTTTTATGATTACTTTCTTAATAAAAAAAAAAAAATTGCCGATCGAGCTGACATCCTCTTTATTTTTATTTGACGTCGACGGACATGACAACTGTTATTGAGCAAGGAAAAAATGATGAATTAGCATTTTTGGCATTGACGACCGTTTCCTGCTGTATATCGTGCCCCTTGACGTCATTTACCGTCAAAAGTCTTTTGTTTTTAGTTTATATTAATTTATTTAATCTTTTTTTTTCTCAATTATGCTACCTTTTCAATTAATTATTTCGAAAAGGATTAAAAAGGAGCAATTACTACGGTTTATTTAGCGCCCTTGTCGAAAAATTAAAAAAAAAAGTTCATTTGTCATTCTCCCCAGTAGTGGTTTTTGCCACATAAATCATAAATGCAGCGTATTGATGATCTCCCACCGCCTGCCGCAAATAGTAAATCATTTTCGTTTTGCTTGATAATTACAGTCTTTTAATATCTGTTAATAAATCACGGTCGGATTTCACGAAATTACTAGACTCTTTTTGCGTAGGGTGTCCTCGGGAAAAAAAATCCCCTTCGTAAAAAAATAAACTTATGAATATAAAAAGAAAAAAAAATGCAATGTTTACATTTTGAAGGGAAAAAAAATGTTTAGGAGTTTTCTTAGTCAGCGTTGTGATTGTCCACGTGTTAGTACCCAGAATTATTTTAATTTTTTTTTATAAATCTTTTAAATATTGAATAGCAGCCTTTCAAGTATTACGTAAGCGTTTATAAAAGCAAAATAAATGTTTAGAAAATTCAACGATGAAGCCCTAAGTCACCCCTCAAAATTTTAAAGACAAAAGGGCGGATGAATCTTTAAAATTTTGTAATGTAATCGAGTAAAGGTTTCAAAGGTAATTTATAACTGCCTTTTGCTCCTAACCTCCTGCATTTAGCAGTAAATATTTGAGTTGTGTCTGGTGTGCCCCCTGCACAATTTCCACAACTTTAACTTTCGTAAAAAAATCCTATGTCAACTTACAATTTTGGGCAACAATGCACGCATATGTTACGCTTATGCGAACATAGAAAAATTTGACTATAAGAAGACATGATTTTTTTTTCTATTCGTTTAATCAAAAGACGGATTTTTCTCTCTCTCACTTTGACCTCATAACCGATGTGTGGTGGTCGAAGGATTTTTCATTTTTTATCATCTGAAAAGGATATCTTAAGAAAATATTCGGGTTTGTAAAATTTAATTGTCCAAAATCAACGAGGGTTGGTTCGGTTGTTTCCGTCGTTGAACCGAGATGGATTAAAAATTGTTCACTTCTCGAGTCAACCCGCCAATAAAGTCAGTAAAAGGTCAAGCGTAATGACTACAGATGTGTGAGTGTTCGTTATGATACATTGCAAAATATTATTTTCTTCTAAAATTCTCACGGGATAATAATGCTCGTGCTATTGTCGCGACCTAGTTTCGAGCTACACAAATCGAGTATATCAATTCTTATAATTTCATGGAAAACCCCAAGTTTATAAAGAAAAAGTTTTAACAAAAACAATTCCGAAAACTGAAAAATACGAGAAAAAAAATATATTGAAGAGGCGTTCAGGAAGAGGCAAATAAACAAAAATGAAGGATGTAGGCGGTTTTTTCACAATTTCCCGAGAAAAAGCACGCTTGACAAACGTGACTTCGTCAGGTGCAGGTAACATCTTTATTTTTCCGTCATGCGGGGGGGCACACGTCCTCATCGCGCTCGACCGATTCCAAAAAAAAATTTTAAATTATAAATAAAAGGGATAATTTGCTTTTAGAAGTCTTTTTTTTTATTTTTTCAAGAGGCAATCGACAAATTACCCTTCTTCCGACCACGCGTATTCCGACCTTTTGCGTATGATAAAAGTCATCCCAAACATCGCATTAATGAAACAATGATATTAAAAGCCCCATTAACATCGTAAAATGACCTTTTCCCGATGAAGCGCCCTCCCACTTCGATTTTTCTTTCTTTTTTTCTTCCTAAACAAAGCGACTCCTCCGTTAACGGTGTTTACGATTTGGGTTTTTTTTTTTTTTTTCGGGAGGCTCCGAGAAAAGAGTGACGTAACGAAAACTACAGCAACGTAGCCCAAGTCATAAACCTGCTTTCCGTTTAATTAGTATCATTTATTACCTTTAAGCCAACGAAAAGGAGAAAACCGAATTAACGATCGCTGCGATTAACTTTCTTTCTTTTTTTTTATTATGAGAATTTAAGTTCTTGCAAGGAAAATAAACAAAACAGTCCGAAAAAAAAAGACATGTTTCCGATGAAAAGTATGACGAGGGTGTGGCACTAAATTTCAACCCTTAACCTTGTCATATTCTTTTTCAAATTTATAATAAATAATCGCTGGATTTAATTTTTTCACCCTTTCCTTTTCTTACGCGTTGTTGGACGGATTTCTCAAATAATTTTTTATCTTCCTCAGATTATCCTAAATTGATTTAGACAGAGCAATTAAATTTTTTTTCCTCCTCCGTGAGGAAGGGATTATTTCAACACACACAGCGCAAGTTAAGAAGGGAAAAACATTTCTTGAGAAAAATCTGTTATAAAAATTCAGAATGACCATGTCAGGCCAGATTGATTTTCAAATTAACCCGATTACTAAACTGTAAGTCTCATCAATAAGAGAAAAGTAAAAATTATGGAAGAAAAATCATACGTCTTCTTATAATCCTACTTTCTGATATTTCCGTAAGTTAAACATGTGGTTGATTGTTGCGATAAAATTGTAAGTTGACATAGGACTATTTTAAATGACAAAAAAATTATTCGGAGTTTTTCTGGATCTCTCCTCCAAGTTGAAGGAGGATCTCACCTCCAAAAGGAGGGTCCTTGATTGGACTTGACTGAATTACAGTCAGCCTCTAGAATATTGGCAATCCGCAATCAAAAAAATAGGTCTCATTTTAAAGTTTTAACTGACATATTTGATTAGTGGCTCTTTAACCACGACCAGTTAGAAAAGTTTTTTTGGACTAAAAGTATTTTAGTCGTTTTTATCTCAGAAATAAAATTCAGTCAAATTTTAACTAAAGTCACTTTTGAGTAGGAGCAGATAAGTTTTTTCACCTGTCTCTCCCTTCGGTGGAAACATGACCGATTATGTGATCAAAGCTCGGAATAAGCACTGACTGTCAATCAATTCTGAATTTTTCGAGTGATTCATGTGCACAAATCCGGAAACCCATACTCTTATTTAGACGTACTTCTACAGTTATTTCGTTTTCTAGAAATTTTCCAATCTTTTTTTTTTTTTCTCTTAAAGTCGAAAATACGAATATTTTTACAAAATTTCTTGGAAAGTTCGAACAAGTAAATATAGTTATAATTTACAGGAATTTACAGCGTGACCCTAAAAAAAAAAGAAATTATTTGTTTAAGGAATTCCCTTCTTTCCTCTTTTGTACGCGGTAAGCAAAGGAAAACACCATAAGAAATCCACGTGTAAATATAATAAAATCTCGAAGTTAAAAGGCCACTGCAGCTCTTTCTGTCTAGCTTAATTAGTAACACTTTACTTCTCTTCAGATTAATTGCTTATCTTTTGCTAGAGATGCGAAACCGGCATTTTCTCCATTTAAAAAAAAGAAAAAATTATTTTCAACGCAGGGATTTTAAGTTCCTCGACCCTTTCCAAATAAAAAAAAATAAAAAAAATAAATGGCGAAACGCCACCTCAAATTTTTAAAAACTCACCATAAATAAACGAATTCTTAATCACGATCCCATGATGTGCGTTTTTTCCCCCCTAACTCCCCCAAAGCATCGCAGCACGAAACCTCTTCCGATAAATCCGAACCATTTTTGAAACGGAAATCACTCGGAAAAATTAATTATATAATTTAAAAAAAAAAAAAGATCACAACAATATAAAAAAAAAAAAAAAACCACGAGGTGTTCCGATCAGGGGCTTGCGACTACGGTCACTGGGTTCGAGGACGGCCGTGCGCGGCGCCGGGGTCCGGGGATGCGTTTCGAGGGGGGGTAGAGGGGGTGGCAAACCGTGGAAAAGGGAAAGGGGGGAGCCCAAGACGTCTCTCGCGCGCAGGACCATTCAACATCCGCGAAAATAATCATCATCCTCCGAGTCGTCTTCTTCTTCGTCACAATCATTCATAAAAACGAAATAAAATAAAATCACAAACCGGAAATATTGGCCGATTTTTTCTCCCCTGTTTTTTTGCCAAAAAAACATTCGGCGCGGAAGTTAAATTTCACGGATTAAGATTTCTTCAAGCGCTTTTTGATTGATTAAAGAAGCGAGTGAAAGATTCTAATTAAGCTCACGGGAAAATCGGGGAAAAAAAGTGATAAAACACTCCCAAGCATGATTAATTACTTTTTTTTTTTCCTGCAGATTAACTCCGGTGGTTCTTTTCCGGTAGCAATGAGACGCCATTTTCAAGAGGAAATGGAAGCAATCAATGCTTGTAATTGGTCTTCTTTCACCCTCGTGTCCGGCACAAGTTTTCAACCCCTGCCGTCCCTTAAAAAATAGTGTAATAAATTTTTGTTTTCTTTCAAATAAACATGACCGGGAAGGAGGATGAGACCAGAAGCCACTTGCGAAATGGGAAAATTTTGAATTTCTCGAAGGAAAAAAAAAAAGCGAAAAATACATAAGTGAGGTAAAAAATTTTTTTTTTTAAGATGTTGCAGTGAAAAACTATCAAAACATCAAACTCTCGAGGGGAACGCCGAGCTGGAAAGACTCGTAGGAAAATTTTCAAATAATTTAGCTTGAGGACCGAAGGAAAAAAATCGGGAGGAATCTTTTAATCATTTGAAAAAAAATGAAAGTACCTTTCTCTCAACCGAAAAATTTAAATACGAATTTTTGCTTGTTGCGGATAGAGATTTGACATTTCCCGTTTTTAAGGGGAAAAGGAATTGCCCTGGACTCGGGAAATAATAATAAGCTGGATCCCGGGTAATTTTCGGGGTATCTTGTTCCTTAAAAATAGGGAAAATACCGGAAGTTTCATTACAAGAATCCAATCAGAAATTTTTTCGATTCCAGGAATCCCCGGGCAGAGCCTCTAGTTGCGAATAAAGGTGGCCCTTATTTTGCAAAATTTGAATTTTAAAAACTTTTTCCACACTTTCTTCACAATGTTTACATCCAAAATCTTTCATAATAGACAGTCAGCCATTTCTACATTAATAATCTATTTAATATTAGAGGTCTTTCGTTGTCTTTTTAAAAAGGGAGAAATTTTCAGGCAATCGAGCACTACTTGCAAACTATTTCCAAAATGAAATCTGATCCTTTTTCCCCCGGGGCTCTTCATTTGTAGTTTTAAATAAAAGAAAAACAAATTTTGTGTTGGTTCGAATCAAAATTGTTTTCTCGAAAAATCCTCCCTTTAGGGTTAAAACAAATTCGTTCCAAGAAAAACCATATTTGTTTTCCCACTATTTAAAACAAGAATTGCTTTGAACCTAAGCATCCATTTCTTGACTGTAAAGCAAAAATTCCGTGGCCGCGAAAATTCGTGCGAATTTTCACAGCGAAATTGATTAACCTTTATTTTATTTTTTAACGGGATGTGGATCATTTTATTAAGAAAGTCACGCTTAGGGGTCGTCCATGTATTACGTAACGCAAAATACGCAACTTTTTGACCCCCCCTCCCCCCTTGTAACACACCCGTAACGCAACCTGTAACCCCCCTTCGTTATTACGTAACACGGGTTCTAACCCCCCCCCCCCCTTTGAAAAATATTTAAATTCATTTTTAGAAGCAAAAAAATTTTCAGCTTCTTGATAAATTTTAATCAGATTTACGAGTTAAAAAATTTTTTTATTTTTTTATTTTGAACAATAACTGGGAAAATTTTTTTTGAAAGAGTGAAATAAATTGAAATAATTTTAATATTAAAATTACGTAACGCATGGCCCAGGTCCCCCTACCCCCCCCGTAACAATGCGTAACACCTCCTTCGACCCCCACCCCCCCTCCAGCGTTACGTAATACATGGACGACCCCTTATATGATCGTGAACTATATATGCTAAACATAGGAAATCAGTTGAAAAGTTAAATCGAAGTGGCGAAAGATGGAAACGAACCATCGACCTCTCGTTTTCATGACGATTGCTCTACCACTAAGCTACTTCGATTTAACTTTTCAACTGATTTCCTATGTTTAGCATATATAGTTCACGATCATATAAGCGTGACTTTCTTAATAAAATGATCCATATCCCGTTAAAAAATAAAATAAAGATTATCAATTAGGATCGAAAATAAAAATATCTTAAAAAAGAAATTGATTAAACCCAAACATTTCCAAACCTAAAAAAAGGTGTAAAAGCCATTTCACTTGTTCCATTCTCACACCGTAATTCATACCATGTCGATTGCCATTACTTCAATTACTTCTAATTAACTAGCCAAGTATCAAATTCCAAAATAAAAAATAAAAAAAGCCGTAAATCATCCAAACCCTAAAGAAATTTCATTAGCTATTCAAGGAAAGGCGATGAAAAAAAACGCACACGCAAGGGAAACCGTAGAACCTAATTCTCAACGTTATTAGTCCATCAACAAAAGAACGCGTTTATTGTATCAGAAAAAAAGATATTCGAGCTAATGAGAAGAAGAAATACAATCTGATTTTACGATCCATTCCTTTTTTATCGACTTCAGAAAAAAAAGGAGAAAAAAATTTAAAAACTACTTACTTTGTTTTGGAAAGGTTCGGATCGCTGGTTTTCCTCTTTTCCCGTATTTTCTGAAAAAAAAGAAAAAAAAAGAAGTAATTAATTACTGTGAAAAATGGAGAGAGCCTTTTGTTTGTCAAGCCTTGACTTAGCTAAATACAATAAATATTGGAAAAAGTTTTCTGAATAATTTTAAAAAGTAAAAGTAAAACTTGTCTGGCCAAGAAGCATGCAGACGTTCTAGTCTTGGCCAGCGTTTACCTGAACTAAAACTTACATTCAAATCAAAGTTTATTTTAAAAAAAAAAACTCTGCAAAATTATAAGTTCTTATACAAAGAAACTGTCCCATTTTCTCGCCGCCCCGTTTGCAGCGATCTCTTAGTCGTGTAAAACTAAAGTTGGAATTTCCCTCTGTGGAATAATAAAACGTGAGCCACCGCAAAAAAAAAGTTTTTTTGCTACAGTATTACATAGGAAATTTTTGTAAATAAAACCTTTTTTAGGGCACAGAAAATACACACCGAGGGTGTATTATACCGGTGTAAAAACGAAAGCTTGTCTTTTAATCGCAACTTGAAAGTTAAGTCAGAAACGATTTCTGGAGAAAAATCGATGTTGGGTGGATTAATTCAGATTCTGAACCCCAAATATCCGACATTAGGGCTTGTTAATATAAATTACAGAACCGAGGCCTGACGTTTAAAAGTCTAAATCCAAAATCGTCTTTTACTATATAGAAGCATCATCGACCTCAAGTTTCACGGTCCTATCACGATTTGGTCGATTCCTCCAAATTTTTAAAAATGTAGAAATCATTTTGCTTGCGAGTAGAATAAGCAGTGGATTTTAAATTCGGTACCTCAAGAGGCCACCAATTTGGAATTCGGTGCCAAGGTGATCAGAAGAATGGTTTGTTTTCAAAACCCGCGAACAAAAGGAAATTTTTGTAAATAAACAAACCATCTTAATTTTGTGGTGATCTCCAAAGTGCAACCATCGCCAGGAAACTTGACAGTCCGATAATTACGGTCATCCCTTAGTTACTGCATTTTTGTTATGCCTCCGAACGGCAGCTGCGTTTGATTTTAACGGGCAGGGTCCACAGTCAAAAATGCACAGAATATAGTTTTTTCGTTATTTTGACCTTTTTACGCTAGATTTGAGGATTGTCCAGTTATCAGGATTGCGATCTGGCCGAACTTGTCGCCAGATCAGGAAACCTGGTCTGGGGAGATCGGACTTTAAGACTCGACCCTACCCGAGTTGATCCGACGAGTTTCGAACCGAGCAATTGCAAGGCCTTTAATCTGCTTTTTCCTAGAGAGGATCAGAATCGAAGATACGACATTCATCTATTTAGGGGTCTTTTGAATGCCTAAAGCCATTCTTTCCGGGAAACGGATCAATGTAATGCTTTAAAATTCGAGCAGCTTTTCATTCAAGTAAATTCCTTATTTCAAGAAAAATAAGGAAAAAGATCGGGGAAGGGGCGGGAAGCTACAAAAAAATTGAGAAAGTACACCCTAAATTTATATCTTTTCCTGACATCATTCTTACTTTTTCTTTTTAAAGACAAAATTTTTTTTTAAAAAATGAGAAAATGAAGAGAATCGACATATATTTCAGACATTTCCCAATCTAAGGTGCGAGTAATTTCGTAACTTTCAATTTTTAAAAAAAATTTTTTTACCTCGCTGGAAGATCTGAACAAAACACTCCTCCGCCTAAATCTATCCGCTCTATCGAAAGTGTTATTACTCCTAGACAAATCGTGGCTCCTTTTCCGAATCACATGCTGGGTGGCGGTTTGAATTTTCTCTAAACTATTCGAACTCGCAAACAATTTCGCGTAACCTTCGAAATCCATTTTATTTTTCTAAAATTATTATTGCACATCGCCCCGACTATACGACTGCACATACTTCGCGAAAATCTGACAGATATTAACTTAAGATAAAAAAAAATTACATTTTATCTTTGGGTCACGTGAAACTTTATCTTTTTTTTATTGATTTTCTTTTTCACCTGTAAGTATATAGGTGAACATTTTACATCTCTCTTAAAGTAGGACTTAACAAGTATTTTTTTTTATTATTATTATTTTTTGATAATCGGTGCATGGATATAAAAGTTCGAAAAAAAAAATGAAATCGCTAACGCGGAACAAAAAAGAAAAAATCGGAAAGCCATTTCATTGTGTGCCAAAAATTTTTTCAAAGGGCGAAAGCCAACATATTCATAAAACATCATAAATTAAACATGGTTTAAATATATTCATTTATTTATATTTTATTTATTTTTTTTCTTCATTTTATTCCGACGACTGGTTGCATCGAATCGGCGATTGCTCGATTAATTTACCAGGAAAAAAAATTAAAGGCGCCAGCTCGTTTTTTTTTTTTTTTTTTTTTTTTTTCCTGTTTGACGATGTTGCCATTCTTATAATCCGTGAAGGAATAAATTGTTCGCTAGTCAGTTTTTAATAAAAATATGCGGGGAGAAACGGGGGTTAGGCGGTGGAATTTGCGGACTTTTCATCTTTTATTCTTGCGTTGGTGTGTGCAAAGTGTTTTTATTTTTTCAAATTAAATTTTAATTTCATTTAAGGTTTAAATGGGAAAGAAAATTCCTATGAAAATGAATGCTTTAAAGAAAAAATTTTCAACTTGCTGGAAAAACAAGTCAGAGACCTTTTAAGGTGCCATGAAGCGCGTGTTGGCCCACGCTTTAGAATTTTAAATATTTTTCAAAAAAAAAAAATCCTTGCTGTTATTGGCTTGCAGAAAGGGATGATGTTTAAAAAATTACCACCCCCCCCCCCACTTAACATCCTGACCTGATACTGTATTTAACTGGCCTCATATAGCGCCTGTATCGAATTCGGAAGTTTAACAAATTTTGAAAGGGTCACAGCCAATTTATTTCTGTTATCCCCCGGGTTTTTTCCGTCGCCCTCTAGCAAAAAGAGCGAAAAAATCGCACTTTTAAAAAAATAAAACAGGGGAGTAAAATGAAAAGGATCCGTTTGGTGTAATATCGATTTTAATTCTTTCCAAAAAGGTCAGTGTGCCATTTACGAAACAGGATGCTCGCCGCCAGAATACAAACTTAAAAAGAAAAAAAAAAATATTCGCCCTGGCAGCATATGTAAAACGTTCCGTTTTTTTCAAAAGACGATTTTTTTGAAAAGATTTTCTTATAAACCTTAGCATCAATATCCGTGTTTTACTAATATTTATACGTCACATTCAAGAAAGAAAAAAATCAGCGTTATGGCTCGCGAATGAAGAGACTTCCGTTATTTATTTTAAAATTAAAAAAAAAAACTCTTTGATCTTTGCAAAAAGAAAAAAAAATTCGATATACACACCAACTTTTTTTTCCTTGGGAAAGAAGAACTTAAAATAATGACGATTTTCTGGGAATTAAATTTGTTGAAAATCGAAAATTTCATATCGCGTTATTTCATTAAAAGAAAACCAGTCGTGGAAGCTGTTGGAAAATTACCGGAAGGCAAATTCCTGCTACCGTGATTCCCCGACTCGTAAAACGTTTTTCTGCTTGAACAATATTTTATTAAATTTTGTAAATTGTATGCATAGCATAAAACTCCCCCGTGTTAAGATTCCACGGGGGGAGACTAAATTGAACGTGTTCTCTTTCACTTAAAAATATCGGATCTATAGGCTGCATCGATACACGGGATACCAAATCAAACCGCCATTTAATTTCGTTATACTTTCCCCTCGGAAAACTTTTCGGAAACTCAAGGTGGAAACAAATAAAAAGCATATAAATTGCACCTAAGCTACTATTTCAGATTTATATTAGTCTTCGGCGAAAACCACACTCTTCGGTTCACTCATTTTTTTGAAGTGGATCGGGAAAAGATAAAGCTAAAATATGAACTCTTGAAAATCTCTTGGCTGCTCTGCCTCTTTGAAGCGCAGTTTTCTTCCTTAACCAGGAGGCCAAAAACTAGATAAAACTGAGGACTTAAATGTTCTGTAGCCACATTTTGGCTTCAAGCTATAAACCTGGAGCGGATATAAAAAGAAAACGGGACAATTAGATTCGTGATTTTCTGAACTTACGTCCGAAAACGACGGTTTTACACCAAGAAAAAAAAATTTTATGGGGATTTTCCTTCAAGCGTGATTTCGGGATTGTTTTGAAAAAGTTCTGAAACCTATCAAAATATAAATATGCACGCCGTCATGCACTTTAAAGGTGAAGTTCAGATTTGGTAGTGACCCGGTTTGAGAACTACGACAGTTTTTGGAGATTTTCCGAAAAGTCTCCAGAATCGATAGTCGGGACAGAATTAAGTTAAGATTGACACCCTTTCCGCCAAATAAAAAATTAAGAAAAATTCGGACCTAATAGGTGCATAAAACAACACTGACATGGGGATGCAAGCGTTCGAAATTTGACAAAATAAGAAACAACCTGATCAGCACCTTAGGCTGCATCGATTCGAAAATTCACAGATCGCTTCAGTTGGAATGAATTGAATACATGCTATACTCAACCAAATTTACTAAATACAAACTTAAAAATTTCGATTTAAAGAGAAAATGGATCCCTTGTTCTCGTTGGATCTAAACTTTCCATCTTGATATTAAAATATGTTTCTCTAAAAAAAAAAAAAAAAAAAATTCTAGTACTTACTTTTTGAGGGATCCTTTCCCTGTAACTCTCGGATCGGTTAATATTCGTCGTCGAGTTCTTGGTCTTCGTGGCATGATGAGTGCTAAAAGAAACAAAAACAAAACCAAAATTAATTAAATGCTGGACCAAATAGTTTTCCTGCAAACCGATCGAGTTATATCTATCTCGGAAAGGACAAAAAATTAACCAAAATATTTTGAAAAGAAAAAAACACATTCAAGCATAAGGAGTTCCGATGGAAAGAACACATGTGTCCGGTCCATAAGGGGGAGGTTGGGGTCAAATCCTATTCGTCATTCTTTTGCTGACCCTCCTCATAAACCCGTAAAAAAAAAACCTTTTTCTTATATAAAGCTCTTGTTCTTTTTACCGAGGAACGTGAGGAGAGGGAGGTGGTGTTGGCAAGGGAAAAGATGCCCCCGATAACTCGTTTACTTCTTTATTTTTCCCAACGTGTCCGACCCACATGATTTTCTTCCCTTTCAGCTAACAGCTGTTTAAATTATACAACAAACATACATAATTTTTGTTAAAAATACTCGACCTCTTTTTTACAGGTTTAACCCTCCACAATTTATAAAGAACATGATATCCTTTTTTCCTTAACCTTGTAAAACGAAGATCTATCATTTGATTCCGACGGTTTTTAACTCGAGCGCACCGCAAAAACTACGTGGATTATTAGGAAAAAGAGACACGAATCGGTGTCTTCCGATTCACAAGAAAATTAAAAACAAAAAGCGAAATAATGCAAACGCAGGCGATATTTTCTTTTTAAGCAAACACAATAAACAGCTAACTATACATTAATAATCGAGTGTTAATTTCGTTGAAGAAGGCAACTTTCCTTCGCTATAATGTAATGTAACACTCTTAACTTTTCTTTTTTTTTACACGTTAGAGTAAAAAATCAATTTTTTTACGCGACTTTGAATGAAGATATCAAATTTTTCGATAAAAAGAAAAAGATTGCTGATTGAGGATTAATTAGAGTTCAAGAAAAAAAAGTTGAAGGTCTTAGCAAGTTTAGAGCTTTACAATACAAAACGCTATTTTTTTCTAATTAAAAATACTTTTAAAACGAGGGATAAAAAAAAGGTTGTTTACGTCGTAATAAAAATTTTAATTAAGGGTTATGCTTTCTTTTTGAAATCGTCGCAAACTTATTTCAAAAAAAAATTTTTAAGGCTCGATCTAAACCTAAACACACAAGGAAAGTAGTCCAGGGTTGCAAGTAACCTAAGGACAAATTTTTTTGTTAAATGGGGAAATTGATATGCCGATGGCGAATTCTATTTCGGAGTTTCGGGTTCCCTGCACAAAATATTTTGGACTTCGAAAAAAATTCGACGGCTTTGCAGCCCTAAAAACTGCTATCGGGCCGAGTGGCCCCCAGCCACTACACCTAAGGGAAATTGACAAAAACCAATTGTCGAATTAGAAAATGCCTGATGATGCTGGAATCGATGTCTTTTAATGTTATTATTAAGCCCATTTTTTTAATTTGCATCCTGAGATGGCGCACTAACTTTGAAAATTTTGAAAAGCTCATTTCATCACCAAAAAATTATTTTTTGTATTTTGAAAAGCACCAGGCAGGGTAAATACTGATTAATAAAAACGGGAATTAGGGATTTTTATAGGATTTTATAGGCATATTTTTAAAAAAATATAGGATCCGAAAATAGCAATTTTTTTCAATATTTCCTCCAGAATAAAAGAATTTCTAACATAGCTTTTATGTCATTGTGTCATTTGAAGCCAAAATTAGTTAATTTTCGTTTTGTCGAGACTTTTAAAGCCTATAAATCGTAGTGTTGCCGATAAGTCGAAAAAAGTTATTGATATCAGTATATCGATATTTGTATAAAAAATATCGATCTATCGATAATTCGATATATGATATACCGAGATATATTCGATATATCGATATATCGAGATATATTCGATATATCGATATATCGAGATATATTCGATATATCGAGAAAGTTGTATTATTCTCGTTCATTTTAAACTGACAGGAAAAAATTAAAACCGTGAAGCAAAAATACTTTTCCTCACCCTTCCGGTTTCCGGTTTATCGATTTTGAAAGATTTCTGAACGGATACTCGTATTTTTGAACAGACCACGGCCATCTTTATTATTTTCTCATATTCAGCTTATATTTACTTTTAACACCAACAAATAGAAAAAAAACAACATAGAAGCAAACAGATAAGCTTGTGATGTCACAAAGTTTATTTCTAACGAATTGCAATATTGTTTTTGTGTACGTTTCTTCGTGAATAAAAAAAAATATCTTACAATGCTTGCGAAGATGCGTGGCAAAAAAGCCACTTTCTTTACAAGCATAGTAATATACTATTTAATACTACTTTTTTCCTACATATTCTAAAAATTTTGTTTTGCAAGATTTCCGAAAAAATAGTTTTTTCCCGAAAATATCGTTAAAATTATCGATCAAAAATTTATCGATAAAATTGTAAATATTGAAAAAATATCAATACTTTTTGTGTCGATTTATCAATATATCGAAGTTATCGATAAAATATCGGCATCACTACTAAATCATCAATTGATCAAGGCCGAAGATCGAGACAGAAAAATTTTGTAAAAAATTGTATGAAAATATGAAAAATTAACCCATTCTGACTTTCTGTAGTAAAATTATACGAGGGTTAAAGGATTTTATATGAATTATAGGCACCCTGAAAAAGCAGTTTAATGAGATTCGGGAAACCAAAATCAACAAGGATCCCAAAATTCCTCCTTACTTCTCAGAAGTTTTCGCGATCGTCTTGGGAAATGGGGAAAAATCCCGGAAAACCGAATCGAAACGGTGACGACCTAGTAGGAATCTCCGAACAAAAGGTCCTATTTCAGAAAAAAAAAATTGTTTCCACTGATGGCAAACTTACTTTTCCGGTGGCAAAGTCCCAGGCAAACTACTTTTCCTTTGCAACATCCCGGCTGGATCTTCCGGATCGAAATCATTAGCCATACTATTATCTACCATTTATTATTATATCACTGCATCACACCGACATTATTTTCTTTTTTTTAAATATTAAAAGATAGTCGTATCAAAAATCTACTTGGTTTGTCTTTTGTTATCCCATGTCGGTTTTCTGAAACATATTTTTTCCATATCTTCACCCGACAAAAAAAAAAGAAAGGAAAACGTTTTAGACATCGCGTGTAAAAAACATCGCCAACGTTGAATAATTCAGCATAAAAAAAAAATTTATAAGAGATATATATTTCCACGTCAGCGGGGAATCAAGTCAGCGATAAATCAGCGGATGAAAAAAAGGGAAGTTTTTTTAGACAATTCGATTTTCAAGTTATTAGGGAAATGAAAAATATAAAGGGTAGAACAATAAAAAATAAAAAAGCACGGGGACGACCTTTTCGTTCCGATTTTTATCACATCCGAATTTTTTCGTCAAAAATTATAATTCTGGCTGAGTGCTGCCATTTTTTTTTCCTTTTTTCGGAGAAAAAAAGCAAAAGTTAACGTGACACGAATTTCCTTATTGAATGTCTGCTAGATTAAAGGTGAAAACATCGAACTTTCGAGGTATTGTTTTCATAACACATTTCGTGTCACAAGAAATACCACATTTTTTTTTTTTTTTTTTTTTTTTTTTTCGAAATTGAATTTCGATTGGACAAAATCCAAGGCTATTGACATACGCACCACATCAACTCTTTTTTTTTTATTATTAGATTTAATCGTTTTTTCTAATAAATCGGTCAAAAGCAGGTCATCTCGATTCCTAAATGATTTATTAGATCAATGCATTAAGAAGGAAAAAAAAATGTTTTTTTAAAAAAAATTTTAACGGAGCAAAAAAAACTTTCCCTAAATTTCTTTTCCTTTTCACCTGTGAGGTAATAATGCAGATAATTATGATTATACTCGGTTTCGGGTTATAAAATAACCAAAGGTATCATGTATATTTCTAACAAAGGGGGGGAAAAAGCTTTCTCGCAAAGGGACCCCGCACTCTAACTAGTTTGTTCCAACTCTCTTAAATGGAATCCCCTTTGTACAATAATTAAAAGCAATTAGCAACAAGCAGATGCTAATTTCGATTGAGTTTAAAAGTTGATATGTTTCTGTTTTCGAAAGCTTCAGAGTTCACCTATGACTCTCGAACGGTTCGACTTTTTTTTTCGAAAAACTGTTTTGTTTTTAACGAAATCAAAGTGCGTTTCTTCAAAGAATTTTTTTTCTTCTTGAAATATTTGATCAAGGTTTCCGCCAGATTTTATTCAAAAACTTTTTGGTAAAATTTAGCAAAGTAAAAACGATTCTTAATGTCAGTGCCTGTAGAGGCTGCTAAAGAGTCGTCTCTTAAAAATAATTTTTTCCAACTTTTAGCAATGGATAATAAGACATCAGAGAGATTCAATTAGGACAAAGAAGCTTATTAAGCAGGGCGAAAAACAAAGCCATTTTGAAGTGGCAAATTCAAATGTCAATTTAATTTTTCTTTTGGCAATGAACGGTTTTTCCGATTGAACAAAACAAAAAATTAAAATCTTTCCTTAAAGACTGCATTGAGGCAATTCAGATTTTGAAACAAAAGGCAAAATGGTGGGCCAAGACCATCGTTTAAGAAAAAAAAACTAATTTTTTTTTTAGGATACCGTCATAAACATTTGACGAAAATTGTTTCACCCGCAAAGATACCGTAACAAAAATTTAGCTAATTCCATGTGAACATAGGCCTACAAAAGTTCTGGGCCCAAACTTTTTTGCGTTTATATTTCGAGGTCAAAGTGACTATAAAAGGGCCAAAAGCAAAAAAATTCTCTTTGGTGCTACAGCGTGGCCTGTTATCATAACCTCAAAGTACTTCAAAAATATAGAACAAAAAAGCCCTATTTTGCGCTTTTGCCTTCAAGGAAAAAAACAGCAAAAATGACGAAACAAGCTGCTTTTCTCACTGTCATGAACGGCTTTTTTATTCGTATTTGCAAGTGCTGAGTAACAGAATTAACGCTTTAGGGACCAACACCGCATATATGCAGAGATGGTATTTTATAAATTCAGTTTTGGCTACATGACATATCGCATTTCTCCCATGCTTAACTTACGTAGTTTTTTTTTTAAATTCTGACCCTCATAACCTATTAAAAAGACAGAATTCAGCCATATTTGGGCTTCTGACATTATATTTAAATTTAAGGCCATCCAAAACCCCTGGTTGCAAAGTTTTTAGTCATTTTAAGGAAACACGTTTTCATGCTAGGCAACCAGCAACCATACAAAAGCAGCCTCAATTGCCGATTTCAATTAATTCGAGTTACAAAAAAATGTTCAAAAAGTGAATAAGAAAATTAAAATATTTAGCCAAAAGATTTGGTACCAAAGCCAAGTATTTTTTGCTCAACTGATCTCTAAAGGATTAAGCTTCCTTCTCGACCTGGACTGACTTTGACTTGAAGGCTTAACTCTGAAATTGTAATTTAAAAAGATAAAAAAAAAGGATCGCAGATTAAAACAACTACACTCCCTGTCCCTGCTTTTGTGTTGTTACTGTTGTATATTCATATTTAACACAAGAAGTAAAAAGCTCAGAAAATATTTTCTAATGGGTTTTTGATGCTAATTTTTTATAATTAAAAAAATTGGCTTTTATATGGAAATTGAAAAAAGCCTAGTTTAAAAAAAAAACTGTGGAATTGCAATCATCACACGCACATCCTTCTGAAAAAATGTTCCGGAGGCGCAAAAACCAATGAACGAAAAATTTACGATGTGGGAAGTGAATGCTTTGAACGGCTTCAATTCCCCCTACTGAATATTCTTTTAAAAGAAAAGCATAAAACTTTGGGATAAATGCAGCTAAAAGAAAATAAAAAAAAGGGATGTTTGCTCAAGTTTTCAGACGATTCCCCGAATCAAAATTCAAGTAAATAATGTTTTTTTTTTCTCGCTGTTTTCAAAAACATTTTATGACAGAATGAGTCCTTTTAACTCAAGTTCAAGTGGTCAGAAAAAAAAATGGAAGAAAAGTTACGGAGATGAGAATGCTTTCAACAGCTGAAGACGGGAAAAAAAAGTCAAAAACATCTTACTTAACGAAATTAATTTCCTTTTTTTTATTTTGCAGGATTTTTTTTTGTGGAAACGTGAAATAATTCAATGTAAAAGCATAGGCTTTCAAACAAGGATATGTTGTCAGCTTCTTTGTCTGGAGCCTAGGTAATTCAAAAAATTCTGCATAGGAGATCATTTTTACTTTTGTCCACAAAAAAAGACCAGACGATCAAAAAATGCCAAAATCGAAGGGATCTTCCTGGGGCTTAGGCTCACGCCGGTTAAAAACCTGTCATCCTTTCTATAAACAAGACAAACAGAATTATGTTTCAGCTCCAAATTGAGTTAATGAGACTAAAATCTCCTTAAATTTCCATTCCTATTCCTATTCCAAAAAATTAATGTCGGCCTGGAATCCAGTAGTGGACATGAAAAGTTATTCAGTTGTTAACTGCATTAGGACCATCGTGCCGGATTTCAGAGAAAGCGGACTAGTCCATGGATTGCTTTTTAATCCAAAGCCTTCATTGAAATTCATATAAAAATGTATTAAACGGAACGTGACCAGTTTACTTTTTGCGTAAAAACCAACTAAGCTCATTTCGTGAATAAATGACATAATTATTTCGAAACATAAATTTTAAAACCTCCATCCCCCCGGGAACCCTCAAAAATATGAACTGACCCTTTTCCGCTTTTCGATTTTAAAATTAATATTTTTAATCAAACTTGCACAACAAATCTTCGATAACCCTCCCCGGCTTTTTTCGTTCCGCCTCTTCCAACATTAAAAAAAAAAAAATGGGAGATTTTTCCGACCTCTTATGTTTTTAAAGCTTTTTAGATCTGAGATAAAAATAAATTAAGCCTAATAATCCAGAGTAATAAATATCGCATCTTGAGGGAGCCCGCAATCCTTAAAAGGGTTTGCTATTTTAAATTAAAACTTATACATACTAAAGAGAAAAAAAAAGAAAAAAAAAAAAAAGCTGAAGCACTTCGGTGATTTTCCTAATGTTCCTTTCTTTTTCCAGTAAAAACGACTTCTGACCACTCTGTTAATAAAAACCTAATTAAAACAATAAAACTTGATCGAACAAACGATAAATCGTAAATATTTTATAGTCGGCCCATAAACCAAAGATGAAAAAAAAAAAAAAAATTCTCGAGGAATCATGTCTGAAAGGCTATTGATTTACTTAAAACGTATGGGTCATTTATCTGGAATAGACCAAAAAGAAAAAAAAAAAAAAAAAAAAAAAGCCTACAGGAATTCCTCTCTCAAAATACCAAAAAAAGGAAAAAAAAATATGAGGTCAATGTTTTCCAACACGCAACAAAATTATAACGACTTTTTTTTTTCTTAAAAGATCATATTCATAACAAAAAAAATGTTATTAAAAAAAAAAAAAAACCAATGTTCGAGAATCCGCTGAATAAATTATAAACTGCACTTTATTTTACATTTCGTTGTTTTATTATTTAGTAACAAAATCAACACAACGAATTTAAAAAAAAAAAGTTAGCGAGAAGAGAGAAAAAGAAAGCGAACGTTCCGTCCTGCGTGAACGGCGGTATCGGAACGACTGGAAATTTAATTTGACGTTCGCCTTTCGAGTCCAGTCCGCGTCGACACGGAATTCTACTTCGGACACGTGCTCAACATTTTTTTTTATGTGCAAAAAAAAAAAAAAAAAAAAAAAAAAAAGAACGAAAAAAATCATTCATTTATACAACGTGAAAAAATGTTTCAACAGATCGAAAGGAGGTTAAACAGATAAATTAAGGGAAAGAAGGACTCTAATTATCCGACATATTGAGTTTTAAGTTGGGAATAAAAAGTAAATTTTTCGGGAATCGTTTCCTTGATAAAAAATCAAGTTTATCAAATTATGGATTTTTTTTAACAGAAATATTCAAAATAATTTGATGTTTCGACTGGGAAAATCTCCTCTGACACCTGCACTTGTGGAAAATGCCAAATTATCGGGATGGGAATGCATGTCGAAAAATCCCGGTAAATTAATGTTAAACTTCTGGAGTATATGATCTACACTCGACTTGACATTATTTTCCAATTAAAAACTATTATAGTATATATCGTTACTAGAGAGTTATGGGTAAAATAACACCGAGACGAATTTGCCGCTCGAGCGAAGCGAGAGCGGCAATCGTCGAGGTGTTTTTTTACCCATAATTCTATATTGACGATAGATACTTTTCTTTATAAGTGGTACACCTGCAGAGGAATTTTTTGTAAACAAAAACAAATAACATTTTTTTGTTTGAACAAGTGTACCAACATTAATTCTTAGGTTGGCATACTTGCTTTGCATCAAAAACAGTTGGTGGTGACGTCAGAGGCATGTTATTTGTGAAATAACTCCCTAGGGCAGGATATTTTGGTGTTATTTAGGTCTGTTATAAACAAAATATCCCCGAGACAGACGACACTGTTACAACAAGACTAACATTCACGTATAAAGAAAAATATATATAGTATAGGTTGTCAGTTTCTGCAATAACTGGCACCTTCAGTTTTGGACCTGATGGATTCTTTGTGAAATTGATAGGATTTGATACTAATTGTCGTATAACTTACTTTAAGCAACTAAGCATATCATCAATGTCAGAACACTTCAGATTTTTTTTAAGCAATTATGCAACTAAAAGTAGCAACTGACAAGTAATATGAGTAATGCGACCATTAAAAGCAAGGCTTCAATATTTAAGCTCCGGTTTTTTCTGCAGTTTAAAATCTGCTGACGTAGCAAGAAATTCAATATGGCTGTGGAAACCGAAAACTTGGGGCGAGCATCTGCTTGTTGCTAATTGCTTTTAGATTACTAATATTATATTATATATTCTAGTACACTGAGATTGTAAAATCGAGCTCTTTTTCTGCTTTTTTAGGGTGTGAATTCACTATGGAATGTTGGACCAACATGTTTGACAAACGAACGAATCGACTATTGCAGAATTTACTCCTACGCCGAAATTAGTGTGGAATGTTGGTCCAACATTCCACAGTGAATTTGCACTCTTACACTTTCATATTTTATTTTCTTTGCATTCTGTCATTTTTTCCGGCTTATAGGGTGCAAATTCACTATGGAATGTTGGATGATCATGTTGTACCAACATGTTTGACAAGCAAAAGAATCGACTATTGCAGAATTTACTCCTAGAATTTGCATCCTAGGGGTGCAAATTAACTATGGAATGTTGGATCAACATGTTGTACCAACATTCCACAATAATTTTGGCGTTGGAGTAAATTCTGCAATAGTCGATTCGTTCGTTTGTCAAGCATGCTGGCACAACAAGTTCGTCCAACATTCCAACAATTTGGTATAACATGTTTGTCCAATTGTTTCACCAACATGTTGGTCCAACACTCCATAGCGAATTTGCACCCTTAGGCCTGACCTCGCCCCAAGTTTTCGGTTTCCACAGCCATATTGAATTTCTTGCTACGTCAGCAGATTTTAAACTGCAGAAAAAACCGGAGCTTAAATATTGAAGCCTTGCTTTTAATGGTCGCATTACTCATATTACTTGTCAGTTGCTACTTTTAGTTGCATAATTGCTTAAAAAAATCTGAAGCGTTCTGACATTGATGATATGCTTAGTTACTTAAAGTAAGTTATACGACAATTAGTATCAAATCCTATCAATTTCACAAAGAATCCATCTGGTCCAAAAGTGAAGGTGCCAGTTATTGCAAAAACTGACAACCTGATATTGATCAGGAAAAAGCCGGAAGTTTCCTAACGGAAATTTTTATTGGAGGAACAAGATCAGGGAAAATCTGACTTGATCCGACATTGATCCGGTCTAGGTAAAGTTTCCAATACTGTCCAATATTGGATGGCAGCAAATCCACCAAAAGTCCAATCTTGAAAGGCGTTACATTCCAGTCAGTTTTCTAAACACTGATCCAAACTTGATCCAGTTTAATAGTGGCAGCAAAAAACCAGCCTCATATTGTCCTAAGCTTACGATACTTGCCAAGTTCAACAACTCACAAAGTCCCATCGTCAAATTAAACCTCCAGGCGGTCAAGTTGACGATCCGAACCTTGCTTTCCCCTAATTATGACCTTATGACTCAGTGCTGACCAATGACATTCTGAACTGGTGCAACAATAACATTAACATGATACACGGTAACATACATAAAATCGGAAACGACTTCAGGACCTCTCGTTTATAGAAGATGTGAAATCACTCCGACACTTAGACAACTCAGACAATTTTTTCTTGGTTTCCTTCAGGATGAAAAAAGAATAACTCTTTTTTTTTTTGCTTTTCTTCCTGTAAAAAAAATTCCCGTAATTTGAAAGGAAATGGACTAGCAAAAAAGAACGATTTCTTATCAATAAACATAAAACGAAAAACACCTGGCAAAAGGTTGTAAAAATGTATATACAAAATAGACATGGGAATAAACTGAATATTTAATAGAGCGGATGAATTTTCCATGGGGTTTTTAGAGGTAAAAACTAGGCCACGACCTTGCAACATGTACTCCGTTTTCCGACAAAAATTCTCCCACGAGAGAAAATCTCGATATCCGAACGTGGAAAACCATTTTTTTTCAATAACGTGTCATAATCCCATCAAGCACAGTTTCCAATAAACATTTTTCCACATAATAAACGGTGGGGCAACACAATTATTCCATTACATTTTCAATTATCCCCAGTTAACGACTAATAATAAAACGCATGGACTAAAAGATTTTGATTGACGTTTAACCCCCCTCAGAGCAACCATCAATCCTAAACGGGTATCGGTCCAATTTATTTCATTATTTACTGACCCGATCCGAGTTGTTTGGAAAATGATTTAACACATCTATATATGTGCGCTTGAAATTTCCACCCGGTTTTCCTTTTCAAACCATTAATAGATACGTCAAAATCGAGACGCCTTCAGGAAAATTTAAATTTAGCACAAAATGAAAAGAAAATCGAGTCAAGTTCACGTTCAGGTTGCCTTGAGGTTCGTTAAATATTATATTTTTGCCATAATAAGCAATGGTCAGTAGGGTGGGTCGAAAATCAAAAATTTTGGGATTTCAAAACGCCTGACAGTGCAATCGCTGTGCCATATCCTTTGCAATTTTTTTTTCCTTTTCGAATTTTTTTTTAAACGGCGACAAGGTTTGGCGCAAGAGGGCCAAAGTTTTGAAAAATCTTATAAGGGATAAAAATTCGACTTTTGGATTTTTTTGAAAAAAGTGCCGCTTCCTATCGGGTTTTCAACGTAGATTTCGAAAACGAAATCTGTTGTTCTTGAGATACATTCGCCATAAAAACGTCAAAACTCCAAAATCTCAATATTTTTATCATATCTTTTACAATAACTCAGGAACAGAAATAGCTAGACGCAAACCGACTTAACTTTCGAAATCTACGTTAAAAATTCGATAGGAAACTGTACTTTTTTCAGAAAAATCTAAAAGTCTAATTTTCATCCCTTATGAAGTTTTCCAAAACATTTACCCTCTTGCGCGTCCTCAAGACACCGTTTAAAAAAAATTTAGAAAAGGAAAATATTTTTTGCAATAGATAAACCACAGCGATTGCGCTACCAGCCATTTTGAAAATCCAAAATTTTTAATTTTCGACCCACCCTATCGGTCAGTTACAGACCTGGCACGTGCCGGTGTTAGACTTGACAATAAAAACTGACAGTTCTGGTGTTAAACTTGACAGAACTGACACTATTAGCCATAGACTTGACACTCGTCAAGTAAGCGATGGGAAGCAACTGACAAGTGCAACAGCTTACACAACCTGCTTCTCTTTTCCTGGAGTTCAAAATTTTTCTCCCGAGTACTAAAATTCAAAATTTTATTTCAATACGACAAAATGAGCTCCAAATTTTGCATCAATATGCATTAAAAATTTAATACTTAAAAAGTGTTCAGGATCCATTGTTAACGACTCCTCATTTTTTTTAAAAATAAAATTAAAAAAAAAACTTACATGTCCCGGTAGAGGCGATCCTCACTAGCGGCGCTTTCGTCATCGTTATGAGACTTTTCCTCGCTTTCCCGGACGGTGTCCGGTCGTTTTTCGATTCCACGAACGCCGGTTACGGGTCGATCTCCTGAAACATTGGAAAATTCGATCATTGCATTACAACATATACATATTAAAAAAAAAAAGTGTCGTGTTATATCATGATAATTAAAAAATAAAATGGAATGGAAAAAAATATAACCTTGACTCGACTTTGACTTGTGACTTCTTTTCTGAAACCACCCCTCCCTTCTTCCTTTCGTTTTTCATCCTCTTCGATCGTGAATTTCAAAATATGGAGAGAGAGAAAAAAAAAATAGCTTTTGTATTATATCAAATGATGACGTCACGTTTTTTGCATTCTATGATAGTCTCCTCATTATCATTTTTTTTTTCCACCGAAACTTTCCATTCCCGGTTTGCGGAAAAAATGCGTAGCAGCGAAAAAAAAAAAAAAAAAAAAAAAAAAGAAAAATACGAAAGGATTCTCTCTCTCCATTATCCTTTTAATCTACTTTGATTAAGTGCAAATCGGATGGTTAATCGAAAATCAACATTTAAAACGAAAGTGATACGATTAATCGAATACGTTCCGGTCGTTGTGAAGTATAAACGCAGTAAATCAGGCGTTTGGTGTAAATGTTAATATAAAATGTGTATCGTTAATTATTGTTCAATTTAAAAAAAAAAAAAGAAACCGTTCACATGGGTTAAGGCGAGGGAGGGTAGAGGAAGTCGTTTGCTAAATGCCTAAGATTCCTTGTAAAAAGCGAGTTAGCACTTTTTACAAACAAACATCAAGCCGCACGTAATGAACCTTGTAGGGCAGAAGCTAAACACGTGAACGGTCTCTGCTGTGCATAATAAAAAATAAGTACATAAATAAAATGAAATATATCTGAGAATCCTGCGCAAGCCCCCGTTTTTTTGGCTTAAAGGACATAATTTGGAAACATTTTCCGACGAACCCAGGGCCGGTGCAGGAGTCTCAAAGCTACACTCAAGTGCCAAAAGATCAAAAATTGAATTTGCTCTTATATCCAAAATGTTAAATGTAAGATACATCATCCTCACTCAAGTCATAGATTTTAAAATTGGAAAAAATTTTCCACAAGCTAAACATGCTTTTCAGTGACTTGGATTTTTCCGCGTAAAAGATCGGCTTGATATAGGGAGCTTAGAGACTACCGAATTAAGGTCTCTGACATTTCGGAAAGACTCGACCAATGACAAAAAAAATTTCAATTCTATTCCCGCAACTCGTGGGTTGAGCTTTGCCCAAAATGTCAGCTTTCAATTATTTCGGCTAACCTCCCAAAAGTTCCAAGGTCACGTGAACCAAATTCACGGCAGCTTTCAAAAATGACGTATCTTACGCCACAAAAAAATTAAATGAAGCTTAATTAAACATCGATCTACCAACAGGAAAAAATCACCTTCGACCGATGTAGACGGAGTCGATTCGCTAGGTGAAAATTCTTCGCTTTTCTTTTCGTCCTCCCACCAAGCTGGAATTATTAAAATAAAAAAAAAAAGGAGAAGCAACACCACCGAAGCTTGAAAATTCCTTGGAATCGAATAATAAAAAAAAATTATACAAGCAAAGTAATAATTTAAGCATTGAAACTAAGTATCCGGCTCGTAATTCATAAAGTTGTCGTTTTTCTTTTTTTTTTTTTTTCTTTTTTTTTTCCTTTTTTCGCGGAACGAACTTTTCATCGAGTTTGTTTTATATGACGGTAATTGCTTTTTTAACCTCTTTTTTTTTCCCCTTTGCTATAAGCGGTAAGATTTACGAGTTAAAAGACGTTGACATGAGGTAATAAACCAGATGATATGGAGTCTTCGATAAAGGAAAAAAAATTAAGATGTCTTTTCTTTTTCCTGTAAAAATTAATTTCGAGGAAAAGAAGAATTATGTCAGTTGGAAAAGGAAACCAAAATATAAGAATCGGCCAAGGAAGTAAATGGGGTAAAATGTTTCGAAAACATCAATTCTTTGATGGGAGAAAACAAATTGCGAGGGTTTTAAAAGTCCAGGAACAAAGTAGACAAGCAAAAAGATGCACCCTCTTTGACCTAAAAAATAATTGGTGACTCTACTCTCTGTATATTCCCCTTAAAATAATTCAAAGAAACGCATCCGGCTTGTCAACAACCAATGGTCACCCCCCCGCTACCCCCTAGCAACTATGGAGGTACCTATGGGAACAACCAATAAACATTTGAATCCAAAGCTGGCCTGATTTTCTTGATATTGCTCACCGGAAAATAGAACAGTAACTTTAAAACGGCAAGGATTCGCTCCTCTCATCTAAAAATCGCTAAGTTCAAAATTCAGAAAAGCTGTGAATCCGAAATAAAAAGCGTTTCGGACGGCCGCTTTCTAGAAGGAGATAAAGTTAACCAAATTTTTTATTTCCATAAGAAAAAAAATTTAGCATTTCCCCGAAACTGGCAAATTTTGGGATCGAATAGAGTAGCTCATTAAAATCGAGAAATTAATCCTAATCCTAAGCCTTAGCTCACCCAGACAGGATTAATCTAAGGTACCTTTTTCCCGGTTCAAAAGATTCCGAAACGCGCAAATTATTTTAACCCTTTTGACTTTATGAAAATTAATACGATATAATGAACGAAAATTAATACAAACTAATTAGATTTGGGAATAATCCCCACTCGAATTAAATAATAATTATTCGCTTGATTAAGCGGATTACTTGTCACATCGATTCCGAATTGGAAATTGAAAAACGAAAAGGGGGATATACCTGAAAGTTCTGCGAAAGACATAGCTAAAAGCCAAACGGGAGCTCCCTGCTTCGGCGGAGTATTGCTAATACTTCCGTGTCGACAAGGCGAAGTAGGAGTAAGAGGATTAAAATTTTCGGTCACCGCCTCCAGTCTCCCGACGCTTCCAGTCCCGAATATTCTGCTTATCCTGTACGATTCGGCGACTTCATCCGGCAAGGAATTCCTTTTTAAATTCAACAGCCTTCCGTTCCTTATACCCGGCGGACAAAATTTCCCGTCGTCTTTAATCCTTTTCGATCTTTTCAAAATGTTCATTTTTTTCGAATTCGCGGGTGCGGGCTCTGCCCCGTTTTGGGAATCGTCCGTTTCCTCGTCGAATTCCTCCTCCTGCTCCGGGAGGGAACTCCTCCTTTTGCTCATATGGGTGGAACGATAAAAAAACGAAGGGCGCCTGGTTTTCGCGGCGCGGGGGCTTTCCCCTTTTAATTTCGGGGAATTCGGGGCGCTCGAAGCGGTTTCCGCGCCAAAATGTTTCGGGCAAAAATCTCGACGGAGCGCTTCCGGGCTTCGAAGGGAGCTTCGCCTGTGCGGATCTAAAATTTTCGGTTCCGGAGCCGGGATAGAGATAGGGAGCGGAATCGGAACCGGAACTTGTTCCTCTTCTTCCAGAACCATTTCTCCTTGAGCCGAATTGCACCTTCGAAAATTCGGATCCTCCGTCCCTTTCGCACCTCGATGGCTTTCCAAATCCGCGACCGAACTGCATCTTCTTCCCTGACGAAATGTGGCCGGGTTAAAATTCATAAATTCCCAATTGGCTTTGTTTGTCCCGTTGTAAATCCTCCCCGTCGGGGAACTTGCACCACTTTTCCCGCGATTAAATCCATTTTTTTTACTTTTTATTTTTTTGATATTTGTAATTTTAAAAGGTCGATCCGAGGAGGCAGTAAACCACATTTAAAGGGGGAAAAAATCATCCGGTCAGCTATTACAAAAAGAAAAAAAAATTGTTGGGTTTAAAAAATCATTTTATTTCGTTCCTCGTCAGGATTTTACCTCCTTGGTGTGCAAAAATACTACTCAACAATATAAACGGTATATAAGATTCTGATTTGCCGGGGTCAAGCGTATTATAATTTTCCGGAATATTGGTAACTCCAGTCACTTCCCATTTATTTTCCCGACCTTTAAAATTGACCGGAAAATTCCCGATAATTAACCAGAAATCCCACAATTTTTTCCCAAAACGGGAAAATATAGAATATCAGATTTGTAAAACTCCCGGGAGATCTTAATCGCTAAAAAGAAGGCATTTTCCGGAAAAAAATAAAAATATAAATACCGGAATTTTAATTTGAAAAGGACTCTCAAGAAAAGCTTTAGAAAACCCATAGGGCAAATATTAGACAAATATTAAGCCTATTTTAGTTATTCTGAAGCTTGAGGTTTTACAGTAACCAAATCCTTTCTTCAATCGTTTGCATTGCACTTAAGATGATCCTAAGATCCTCATCTTAGGATCATTTTCAGAATCTGAAACAGCGTTTTCGCACACTAAAGAGCTAAAACACTGATGAGGAATGAAATAAAAAACACATAGATTTCTTCAAACCACTCGATGCAGGAAAATGGAAAATTTTCTTTTCAAAAAAAATTATTAGTCAGCGAAAGGGCGGATTCGCATAACGCGATCAACCGGAAATACTAACTGCATTAAACTAGTCACAATGATATCTCAAAGCACCAGTCATCACACTATTATTCGAAACGACTTAACCAGGGTCTTAATAGTATTTTAACGAAAATCCCGAGTCTGCAACTGAATATTAATTTCAACGCAGGTTACATTTTATTTTTTTTCTTAAATTATAAAATTTCTAATAATTTAATTAAATTTTAATGAATGCGTTCAACATCATTTTTCCGATACTAAATACACCGAAATTAAAAAATAACACGATCAACGCTAATTAAGTTAAAATTCAGGTTAAAGACAGAGAGAGAGAGAAAAGCTTTTCTTGCATTTTCTTACACAATAATTATAATATCAGATAACTTCCCGTTCTCATATTTCATATTTGTATATGTTGCTGTCAAAAGACAAAGTGGGTCACTTATTTGTATTTAACAAAAAATGTAGACAATCTTATTAAGGTGTTGGAAATTTTTAAAATTTTTAAAACGTTTTCAAGGGTCCAAGTTAAAATTTTTCTTTTTTCATGGAAAATTTATGTACAAAACATTACAGGACCAACGGAAAATGTTTAGACGTCGCTCAAGGCAGTTCAGGTGGGCAAAATTTCTGAAATTTTTTATGAAAAAATTTCAGAGATTTTTTTAAAAATTCATATGAAGCGTATAATTAAGATACATATTCAGGGCAAAATGGAGTAAAGGTGTGTTTTCAAGGCCGCGGAATTAGAATATGTCGACCAAATTTCAATAAAACTAATATAAAATTAGTTGCATTTTATGGCGAAAAATGGCGTTGTTGTCCTATTTGGTCATTTTAACAGATTCGAAAAAAATCACATAAACATACGTTTCTTAGGTCATAGAATCAGGTTATGACTTTATACAGATTAATTTTTTTTTTTTCTTTCGCAGGTCATGTTAACTTTATTTTGCCCTGAATACGTATCTTAATTATAGGCTTCATATCAATTTTTAAAATTTTTCAAAAATAAGCCAATTTTGCCCACTTTAACTGCCTTAAACGACGTCTAAACATTTTCTGTTGGTCCTGTAATGTTTTGTACATTAATTCTGCATGAAAATGAATAATTTTTTGCTTGAGCCCGATAAATTTTCACAAATTTCGAAAATTTGAAACACATTAATTTTGATTTCCGGGAAAAATTCGAAATCCGGACCGCCGGGATTTATCCTTCATTTTCGAGAATTTCCTCAAGAATTCTTAAACAATGGGGAAATTTTAGTCCCCAGAATTGGGTCAGAAACATAAGGTTTAGAGCCCCTAGCCGAGTCGGACATATCGCAATTTAGACCTAATTCCAAGAGTATCACAAGAGTAAAGTATCTTTCCCCAAAAAATGTTAAAAAAAGTTTCGTTTTCTCCAAATCTTTGCCCCCTCCCCTCATGCACAAGAGAATAATTTGTCCAATGCTCACCACTGTGCTCTCTGCTTCAAGCAGAGTCATCTATGAAATATAAATTGCACTAAAATTCCCAAAGCTATCCAAGTTGGGTGCAGACTAAATCTCCGGGCGCAGTGGCAGCTTTGCTGCACCTCTAAACTTAAAAATTTCTTTTCCTTTCCTTTCAACTCCGAACGCACTTCAAAGGAATAATGCATTTGAAAACGGCTGATTAAAAATAAATTGATTACAACGACATCCTTTGATCAAGATTATTAAAGCAGCTTGCAATAAAAACCCAATGGAGAAGCAATCCAAAAAAAAAAACGACAAGAAAAGAGTGGGGGAAAAAAGTCAAAAGTTTTTACGGTTTGACCCCAAAGATTTATAATAATTTAACAGGCGAAAAAAAATTTTTTTATTGGTTTGTTTTCATTGTGTATGACTTGTAAAATTGTAACTGGGGCATATGGTTCGCATGAACTAATTCATCTCTCACTCATTATAATATCCAAAACGAATGATTTAAAAAGAAAAGAAAAAAAAATGAAAGTTCCCGCGATATTGTTTCCATGAGATTTGACTTACGTAACTGAAACATTGTTTTTGATTCGATTTTTTGGATTACGTTTCTTCCTCAAAAATATGTTGATCGGATTACGGTGCTTCAGAAAAAATGGGTGAAAATTACTTTTATTCCCCTTTCTTGGGAGCTTTGAAAAAAAAAAAAAAAAATTGGATTCTTAACTTTTGAGACGGGCGATGGCAGCACTGGGCAATTTCCATTCAGGTTTTGTTATGTCTTCAACCCTGGGCAAGTTAATAATTCCTAATGAGACGTGTAATTGCAAAATTTAATATTTCTTGTGGGATTTTTATTTTTCTTTTCGCAAACTTTGTTTTCTTTTCTCTGCAAAAAGTATTTATTTATGAATATCATAAATATTTAAAAGAAGAGGTTTTTCTTTTCTTTTTCAAAAAAAAAAAAAAATTTATTTCAAGACACGGAATTCCAATACCGTCGACCTTCAATCAAAAAGATGCATTCAAGAATAAATTTACAAGATTTGAAAACTTCTCAAAACATTTATCAATCAAGAAAAAAAAAAAAAAAAAAAAAGAATAACAAACATAATCTTCCTATTTTTTTTCCTCATAAAAGAGATATTTTTAGATATCAAATTCAGCATCAATTATTTTCAGGAGAAAAAAAAATCCCCTTGAACGCTGACAATATTCATTATATCAAACAGCGGTATGTACATGGACAATAAAAGCCGAAGCAGTCAATCGATAGCCTTTTAAGCTCGAGAGACACTTTGAAAAAAAAAAAAAAAAAATACTCTTGAAAACGACTTTCTTACACAGAAAAAAAAGAAAAAGAAGAAAAATGGGGAAAATAAAAGAAAACGAGGAGAGTTCAAATTTGAATTCTGGGTAGAGAAAGGTACGGCAATTTATTTTTAAAAATATCCTTGAATTTAATCGTGAGGGAGGGGAGAAAGAGAAAAATCTTTTTATTATTTAAGTGGGCCGAAGGATCCAAAAAGAAAAAAAAACCGAGGGAAAAGTTTTGCCTTTTAAGAAAAAAAGAAATCCTTTTCTGGAGAATCAGAAAAACCCGATATCAGGAAAATTTCGCCTAATTGAATTTTTATGCTGAAAAGTTAGCGGAAGGTTCGTTCCTTAAAATAATGAAAACGGGCAGCCGGAGGGGGGAGAGGTATTTTTTAAAAATTTTGAAATTTTACGGTTTTACATAGCTTTCGACATTTTAAACGATGGGTTTCCCTCTTCTTATAGGTCAAGGACGATGGAATTTCCGGATTGTAAAAAAATAAATAAAATAAAATTTTTTTTTTAACTTCAAATGTCAATGAACGGAGGAGATCATTAAAATAAAAAAGAAGCACCCGAAGCATAAATTTTACGATCTTGTAGAAGGAATCACACATCGGGTCATCCTAAGCTTCTCGAAAATTAAAAGGAAACAACAGAAAATCTTTAAGGCAAACAGAGAAAGGTAGCCAGTTTATTTATCGCGACAATCCTTTTTAATCATTTTTGTAAAGGAAAATAAAGTTAACATTTTCCTCTTTTTTTGCTGTGGAAAAACAAGATAAACCTAATATACGGATGACCTAAATAAAGGGGTAGCGTTTTCGTACAAGCATATACACACACTCGGAGAAGTGAGATCCCTTTGAGAATTTTCGGAAAATGAAGAATCCCTCAACGCATCCTCTTTCCCTTTTCTAAAATATGTAAAGGGGAAAATTTTGTGGCGTGAATTCGAATGGAGCTATTTACTATTCACACCTTTCCGGATTGGTTTTATAATATGAAGAGGAAATTTTTGGCATACTCAACTCTAAGAATTGCAAAGTCTGTGTGATCCGGTAAGGCAGACCAAAGCCAGAGAAAGCGTTTTTCCCATAAGCTTAACATAAAAAATGATTTAGGTTGCACCTAAGTCTTTTTTTTCGAAGTCGCAAAGGTAATTTTTCGACTTATCCGATAAGTCTTGTTATGCTTTGGAAAATTTTTAAATGTATTAAAATTGGAAAAGTTAGAGAAAAATTCAAATTTTTTTTCATAAAATATTCCAAAAATATATAAAAGTTAAAAAAAAAAAAAAAATACGAAATTTGACATTAATTTTAAAATTTTAAAAAGACTGTGACTGAAATTGGCAGTGTCAAGTATTACCAATTTAAATTCTGAAAATTGATCAAAATGAATCGCCATTAAAATACCGAAAATTTTGGATTATTTGACTGCTGTGATACCGGTATAAAATGAATTTCCAATTCCGGAAATTTATTTCATATCGAAGAGTAAATTTATTTTTATTTCCGGCTAAAAACTCTGCTAAATGCCTAGTCCTGCTATATTTCAGACAGCAGCTGTATTAGACCGTTCAATAAAGCCATATTCAAGTTGTAATAACAGTCAAAATAACAAATTCCAGTCATTTTCCTAATCGGAGACGCGTGCTAGAGCCGTCGGAGGCACCATGCAAGAAAAATACCTATTAACAACGCCAAAACCTGACACGGGATCATCCCCTGGTTCGAACCTAGTTCAAGCCCATCCCAATTTTTTCCAAACTACTCCATCCCGCATCCTAGAAAACTGAAATCCAGAAGTAGCTCAAAGAAATTAAAATCAGCCAATTTCCCAATTCAAAAGCTCCAAAATTTTGAAAAAAATCAACCCCTAAAAATTCAAACCATTTCAAGATTTCTCATGTCCGGTTTCGCTACCGACCCCTACGATAATACTTCCGTCTGGACTGTAAATATTTTATTATAATTGACGGAAAAATTCCCTCAGCTCTCTTTGCGCATGCTTTCGTAGACAATTGTACGATTTCAAAAGAAAATTTTTAAAAATGTCAGAATTTTTTAAAAAAATTAAGTTTATTTTCGCGAAATAAAAAAAATTAGTCATCCGTTCCCAATCTCAAACTCAAACTCATAAAAATAAATAAAGCCAACAGATTTATCTTAATTACCGGAATTTTCTTAGAAAAATAATTAAACCAATTTATACGGTAAAATATTTCGCTTTTTTTTCTCTGACTAACGCAATTCAAAAGCCCTTGCCCGATGGAAAAGGACATTCAAAACCTATAAATTCTTTTTTTTTTCTCCCTCTCCCTCTCTCTCTCTTTTCTAAATAGCAAATCAACAAAAGTTGCACATTACGACTCATCAATCATAATCCGACTCGATTGTCGATATTTTCTTGTCATTTATAAACCTTTTTTTTTTTTTTTTTTTTATGATTTCGTTAGAAGAAAGTCGTTTTTCCGATTTTCCTGCACCAAAAAAAAAAAAAAGAAAAAAAAAGTAAACAAACAAAAACAAATAAATACACATAGCAAATACTGTATATGCTAACACATTTTTTTTCGTTTATTTTTTTTCACTTCACCAAATCACGATTATTTTTCCAAAAAAAAAAAAAAAAAGAAAGAAAGAAAGAGAAAAAAAATTTCGACTTGTTTTATTTAAACAAACGGAAGTTAACAACGCTGGTGTAACACTTGTAATAAACTAAAAGTGAGACCATTGTAATGCCGCGCACAATACTTGAACACGCTTCGCGAACACTTTCCTCCTCAAGTGCACAGCCCATAATAAACGGATCATGCAACGTATGAAATTCAAACAGCAGCACGATCCCGGCTCCCGGATTCGCAAAATTTAATTTTTTAAATTATCCTTCCCTTTCGGTTTTATCTTCGATTCCCACGTGAAAACATTTCTAAACCCGATAAATTGCGGGTTTCTCCCCGCCACTGCAAGACGGGTCTATCGGGACGAAAGGCTCATTTCGATACTTAAATATTTTTCCGAGATGTTCCCTGAATGAATTGCAATGGGTAATTGTTTTAGATGGATTTCCCTGTCAGGCGTATTTAAAAACGTTTAGAAATAGTAAATATCGAAAGGAATCGATAACCATATCGATGGAAACGATCAATATCGAAGGTATCGAAATCGAAATCGATACCGAAGAAATTGAAATGGACATTCCTTAATTATTTATCGGTTTTCTTAGATATTTCAGTATAAACATTTTTTTCTTCGATAGCAAAAGCATCACAGAGTATCGATACTTAAATGTCGACCCAACACTATTGTGATGGTCCAACCAGCAATCATTAATGATGATCAAGATTAAGATTAAGATTAAGATTATTACAAGGATAATTATCGGAGTAGTGAAATCAAAATGTTACAAGTGTTGATGCCAATAAGACTATCATGCCGATCCAAATACCGAAATTAATGTAAACTCAATACAGAGTTGATATAAATGATTAGTCAGTACTAACTCCAGAAATTCAACTATTTTGTCCATTTTAGACTCTTAAATGTCAATAAAAATATCGGTAATGTCACAAACACCTACAGTATCATGGAACTAATGATCACAATCGAAACATCGATACCGACATAAGAGATATAGTTACTCACGTAATTGATATCGATACTGAACTGAAACATCAAGAAATCGCTGTGGGTGCATTGACACCTAAAAGTCGACATTAGAAAACAATATGGCACCAAGAAATGTCAGAAGAAATATCGGAATCAATAGAGAAATACGAAACAAGTCGATATTGAATGTTTACGGAAATAGTATCCATCCATGATATTGTCAATATCAATATCAATATCAAAATCAATGTCAATATCGATATTGTCAATATCAATACCGATATTGATACCTGACTCTCTTTCGCAAAGGCTTCAACAGACCTGAAACCACATTGACGCATACTTGGTAGCGGCAGCCGCACATAAGTCGATTTCCCTACACCAATACAAAGGTAATATCAATTAAGACTAAGATTAGTAAAATGTAGGTATAGGTATAGGTATTGACTTTGACTTTGATGGCCTGGTCGTAAATCGTTAATGAGGGGGAGGAGTATCACGCGCCTCTTCGACCCAACCCTACTGTCGCAACACAGGTGCGCCGTCATTCGGGCCTATCTTGCACCTCCAAACGCCAGTCCGGAACCCCAAACCGGCGTGCGTCCCCGGAAACATTACCATGTTGGGATACAATTACAAGAACATCAAGACTTCCCATAGGCCGATTGGGACAGAATCATGAGGTGTTAGAGCCAGAATTTAAAGTGTGGCGGTAACATCATCAAATTCTTAAAGATTCCATTTCAACACTCGCAGCAAAATTCCTGTATCAATTTTCCACCATCGATATCAAAAAGTATCGATACAGGAACCATGAGTATCGTAAAAGCCATTTAAGGCATACTTAGTGGCTTGAGATCAACATTGCTGTGCCATCATCTTTTGGGCATCGGTGCCATGGTTTGAAATGTCTATGCAACACTTAAGTCGACAAGTCGGACATCGGGTAAGAGGAATTCGACATTCGATACCAATATTTTCTTATGAGCCCAAAAACCAGTATCGAATCGATGTTGTACGAGTCAGACGTTATTTTTTATATCGACCACGCTCGAATAAATTAAGGACGCGATAACCTTAACCTCAGCCAAACCGAGTATCAGATCATGCCGATGAGGAAACGTCGATACCAAACCAAGCAGCAAACAACACCCCAACAATTTTCGATCCTATTTAAACAGACTTTCTATTTTCCCCCACCGTAAAAATAAACCCCCTCGGCTAAAAATAATTTCCCTGGCACACCGAATTAATCACCGCGAAAACGGTCGTTCTCACAGGTCAGGATTCACAAGTGGAGGGGAGAAAATGAGATTAAATCGGGATAAACGGTTTTCGACTTGATTGTACAGTCAATTTTGACAGTGATATCGATCAGCCCGGAATACGGTGGAACAACAGATAGCACTTAACCTGTTAAATATTTGAGTAGACGTTCCGAATGTCAACAGAAGGGACTGGAATTAGCAAACGTAAACTGTCAAGTTTAAACTGGGCCGATATTACGGATCGATTTAGCTCTTTATATAAATTTTTCTCGATTTTTTTTTTTTTCCGAAGATGATGGGGGAAGATGCGGGGAAAGGGGGAGGAAGGAACTTTCATGCCAAATAACGAATTTATTAATAAAGTTAAATTAACATCAAGTTTGGTTATCAAGTTTAGTTTCCATACACGGAAGAAACTTTGCGATCAATTGAGTTGTTGTCGAAGCATGCGAAAACAGCAAAGAGGAAAGAGCGAAAAGAGAAAAGATATAAACTTCATGTGTAAAATGGTAACGAGTTACAATAAACAGATGGGAATTTATAAATAAAAAAAAAAAAAAAGAGTCGTACATTTTTTGCGATGTATAACATGATGAGATGCGGTCAGCAACGTGTAAAAACATACCGAAACTTTAAAAAAAAATTTAGAAAGTTGTTTACAAAAAAAAAGTTATAAGAAAAGGAGGGAAATCGTTTATTTGCAAAACGGAAATCGCCCATCATCGACACTTGCTTTGAAGAAAAGAAAAAAAAAATCCAACAAAAATCATAGCTTTTTTTTTTCTTTTTACATCAATCCCTTCCGGACTATTGTCCCATATGTGAGACTCAATAAAAATATTGGGATGAGAACGCAACATGAATCAAAAGGGGACCGATATTATTCACCGAATGCCAACTACACGAAGTGTTTGCGTTGTATTAGTATCGCTATGGGTATGGGTATGGGAACGGGTATCGGTATGAGTATCGCTATCGGTATCGGTAGCGGCATTACTATAAAAAAAATCAACATCAAAAAGTAGTCGATAATCTGTGATCGCAAGCGAATTTGGCGCTAGTACATTCTGGAATTGACAGTATGTTAGAAGAGAAACGCCAATCACAAAATTGATAAGTCCAAAGCGCTTGCAACGGAACGGCAGGATTTGGGATTTTAATCGTTATTAATTTACATTTCAGAAATACGAACAATTATAATGCAGCCCTTATTGTCGGTTTAGCATAAGTTGAGAGATCATATTTAAATTATATTCAGGCTGAGAGAGAACTGGCAACAGATGCCAAAGCCTCCCAAGAGTTTGAGGACTAAAAAGCAGTATGAGTTGCATAAGACACTGCAGAGAGCTGCAAGGGCGAGATGAGCAAATTCTCTATAACTCTTCATACCGAAATCCTATCTGGAATCCATTATTTGGACTTTTGTTTTTTTTTAACTGCCTCGTATAAGGCCTGTAATCAGGGGTAGGGATATCAGCTTCCAATAAATTTTTTAAAAATATATGAAGACTCAGCGGGAAAAAAGATCAGATTCCAATATTTTGTTTGCACTTCGCACTTATGTTTACCTTTCGACAAAGGAATAAAAAAAAAAACATGGACTCTGATCTTTATTCCCGCGGAGTCTTCATATATGTACAGTGCATCCCCTGTCTTCGATATGTTGTATACAGCGGTAGAGTAGCTGCAGAGTTCGAAAAACAAGAAAGTCAAAAGGCCACAGATACCGTCACCATCTTGGAATGACCAAAGAAGTCGCTCATTATCTTGGGACTTCGAAAGGAGTGATTATGAATACTGTTTTAAAGAGGCGAGATTGATAAGTTTCGAATGAGATTCAGGTGCAGAATTCTTACCCACATGGGTGGGGGATTGAGGAGTAGGTGCCATGAAGAGCGTTAATAGCAGTTTCAAATTTAAATAATCTGTTGGCGATATCAACATCTGTATGCCGACATTGTTGACACTAGCTTCGGACCGATTCATAGCACAGATAGACTAGGTCTCAACTAATCACATCCAACCCATAGATACCTAAGAAGTGGATATAGCACCGATGCAATTAATTTTTATCAGTGTCCAGTTCTTTCCAAACATAGCTACCGATTTCCAAAACTTTACGTCAAAAATATCTAAATTTTATTAAAAGAAAAAAAAAGCATTTCCTCAATTCCTTGAAAAGGAAATCTTATTTTAATGTATCTTTCTTTTCCGACCTGGGGCAACCGTGATCGATGGTCCAGTTCTTTCCTTTTATAGTTATAAAAAAAGAAAGAGGCGCCTCTTGGCGATAAGCGAATCGGAATTCATCAATGGAGCTTGACAAAAATCAATAGAATATTGTCGTGACCGAGAGATCTAATTTTGAAACAAGAATGAAACCGGTTTTATCGTTATCACCGCGGATATTGGGCGCCAGACAGCATCACAATGTTCCTTTTCACTTGCAATGGGTTCCGGTGTGCGGTCGAAAACCATTTTCAACCCCTCCCCTCCCCCCTTTTCTGCCTCAAACCCCCCGTTCATTTGTAAAACGATCCCGAACAATCCAATTCGGATTCTCACTCCTTTCTCCTCATAAAACGGGCATTTAATCGTAAAACCCCCTTTTACTGCAAGGGCAAACAAATTAACTCGTCTTTAAATTTTTACGATACCGGTTCGATTATCGCAATTTTTTTTCCTTTTATTTTTATTTTTTGCGTTTGTACTGGAGAAAAAAAAGTTTGTAACTAACAAGAAATTATGGCTGACGAATTAACTGTTGGAAAATTATTATATACCGGTATGAAACCAATGTTCAGAAAGCCTAAGGAATATATACTCCGGCACCTCCAAGTTTGAAAAATTTAATCTACGTTATCAACAGAACAGAGCTGATATTAGTTGTCTTTGAAGAAATAATTTCCCAATGGGCAACAAGCAGCCAACACTTAACAACAAATATCTTAAAAATTTAACAGGTCAATAAGAGAAAAAGCCTAAAAAATTTTAAAAATTATTTCACTTTGACACTACCAGTTTCCTTACAGATAAGCAAAAATAAACACTGTGTATCAAATGGTGACCAAAAAAATGGCCCAAATCTAGAAAAGAAAAAAAAAAAATCTTTTTTCATTACTCATGCGTTAGAAAGTCTCTTTTTAGGTGCTGCTTGGAGGACCAAAAAGTATAACTTTTTGAAACAACGGAAACGTCATTACTTTTTAATCCTAGGACTAGAAAGTTCACTTTTCAGTACCATAGAATAAGAAAATCGCAGAAAAAAAAAAAAAAAAAAAAAAATTACACCAACAACAAGGTGCTCTTATCTATATTTGAAACAGCGTTGCCAACTCAAGCCGTTTTTTCCATTAAAAAAAATTACATTTGTTTAATTTCCAATCTTTTTTTTTCTTTCAAGCGGTAAAAATACATTTTTAAAACATTTCCCTATTTTCATTCGTAATAAAAAATATGTTTTATACCAAGGACAAGAAGGGGCCCTTATCTGAATTAGAGACAGCGGCCAAGCCTCGCCTTCGGCTCGGCTTGGCAACCCCGCTGTCTCCAGTTCAGAAAAGTGCCCCTTCTTGTCCTTGATATAAAAAATACTATTTCATTGCTAAAAAGACACATCCGCCGGGCAGGGATTTTGTTAAATAGGTACCTACTCAGTTACCCAATTGATTTACGAAGTTTAACAGAGTCCGAAAAATTATCTCCTTCCTGTTAATGACGTAGATAAAATTTTTCATCTCGAAAGTACCGATTTTTTTTCCCGTAAATTAAAAAAAAAGTCTTCCCGTGAAAATTAATTAGCGACCATTCATACGCGTCTTAAACTTTTTTTTTCCCCCTTTTTTCAATTTTTAATAATAATTATCCAGACAGATCCACTTGATTTATTACGACATCCATTTAATTAATTTTATATTCATCCTCCATTCCGAATTTCGGGTGAAAATGGGAATTAAAATCTCAAAAAGCAAAACCGGGAACAGGATACGCCTTCCAATCCCTGATTAGTTTACGGTGTCTACATGAATGTTATTGCGGGAAAATGATCCCTTTAAGATCGATAGCTTTAAAAATAAAGATGCGAGAACCATCTACAGGAGATAAGGCCAAGTCCGTCGGAAAACCAAGTCATGCGCTTTCCTCGTCGAAAAAGAAACCTGCAGATGGCAAACCGATGTCTTATCGCTCGCTGACAAGCATAATTTTTCTTTTTCATTTCACCTCGAACGATTCCGTCTTACGTGCCAAACAAAAAAAAAAAATGTTTTTCTTTTTACCTGTAATTTTCCACGAAAAATCCTGGTTCGAAAAATTTTGAAACTTACCTAAAAAAAAGAAGAAAAAAAAATCATTATCGAATTTTATTATCAAAAAAAATGACAAGTTTTGACAAAAAAAAGAGCTTCAATTTCCTTTACGATTGACGTAAAAAATTGAAAATATTATCTCGATTCCCTTACTGATCCTCTTTTTTTTATTAATACCTGGAAAATTGAAAGCTTTTTTTCATTTGATTTTTCCTTGTCTTTATAATAATTTTAAAAAATTCTGCCGGATATTTTTTGGGTTAAGTACATGATTCTTTTTCCAGTGAATTTCCTTTCGTGTCAATGTGACCGCATGATTCAAAAAACGGAAATTTTGGGATTTTTTGACCTCCACGTTACAAATTTCAAAAATATTTAATCCAAGAGGTATCAATATCATGTCAACTTCGATTACGAAAAAGTGACAGAAAAATGCGTGACGAGGATCATTTTTCCCTCCATAATAAAAGGTTCGATAGCTCGTTTTTCGGGCTCCATGGACCTCCTTTTAAACTCCAAAATGCGTTTAATTAATTAAAATAAATATTTTATTTACAACTTGTGCCCCACATTCCGATAACCTGCTGTATTAAGAATAATTAACTTGGGAATACGACAAATTACTTAACGATTTAAAAGGGGATCTCCATCAGACGGCGGTGATTTTATGGACTTCATAAAATTGAGCTGACCGCAACGTTTAGCGAATTAAATCATGTGAAATCAAGTGAACACCTTAATTGTATTGTATCCACTTCCAGATTAATCCGAGGGTAGGAAAAAAATTTTTTAGCACCTGACATGAAGAAAATATTATTTTCTTTTTAAATGGACATTTTGCCAATAGGGTCATTTTTAAAAAAAATAACAATTGTGCACTTAAGATAGCCCTTTAAAAGAGCTTTTTTTGGGGGGTTTTTTGGTCTCTTCAATCGGACAAACCGTTCTCTCTCTGCCAAAAAAATTAAAACTAAATTTGCACTTCCATCCCCAGCCTCGAAGACGGCTTTCATTTCGACCCGAATACCTGGCCTAATTTATTCTCTCACTAGGTCCTATCGATGGGTAAAAGTTTAAAAAAAAAATTAATTTAATTTAGGACACGAACTTTATGGTAGCCTTTTTATGCCTTGTTACATATGGAGAAAGACATGGGGAAAAAAATGACGTTTCTCGCTGTAACTTCCCGGTAACTGCTAAAATTCTTTGAAACTTAAGTATTTTTTCCCCCTTTTCGCAATCTTCGCAAAAATATTTGAATTTGCTGGATATTTTAATAAAATTAAAATAAAAGAGCGGAATTTCAAAAAAAAAAAAAAAAAAAAAAAAAAAAAAAAAATTCACATTATCTAATCTCCGGATTAAAAAGATACCGACAACACCGGATCATATTAATTCGATAACCAAGGATAAATAAAGAAAAAAAAAGAGACAGATTAGCAAACAAATCGTGACGCAGTGCGTCCCTTAAAATGATATAAAAAAAAAAGATTTTATTGGAAATTAAAAGTTTGCGAGTCTGAAACTTGCCGGCCAGAAAACGATTTGAGGCTTCCGCCTTTATTTTGCGATTTGAAAGGCTAAGGTGACGCAAGAACCGGGATCACGTGGTTCATTTAAACAACGCAATGTGTAAAAATCGAAAGCTTTAAATTCACATAAATATCGAGGACGACCAGCATGTTTTCTAATCAAGAAAATTGAAAAAATACCGAAACGAGATTTTTATCAGGGGGAGAAAAATGAATTTCCTGAATTAGGAAAGCAAAAACAAACGGTGACCTCGGTTTGGAGGAAAAACTTTGGAGTGAAAAATAATGGGAATACTAAAAATTCAAAGCTATGGACGAGTAATTTTAAAGGAATTATTAAAGACGGCCATTCTTTTTTGTCAACGTTTGAATTGAACGAAACCGAAACGGAAAAGCTTCGAGCTTTCAAACTTTACGTAGGTTGGACATCGCTTTTTTTCCCCCGCAGTATTTTGGTCAACGGAAAAAAGCGCCTTAGGAACCTTACAAAACTGATAAAATATAAAACAAAAAAGTCTTAGGAGGCCGGCGTTGTCTTGTTTAACGCCTAATCTCATTATCCGATCGACCGGGAGGGCAGAAAAATTACAGGCTACTTAACGATAAATCATTTCCCCCGAAAAAAAGTGATAAATTGATTACGCAGCTACACCATTCCTAACCTTTGAATAATCAATTTCTCACCGCCGAAACTGATATGCCAGTCAGTTGAGAAATATGACTTTCAATTTTAAAAAATTCCAAATTTTCCTTTTCAAAATTCCTGGCCATATTTTGAACCGCCATTTGTAACCCTTTGCACAGTGTCTGATCTTTCGCAACCGATAATATATGACGGATCTCACTGCTCCTGTTTATATCGCATTTAGTTGGAACGATTCTCGTCATTCTGGAAGCCTCAATATTCAAAAAATGACAGATGCTATTGAAGGGCGTGCCGACGTCAGGTCTTAAGTAAACCCGATCGAGACCACGGGTCATTTCGCTTCTTGAACGTTTACGGAAAGCTCGTGAAATTCGAGTTTTATTGTCACCACCACTTGTATACTCGTAATTACTAAAATCGGAACTATTTCGCCAAGCCTTGGCGCGATTATAACGGGCAACAAGTGCGCCCAAAAAAAGTTAACAGAGAAATGATGTAATTTTTTTGTTAATGCTCTCACGGTAGCCGAATACTCAAACTGATTACCAAAATCGCCAAGGTACCAATCCTGCATGGAACATAAGCTTCGGTTATCTCGTGGACCTTCCTCTAATTTCCCCACAGGCTCGTAGCCAGGGGGGGGCATAGGGTGGCTCAGCCCCCCTTTGGAAAAGCTTGAGCCCCCCTATAAATTTGACTTGGCCCATGTATTTTCCCTATCTTCCATGTTATAAGGGGCCATTTGGAGCCCCCCTATGAATATCTTGTGCCCCCCTTTGCTTCTTAAGCTGGCTACGGGCCTGTTTCCCCAGCCGGACATAAAATGACTTATCTTTTAGAGATATGATAAACGGACGGGTGAACAAACTGACCAAAGCATCAAGAAAATAACGTTGTTTACAAAAGGTTTTTCGTGCTAATTTTATACATACCAATGACAAATAACTGATAAAAGTTGCTCACAATACCGTAAAAGGGGGTGAGATTGGCCGGTCTACAAAAAATTCACTTAATTCATCAAGGATACCACATATTTGCGGCAATAACTGAAAAACTGTAAAAGTGAAATCAGAATTTAAAAACGAATTCAAACCAAAAGGACTCGCTACTTTAGAATTGATAATTCATTTGGGTGCCGATGCCCTATTTCTAACGACAGATTTGAAATCTACAGGGCCGGAGACAGATAAAACACTTGCTCCTAGATTATTTGTGAAATATTTTGTATTACATGCAAGTGATAAGAGCTGCCTATACAGAAAATTAGATGTCTGATTTTATGGGTTTAAAAGTGTATAACAAGAATGTGGTTAAGGATTTCTCTTTATGTCTTTTAAGGATTAATCAAAGTAAAATCGGCCCGAGTACGTCTCCATAGTTGCAGTACAAGGAAGGGGACAGCAACAAAAGTCATAAAAGAACTTGTTTCGACTTTAATGTCATCTGGGATTAAAACAGGAAAACAGTTAAATACTTTGCAAGTGCTTGAAAAAAAGCCCATGTAAAGATAAAATCGTGGGACGCATTCAAAGGACCGTTGCCTCATATATGACCCATCGGTATAAAGACTTCATAATTTTGTTACTACTGACTGCAATAAGCCGAAACTCGATCTGCTTTTGTATTTTGGACAGCTGATTCCGAATCTAAAGTCAAAAGTTTGAAAAAATTAAAATTATTAAAATCGATACGCCGTTTTGGAATGATTTGAAAATTAACTTTTGGCGCCATATTGCTTTTTACGTTTGGAATTGCATCTTCTGCATTAAACTTGAGATCTACGACATAGAAAGTACATAGAAACCTCTTATCTCTTCCCCAAAAAAACAAGAATTATGCGATATTTCCTATTACATGTATGTGACGAGGGTTGCCTATACCGGAAACCGGTGAAGCTGAATTTAGGTTTTAACGCAAAGGGCGAGTACCTATGGGAACGCGGATAGTTTTTTGCCCAAAATTATCCCAAAATAAAAATTGAAAATATATTTTTCGAATTTTCCGAAAGTTTTCCAGAATTCGAAGCCTAAAATATTAAGGATACAACGAAAACTGCAATAGTAAACTCGCAATTTCTCGGAGGATGTGGCCTAAATTTCAAATTAAAACCAGAAAAACCAAACACCGAAAAACTCTGAATTGAAATTCTTGAATCCTACTATCGGATTAATTCGCAAATTACGGCTTTTAACAGTTAATTAAAAATAGTAGTCGAAAAAGCCCCATACGCTGATAATGAACGAAAGTACAGTACTTGCTAACAATTTGGACGAACTCAAAAAATTAATTTTTCCGGTTATAATCAGGCAGCTGTTTCAACAAAAACCCGACCTCATTTGTCAAATCTTTTGAATACCAAAAATTGCCCCCTTCCATTCATCCTTAATCACCGATATTTCATGGAATAAATCGATACAAAAAATCATTTCCCGTATGAAAATGAACCGTAACAAATGGTTAATTCAGACATACGGAAATTGTTTTAAGTGCAGATTTTTCTGCAGTAGCACGGTGCAATAATATCCGTAACACGGTGGGGGAGGACCGGAGGGTCCAGGAGGGGTTTGTTGTTATAATATACCAAAGGCGCCGCATAAGAAGGGTAGTTTAGTGTCGGCCGTGGGGTTGCACCCTCCTCACTATTCCCAAATCAATACCATCTTGAGCGTTTTTCTCAATTTTTTTTTCCTTCCATTTTCGCTTTTAGTAAATTGCTGCACTTGTTGATTTCGGTGTAAATTGAAAAAGTACACCGAATGTAATCCGGTAGTCGGGGAGATAAGAATAGCTCAAAGTGAAGTCAATGTCAAGTTTACAAATAACACCAAGCGATTTTTTTTTTTTTTTTCGCAAGAATAAATAAAATAAAATAAAATAAAATAAAAAATCCTCGGGGTCCGTCCCGTTTAATAACCGATCGTTCGAAATAACCGGCCTTCATTAAATAAATCTTTTTCAGTTTGTTTAACTTGTCATAAAAAATTTGAAACATATCAGAAAAAAAAATTGTTTGAGTAAATATTTAAATTCTTTTTTAGCCGAATTTTTCCTCCTTTTTTTTGCAAGAGAGAGCAAAAAAAAAAAAAGTCGTAATGAATCACCTGATAAAGCTTTCGCCTCTTTTTCTCTTAGTCATAAAGTTCGACTAGAAAGAGAAAAATCACGGGCCGGCAATAAATTATTATTCTTACATGTGCGAGATAAAACGGCATCCCGAGTTTTTCCTCTGACACAATCCATTCCGAAAATGAAGTAAATTCCCACCCCAGAAATATATCTATGGAAGCATCCGCGGAATATATTCCGACGTTTTGGCTTTTTGGAAATTTTCCAAAAAAAAAAAAAAGGCCCTGGACGACGCGTCAGGTCATGGAGATTTAATGAACATAGAAATTCACGTTATTAATTATTTTCAAATTTAAGCGAATTTGAATGAAAATTGACTTGGGACGAAAAGTCAAAAATTTGCAATGCAGGAGTAGTGAAAAATTGGTACAAAAAAAACTTTTCCAAAAAATTAAAAAAGTGTTTCAAATTGATTGAATTCTTGCAAAAACATTTCATTTACTTTTCAGAAAATACGGATTAAAGTGATTCTTTAAGGTAAAGTACCCGAATCCTGACCAGGCACCTAAACCTGACAGGGTCATAAGCTAAACACGTAATACCGTAAAAGGAAAACATGTTTAGCTTATGACCCTGTCAGGTTTAGGTGCCTGGTCAGGATTCGGGTACTTTACCTTACTGGTCTAAACAAAGAGAAATTTTGCAATTCAAATATCGCTATTCTTCAGGACAGCAAAACCAAAAAATATTTTACCAAAACACCGAAAGCATCGTGCTTCTGTCACCGTGAAATAAATTAAACGGAAAATCGACGAGCTTTGACGCTTACATTTATATTATTTTTAATGTAAAATTTTTTTTTTTAAATCGCAGCAGAAGGACAGAACTTCCAAGAATTTTGCAAAATAGTTATTTACTAAGGGAACTTGCTGACGACGCTACAGTTCGTCCTTATTCCAAGTACAAAAAACTTTTCTCTTTTAAAGAAAGAAAAAAAAATGAATATAAAATAAAGTCGGGAAATGAGCGGAAAGCGTGGGTGGGTCAAATGAATCATCGATCTGCTTTAGAATAATCACAAAAGGCCGTTTATAAGACACGCCTGTCCTGGACGATCTTAAAATATGTCTCACACCTTTTTGAATTTCTCACGACGCGGTTTAAAAATAATCTTTTCTTATTGATAACTTGACTCATACCGAGGTTAAACGTCATCGGATTTTTTTTTCTTCTAAATAAAACTCGGGGAAAGAGTACGTAACTGACGGTTTTTGACGTGGTGATGACAAGAAAAAAAAAATCTTTTTGCATCGTGACATATGCATTTCGAAAAATAGTGGAATTTTTTTCCCCCGGTAAAGCAAATAGTAATAATAAAAATGGGTTTTCAGTGCTAATAAAAGTTGCACAATAGGTGGTTTTTTTTTTCATAATCTGGAAAATTATTATTTGTTTACAATTCCTCTTTTATGCATTTTATTTAATTCGGGGAATATGTCGAAAATTGCTTTTGAAATTATTTTAGAAATATGAGTGTTTTCCATTTAAAGTTCATCCACATTTAGTAAACATTGCAGGGGTAACACTGCTTTTTTTGCTTTATTTATTTACAAGGAAATTCTTTTCACAGTAGGCAGAGATTTAAAAAAGTATTTTTAAAAAAACTGTAAATACGTAGTTAGCTGAAATCCCTGGCAACACTTTCATTAAGCATCTTATTTACGGCCTGATTATAGCACCTACTATTACTATTTATTTACGAAGTTCTATGCGTCCAGATGTCCACCCAAAACGTTCAAAAATCCATTTCAAATCGAGAGGAAATCGAATCGACTTACATAGCCGAAAAATCGCGATTTTTTTCTGCACATTGCTGTTGTTTCTACCATGATTTTTGTTTTTTCACGATTGCAACCTTTTGGGCATCGGGCAAAGTCGGTCTTCCACAAGCTTCGCTCTCAACCCCGTCCCCCATTCCCTTTTCTCTGGCACTGTCTGGGCTGAATCTTAAGCTCCTTGAAGATAAGTGTACCGAAACTCCCCACCTGAATGCGAAAATCACAACCATTCAAAACCCACAGGCGAAACCTAACGGGAATGTATCTGCACTTACGCTATTAGTTCGCAAAAAAATTAAATAGAATCTTGAATTTTTCAAATTCTTTTTTTTTTCCGCCTTGGCTTGGCATAGCAGGAGCCTGACAACACCTTTTTTTCCTCCAAAATTCATTTTTTCTTAACTTTTTTCTTTTTTATTAAAGTTTTACATTTTTCTAGTCTTCTACCATCCCAATCCACCACCTCAAAATCGTTTTTTAAATTTACATGGGTGACCTCAAATGAAAAACCTATTTTCTAAATGAAGACAGCTGCCGAGCCGAACGATTTGTAATATTATTACGAGACTTGCATTGCACAGTGCTCTTTCGACTTTTCCAGGAAATACAACTGAAATATAAAGCAGCAGTCAGCGAACCAAAAATACTAACCTAACCATTTTATCTTTTCATATCATGAAATCGACATTGCTCGGTTCCCGTACCAAGTAATTCGGACGAGTAGGAGAGCACTCCACTTAGCGACTCAGACAGAATAATAGCTTAACACTTTCGAACCGTCACCATAACTCTATATTTTGACCTCAAAATAAACTCCATGCTCTATGCAGCAGAAAAAAAGTATGTAAGTAAGTGCACACGCCCGCCCTTTTTGTTAAATAAAACGTGAAAAAGGGGAGAAAAAAAAGGTGCATCGATTCTAATCTTTTTTTCAACTTTTTTTTTTTCTTTTCCTTAAAACTCCAAACGAAATAGCAAGAGCATCCTGGTTTCCCCCATCTGCATCAAGGGAATGAACACATCTTAGATAATTAACCATATGCTGACAAGAATATCCTTCCTCGAAAAAAAAAAAAAAAAATTAAAATAAATCTTTGTGGCACGTGTCCTTTCACGTGGAGCGTTGCGCATAAGTGGATATCGCGACTTTAAAAAAAATCCTCCCCTTTTACGGTTATTTAAATCAAGACACCCTATATGCAGTATATACGAAGCAGTAATATTATTCTAGTAAATAAAAAAAAATTTTGAAGGATCCATTACTGTAAAATTTGGCAATTTGTCCAACGACAAATTACTGTCCCGAGAGCGAGAGAGATGATCATTCTCAAATATTTGCTAAACTCAAGGAAAAAATGTTGTCTCAGGTTAAGGCTTTCAAAAAAAAATTTCTTAATAAAATTAAAATGACTCGACGCCCAGAAGACTCCATGCGGTTTATCTAATAAAATAGCGATCATATAATCGTCGTTTTAATATTCCTTTCTTCTCGCTCGGCAGGTTGGCATTTAAGAATTCGTAGGAAGCGATTAAATTCAAAAAAAGAAAAGACGTATTTTTTTCCACATTTTCAGAAAATTATTTTTTCGACTTTTTTAAATAAAATCCTTGGAATGACTTCCGCCTGCATATCTTTCACAAAAAGAACGGATGAACGATTTATTTATAATAATGTGACAACTGATTAATCACGAAATGCAGTAAATTTTAATCAGGGCAACTCAAAAAAAAAAAAAAATGTCTTTTTCTTCTTCTTTTTTTAAAAAAAAAAATAGAATTTAAATTTAGTTTCCAGCCACATGGCCCATTCGATTCGATAAAAGTTAATGAAACGGCAAAAAAAAAAAAAAAAGGGAGAAGCCATCGGTATATAATAAGGAGGAAAAAAAGATAATATCTGTTAATTACCTTAGATTAAAAAACAAGAAGACCGTGAGTCATAATTTTCACCCCTAAAAAGCCGCTTTTAATATCATGTTCTTCTCCCTTGAAAACACGGAATGTTTACCCAGCAGAAATGTCAATCAGTCTGGTTAGGGCCGGATAAATTCAGCATTGACCAAAAATACTAAGTTAAAAATTCAGTTTCAAGGAAAATTTAGAAATTTGGGGTACGGTATTGGGTCAGAAGAATTTTCCGGGGAATCATACAACAAACGGAAAAAATCCTAGGATTCAGAAAAAAAAAATATGAATCGGGATGTTGAGAATTTTCTGAAACTTTTAAAGAACGGAAATAAATATCGACCCCCGGGAATTTTCTCAGAATTTCTTGAAACTGGGAACATCTCGGAAAATTTCAATCCGAAAATCGGGATAAAACATTTTCGATCTTTAGGATTACAAGAGAGAATCTCCTTTTGACATAGGAAAAAATTTAATAACAATTTCTTGACCGGGGCCTATTTTCAAAAATGTTTTTAAATAAATTATATGTACATTTGCAATGTTAAGGTAATTCACCACTGCCAAATTATTATAAGCCCCTTACAACTGGAGTTCAGGTAATTCCTGCAAATCAATTTATTGCCAATGAAATTTGGTCAGCATTGCATATATAGGGACCAAAAATGGGTGCCCAGCCGCTTTTGGTGTTGCTGATCTGAATCTGACGTCCTTTTTTGTAAGGGAAGCCCTTATTTTCCCCCGTGCTCCGCAAACTAAAATTATTTTCTACAAGTTGAAAAAAACTAATTATAGGCTGGCAAGTTTTTACGGGAGTTTAAAGATGAAAAAGATTTTATTCAGGAAAGTTAAGATATCCTCCCTCCTTTCGATAATGAAAGAAAAATAAAAGTTTTATAATCGTTTTTTTAAAGCTATTTAATTCCCATTAATGAGGTAAGAATAATATTAAAACGTAGGTTAGGTAAGCTAAACAAGGAAATTAATTTACAGCAAAAATTAATTACTTGACTTTTTTCTTATAGACTGGGATATAACATAGTCCTGGGCCATTTACATTAGAAATATTATCCATTTTAAACAGAAATCTAATTGGGCAAGACATTATAGATACCCTTCGTCCCAGATTTACATTTTGGTTGGGCATGTATGAGTTGCTTCCGCCTTTGAAGGGTTAAAAAAAAGATACTAACTTTCAAAAATTTAAAATTCCAGCACTTTTCGTCCCGCAGTAAAATTAATTTCCGGAATTCGGTGGAAAATATGCCACCGGATCCCTGGTCATTCCTGGTAATTTCTCATCGATTCTCGGGAATATCTCCAAAATTTCTTGAAAAACGTGAAAAATTCCAGAAAAGCTCCGGGAATACCCGAACAGAATCTTCATTTAGAAGATGAAGACAAGCAACAATGTTTTGCCTCTTTTTTGCACTGCTCAGTAAGATACAGGAAAATTCTCATTTTTTGAAACTTGGGACGATCGCATGCTTCCTTCACAAATGCACGCCTCAGAGCGAAAAAAACGTGAGACCACGTGCGTGAAATACATAATGAAAAGGAATTAATAGGCATAGGTTTCACAAGACTTATGGAGAATTTAATCGCTCGAGATTCGACTTCCGTTTCCTAAAAGGGCGAACAAAACATTTTTTTTTCCTTCCTTTCATGTGAAAAGCGATTTCCTCTTTCGAGGAAAATTAAAGGAAAATAGGGGAAATCGGAAACCGATTTTCCGGGCAATTGTAATGTAAATAGCCATTTATTAAATGATTTTTTTTTTTTTGGAAGTGGCAAATTATTTGAATTTGTGTATCAAAGCGCTCACTTAGTACTTCAAAGTCAAGAAAATCAAAGAGCTGAAAATATTTTGAGTCAAGAAAACCTTTTTGATTAGTAATCGGCTTAAATTTTAAGAAATAAAAATTATTAAAAAAGGGCAATGATAAAACAAGAGAAATAGGTTGCACGCTTTCCACCCTTTCCATTAACCTTTTCCAAAAATTTCGTCACGTTTTCCCGATAAAACCGGAATAAATTCCATTTTCTTTTATAATCGAAAAAAAGAAAGAGTTAAAATTTTAAAATACAAGAAAAAAAAGAAAAAGATTTGAAACGCGATGAAAGAAACGAAAAGAAAAAAAAATTAAAAAGACATAAAGGGTTCCGAAAGTTTGAAATCAGGAATCAAAAGTTGCCTTGTTTCCGGTTTTTTTTTTTTTTACAAGACCGCCTCAAACACTGTAATGATTCAAAAAAGAAATCGGCACCGAGCCAAGGAAAAAGCGTAGACAATACGGAAACCGACATCGAAGTTTCCTTTATTTTCGACTAATTAGATTCGTTTTAATCATAATAGTCTGCTACGAGCCACGCGAAGCAAAAAAAAAAAAAAAATTAACAAACAGTTTAGTAACTTTTTTTAACGAAGAAAATCCTTTCAAAAAATGTTTTCAGAATTTTCAAATCTTTTCTGAGGAAAAATAAATTCCAGATTAAACTTGAAAAAAAGAAAATTATCAACAGGGAAATATATAATGAGGATTTAAATAAATTATTCATAATGAATGGAAAGCATAAGGGTTTCCAGGTAGCCCACTTGATTCTTTATTCTCGTGAAAAATTAAAAACAAGATAAATTCAAGAGGCTCCCTTCTTTGAAGCTTAGCTCTAGATCAAAATTATTATCAGAAAATTCGAATGTTTAAAAGATACAAATCCTCAGAGCAGAACTCGACCAAGTCCATAAAAATTCCACTGTAAAGAATCCGTTAAAAAAAATAAAAAAAAATAATAAAATTACGGATTTGGCCCCGACTTATAGAATACCAGCAAGTGATGTGCTCTCAAAAAGTAAATTTTTACTACAATTTTTAACAATGTAATTAGCATGCTCGTACATGTTTTCAGAGAATGGTAAATAATCCTTTAAAACAGATACTTGTCGAGACTCTGGCCGAAATCCTTAAAAATTACAGAATTATTTACTGCTTCCACACGGAGAAAAAAGTTCGGTTCCTGTTACTGAAAGTTAAGTTGGGTCCTGTGACATCTAAACATTCGAGTAGATAATACCGAAAATTTAGTAATTATTACTAAGAGTTCGTAATGATTAATAACGTTTAGTAATAATTACCTAATTTTTAGTATTGTCAACTCAAATGTTTAGATGTCACAAGCCCCAACTTAACTTTCAGTAACAGGAATCGAACTTTTTTTTCCGTGCACGAGCAGTCTGGAGAAAATTTTTGTTTTGCACGTTTGTCCAAAAATAGTCAACTTGAGCCCTAACTTTTTTTTTTTTCCAAAACAGAATTTGGGAAAATGATTTACTCCAGTGTTCTACGCGATATTAAAATCGATAATCAACCAAAATAAATTCATAATTAATGAAACAACCATAATGGACGCTAAAATAAGGTCAAGGACGAATCGTCCGAACTATTTTTAATTAATTATCTAACTCAACGGCCACCACCTCCCTTTTTCTGGTTTCCGATTGTAAAGTGCCCAAATAATTATTTTCCCCCAGCTGTAAAAGTCAAACCTTTTTATGTGTTTACACGGTTTTGATGGACAAGGAAAACGAATAATCGATCCTTTAAAAATTCATGTGGAGAAAGCCGTTAAAATATTTTAGTTTTTTTTTTTAGTCCCTTACCTGAGCCCCAAGTCGAAAGTCTTAGCAGCTTTTTAAAACTACTGCTGCGTTTCAGAGACCCAGTCCTCAGATTGGGATCATTGTGTTCCATATAGAAGTAGATATCCATACATGTGCAAGATTCATGCTCCTCGGGAATAAAAAAAATTTAATCCTATTGTTTCCTTCTACCGGGTTTCATCTTTTCGATTTTATCACTTACAACAACAATCATCCGTTTTTTCCTCGAGATTTTTTCTTCATCTTAAAAATTTTAATCTGCAATAAGTATTAATTTCCCAGAATTTCAAAAAAAAAAAAAAAGTAATTGAAGTGATTTATCAAATAAATCCAATATGATGAGAATAATAAGGATCGAAAGGTCACCTTCACATCCCGAGCTTATCAGAAAAAGGAGAAAAAGAAAAAAAAAACCTCGATCTCGACTGCGAACCCATTACGTAATCCTAGATCTTGGCTCCAAGTTTATTTCAAAGATTTATATCCGGAAAAAAAGAGCTTTAGGCCAAACCCACATTCGCGGGAAGAAAAATTGTCTTGATACATTACCAATTGCCTCCATTCTGTTCTTTTCTCTCTTCCTATTATTCCCCCTTCCCCCCTCGTTATGTTTATAATGTACATTAATCATCGGAAATCTTGCCTTGTACATCTTTAAGATAAACTTGTCTCAAACGTTTCCTTCGAAAAAAAAAAAAAAATCTTAAATCTTAATCGCTTGTTAAAAAGAAATTCGAAAAAAAACATATGTCATCTTAGAATAAAAATTTTCAAAGATCTCATAAGCTAAACTCATAATCCATTGTTGGGATAGAATTATAAGTTGACAAAGGATTTTAAAATTATTTTTTTTTTTTCTCGGCACTCAAGGGAACCCTACCACCGCATGGCAGGTGCTCTTTACCCAGAGCAGTCGTAGGGCTTCTCGGGCCAGTTCAGCAGCCCCAGTCGAGAATTACCCTCATAACATAGCCGTTTTTTAGAATTTTTAAGGCTCTCTTTCCTTCAGTTGATGACTTAATATTTGAATGACCGCCACTTACAAATTTATCCTTAATTGTGAAAATATCGATACACCCCCCGTAACGTGCAGTACATAAAAGTCTTTTCAATTCATTAAAAGAGCCTTGGAGAGCAAATGTCATCTTACTAATCTGATTTTTTTTTGTTCCTATAAGCTTAACACGTAATCGATTGTTGATGTGGAATTCTAAGTTGACATAGAATCGGTTTTAAAAACAACTTTTTTTTATCGGTAAAAGCTGTCAAATTATACTTTGATTTAATAGCTCAGTCGGAAACTGAAAAGCGGAACCAGACGGAAACGCAGTACGAAAAAAAAAAATCATAATAATTTCGTACACGATTTAACACCCGACATTTCGCATCTGTTTTACAAGTGAAAACCGAAACCGCGGTTCTCCGCGTGACTGAAAAATTAAATCGCGAATACACAATATTTTACATACGTGCAAAAAGATTTATCCCCATCACGATAAGATTTTTTTTTTTTTTTTTTCTGTCAATATAAATCGTTACAAGAAAGTATTTTCATCGTATAAAATGTTGATATTTTTCTTTAATAAAAATTCCGATCGTATTATCTTCAAAAGCCGATTTTATACGAGTTTTGACTTCAAAAAAAAAAAAAAAAAAAAAAAAAAAAAATCTGCGGACATTTGATAAAAAAAGTTGCGATTGCCCCCAGAAACTAAGAGCTAAAATTCCTTTTCCAAAAAAAACTAATAAGAAAAAAAAAAGCGAAATCGATAACGGGGGATGATAATCCAGGTCACGTGAAATTCGAAAGCAATATTCCTTCATATGTCTTTTTTTTTTTTTTTTTTTTTTGAAATTCAAATTACTCCCGCACCCGTGTATTCTTTATAATCCAAAAATAGAGAAATTCTCAACGTTCCCGTGTGAGGCAATATTTTATAAATAATAATGTTGTAATAACTATAAAAAAAAAGTGACAAGTGTTTCGATCTATGACTAAGCAAGAGATTTCAAATTCAATATTTGATAAGTAAACATAATCGTTAAATTCTATTAGCATCTTAATACTGATTCTCAACCTTGTAATAACGCAACCGCTTTAATTAGCGCAATATCTTAAGGTCGCATTAAATGGAAGATTCTAAAAAAAATCAAAAACACAACCTACACTACATAAAAAAGAAATCGAGTCTTTTTTAAAAAAAGTTTAAATATAAATAAAAAAAAAACTTTTAAGCCTTAAAGCGTGTTTCGCTAAAAAAAATCGCTCTCACCTACGTAAATTATAAACAAAATATCGTCAAAATTTTTGTTTATGAGAAAGCTTCCAGCAATATCAGGTGTGCCAATTATTTTCTTTTTGAAAAAAAAAAAAAAAAAAATTAAAAAGCAAGGATATTTTTTTTTTTTTTATCGAAAGGTTAACTGGAATAAACGAACCGAAACCAAATGAATCCATCAATGAATTTTTGGCATTTTGCTAAATCTTGTTTAGCAACTTGCCAAAATGATTTCATTGTTTGTTTTTTACCTCGGACGTTTAAAACCACGCCTGTGTATTTCGTTTCCTTACATTTCGAAAAAAAGGGGAAAAAACATAAATATGATTAAGATTTGATTGAAATTACGTGAAAAAAAAAAACATTGTTGAGGTCAAAAACCGTAACTTTTTAAAAATAAAATGCCTGAGGAAAACGGAAGCTCGAATGATGAGGCGTGTGAAAAATATGTTCTATGATTATCAGTAAAAACAGATTAACTTTCCGGCCTCTACCCTTTAAAAAAACCTTAAATATTGTCGAGTAGAAGAGTGAATTATTGCGATATCTAGCTTCATAACGATTATCATCAAAACCAGTCGTAGGTCAACTTACGATTCTAAACCAACAATGGATTACATGTTAAGCTTATAAGGGAATTTGAAAATCAGATCATAAGAAGAGATATGATTTTATCATGGTTTTTGAATTTGTTTTATCACGAGCCCTGAAAAGAGGGGTCTCGATTTATAATTTTTTCTGGTCAGACGGGCCGTTGGTTAATTCTTATGTCAGGGCATAATTAACTTTGAGAGAGTAATATAGAAAAGAAGGTTTGTATAAAACAAAATAAATAGCTGTCTTGTCTCCATGCGAATAACGACATATGAATAAGTTAATAAGCTTTTTCTATTTTCTTCGGTCCCGCCAACACTTAACTCTTCAATTACAAAGAAAGGGATTTTTAAAAATTCTTGTTTCTTCAGGCAAGGGAGAAGAAGTAAAATACAAAAACTTTACCGAAACTTACACCACTGAGCCATAAATGTCAAAATAAATTAATATGGTCCGTCCTGTGACAGACTTTGATATCAACAACGGACTTATTCTAAAAATTGAAAATATAACTCTAGGACCTCTAGGCTGCTAAGGCAGCCATTCGTGTTAGCAAAGAAACGAAAGGGCAGGTCGTTTCTCTACAAGACAAAACCTTCAACATAATCAGCGTTACGGAAGGTCTTGTTTCATGGTGATCGCTAAAGGACTAGCGATTTTTCCTTCCGATTTCTGTAACCATGAAAACTTAATAAACACCTAAGAAATTAATGAAGACCTCACTTAATAAAGATCAAAGATCTTACTTAGTCAACTTTCTTTTTCAAAACCCTGTTTCATCAACTTCTAACTTTGTTTCAACAAAGAACTACATAGTCAGCGAACGCGATTTCGAAAATTCCCGAATTTAAGATGACATTATACTTTTTAATTCCTATAATTTATATCTAATTAATCCTCGATAATCACCACAAAAATTTTTGGTATAAAATACTTGACGCACTTGAATTTCCTAATGTATTCAGCAAAAAAACACCTAAAGCCCTAATTCTATATGCAACGTTACTTTCCCACTTTCAATTTTTCTTCTCTTCAGTTTTTCAGCGTTTCCTGGTATTAATATTTTTCATTAAAAACGAGATCGTGCTCTGTCCCAATTCATATCTAAACAAAACGTTTTTTTATTTACTATTTCCTGTTTGACAGGAAACGATGGAAATAAATCAAAGCTACTTTTTTCGCTAATGACGGGAATCGCTGGGAAAATTAAGTTTAAAAAAGATTATAAGAATAACGGATACTTTTTATTTTGTCCTCTGCTTTTTATTTTTTTTATTAATTTTCTTTCATCCTAAAAACTCGTTAAAGTGCTATAAAACCGTTTCCACACTTTACAAGTCCATCCATTAACCTCGAAGCGAAAGAGAAACCGAAACCAGCAGTTACAAACCAGGGACTATTTCCCACAAAAAAGGAAAAAAAAATGCGGCATTTTCTCGAGGGAGAGAAAAATTTTGTGATTTCAAATAAAAGGTCCCACTGCCGGATCAATGAAAAAAAAAGAGAGAGAGAATAAGAGAGAAAAAACAAAATGTTTAACAGCAGCGGCGAGGTGGCGAAAAACATGTGAAACAAACAAGGGGGTTGAAGATTTCTTATAGATAATAAATGACTTTACCAACATTTCGTAAAAAAAAAAAATTAAAGCCCTTGAACTTGAATCTTAAATATAGATTTTAATACATCCGACGCCCCAAGGTTGGGTCCGACCGAGCAAAAATTTCCGGAAAAAGGTTAGGAAAATAGTCCCTTAAATGTCATTTACGGAAAATGTCAAAATCGTAATCCAATAAAATGATTTTTTTGAAATTTTGGGAAAAATTTTTACGCACTTCATTTTTTTCAAAAATTCACAAAATCGCTTCTCATTCACCTAATCGCATTTTCAAGAAAAAAAAAAACAGCACGAGGTATAAACTATCGAAAGTGATAACGACACGCAACTTTAACACGAGACAAACACCGACAGACTAAACCCGAGTGCACCAAGATATGCAACTAAGCAATTTTTAGGACCCTCTTTTAACTCTTGACGCCGCCGCAGTTTGATCCCCTTCGCTCTTTTTTTCCCCTTTCTTTTTCGTTGTTTTGATTTTCGGCGACCTTACTCTCCGTTGCCGCCTTGTCCTATCCCCACAGCTTCCATGTTGTAATTTCCCCGGCTATCGGGAAAGTTTAAGATATAATTTTTTTTTTAAATCTCATTAAGGCCTTGACACTTTCCGAAAGCAAATAAAAAAAAATTGAATCTTGTCAATTTTTTTTTTTTTGCCCAGCGAACGTTGCATAACAAGAAAAGCGGGGAAAATTAAATCACGTCTAAAATTGGACCCGTCGATTAATACATCCATCATTTAAAAATTGAACAGAATAAATATACAAAACTTTTTAATTGCAATGAGAACGGATAACTTTCCGCGTTTTATCAATAAATACAGAGTGAGAGAAGGAAAAAAAAAAAATAAGAGACAAGGCTGAACCCGGTGAAGGAAAATTAAATACAAAAGCTTTTCCTGCTGCTGATGAAAAGCGAAACGAAATAAGATGGATAATTAGGTTCGGTTTCGAATGATAGAGAATTTCTATAGCGAGGGATTTATTTTCCAAGGTCGAATACATTGACACTAGAAAATTCACGACATCGATAATAATCAACAAGGCAGCAACCGGTAAATTTTCAAGGAGCAAAAACACCAAGGGTACTGCTTTCAAATGCAACATGTTTCGGATTTCTCCCAGGCTTTGAGAAAAAGGTTTAGGGTTGCAAAACCGATGACTTAATTACTGGAATCGGCATCTTAATAGGAAACGGATTTCGGTATCAAAATCGGCATTGGCATTGGTTTCGCAGCCCTACTTTCGTCCGAAAAAAATGTTATGATTTTTTTTAAAAGGAATCAAGTCTTTTCAAAATGACTATAAAGATTGAAAAACAAATCTCTCAAAAATTTTAATCCCACTATTAATGTCCCCTATGATAAAAATTGCATCACTTTTGGTGGCAATTTTAATCGAAAAACAAACAGCATCATACTTGACAGGATTAAATAACGCAGATAAAACCTAAGCTTAACGTAAAAAGTTTTATATACATAAATATTATAAAGAACCATTTGCGGCACTTTAAAAACAATTTTTCACCACGAGGGAGTAAAGTGAACAATTTTGTCCTGCTGAATTATAGAAAATCGGTTTTTTCTAGGTGAAAAATTACTTCCATAACGGGAATCGTGCGTATGAAAGTAACTATTCATCCTGGGCTTTTTTGCTTATGTTTTTTTTTTTTTTTTTTTTCTCTTAAATATCAAACCCAAGGCAAAACAAAAGCTCGCAATCCACGATACAGAGTAAAAAAAATTAATATATTGGGAGTGCTTACCCAAAGCATCAAGCAAAAGACAAAACGAGAGCAATCGGTACGGCCTAACTATAAACGCCCGAAAAACAAAGGTTATGTTAGTCACCAGGGGAAATGTGGCCATAGAGCCAATAAATGTCTTGAGAGCCTCCATAGTTTTTTTTTTTTATTAAAAAGACTCAGAGAGTTCGGGTTTGGCTTAAGGCTCTGGTTCTGGTCTGTGTTCCATATACAGTAGTAACATTACATTCAGGAGTTCTGATTCAAGCTCAGGGTTTTTGAAGAACTGGGCTCATGGTTCAGCTTATAGGTTCAACTTTTCAAAAGGTTTTTAGCCCCATGGAATTCTTCTTTTTTAATTTGCAACACTAAACAAGCACGGATTTAAAATTCCCATTTTACTAATTAAGCAGTTTTTGCTTGAAAATTACCGGTAAAACTAACCATTTTACTTCTTTTTCTTACGCAATTTTAAAATTCGCTATTTTATTATTCGGAAACGAAAAAAAAAAATCTTATTTGAGCCCATTCTAGCTAAAGCTATTTGATAATATTACAACCGTTACGAAAATTGGCAATTAAATAAAAATCGTTTAACTACGTATTTAAATGTTTAAATACCAATCAAAAAAATTGAAAAAAGGCCGAGTCATTTTTTTTAAAGGAGCCAGCGACTTTCGTTTGTAAATATTGGAGGAAATTAATAATAAAAAAAAACTCCCCCGTATCTGACCTTTTCTTAATTCACGCTCTGATATTAGTTTTATTTTTAAACGAAATTTGTTTTTTTTTCCCCCGTCAACAATTCATCGATTAAATTTTCCTTTTTTCTTCAATTTAAATTTAAACGTACACTGATTTATTTTTAAAACTAAAAGGAAAAGAAATCATTTGTTATGGTGCTAATAGAGATATTTTCAAACTTTTCGAAAAAAAAAAATGGCCTTGTAGCTTGAATTCGAACTGACCAAATGCTGGCAGCTGATGAGTTTTATTTTTTTTGGCTTGGATTTCGAATCCGAACCCGTCTCAACGAAATTTTGAATGAGCAATTTTTCTTCTTTATTTTCATTCGTTGACTTGACGATTAATAATTCGGGGCAATAGACTTTTTAATTATTTTTAAAAAAAAATAATTAATTAAATTTAGATGAAATAAAAATGTTGGAGAACGAAAATTTTGCATATGGTAACCTTGAAAAAAAAAAAAAAAATCTCGAGAGATTTTAAAATAAAAAATAAAAAAAAAAGCGGGAAAAAAATCGTTATTCTTGACGGAAAACGAATTTTGCCAGAGGGGTGTGGGATATGAGTTTCGCTCATTTCCCACTTTTACCTTTCAAAACACAACCGACCTTGTAGGCCTGCAAACTAGTATCAAATATGCCCTCGATTCGGATCGGCATAGGATGTTTTGATATTTTATCAAAACATCCTATTTCGATCTCCTATATAATACCGAGGACATATTCGAGTCTTTGCCAGTATTTTCGGTCATGCTGGTCCGGTAGGGTCGAAGCCTTTTCCGATTGTTTTCAAAACCCCCGACTTTTCTTTATTCCCGCTCGGCTATCCTACATTTTGGTGGAAGCGGTGGGCCCCCAAAATTATTTTTAATTTTTGGGGAAAACGGTCCCTACATTTTTGGTAACAGCGCTAAAACTTTCGGTCGTTCCCCCGAAGAGCCGAAAGACTAAAATTTTCAATATTTATTTCCCTTTTTGTTTCTCGCGTCGCGTAAACGGTTCTATGCATAATAAGACGGTTTGCTGAATAAGCAAATCATTTTATTATATGTTAACGACCTTGATTTTTTTTTTATTCATTATTCGATCCTGCCGACTTTAATTTTTTTTTTTTATTTGTTTATTTTTTGACCGACATCACATTTTTTTTATAAAAATTTTTTTTTTTTTTTGAATGTTCTTCGTCTTTTTTTTTTAAAGGAAACTCAACTGTAAAAAATTCTTTTATGATGTCAACGCATTTAGGATTTTGGATGTATATTTTTATTTCTTGGATGCTGGTTTGCACTATCATAATGCTACAAAGGAAAAAAGAAATTGGTTTTAAATAATGGGTCTACGATATCGAATCGGAAATCTGCAATGTTAAGTTAGAAGGTATGTTAAACTATTTATTCCTTTTGGTCGGGAAAAAGATGTGTAGTGTATGGTTTATTTGGTGCTCTAAGGATTCTTGCTGGCTGTCAGTTGTTGATATTGTGATTAAGAGATAAATGTATTTAGTGCTGCAGCAGTACAGAAAGACGAGCCGCCTTTTTTCCGACTAAAACAGAATAAATAAGGGAATCTTAGCATTGGCAGATTTCTGCAAAACCAGCAGAGTAATCTGCAGGGATCGAGCATCGCGTAAAATAATGTTCTGCAGAGGATTGGGACTCTAGCCTCTGTTCGATCTCAGCCCGTTGTACGTGGTGAAGAACCACACCCGGCTTAATTAAGCCAAATACAACGGAGCTAGACCAGAAAAGGTCGATAAAAAATCCGGGCAGGCAGCCATACTGCACCGAATGATAAGAAAACAGGCTGCGGTGTTAGGGCAAAATACCCGCGGATAGGCCCTTAGGCTTATCAAGACTGTTGTGTCCTGGAAGTTTAAAGTCTTTTAACTTTCTTTCGTCCAGGTTGCCGAAAATTAAAACACAGCAGATCTAGACCAGTAAAGGTCGAAAAACAATCCCTCAGGAAGTTTAGCAACTTCTGAGCGTAAAATCGGCTTGAGTAGCATTATGATGGTCCATGCCATCTTTTTAATTTTTTTTTTGTATTATTCCTAAATGCATTGTCAGCGAAATTTTTGTTTTCATTGTTATTATTTTTTATTTTGCTTTATTTTGACTTTTTTTTTGTACTTCCTGGTTTACGATTTTTTCTGTTATTGTTATTGTTGTTGTTTTCATTTTTATTCAATATACGTTATTGTTTGCTTCGATTTTATCTGACCACCATCTGAGTTTGCACAACGCCAAGGCTGGTTGTGTTTTTGCCCCCTGGAATTGTGGGATATGAGTTTCGCTCATTTCCCACTTTTACCTTTCAAAACACAACCGACCTTGTAGGCCTGCAAACTAGTATCAAATATGCCCTCGATTCGGATCGGCATAGGATGTTTTGATATTTTATCAAAACATCCTATTTCGATCTCCTATATAATACCGAGGACATATTCGAGTCTTTGCCAGTATTTTCGGTCATGCTGGTCCGGTAGGGTCGAAGCCTTTTCCGATTGTTTTCAAAACCCCCGACTTTTCTTTATTCCCGCTCGGCTATCCTACAGGGGAATTCGGGAATAACCGAAGACGAATTCCAATCTATAAATCAGTAATCAAGCTATATCTGACTTATGTTTATTTTTCATCTCTGTTCACTGTTCCTCGGGAAACAATGAATACACAGAGGTGTCCGCTATGTTTATTCTTGTTATCTGTTCAAAGCTTTTGCGAGATTTTTTTTTTTTTTGTCTTTTAATTGATGTGCTACTGTTAAAATGGGATTTTATGAGATATGACCGAAATATTTGGAAACTAGTAAATGGAATGTTTTTTATTTGGCCTTCAAGTTTACGGCAGAGTCTTCTTTCTCAAAATGTCTTGCTTAGAATAAAGAAAAATCGGATTCGAAAAACCAGAAAAATTGCTTTAGATACTCAAGTACCCTTTTTCTGTCTGCCTGGTTTTTCTGACTTCAAACTATAGGATCCAATCTTATCCAAAAACACTCTCAGGGAAGAAAAAAAAATGTTCCTTTAATCAAGTGGCATACCCCTTGCCTCCTGCCTAATGCTAAGCTATTCACCGCAAATAGTGCTCGGAAGTAGTTCCTCCGCTTAATGAGCAACAGAGAGCCAGCAGAAAAAGTTGGAATGACAACCCATCCGGTCAAAGAAACCAAACCCTCAATATCGTGCCGATTATGTAATATGTAATGTAATATATAATATATATAATATATAATATGTAATATGTAATTCCCTATTTACATCCCCTATTACAAACAGCCGATTTCCCATTGTCAAACCCGTAAGCGTTTAAATTTTTTAAGACTGGAGAAGTAGTTGCCAATATAAGCATTCCAGTGTGGATAAAGTTAGCCGAGCATAAAGACGGCTGCCACCTTAAGTTTCGAGGTCACATGACCCCCGCCATCATGAAATGGTCAACAAGTAAGGAGCCATCTTGGATTTTAAGGCGATGGAATCCACGGTCAGAATAAAATAAATAGCTCTAAAGACATATTTACAGCATGACAGTCAATTTGATTAATGCCAAATGAGGTGCAGAAGTTTTAGACGCGTAGGACGCCGCACTTATACATACAGAATCATTCCTCCAGTTTTCTTATTATAGTTTGGTTTTGATGTACTGATTAGATATTAATTAAAAATAATGGTAGGGAAAGCGCGGTCGAAAAGGTAAATTCGTTACGTGGGTCGGGTAACTTTAGCGGGAACGATGTTTTGATATCGTTAGTTCACCCGTCCAAGTTAATTGATTCCCTTATTAATGATTCCGCCCTTTGATTAAAACATTTTTAGCAGGTCGTTCATTCAACGAAAAAAAAAAAAAAAATGAAAAGTGCACATTTGCCTGTGAAACTTGTTTTCCCATTAGAATTAAACGAAATCCGCTAACAAAAAAAAGGAAAAATAAAAAAAAAAAGTAACTGCCGGAAAATGATTGTGGAGGATCACGCACAAGCTCTAAATTAATACGCTTTCCCGAAATCAAGGTCGACTTTAAAAGGATTTCAAAAAAGAAAAAAAAATCATAAATGCCTGACTGGTTTTCAAAGATTTTTTTATCCTAGTAAAAAAAAGTTTTTAGATGCTGAATTGATGAAGAAATATACGGAGTGTAAAAAATGTTTAAGTATGAATTTCTTTTTTATCTCTAGAATCATCTCGTCATCGGAGAAGCCCGCCGTAAACTTTTTATTTTGAAATTTTCGCAAGTCAATACCGACATAAAATTCTTTCTTTTCAAGTTTACGGGCACACAGTCAAAAAAACATTCGTATCAAAGTAAACAATTTAAAACGGGGAGGGAAACAATACTCTACAACCTTTGTATACTTTAATTTCGTAGATCGGAGTCCGTAAACAAATGAAATTCGAACGTAAACAGATAAAAGCTATCAAGACTTTCCAGTTTTTACTATTCCCCCCCCCCCCCCCTGATTTCCCCAAAAAAATAAAAAATTGTTTTGGAAACTTACCGGTTGACAATTCGTTGACACCAATAGAGTCGTCTCTATCCTCCGAATGTTTTTTGGCACGATCCGCTATTTAAAAAAAAGAAGAAAAATTAATTATAATAGAATCAATAAATTTTCTTAAAGTTTTTTTTTTTTTTTTTCTTTTTTTACCATTAAACTGAAATGCTGGCAATGTATAATATTTTCCATCTAGCAGCGTGAAAAAAAATGGTAAATAATCAAACTGAGATCTTGTTAGATACCGTAAAACGGGGTGAAATAATGACACAGTGCAGAAAAGTCCTTTATATTGACTGCTCTGGAGATCATGCCATTTCAAAAAATTAACTAATCCAGGATATCCCGTTTTTGTGGAAGCGGTTTCCCAAAATTAAAAAAGGCCAAAAATTTGGGACAATCGAGATGAATCTATTTTCCGGGATCCCTAAAACACCCAGGGCATAAAATCTCGAGCAGAAACCTATTTTGGCTTTCCCGGAGTTGTTAAAAATTAAAGCTTGAAGTGCCATTTTCTGACCAGTCAAATCAGTCAATTTCAACCCATTTTACCGTGTGATTAAAAAAGCCTAAACGGGAGAAAAAACTTACTTTGAGTAAAGTTAAGAGAACTCGGTTTTCTCCTCGGTTCTTTTTCAGGACGGATTTTTTCCATCAATTTACTAATTCGATTGTCCGCTTTTTCCTTTTTCATGATTGGACCCGGACAATTTTCATCCACAATCTTCACGCAATTATGACGATGGACGTTTAAATTACAATCTGAAATGAAATGACAAACAAAATTAATCAATTGCTTTCTTTATGGAGTCAAACGCTAGAAGAAAAAGTAAAATAAAGACTATAAAATGATTTATCTTTAGCTGTTAGTTTTTAGGCCATTCTTTAAGTTTCAAAGAAGTGAGGTACTTCAAAAATTTTAAAAAAATTAAAAATCGTAATTTTAGCACTTTTGTTTTAAAGTAAAACAAAGTATAAGAATGCAGAAAATTCTAAACAATCTTTAAAAAAGTAGCCAAAAATTAAGGGATCACATCACTTGCCGACCGTGGAAACTGCGGAATTAGTTTATCACGTAATCATTAATGAAAACTTTTGCTCGTGAATTTGAGCTCCCTCTTACTAATTTCCTTGATTTTTTAAATAATTTTTAAATTATAATTTTGCTCTCAGTTGGCAGTAGTAAAAACTGATAGCTAAAAAAATTTAACTTTACAATGACAGCACGATTACAATCTGAATAAAATGCCAAATTACTAATGTCTTTTAGATTATAAGACTAAATAAAAATTTACTTTTAACACGACTTTCTATAGGTGCTTTAAAAAATTACTTTTCTTACGATACCATCGAAATTCGCGTTCATCCAATTTTTAAAAATTTATGTAACGGAAATCAAAACAAAAAAATTGTGGTAGAAGAATAAGAAAAGAGCCAAACGCTCTCAAAAACGTTAAATGCTCTGTCGCCACTACTATGATTATCACCGGAAATTGGTCGATTTTTTTTCTCTATGCTTGTCTTCAATCATGACGTCATATTAGTTAATTACCAGAATGCGTCCAACTACGATGTCAATAATAATATAAAGACTTCGGAAATAAAAACTTCGACCAATGTCTAAACAATGTGTTTTACCATCTGATGGACAAAGCAAAAATGCGTTTGCGTTTTTTTTAAAATTTTGAACAATGTCAGTTTTCAAACTTTCATCTAAATCTTTTTTAAGTTTTCAAATATTTCCAAGTTTGCTTTCCAAATTAAATTTTAGAAATCGTATACTTTTAGATATTTCTGATAAGACCAATTTAAAAATTGGTTTGCACTTGTTTCATTCAAACAAAAGCAAGTTTAACGTACCCGAATTAACTTACTAAACCATTATTTACGAACTTGAGTTTGACATTTTTTTTAAATTTCTTAAAGCCTACTTCGATATTAACCGGTCAAACGTTTTAAAATGCTAATGTTGATATTTCCGAACAAATAAATCGAAACTTTGACAACGTAAAAACCACTGCTCGAAATAAAAGTTCTTTGTATTACTTTCGTCATTGCAAAATATTCTGAAATTAATTCTTCGACTCTTGAATTCACCTCTTACTTTAAAAGCTATCCAAATAACAGCCTTAAATTAAAATTGACTTTTGCATCATAAAAAATAAACATACTTGTACATTGATATCCTTGGGGACCGATGCCCCAAATAATAAGTTGGCAATGATTGCAATAGGTAACGGTATAATATTGATGAGCTACGAAGTTATGTCCGCGGATCTGAACTTTCCGCGATTTCCCAAACCAAAGCTTCGTCTTAAAACTTTTGTCCTTCGAAACGAACGTAGGGCAACGCTCAAAAACAGCACTGGCATGGGGTCCGCGTAAGCCGAACAATTTAGCCATTATGGTTCCTAGAGCCGCAGAGGTCGTAAAACGGCGCATGTCTATATTGTCTTTCTCCATATCTTCCCTGGAGAGAAAAAAAAAATTGTTATGAAAAATTTTAAAAAAGGAAAAACAATTTTCAAGAAAACTTACAGGTACGGTTCTAGCTTTGGCATAAGAATAGATTCCACGATTTTCATTTCCTTGCTTTTATCGTGTATGCTTTCGTCAAGTTGAGCGTCGGATGGGCCAAACAATGTCCCCAACCCAGCGGTCCTCTTCTGCTGGAAATCCAACAGTTGTTCGTTCAATTCTTCTCTGGCTTTCTTCCTCGCTTTCCCGAATACTGCCCTTAAAATTTCTTCTTTGTCCGATTCGTTTAAAAGAACTTCGTCAATCTCCCGGGCGCAATTTTCGTCCACGTTGGTTAACCGAAGTGGAGCTCCTGGGACGAGGAAGCTAGAATGGATTTCGTACGCCCATTTTTTCATTTCTTTTGCGTTCCCTAACTTGTATAGATCCGTAATTAAATAAAATAGCTAAAAAATACAAATAAAGAAATCAATCAATAATAATAGCAGGTACATCATTCATGATTTAAGGGAGAAAAAAAAGTACGTACCAAACTGGAAGGATCACTATTAGATATCACATAATTCATGAAAACAGCTAAATGTGCGTGGTGTTGATTTAATATAGTTAGACTTTTAAAAGGACCGTGGTCTTCCAGTTGACTCTGAAAAAAAAAAAAAAACAATCATCAGTAATAATTGTATTAGCTCAGTGGCATGATTATTTTTTTTTTTTTTTTAAATCAATTTTACAGCAAAAGCAGGTTTCCATTCTACAGAAAAAGACTTGCTGCTGTCCCAGACCTATTTCGCTTAAAACAGTTTCAGTCAGCCTTTACACTGTCATAATCTAATTTGCAACATTAATTGCTTCATCCTTGTTAATAAAGTTTAGTTAAGATTTATCTTTGGAATCAGTTAAAACAAGCGCTGCTATTCAGAATTGGAGTAGTCTTATTTAAAAAAAAAAAAAAGACCTCAGAAGACTAATTTTTAGGATTAACCTCCTTTTGCAAATGTATTAAGCTTATTTAAAAATTTGATTTAATACTGGGGCACAAATCTTACGACAGCCTTGTAACAGTCTTTACCCAATAGTCAAACTCCCAACACATTTCTGCTATATAAGGCACAAAATGGAATAATAATACTGACAAATTGTTCTAAAGTAATATGTTGAAACGCTATCACCTTATAAATTTCAATATTCAAAAAAAAACGCTCACCAATTCCTGATCAGAGGTATCATCATCTTCCATTGATATGATACTCTGACCTATAGGCGTGCTGGCATGAGGACCTGTACTTCCCCTTAAAGGTGAAGAATCTGGAGTATGGTCGCCAAAAGAGCGAAGGTGAACGTCATCTTCTCCATCATCTACAAGTACATTAACAAATCATTAAATCTGAACCTACGTTTTCACTCCTAAAGCCACAAAGCTTGATTATCAAACTTAGATCAGAAAATTTTTCAGAGGACAATTGCAAAGAATTGAGGATCCTATGTTTTCCTAAAAATACATACCGACTAATCCTCTGTATGGAGGAGGAGGAGTCCCAGATGGAGATTCGTGAGGGGAATCGACATCGCAGGAACCGGGCTGACTTTTTGAACGTTTGTACAAATCCTGCATCGATTCGGATGCGATAAGTCTTTTTGAAGCCTCGGCCACTGATGCATTGTGCGTGTTTGTTTGAGATCCCAGAGGATCCGGATTCGATTTTGTTCGATGATGTCCTAGCATCGATGAGGTTTGAGTAGGAGCCTGAAAAAGTTTGAATAAAGAAATAAGAAAATAGAAAAATACTTTTGTTTCACTTCTGCAGAATCTTAAAAAAAAACGTATTACCATGAGCTAGATTCAAACAATAAAAATTTATTAGGCATTCATTGGTACAAACAAAAAAAAAAAAATGTAATATCAATTTATTAACTCACAATTTTTTGCATGTGAACTTAAAAATAACAAATGCTATCTTTCGACAAGCAAATTGATTTTAGTTAAAATTTTCAAGGTCAAGCCAGTAAGCCAATTTGAGCGCCATTTTTGGGAAACGAACCAAGTTTCTAGACGGGCGGCTGAATGAATGCCCTACTTATAAAATACGGTTTAGGATTTTACCTCTCATCATTTCCAAATGATCTACTTCTTTACTTTCTTTCCTTAAATTTCTTAATAGCTGGATTTCTTTCGCTTAAACAGTACTTCCAGCAACAACTACGCTGTTCACAAGATGGCACTTTGATCTCGACAGACTGAAATGTTTTTTTTTTTTTTTTTTTTTTTTTTGAAAAAAGATTTTTTTGTTTGTACTAATTCGTATTTTTACACTTTATTCTACAGTCATATCTCAACTGGTTGTTGCACACTAAAAATGTCACTACTCCACTTATGAAAAAAACGATAAATAAGAAGAAATTATAAGTTTTGCCCAATAAAAAATTGGTACTGCATAACTCAAAGCGTTGCTGTGAACCGAAGCGGTCAAACTGTGACCTTCGGTAGGCTTCGACAGCCTTCGGAAGTTCTTCGGAAATGAATTCCTGGAATTCAGTCTGCGAGGTTTTAGCATGCACGTAAACCTATCTTTTACATCGCCGAATGAAATAATATTAAAGGGTGGTTGTGATATAACGCGCCAAGCGTGGAATGATTATTTTTTGGGTTCGTTTTCATAGTATGATCATTTTTTGAATGAATTGCCTTTAATTTTGGTATTTCAAAAAAAGCTATTAAATAGATCATATTACGATTCAAAAAATTTTGTACATGTAATGGCATTAAAAATTGCGTTAAGATAAAATAAAAAAATAAAAAAATAAAAAAAATTGGAGTTGCCTTCCGTCGATTTCTTAGAAGCGCTGTTGTCAAATTGAAAACACTTGCTCCAAGGTTATTTAATCAAAATTTTTTGTCACTTTCATTTTTCATATGCCTAACAATCAAAAATAATTTTTACTTCTGTTTATTCATACTTTACGAAGCCATTTCAGCTATAAAAGATTTCCAAAACTGTTTTAATGCTATTTCGGAAGCTGGTAGTCTTGGCGCAGGAAGTAAATCATGAAGTTTTTTTTTTTTTTTTTAAATGTAACATCTTTGTTTACGCCATCTTGATTCTTGAGGAGGCTTGCCATCAGCCAAAATGTTACAGCGCCTAAGTTGTTCAATGTGGGAGAGGGCTGATTTTTCTTCAAACATTTAGGCATTTATTCTCCTACAACTTATTTGCTAAAATAAGAAGCCAGAGAAAGATTGAAACTTACGTTTGACGGTTTTTAAATTCAGATGTACATAAGTTCGAATCTAGCTTAGGGCAAAATTTTTTATTTTTTTGAGGAAAGTATAGAGGGGACATTTAAAAGCCAAAAGAAAAACACAACTTACCGCCGTTTTATTAACATTAGAATCGCCCAGTCCACCGCCAGGCTGGTTAGAGAGGGAAGCAGCACCGTTATTAGAAGGCACTTGCAAATTATTGCATCTTGGAGGCAATGGAGGACCTCCACCGGTGGAGACACGATTAGAATTATTAAGAGAGTGAAAGGATCTGTTCCTCGTCGGTAAAGGCGGAGGGGTTTCGACGCTTCGAGCGTCGACGCTTTCTCCCTCCAAAATGGTGTGGATTTGGAAAGGATTCGTGGGTGAGGTAGGTGTAGAAAAGGCATACTGCAAAAAAACAAAAAAAAAAAAAAAGACAAACCAAGAGTTTTGTTAATAAAGCACAAAAAGACATCATTTTTCACGCAATTTTTTGGCAATAACTTTTTTGGGTTAGTCCCCCTCACCAAAAGCCGAAAAGTAATTTTATTCAAATTAGTTAAGAGGAGCCAAAAAAAAAAAAAAAAAAAAACAAAGACGCCGTGATTGAAGTTTAACAGCAAAAAAATTAGAGATTATAAAAGGAGTTTTATCGTCTTTCGACGAACTGCATAAAATGATTTTCGTTTATTATTGAATCCCAAGACCATGGACCGTTCGTAATTCCGTTTCAAGGTTATTTTGCCTCTTTTGAGGCACTGCACAGGAGACGGTAAACCAATTTAAATAGACTTTTATCATTTTTAATATACGACCGTTCGGCGATCAATTACGAAAGTAAATCCGTTATTGCCAAAAAATTTAAACGAATAATATAAGCGAAAATTAAACACTATAAAATTACGAACTACACCGTTTAATTAACACTCGGATTCTATTTTACTACAAGAGAATGACATTAACTTGTTCGCATGTAAACGCATGGCATGCCTAATTTAAACCGGTTACGTCGTGATTTTATAAAAATGCGATTTTATTTTTAAAAAAATTATTACTGATAAAATGTTGTCTAAACATTTAAGATTTTTTCAGGAGCCAATACTATATCCACGTCATCAGGAAAATGGAGGTAGTTTATTTTTGTTTTTAAAAGCACTTGATGTTTCGCGAACAAATAAATTACCTCCATTCTGCTATGGCGTAAGTGGTATTGTCGACCTCTTAACATGTTTAATTTCATTTTTCTGGTACCTCACCTGAACCTGCACGGAAATAATACAGTAAGCAGCTTTCGCCATCCTTCAAAAAACACGTTGTCCCAATACTGTTCAAAATCTGAGAATAAACTTATCAGTTTAATTCGCCATGAGTCAATAATATATCGGACTTATCGGACCAGAGTCATTTCGGTGGAAATGCTAGTGTTTGCAAACAAAGTTCATAGGTTTTTTGCAAATGGCTCCCAGAGAGCAACTGATATGCACTAAATTTAGATGTTGTGCCTAAGGTCTGGAAATTCCCGCGATTGTCAGGAAAAATCCCAATCCTAACTCTTCTGGTTTTTCCTGCTAAAGAAAAGTAGAAAGTGAAAGTTCCCTGGAAACGCCCATGCTCCCGGCAGATTTTTATTTCCGAATCTAGAGAAACTATTTGGCACATAAACGGAAAATCCCGAATGCGAAATTTCTAAATCTCCGCTCTATTAAAGCGGAATAGCTATTTTGCATATCCGCTCATAAGAAGTGAATTTTTTGGCTACTTTTTTTTAGCACATCCCTGTTATTTTTCCGATTTTTCAGAGCCTACCCGGGGCCCAAAAAGTGTAAGTTAAAGAGTGGGTTTAGGGATGAATACTGCAGCAGCGCGAGGAGAGACGTAATGCGCCAGTTACTAAGGAAAAAAAAAAAAATTCGGCCAAAAGGGCCGAATCCGCATGAGGCGAACACACAGATTGGCGTACGGCTCTTTAGTGCTCTGTAGCCTCTAATCCGAAATTAATTTAAATAAAAATAACATATAGGCCACAATTTTTTGAAGCAGGAAATTGAAATGCGATTTGATTGATAGGATTTCAGCATCACGTAGCCTAACTTTGCATTTTTGAAGCCCTTTCCCCGTTTTTTCCAAGGAACAGTAAGATTTTTTCGAAATCTAGGTAAAAATGAATATAAGCTTCCCCTCCTCCTCCCCTCCCCTTTAATTTTTTAATTTACAAATTCCCGAATTTCAGAAGCGCCAAAAATCTCTTGTTGTATGTAACACCAAAAAAAAATCAAGAAAGAGAAACAACATTCCCGATTTTAGCCACTTTTAGTTTTTATTTCGAGATTGTGGGAATTCTAGTGATTAACCGCTATTTTCAAATGACAAGCGCGCAATTATTTTTCATTAGCCAAAACACACCCAAAATAAAATTTTTCTATTAACCAGGACGCAAAATTAATTTTTTTTGGCTTCAAAACCGCCCAAATAATTTTTCTAAGAGAGGAAAAAAATTTTTTTTGGACGCAGCGTTGAAAAGTTTAAGACGCCTTTGCAAAATAAACGCGTAAAATGAGATCTTTGAGGTACCAGAAACCAGAAATTTGGGATTGTTAAAAAAAAAAAAAATTCGTTGAAAAATAAATAAATTACCTGTTTTAAAAAAATAGTCAATGAGGCACTAGTCGAAGCACGATCACCACCACACCAAAACCAACAAAAAGTGCAAAAAAATGAAAGCCATGAATTTAAAAAAAAAAGGAAGGTAAAAATATAAACTCTGAAACTTTTTCGACATTAACATTCCGAAGGGAAAAAAAACCGTTTTGATTTCATTGAAACAGAAGTCGCCATGTGCGTAAAATACGGGTAATTATGTTCCTAATCTGCTTTTAGCAAGTTCCATTTAATTTTATTTCTTCGGCCTTACAAGAACTGACGCAAGCTTTTTATTTCCCAATGCACATTTTCACCCAAAAAAATAAATAAATAAATAACGAAAATTTTTAAACGGAAAACCCCGGAAACGTTTAAAATTTCTTAACTTCCGGCTCAAAACCGGGTTTTCGACTGAAGAAAAAAAAAAAAAAAAGAAAAAAGGGTGATGGGGAGTCCAAAATGAAATTCGAAATATCGTAATAAGCAAAACGTAAATAAATAAAAAAGAATCTTGTCTAAACAAATGATGGGAAAGACAGTAAAAATTTATTGATGGACAAAGTCAAATCTAAAAATAAAAAAAATAAAAAGTTTAGCTCCTTTTTCTTTTTTTTTCTTTCTCTCTCTCTCCCCCTTCATTCATCTCAAAAAAATATTAACTTGGAAGTCGCTTTTCACACTTCAAAAAATGACAGTGACGTGAGGTTTGGCTTTTAGATTTATCGTTTAATGTTTTGCATATTTTAAAATATTAAATCAGTAGCGGGTAAGGTGTTCAAAAAAAAAAAAGTGGATTTTGTTGGAGCGGGTACTTTTTTCTTTTTTTTTTTTTTCTTCGTGATTATCGCAGGGCAAAAAAAAAATCATTTATAACTCAAACTCTAATTAAAAGTCGTTCGAAAGAACAAGCGATCGATAGCAAACGGATATTTATAATTAGCAATAAAAATTTGAGTTATGGTTTATGGGACTGAATCAGGCCCGTAGCCGAAGAGTATGCTAAGATGGGGCACAACTCCATATGACAGGTTCTCCCCCCACCCTTTTCGCGTAAAAAGAAACACGTTTTCGTCAGCACATTTCCTTTGTTTTAAATAGTAAAAAGAATCGGTGGAAACCGGACTCCGAAAATCTTTGAGCCACTATCAGGGATGGCTATGGCCCTGGAGGTAATTTATGGATTATTAGAAAAGATGATTTCCTTACCGTATGCTCGCTTTGAGCCGTTAAAGCTTTTAGCTGTTCTTGTAAAACGGTAACACGCCTCGTAGCTCCGTTTAATTCTTGCTGAATCTTGGATTCGCTTTGAGGATCTATGCATTTTGCCAATTCGGAACGGAGCGCGTCCACGTATAACTGTTCCTTTTCTAGCATGAGCCTAAACGTGTGAACTCTCTGAGCGTCCAACTGCCTCAGTTTGTCAACCTGAAAAAAAATATGTATTCAAGAAATTAATAATAATTTCACAATTTTTTTTAATAAAATAAAAAAAAAAAAAACAATCATTTGATTTTTTTTAAATTTAAGTTCACCACTCTTTCCACTAAAAATCTGCAACATAAGGTTAGTAAACTCGGAATGTGAGTCTTTTTCAAAAGGGAAAAGCGGGTTTATTTATCCTCTATATATTACACGATTATTGTTTAGCTTGTAAGTTTATCCAACTCCTTCTCCCATGACCCCTAAAGAGTGTAGTAACATATTTAAATTGTTTAAATTTTGTGATGTATTCAGCATATTTTACAAAGTAATCCCATAGGTATTTTCAAAAATTGCGAAATATTCTGGAAATATTTATGTGATATTTTGGAAAGTTGAAGTTAACTTTCAGCCTCCGGTTGGCTAATATCAAAATGACAAAATATCAAAATTTTGTTAGAATGGTCTGGAATTTCTAAACTGTAGAAATGGTCCGGAATTGCAATTCCCAGACAAAACCTAGACAGATTTTTCCCCATGACTGGACTGATGTCTAGTCTGCTTTAGATTCTGGGTGGCGCATAAAATAAACGAAAGTAAAATTAGTATTTCAATTTCGCCAAACATTTTGCAATTGCGTTTTCCAGCTTACAGAATTTTTAATGAATTTAATTTTTTTGTACTTACATCAACGGGTTGGGGGCCGGTGATCCTATCAGTGGTCCTCGAGTGAGTATGTTGCAAAGGCCTCACATGAGTTGGGGGTGATGTCATGGATGCACTACTCGTCCTTGGTAATTGATTCCTTGAGTTTTGATGCACGGTCAATTCGACATGAGCCGACGCTATAAAAAAAAAAAAAAAAAAAAAATCTTTAAATAAAAAAGAATCATTCGAGATGACGTAATTACTCATAATCAAATACAGGAGAAAAACACAGACAAGATTTATTTAGTTATGAATGCGACGACTCAAAAAAAAAAAAAAAAGATCTTGAGAATCTTATTAGCATAAAATAAGATTTTTTTTTTAAATATAAAGAAAAGCTTCCTTTGGTATTGTTTCATGAGATTTTTACCTTCCACATCTCGTAAAAATGAAATTTAATGGGTGAAAAAAATGATTGGAAGGTATGGGGTCGGCCGACCGATTTTTAAAGTAAAAACATTTCATCATTTTATAGTTTTTGTTTTTTGTTTTTAATTTGAAAATGATACAAAATTTTGTATTCGATTTTCTAATGTAAACAACAGAGATTTTTCCTGCGGTGGAACGAAGGATAAAATAAACACTCGAAAGCCCGGGATGAGGCTAAATTTAATCGTCCAGGGTTGAGAAAATTCGGATCGATTAAAAAAAAACACAAATAAATAAATAAAATAAAACAAGGGAATAGAAGAGTAACAAAATAAGGAAATTAGTAAGCCTACCTATTACATTTAAGGGGGAAAAAGTAAAATCCAGGTGGAGAAATAGAGATATCTATATATAGCAGCACATTTTGTACTACGGAAAGTTTTCGATTTTTAGAAGAAAATTCGAAATTGTAAAAAATGTTCCCATAAGTTCTTTTAGTATCGTATAAAGCTCCGAATGCTTGGAATACATCTACAACAAAATGCTTGAAAGCCAAATGAGGAGTTCCATAATCCACACGGTAAAAATTTTAATGTTAACAGCATAGGGTTGTTAAAAAGTTTATGTTAAAAGTAACATAATTTGCGTGTAGCCTCGAACAAAACATTAAAAACAAAAGAATGTCTTATGGACAATAACATTCTATTTTTTTAACAAAAAAAATGTGTAGCCCTTTTTTAGCAAGTTAACATAAAATTTTTTACCGTGATTGATTAATTTTTTTTGATTTCTATTAAAGTTACTGAACTTGAAATCTTGACTGTTTCCATTTCGATTGTTAACTTCGCTCAATATTCTAACATTTCGGTTTTCCATACCAGGCTTTTGTATGTCGATTCGAAAGTTTTTTGCTTTTAAAGTTTATAAGTTTTTGATTTTAGCTTTTGTGGGGACTGAAACGGTGTAGAAGGAAAAAGGGGAATCCAAAAAAAGAAGGTGAAATGGGATACAGTAAGACAAACGTCTTACTGGACCAGAGTCCTAATGACATAAGGCGATTTCCTTAGGAAATCATGCTTGTTTTATACCGTCGATGTTTTGAGTATCACTCAAAACATAGGCGATATAAACATAATAAGGAAGGACAGGATGGTTGTGTTTTGAAAACATCCAATGTGGGATATTCATATACCACAATTCGACGGGGCAAAAACACAACCACCCTGAACTATCTCTGGTACAGTAAAGTGAAAGCATATATATTTTTAAAAAACAACGATAATACAGAGGTCTTTACAAAAAAAAAATCAGTGCTGGGGCGACTAGTCCAGTGGCTCTCCAGTTGAATCGTGTACTTTGATGGTAATTGATAAGACTGATTTGCTGCTGAGTGCTGAGAAATGAAGTTACTTATAAGTCATTGATGTGAAGTTTCATATTGATATGTGAAGTTGCAAGAAGCCATTGCGATGAAAAAATGGTTACAGCGTAATTAATTCCATGAGAGTAGTCGATTGGTAGAGCCACTAGAAAAGTTGCCGCCCACAACAGGATCTACATTTTCAAAAAATAAAAAAAATTATAAGTACAAAAAAAAGTTAAACAATATTGCCTCTCAAAAGAGAAAAAAAAAATTAATCGAAAGAATAAGTTATTTGATACTTTGAAGGTCATATACGAAATGCTCAATATTGCTGACAGCGCATTTAAAATATTTACTATAATGAACTCAAAGGCAAAAAAAAAAAAAATTGATTTAAAAAATGTATACAACTTGAAATAAATAAACAAAAGTCTAAGCGGTAGTCGGTAATCGTTATCAAATCATCCATTTGCAGTTAGCTGGCTGCAAAATAGCATCGAATACTTTTCAGATTTTGCTACTTTTCTGAGAAAGATTTTTTTATTGGCCTTTATTGGCCTAGATCTATTACGTTTTATTTACTCGGCAACCTGAAAGTACTGTGAATATACCCCAGGACATAATAGTCTTGGTTAGACAGAGGCTAAGGGCGTCACTCTATCGGCTCTATTTTTCGCATATCTAACCCTGGGTATCATTGGCCAGAATACCCCTGCCTAGATTTTCTTTCCTGCTCAGGTTGGCTGCCTGACGGGATTGTTTTTCGACCTTGTCTGGTCTAGATCCTGTGTATGGTTTGTTTATTAAATGAAAGTATTGCCTAATGTCAATATTAGACCTAGTTCTGAATCCTTAAAATAATCAAAATACCATATATCCGTGTCAAAACTAGTCCTTTATCGAATCAAACATACCTCCACTAAAAAACAGGTAGTGGTTCTGCACCACGTACAGAGGTCTGGGATTGGGCAGAAGCTTTATTTTACGCTAAACCCAATCCCTGGTTGAAAAGTACAACCTTTAATTATCACATACCATTCTGCGTTAAAAAAAAAAATTATAAAGCTATCTTCGACATACCGCTTAACCTTTGCAATCCCTATGATCTGATTTCTGCCGTTTGCTAAAAAAGAAAAAACTCGAAACAGGGTTCGTCCGCTCGCCGTCATCCGTCCAAAAAAAACATAATATCATAACTTCAAAATAAATTCATCCACATGACGATACGACGACGAAGCGAACGACGATTCTAAAACAAAAAATAAAAATAAAAAAAATACTGGAAAAAATTCTGTCATTAGGGCTGATTGATACTTAAAACAAACGAAAAAAAAAGGAAACACTTGGTCAGCTTAATAAGAAAAGAAAACGTAAGACAATGGTAATAATCTTCATACTAAAAAAAAAAAAAAATTGCTACGTTTAGCATTTCATGTATGACCTATTTAAATAATAAAAAAAAAGAATATGCTTGTAATCATTTAAAAAAAAAAATTTCAATTCAACAAAATACTGCTTTCACAAAAAAAAAAAAAGGAAAAATGTTTGTTCGGGGGAAACTTTTTGGTTTAATAAAAAAGGAATGATAAAAAAAAGGAAGGAATTTTATTCTACACCTCTTCAATCCTACATGACAAGAGTTCGTTTTCCCCAAAAAAAAATTATTTTGGGGCCCATAGCTATCACCAATAATGTGGTGACTGCTTTCCCAAAAATTAAAAATAATTTTGGGGGCCCACCGCTATCACCAATAATGTGGTGACTGCTTTCCCAAAAATTAAAAATAATTTTGGGGGCCCACCGCGATCACCAATAATGTGGGGACTGAAACGGTGTAGAAGGAAAAAGGGGAATCCAAAAAAAGAAGGTGAAATGGGATACAGTAAGACAAACGTCTTACTGGACCAGAGTCCTAATGACATAAGGCGATTTCCTTAGGAAATCATGCTTGTTTTATACCGTCGATGTTTTGAGTATCACTCAAAACATAGGCGATATAAACATAATAAGGAAGGACAGGATGGTTGTGTTTTGAAAACATCCAATGTGGGATATTCATATACCACACTTTTCATCAGCACTAAAATAATTTTGTTTTGACAGTTTTTTTTTTAATTTTTTTCCCGTTAATTTTAATTATGATTATGATTACGGTTTTTAGCAATAACTTTGTTTCCTTTCAATTTTTTTAAATTAAATTTTGAGTTGATCATATATTTTAAACTCGCACAGGAAAAGAAATCAATTAATTTAAGAAAATAATAATTCTTAATTTTTTTTAAGTTTAATTCCGTACGAGAGAGGTCAACTAACGTGTCTCGTTCAGTTTTAAATTGGAGATACGTTAGTTAGTAGTATCTTTTCTCGGCATTAGAATATCCTCCACAATTTTCGCTTTTAAGCGACTTTTTAAAATATTCAAAATAAATTTGAGCCTCTCGAATGGGCCTTGGGCTACTGAGCACAACACATTTACTAACAAAGACCGCGCACTCCAAAATTTTTTAAATTTCAGTTTATTACGGTTATTTTTGAATATGATTTTTATCAAAAGTGCTTTTAAAAAAATGGTTTTAAAAACTGTTTTTAACAAATTCCTATTTTAATTTCGTTTTTCGATTATTTTATTTATATTCAATTCGGTTTCGATTTTTCCGCATTTAAAAATTTTCGATTATGATTACGATTACGATTACGATTCGATTAACAAACAACCCCGGTTTACAATCTTAAAAGTTCTATATTTTCAGCAAATTTAGTTTTTAGGTAAAAAAGCTCTATATTTTAGGTCGCCCCAGACAAATTCCGGTAGATACACTGAAGTGTTAATCCTGATCTTTACTTTTCAGAAATCAGAAAATTTGAAATTATTAAAAAAATCGAAATTTTACAAACATATTAAATTCCAATACCCTTATGTCGCTGTAAAATATTTTTTCGAACAGTGCTCGGTTCTCAAAATCCAGACTTGCACCTTCGATTTTAAATAAATACAAAAAAGAATTACTTCCGAACGCATCCAACAAAAACAAAAGTATTTTACAATAAGCTTATTTCAATACTTTGTGACTTGTATGATAATTAACATCTTCCTTTAATAAAAAAAATACGCATAATATTTCCATTCAAATAACCATATGAAAAAGGAAACGAAATAATAAAAATAAAACCATATACATAATATTAAAAAATTAAATATCTTCATGCTTTTTTTTTTTTTGAAGAATCTGAAGAAGCTATTGAGACGTCCAATTTTTTTTAATCGCTCAATTTTAAAGCTTCTTTCACAAAAATTATTATCTTTTTTTTAAATTCTCAATCGGTGCTAATTTATTAAACATTTTTGCACAAATAAAAGGCAGCAGAGAGTTTATGGTGCTTAAGTTCTATGATGTTCGTAAAACTAAATTTGGGTGAATCTTATGTTCGTGGCAAGACAGAACTCTTTAAGTTTAAGAGAAATTTCATAAGTTTCGTCACAAACTTTAAATTTACCGAAACTTTATCTGACTAATGTCATTAAAACATTCGGTTTCTCAGCGCATTTATCAAAAGTTCTCATTTTGCTCTTTCCTTCACATTTTTTTTTCTATAAAAAAAGAATAGTGTGAATTTGGCGTTGATCTTAACAAGAGAATTAATTTACATTCAAAAAAATTAGAAAATGAATAACTAAACATGTGACACACTTATAAAAATGTAAACGTTTTATTTAAATGATTTAAAAATGAAAATGGTTTTCCATTCATTCAAATAACTTTAAATGAAAAAAACTGGATAAAGGTAAATTTCAGAGTCAGCTTTAGGTGATTCAGGAGCAAGATGCTCCTTGAAGAACAACACTTTTTTTTAATGGCAAAAGCACCTAAAGAGTCGTGTCTCCATTAGCGATTTATCCGATGATCGGATTATCCGACCACCGGAAGTACTGTACTTTCGAACACTAGGAAAAAACTCGAACTTGAAAATAACAATGGCATATTCGGTATTTTGTTTATGTTTTTTGCGTGCGGGATATTATTTTTTTGCGTAGAATCTTCGGATTTGGAATAATAAATCTCTTTCTTTAATATCCCGCAAGCAAAAAATGAAAACAAAATAACGAATACGCCATTTTTATTTTAAAGTTCGAGTTTTTTTCTAGTGTTCGAAAGTACAGTACTTCCGGTGGTCGGATAATCCGATCATCGGATAAATCGCTAATGGAGACACGACTAAGGTTTTACTGTGTTGGCCAAAAAAAATTAATGTTAAAAAAAATTGTTTCGGTGCTTTGAGCTCCTTATAACGTTGAATCTCCTTATGCAAGCTAATTAAAGCAAAAAAATATTTTGCAAAACATTTGAAGCTTGCAGTTAGACACAAGATTTTTGGTCAGAGAAATTTACCTTAAATAATTCTTTTAATTTAAATGGGTAAAAGTTGTAAAGTAGGATTAAGCTTAAATGTTTTAGCAGCTTTCCGCAAAATAAGAGTCAAGTCTCCCAAATCCTTGGAAAAATTCTGGTATTTATAATCCTATCCTCGGATTAATCCCGTCATCCAATCTATCCGGAAATGAAACCAAGTTTTAAAATTTTTCTACATGTAAAATGCAATTTTCAAAGAATTTATGTCACTGAGGTTTCAGAAGTACAAATATTTTTCGTCATTCAAATAATCTTTTGAAAAAATTTTCATGCTTCAATGAACCTAGTTTGAAATATTTTCTACTTTGAAAACGATTGCCTTAATAACATTGCTTATAACTTGCAACATTTTTTTAAAATGCACATGATTAAACAAAGTTCTAAAAAACCAGTATCACTTCAAAAAACGATTAGTATACATTTTTCTTATGAATGGTACCAAAATGAAGAGTGATTAAAAAACTTTATGAATATATTTTTGTTTTAAAATCTGCCTAGAAGACCCATTTTTCCACTGTATCCAAATATCAAAGATTTGGTATAATTTCAATTTAAAAAATCCTTAAGAGCCATTTTCATTACAAATGCTATCTTCAAAAAAAAAAAAAAAAAATGCCTAAAATCCTAAACTTTTTAAAGGATTTTTTTAAAAAAATATGACTGCGCTTTTCAAAATTGACGTTTTACTATTCGGGAAATCTTGAAACTGAAAGCTTTTATCATAAATATTAAGATTTGTATTGTTTCTAATTATGTTTTCTCTGATTTACTAATTAAAACCTCTAATGGTAGACGACCATTTCGTGCATAGAGAACTAATATGCTGAACCGTCGATTATACGGAGTTACTGACAGTAACTCTATTTATTACTGACAGTAATAAATATATTTAATTACAAAAAATCATTTTTTTACTGACAAAAGAAATTTTTATTACTTATACAAGTCGACATATTTACTGACCTAAAATTAATTAAAAACTGACACCAAAATTTAAAAAAAAAGTGACGAAAGTAATAAATTAATTAACACGATATTGTTCTCTATTGTCACTCTATTGTCCAAAAACGTCTTTTTTAACAAAATTCTAGTTTAAAAAATGGTTTCAATTTTTTCTATGCCTAAATCTAAGATGCTAATGTTTTTAGTAGCCATTCAGAAGTAATTTCGTATGCAATACTGCCCTTTCCAGAACTAAAACAATGTTATAACGCGTTTTTCCCGTAGGAGTTTGATATCCAAATGTTTCATTAAAACATCTTAATTGCCACCATTAAATTAGATTTTTAAAATTCCAATAATTTCGATACCTTTCAATTTCAAATATTTTATTTTATAGAGGTATAAAACTAATATAAAAAAAATTTTAAAAACCGGCCATGACTCCTTTAAACTAATAAAATACTATTTAAAGTTTTTTTCGAACTTCTTTTTTAGTTGTTCTCGAGCACTTTCCAAACCAAAATGTCTTCAATTTATTTATTATCAAGATTTAAATTATTCAATTGTTTTAACAAGGGTTTTAAACAATTTTTGAAGCGTTTTAAAAATGTTTTAAACATGATTATTTGAAAAAAAAAATGCTTTAAAGGATGACCTAGTAAAAATTATTGTCCTAGTTAAGAGAGTTAAGCATTGATAAGCATCGTTCGCCCCAAAGGAATTTGTATATTTAGCTTACAAATAATACCATTCGATTAGACTTTCCCAAAAAACCTTAGGCTTTGGGCTTACCTCTGATAAGACTGACGACTTGTGTATGTGTCGAACTAGTCACATTCACCCCATTCACTTTCAGTATCATATCGCCTGTCATAAGTCCTGCTTTCTCCGCAGCTCCCCCTAAAATAAAAATATAATTAACAATTAATTTTAAAAAAATTATTAAAGATTTGGAATTCTTCAAAAAAAAAAAAAAAAGTAAACAAGGCATTCTCACATCAAAATCGGCAATTAAAAGCTCCTACATTGATTAATAGCAGCGTTCATCAAATAAATTAAAGTGGAGAGAATTAGAGTCCCAGCGTTTCCTTGTACGTTAGATCAATTTTTTATTTAAATCTGGGAAAATTCCGAAATTTTTAACCTTGCCGAAAAAAACAACCATAAATCTACCAATGTTTCTGTTTTCACCGATCGAATGTTTATGTTTTGCGGCTCATAATTTTTCTTCTAAGAATTTTTTTTTTCGGCTCTCCGGAAACGGATGTCTTGAGCATAAGGTTCTTGTTGTTACTGATAATGTAAATGAGAAAAAAATGGATTCTTTGTTAGATTTGATGTACATGCAGCTGATGTTATTTGATAACCGAAAAATAATTAGGAAGATACATTTTTTAAAAAAAATTTCGATGGGAAGCTAAAAAAACAATTAACTTTGTCCTTCGGAGTTTACACACAAGAGTATGAAGCAGATGTTTTCTGTCACATATTTTTAAAGCTTTTTTTCAAAATACAGATTCTGTACTGTGATTTTTTTTTTTTTTTTTTTTTTCAGGAAAAAAAAAAGTGAGTTAGGTGACATTTATGTTTATTGAACATTTTTCTTTTTTATGCCAAGAAAAAATTTTAAAAAAGAATATTTTCCTGTTATTTACTTGACTTTTTCCCTTTGCAGGGATTTGACTCCAGTTTCTGGGAAGAGTCGACAAAGAATACTTTTGAGAAAAGTTTCTTAGAAAGTGAAATCATTCAGCTTTTGTCTCAATTTCATTCTCTTTTTTACCAGACTTCCCAGTCAAAAGAATTGGGATTGAAAATTTTCAACTCAGAAATTTCTCTTTCTGTCAAATAAAAATATGTATTGCAAGAATTATTGACAGAACAGATCTGGAATTCGCATTCTTTTTCGTTTAATTTTTAAAAAAAAATGCCTGTTTCCCAGCTCATATTTGCTGCTAAGAGTTTAAGACTGCAATCAAAAATTCAGTATTTTGCATTGCTTTGTACAGATGAATCATTTTTTTTCTCAATATGAACGCCAAGAAAATTTGTGTTCATTAAGGATATGACTGGTTTTTAATTTCTCAAAACATTTTTCTTTTTTCCCATAAAAACGTTTCCTTTTCCTACTCTTGAGTATTCTTTTCTTCTTTTCTTCACTTTAAGCTATTGGTCAATCATCTACACAAACTCACCTTCCGTAACTGACTGGACATAAACAGGATTATCTCCTGATACTTTCATTCCGTAACCTTTTTCGTCCTTGTGAACAGTTAGCACGACAGTATGAAACCCCGAGTTGGGACTCGGAACTGTTCCATCCAAAGGGCTGTTAGCTGACATTGGACGAGCGCCTCCAGGACGTCTGAAAGAGGATCCATTTCCAATTCCCCCTCCAGTCAGACTCCTAAACAAAATCATTGATTATTACCACCATATAGATAAGAAAAAAGAAAGGTAAATCTTTATAGCATATCCTTCATTATCACAGATGATAACAAAAGAAAATAATACAATCTTAATCCCCAATTAATCATCATTCAAATCATTTTTTGAAAAAATTTTCTAATGGTTGCATATTGAGATGCAGGTGGCCAGACAAGCCCTTTAAAACCACAATGGAGGTGACATCACAGAATGACAGCATCCAAGGTAAGCCTAACAGCGTCGATAAAAGGTTTGTTCAACTTACTTTTCCGCCAGTCCTGGAGGCATATTATCCATTATAGTCAACCGCAGCACCCATAAAACATCCCGATCCGGATTATTAACGGCATTAAATTAACTATCACAACACTCGGGTGTGCAGGTAGGGCACAATAGAAAATATCAGGCCTACGCGAATACGCGAATAAATCGTTAACATACCGGGGTAAATATACCGATACGAGCTTGAAGGTTGCAAGGCATTATTATCGAAAAAAATTATATCAAAACAACATCGATACGAGTCATCAAAAAAAGGCACTAATCACGGAAAATGAATTAAGTCACTTTAAAAACAACAACCAACAAGTGTCCGCCATATTGTACTAAAGTTGTAAAACAACTTTCATCCATAACAAAGTAATCCCGTTGAAAAATTAAAAGTCGTTATTAATTTTAATCTGGATCATCATAAGCGTCTAAATTGGAAATAAACAAACATTGGGAGTATATTTCAAGCGCTTTTGAATAATCCTGATATTGTTAAGTGAAGTAAAAAAAGAAACAAAACAAAGCGGATGAATACTACGCGAAGTCTTCAACGCCACAGAATGTATAAAACATTTTTAAGTTGGCGGTGGGACCGAAGCTTATTATTTTCCGGTAAAATTTAAACCGATTTCTTGTTGTTTTTTGTTCTCCTTTTTTATCTTACTATAATTTAGTCTAAAATCCAATTTTATAAAGTAACAAAACCGTTTGACATTTAAAATCTTAATTTTAAAATTCAGAAAGCAATAATTTTATAATTTTGTTATTTTTTTGAGCGCCGCCAGTAGCACCAACTTTTTCTGTATTTGCAATAACGTCAAAAAAAATTTTCTAATTTGCAAGAGTGCCAAAAACTTTGCCGTTTTAGTTCCAGGACTGCCGATTTAAGTTATTTCCTTAATAAGAGCTCCGAAATAAATTTTTCTGATGAGCTGTCAGCAACATTATGGAAATTTAAAAGAGCCTAAAAAAGCAAAGCAACTACTTCGGAACTGGTAGCCCAAGAGATGTTAGAAGGACTCTACCAATTCTGGAAAACTGGCATTCTGGGAAACTCTTCAGTCCCTTGACCCGTCTTGCACATCACTTCCATAACTAATAATTGTTTTCGAAAGATATTTTCCATTCCTAAGGAAAGGGTCATAAAAAGTAAATAAATTAACAAAAGTTTTAGTATTAAAAAATTTAATAAAAAATTAACACACCGGTAATAAAATCTGGACGGTACCATAATCACAAAATTGCTTAAAATCTTTTAAAACCCAAAACGTGCATCAGTGCAAAATGAAACATAAAAAGCCCGAACAAATTAAAATAATCAAATAATCGTATCGAAGCTTTCGAAAAAAAAGGATAAAAGAAATCGTGAGGCAATTTAGCTTCTAACCCAGGCGGTTCCGCGAATTCTTTAACCGCTGGTTCCGTTAAATCGATAAAATGGACGGAAGTCGATAGTTTATAATACTGAAGTGCACTTGAACTTTTACAATCAAGCAAATTACATTCCAAAGTCAAATCCTTCGGTTTGCCAAACTGAAAAGAAACCCCTAAAATTTTGGCTTGGGGGTTCGTAAAGGAACCTATGTTGGAAAAAGCGACGTCGATTATCAAATCGGTGATAACGTTTTTGCAGACTAGATTGTTTGAGATCTCTTTAAAACTAACTTGACTAGATACGACTGAAAATGAATCGATTAAAACTTGTACCCAGTCTCCGGTCTCCTCGACTTTCGAATTCCCGAAAGTGGCCACGAAAAATTTTTTGGAGGTAACATCGGACAAGTACCTCCCGATTAAGTAACCGAAGATGTTGTTTTGCAACTGAGCGCATTTCCCTTTTTCGAAATCGTCTTTCTTGAGACCCAAGGAGCACGTGAAATGCCCGTTCTCTTTAAAAAGCACAGGGATTCGATTTTCCAAAGAGCATAACCCTTTTGATATTCCGAAAATGGAGAGCCAATCGCTTGGATCATACGAAAGCTCAATCCTTCCATTTTGACCAAAGTATTGTTCGAAGTCGAATTGTTAATTTTCCTACCGGCTATAACGGGTTTGCCGGGGAGGTAGCCGGGATTTCCGCTTTTTTCGAAAACTTTTTTTGTCGCGTTGGCCCAGCGGAAATCCACGCTGATCCGCTGTAGAACGCTTTCGTTTTCGTTTGTGGAGACGTTTCGAAGGTGAAAAAGAGCTTTGATTTCTTTGATACCTTCGGTTCCGTTGTGAAAGATTACGTACCGGACGTCGGTTACGACGTTCAGACATAAACCGCTGCAAAATTTCGGATTTTCCGATTTTTTGGAACAGTTTTCGAAATTTTTGCCTGTACAAATGTATGACGTAACGTTGACGCAGGTTACATTCAGACATATCTAAAAAATAAAAAAGATAATGAAAAGTTAAAAGGTAGCCTTGGCAAGCTTCAAACAGACAAGTCTATGTTGTAAGGTCTCCTATCTTCCCAATATGGGGGGGATATGCAAAATTCAACTGTTGAACAGTTGAATAATTTCAGTCGCTTAACTTATGTCAAATAATTCAAAGCATAAATCAACCTATCCTTTGCACTTATCAACTTACTTTTCTAGGATCATTTAAGTCCGTTTTATTAACATCCGACGGCGAAGAAATGATGTTCATATTCTTGATATAAAACGGAATATCCAGTCCTCTGGAACTTTCGCATTCGTTTTTATTTCTTGGCCCTATCCTCGAGCATTCCGTTGCAAAATTCACCAAATAGCGCACGTTATAAGATGAAGAGCATCGGAGATTAAAACTAGTTGTAGGGATACCTGGAAATACATTTGGAAACGAATTCTAAGAAAAAATCGATTTTAAACAGGTTATAAAAACGCTCCAAAAAAATGTTTTTAAAAGTTTATCAAAAGTAAATTTATTAAAATACTTACTGAACGTATTAAGCCTCTCATTTTTAATCATCCATATCAAGCTCTCCGTTCTATAGGGAACAGAATAAAATTTATTTTCATTAATGCCTTTTAGCGAAAATTGATACATTTTTTTCCTTCTCATCATCTCATTGAAAGTTTTCAAAGATGTTATGAATGATTTCGATTTATAGGACAATTGTGAATGCAGATTATCTTTGACAATGCAAAACAATCTGTTTTCTGTTTCCACAATTTTGTGCTTTGTGTTGTTTCTATAAATAAATTTTTTGGTGTAACAGTATCTGCTATCGTGGTGGACATCCAGATCTTTGCATTCGGTGAAGACGGAACGTTGAAAATAAGAGCAATCCTCGTCGCAACAACAATTCATGTCGCATTCGTTAATTTTTAAGTCGCAAAAGCAAACATCGTTTGTTTTGTTGAAATCATTGCGGAATGTAAGGGGTGTGGGGGTTGTTGTTGTTTGTTGACTTGTTGACGTCGTTGTTGGAAGAGTGGTCGTTTCGGTTGTAACTTCACTAGAATCTTTGTTGATGTTATCAGCGGGATTCGTGACTGCAACCGAATCATTAAATAATTCAGCTTCCTCTATTGTTGTGTTTTCATTGACTACATCTGTGTTCAAATCAAGCAATTCTAAATCTTCTGATTCTCTGAGTTCTTGCAAGCATGTTGCATTATCTTTACACTCTTCTGATTCACCTAACGAATTGCAACATTTTAAGCAAAAGAAAATACAAAAAGCTATAAACAACTTCATTTTTTTTTAGCTTTTGCTACCATTCAATTCCATATTTATGAAAATTTCTCAACATGACACCAAGTTCAAAGTGAACTTTCCCCATTGTTTCTGTCTGTAATCGATACCTATCACTCCCAGTAAAAATGATATCTGAATTTTTTAACTGAGGGCCACCTCCTAAAAAAAACTGTGTCACCTCATCTTTCAATGATCCAATTGGTCTCCAAGTTACACAAGTTAAATTATGAGTTCCAGGAGATGTAGGAACATATAAAAAACCATATCCATATAATTCGTTTCTACCAAACTCGTCTTGATGGTAGACTTGTAAATGAATCCTTGGCCAGCCTTGTATGCCTTTGGTGGCAAAATGAATGTCTATTGGATGGCACCAGTAGGCAGTATTATCAAACTGAGGAGAATCAATTTGTGTTTGACCTTCTTTAAATCCAGAAATTAACTTCCAACTGCCTCCACAATGTATGCCCCATTTGCAGAAGAGACTTTGTTTTGGAAAGTCACTGGCACCAATTATTTGGCCAATAATGTGGCATTCCGCCATTTAAAAAGTCTCCATGAAGAATTTTGTTCCCTGAAAAGATTAAATATTGAGATGAGATGTGGGAAGGTTTGTTTGACAAGCATGGCAGGAGAAAAAAAAATAAAATTAGCAACTGAAGAAGAGAAGTCTTTCATTGGCATGTCAAAGAGTAGCCGCAAGTGCAGGACTTTATGAGGGCTACAAAATTTTTATAAAGTTAACAATAATTGCGAAGATTTAAACTAATAAAATTGTACAATAATATTATCACTATTTTTGTTTTCCCCAAATTTAAAAAAAAAATCGCAAATCGGAAAACATTGTAGGCAAATAAAAAAGACGTAAGAATAACGTAATTGCAAAAACAAGCTATTCCATTAATTAGATCTTATTTACATTCTAGTAAGCCTCATTTACTCGGCTTAGTAAAATACTAAATCACTCATAAAAATAAATTAATTTACCTGATTTTTAAAATGAAATTGATTGCAAAAAGACGCTTTTTCAAAAACACAACAAACAAAAAAAGTGTAACTAGAAATGCGTCGTGTAAGCAGAAAACTTGGGCGTCCATTTTAATTACTCTATGATTCGTCGTATGCTCTGCCATTCCGAAAATCTTTGACAAAAAATTGAAGTTAAACTTGTATTTCGTGGTTTGAAAAATAAATGTGTTTCTAAGTAGTTACTTTAGCATGTTATATTAATAGACTTCTTTGATGATTTGTGATTTTAGGGATGAATTTTCTTCGATTTGGCGCTTTTCCCGACATTGAAACAATACTAGAAGGCGGTGGCACTGCAGAATAGAATAGTCGATTTTGCTGTAAACATAAATGAGAATGGGGAAAAGGAAATCCCAAGCTTTAATCGATTCTTCTGACAGCGACAGCGATGATTCTGGCTCCGATTTGGATTCCGTAAGTGTCTGGCCTTGTTTTCCGCTAGTTTTTATTACGAGGGATATTAGTCTTCTTTTTTATTTTGACTTATTCAAATGACGGTGTTTAGAAAGATGTCAACCATTTGCTTCGTTCGTTTGCAACGTCAAAGAAATTATGACTCAAAGTTATGTAAGATCTGTTGAAATCTTTTAACAGAATCTTCTATTTAAATGCGATAATATTTATTTGATGCGGAATTACCCGAGGGATCGATAAAATAATACGTCACGTTTGTTTACAGGGGTTACTGTCATTGTCTAAGAAGAAGAAAATTAAAGGAAATGAAAATGACTCTGAGGGTGAAGATACAACGAAGAAACCAACATTCACATCTGATTCAGAGGATTCAGATGATGAGTGGGGAAAGGACAAATCGAAAAATAAAATAAAAAACAAACCAGGGAAACGGACAGGGAAAAGAACTGTGACAAAATCTTCTTCAGGAAGTGAAAATGAAGCAGAGCCGGAAAAAACTGAAGAGAAGAAATCATCTGAATTGGAAGAAGGAGAAGTATCTGACTCTGATAGTGGATCTGATTCAAGTGATAGCGAGGAAGAATTTAATGATGGGTATGATGACCAGCTCATGGGAGATGAAGAGGACAGGAAGAGACTTGCCCAGATGACAGAAGTTGAAAGAGAACAGGAAATTTACAAAAGAATTGAGCAAAGAGAAGTTATGAAGACAAGGTTAGTTGCAAAGCATGTTATTGTGTTATATTATTATTATTAAAATAAATTATTTTTTTAGGTTTGAAATAGAAAAGAAGCTCAGAATGGCAAAGAAACAGGAAATGAAGAAGAAGCTTGGCAAAGGAAAGAGAGATGATTCAACATTGAAGATGGATCCAAAAGAAAGGAGTAAAGAAAGGAAAAAGACTGTTGAAGAGAATCGTGGAAAGGTTGACAAGAAAGCACATGCAATGAATTTACTTAAAGCTAGGAGAGAAGAAAAGAGAGAAAGAGGTAAATTTATTGATTAATTATGGAGGAAAAAAAATAGCAGAAATGGGAGGATTGAAATGAAAATTAAAAGTTATAAAGTGTTTAAATAGCTGCCTCGTGTCATTGAGATGTCTTCTTTTCTTTTTTTCTTTTTTTTTTTTTTTGGCTATACAATTTGTGAAAATAATACTCTTTATTTTCAGAGGAAAAAGAAAAACAAAGGATCGAAGACGAAAAGAAAAAAGAGGAGCAGGACAAGGATATTGAAGATGGTGACGTCGAAGAAAAAAGCGGGAATAAAACAAAATTGAAAGCGTCGGATATTTATTCAGATGACAGCGGTTCGGATTCTGAAAAATCCGAAAAGAAGCCAGCACCCAGGGCAAGGAGCAGTAGTAGTAGTTCTAGGAGTAGTAGCGATTCAGACTCTGATAGGCGGTAAGTTTCGAATTCCTGTAAAATAGTTAGGAATGGGTGGAAGACTGGGATTTCCAGTAAGAAAAGTTTGAAAATGGAACTAAATGTACATCTTTTTTCTTTTTAGGTCTGTTTCTAGTTCTAGATCAAAATCGAAAAAAGTAGAATACATTACAAAACGGGAGGATTTGAACAAAATTCGACTGTCTAGACACAAAATGGAAAAATTCGTGCATTTGCCATTTTTCAATAGGGTTGCGATTGGATGTTTTGTTAGGATTGGCATAGGCAATAATAACGGTAGCGGCAAACCCGTTTATCGTGTAGCTGAAATCAGCGGAGTTTGCGAAACGGGTAAAGTTTATCAATTAGGTTCAACTAGGACTAATAAAGGTTTAAAATTAAGGTAAGTTAATTTTTTTAAAACTCGGGGGGGAAAATTAACAAAAATTAATTAAATTCATACCTTTTTTTAGACATGGAGCCCAAGAACGTGTCTTCCGATTAGAATTTATAAGCAATCAGGAATTTACCGAAAGTGAATTTTTTAAATGGAAGGAGACCTGCGCGTGTCAAAATATTTCTCTGCCTACTTCGGAGGATTTAGAGAAAAAATTAAAAGACATAAAGGAGGCTCTGCTGTATGAGTTTAAAGAAGAAGATATTGAAAAAATAGTTAAGGAAAAGGAAAGGTTCAAGTCGAATCCGTATAATTATGCCATGAAGAAAACGATGTTAATGAAGGAACGGGATATGGCAGTAGCGAAGTAAGTATTCGTTCAAAATATTTTTCGTTGTGTTTTTAAAAAAAACTTATTTCAGAGGGGATTAAGAACTTTGATTGGGTAAAAAATTTACTGGGAAATTTTTGTTTGAAAACAATTATCACAGTCACATCCCATGACTCTATAAAAGTCAGATTCCATGTCATAGGTAAACTAGTCGTTACTAGTTAGTACTAGTAAATACTAGTTTACTAGTTTAGTAAAACTAGTTAGTACTTGTAGGTAGTCTGGTAAATTGTACTGGAAATTAGACTGGTTTCCGAAAATTTGGATTAATGTCGTGAAACTCGTCTTAAAAAACCTATTATTCGATTTTGAAATGATTGAGAACATGGAAACCATAACTCAATTTTTTTTTTTTAAATTTCCGCAGTCCACATAAAAGCTCGATACTTTTTTCTTTTAAAAATCACTCATTTCGAGTCTTTTGAAGCCACTGATCTTTCAAAATGTCTTTAAAACTTTTTTTTTTTCTTTTTTGTTCATTTTTTTACTTTTCAGAATTTTTCCAGTTTTTGTGCGCTAACAAATTTTCTCAAGTTTTTTTTTTTCATTCAATAATTAGCTCTAAAGTTTTAGGCTTCTCAATTTCGCCAATTTTTTAATGCTTCAAAATTTTAATCAATTTTTTTTACCCCGAACTTCTCCAAAATTATTTTGACTTACATTTTATGTAAATTGTTTTACGACAAGATTTTTCCAAATTTTTTTTGTCACCTATTTCCTAAAATATTTTTCCTTTTCAAAATTTTTCCAAATTTGTCCTAATGGGCTAATGTAAACAGACATCGTGTTAAAATTTAATTTTGAAAAAAATTTGACTTTTCTTTTGTATTTTTGCAGCGGAGACGACGAAAAAGCGGCTGAAATTAAACAGAAACTTCACGAATTGGAGGAGCGAGCAGAAGAATTAGACAAACTCAGAACTTCTACCATATCCAGTATTAGTTATATTAACGATAGGAATAGAAAAAAAAACGTAGAAGAAGCTGAGAAAGCTATCATGGAAGAATTGCGGGCCAATAAAGGAAAGAAAATTGACGATCCTTTCACACGACGAAGTACAAAACCTAGAATGGTATTCAAAGCTCAGGATCAAGTGGATGCCATATCTGCGGCAGGCAGGGTAAGCTTCAATTTTTTTTTTTTTAATTTCTACACTTTTTTTCTAAAAATGAAATTGGTTTTAGGCGGAAGCCGAACGAAAGCAGGATCAAAGCGATCTCGATGCCATGCAAGCGTTTATGGCAACCCCTGCTCCTAACAGTTTAAAGGAGCCGGAAAAGAAGAAGGAAGTTAAAGCCGGAAACACGGAAGACCTTTTTTCTGCCCACAATTTCGATATTACCATCGATTTGGAAGTTCCAATAGGTGCAAGTAAGTATTTTTAAATCGAAAGGTTGCAAAAATGGACTGATTTTAATTTCATTTAAATTATTTTTTTAGATAATCCCATTGCTGGTGTAACAGCCAAGCCTGTTAATTTTGTAAAAGACTCCGGCCCTCGCAGATCTTTAAATTTAGAAGACTACAAGAAGAAAAGAGGATTGATATAGGTTGTAAAGATTTCAATGGATCGTTTTATTTCCGAATGGGTTTTTTCCGAGTTTTAATGTTTTTTTGAAGAGTTTTGACTATACCATCATATTCATTTATTTACGTTAATTGCGATTGATAATAAATGAGATAATCACAGTATAATAATATCACATATAATTTATACAATGGTGCGTCCGTAAAATATATCAATCTTTCCGATTACCGAACAAAAATTTATCCGTAATATCGATGTTCATGCAATTCACAGTATGAACTAAGTATTTGTCAATTTATCGTCGTCATTTATTTTACATCGTTGTCAAAATAATTTTAAGATTTTTTCTTATTTAGGATTTTTTACTGTTTTAGGACTTCTTTACTCTTTTAAGACTTTTATTGCAAATAAAAACAAAGTATTCACTTCGGCAGATTTTTTCTTGACTTTCCTCTTTTTCTCCTCTGCTGCTCTTCAGGTTGAAGTTGGTCAATAAGAGAAAATGAGTGATAGTACCTCGCTGGCCGTTGAGGCGGCGGATGGTAGCATTCCTTTACTTCAGTTTTATTACGGCTTTGACTACCTCCACCTGCAGGTCGAGTCGGTTTTGACCATGATATGGCAGAACTTCCAGAATGGCCAGCGAGATACTATCACCCATTTTCCGTTATCGACCAACCTTAACCTGAAGCGCAGCCCAAGAGAAAAAGAGGAAGGCCAAGAAAAATCTGCCCAAGTGAATGCTTTGTAAGATATTATAACTTTTTATCTGCAGAAAAGCCCTAAAAGGGTAAAGGAGTCCTAACAGTACACTGCATATCAGTTGTGGAGGTGACGTTTGAACGTAAAGACTGGAGTTTGAGGCTCTAAACTGGACGAGACCTGCAACCTTCCGACGCACCTGATTTATAAGGTATTTTTCATCACGAATCAAAAACAATACAAAAAATCGCGACTGCCTAGAACGGGAAATTTATTTTTGACCTACAAGTGATGAAAAGATGAAAAAGAGTTAAAAATAATTAACGAGTAAAAGTCTTAATTTTTTTGACAATGATATAAAATGAATGACGTAGATAAATTACGGATAAATTTTCGTTCGGTAATCGAAAAGATAAATAAATTTTATGGACGGATCATTATATAAATTATCTGTGATATTATTATCCTGTGATTATCTCCTTTCTTATTCGCTGCAATTAATGTAAATAAATGAATATGATGGTGTCAATAGTCGAAACTCTTATTTCCATCCCGCAGTTAGTTCTAGTGAGTTTTAAAAATACCTATTTTACGCTGTGCTTTGTGATGAAAAGTAGCTTACAACACAAGAACTGCAAAAGAATTGCCCGTCGAGCCCTTTTTAAAGCCCTCACCCACGGCTCGGGCTTCAAAATCGGCCTCGACGGGCAATTTTTTCTTTTGCAGCCCTTGTGTTGTAATATACTATTCTACCTTTTTCGGAAATAATTCTGTCGGAATTCGTAATTCGACGATCGGAAATAATATCTTTCAGAAATCGGAACTCGGAAAAAATACACAAGGAAATAAACTATCGACCCCAAAGATTTGATACACTTTTGACGTATTGATTTATTTATTTATTATATACATATTTTCCTTTTTTTTAATTAGATTAAATTACAGATATTTTCAAAAATTGTGAATCCATGTTTTTTTTTTTTTTTTTTTTAATAAATTTGGTTTATAACATTCAAAAACAATCGAACAAAGTTTGAATGGGAGAAAATACAATTTTTCTTACTGTACTCACTAAAGAATCTTCGATTTCGAACCGAATGGTTGAGGAGTCGGTCTGGGTTCAAGTCTGGGAAATGGCTCGGATTGTTTCACTGCCGTTCACTACTGAATGCAACAAGTATACAAGTGAATAATAGACGCAAGTCCCCATTCCTGTGTCTAAATAAATGAGGAAACCGCCCAGTGCAAGCAAAAGCCAGCATGAGTAAAAATGATTAACTTTCAGATAAAAAACTGTTCCATCTCCCGAAAAGGGTAGAATCCTGACACCGGGACCTCCACGTTCTATACACAGTAAAAAATATTATGCAAATATGTTCTAAGCGGTCCACATAAATTTTTTCTGTTGTTTTTCCCAAAAGGTAAACAAACAAAAACAACATAAGAATTATGTGGACCTACTTATGTTGACTTACGTTGATTTTGACATAAAATTTTTTACTGTGTACTTCTTCCCTGCGAGCCTTCTCATTTTCCATCCTCCTTTGTCTTCTCCGTAACTTTGATAACAATTCATTGCAATTCAGTAATCAAATTTTGGTCATCCATGAATTTTTTGCTAAATTCCATATGAATTAAGTAATCTTTTATTCTGTATTTTATATATTTTTTTTGTTGTAAAAAAAGAAGAAAAAAAATCGAATTATTCGCTGGAACGGAACCCGTTACTTTTCAGATTTTGGTAATGTACAAAGTTCCCAAGTTCTGAAACTTTTTTTTTTTTTTTTTTTTAATATAAGATTTTCAGATTTCTGAACTTCACCATAAAAAGTTCCAAAACTTTTTAGGAAACATTTTCTTAAAGATTGCCCTAATCAACGCAAAGGATGTTGCGCTATGATAATTATCATCATAATTAACAGCAGTCTGACAATGATTCATAGTTCATGACTGAACGAATTTACGGTCATTGCCTTATAAGGTAATACTTCACTTCGATAATCGTGATTGGTTGATGCATCTCAAATCCAAATGATATATTATATTTTTTATTTTACTTTAAATTCCTTATCGGGATTTCATAAAATGGTTCGGTTTGGACATATTTAAAACTCATTATGATTTTTCATTGGGAACGATCAAGCTTGTATTAAAAAAAATACACAAATTCTCGGAATATCCTTACAAGGAGACCTCGTAACAAAGAATATAGTCAATGCGCGTGACGTCATTAACGTAGTGCGGAAGGTAGATTACGTTCGTTGGGATTGTTCGTTTTAGTTGATATAAAAATCGGACAAGAAGAGTTTTTTATTAATTATTAAAAAGTGATTAAAGGGATAAAGGAAGATAAAACGTGCGAGATTCTACTTGGCGGAAATACGTTAAGCGGACGAATACAAAAAATTTCATAGAGTAAATTAATATAGGAGGCAGTGATTCACTGCCATTGAGTGAACTCCCTTTCCTTTTTAGTATCGTATGCGGATCATTTTCCTGAAGTGAAGTTTTTTCATTTACGTTATTCGGATACATTTAACAATTAAAAATGGTAAGTAATCGATTAATTTGATTTCGATTGACGGATTTAACGTGTTTAGAGGGGTAAAAGTGGCGTCCTAAAATCTGTTTTGAGGGATTGGGATTTTGACCCTTGTGGAGAGAGCCTATTTGCCGGTCTCCGCCATCTTCTTCCCGACCCCGCAATGCTTTATACAATGAAATTATAAACCTTTCTGTAGCGATGTTATTACTGCATTTCTCTTTCGTTCACGAACGCATAAAGATTGCATTTTTCGAAATTCAATCGATTTGCATGATTTTATCTTTGAAATGATGATATCATATGTCAATCACCTCTGGGGCTTTTAAGGAATTTTTTTTTTTTCTCAAGTATCTTATCCATTGCTGACTTATGACTCATTGTATATTTGATATGATTTTAATTGCAATGAACCTGACCTAATATTTTGACATATAAATGCAAATGAGTTTTTATGTTGATTTGATGATCTAAATTGCCTATTGTGAAACATGAGGCTTTTTGATTTAATTATAAAAATTAATCATTGTACATTGGGTTGGGAATATTGGAAGAAACAAGCTGAAGTTGTTTTTCTAATTATTATAGCAAAGGTGTTTAGCTTTTGTACATTCATTTCTAAAAATTATTGAAATTTTTATTTTTTTATTTTAAATGTATTCAGGATTTTTCATGTACAGAATTGCTGTTTCTTTAGTTGACAATATTTATTTTTCTGTTTCTGTCTGTGACTTGTTTATGCATATTAGAGGGGGAAAAAGAAAATTTTAACTGGTCAGGACCCAGAAAATGAGGAGCTTGAAAGGGCCCAAAATTTTCCAGGGTGGCTTTAAATTTCCACATATTACAGGAATTATAATAAAAAAAAACATTGATCAAAAAATTTTCCCTGAGGAGGAGGTTCAACCTTCCTTGGCTGGATTCATGGCACAAATCTTAAAACGCTTCCTTGGTTAATAAATTGCATTTTGAATTCAATTTTTTTTTTTTAAGTGTAGAAACGAACTTGTGGAAGCATATTTTTCAACAAACTTACATTGTTAAGGTTTCGGCATGTTAAGTCTTACCAAGGCCAAAAAAAATTTCACCATGTTCTGCTCCCAAAAATATCAAATGTGTACAAAGTATTTTTGCATTATTAGTTCTCAACAAAAAAAAAAAAATTGAAATGTAAAGCTGGCTTTTGGTGTTGAATCATTCCATGTCTCTAAATTGTCTTTTTTTTTTTCCTTTTTTAGGCAAGCGGGGTTACCGTTTCAGACATTTGTAAGACAACATATGAAGAGATTAAAAAGGATAAAAAGCATCGATATGTTGTTTTTTACATAAGAGATGAAAAACAAATTGATGTTGAAGTAATAGGTAAGTTCATATTTATGAAAAGTAAAGCCTAAGAACCATACATAGCTTTTTTATTAGAGCAAAAGCTCTTAAACCTCACATTTTTTTTCTCAGTTTAAATTATTTCAATTTTCTGACACCTTGTCAATAATCAGTGAAGCATTTGTGCAGTCTCCTATAATAGAATTCCAATCCTCATTGATTTTTAATTATTTTTGGGTTTTTGTTGAAGCGTTATTCAGTTTTAATAACATTGTTTTGACTGCTCTAAATTCTAAAACAAGAAAAAGTGAACCAACTCTTGTCAATTTTTAATTTCACAACAAGAAATAAATTTATTATTTTATGATTTTGGCAAGAAATCCCGCGTTGCAAACTTTCCGCTTACATGTTCTCTATTACTAGCAAAACAACAATTAAAAAAATGGACTCAAAGGATTTCCCGGTTCATTAGCAAGAGAAAAAGAAAATAAAAATTGTAGGTTGAATGTTTACAATTTGAAATCGATCAAGACGCCAGCATATATTCCTTTTTTTTTCTCGAAGAAAATTAATGAAGTTTGGAAAAAATGGCGCTTAAAATAAACACCTTGTCACAGACAAATTTATTTATTGTCAATTCGTAAAATAAAATATTGATGATTTCTTGTTATTCAACTTTTTTTTTCTTGAAGAAATTAAAAAAAGGAGGTGTGTCTTTTAATTGGGGTATTAATAAAATCAAGCTCGAAATAAATTTCTATAAATAAAAACAACGATGCGAACAGTGCATCGGCGGAAGGAGCCGAGATTTTTCTTTTAAATGAATTGCTTGACAGCTATTAAAGGTGAAATTTAAAAAAGGTTTCCAGTTGATTCCTTCTTGAATAAGATGGAGCCTTTAAAATACGTTGCTTTCTTAAGCCTTTTCTTCTGGAAAAAACCGATAAAAAATTTTTAATGCTTTGACAATTAGGAGATGCTACTTACCTTACTGGAGCTCAGGCCCAAAGTTAAATGCCATTTTAAATACAGACTTACAGTTTAAACATTTTCAAACCTTTTTTTTCTCGATCAGTCGATACTTTTCAAGTTTTTAAAATGATCAGTATTATAATTTTTCCGGATAGATCGATCAAATGGATTAATCGATTCGATAATTTTTTTTTTCAGTTAATCACTAAATGTCCCTCATTAATCGATTTTTGACTAATTCCTTTTCTAGATCTGCTTTTCCATAATAAGCTTCATTTTTATTCATTAATTGATACTTGGTTTCGGTCGGTTAATCGATTCTAGATTTTAATCGATTAATCGATGATTAAATTTTTCTGCTATTATTCAGTAATGCCATGTATTAATTTAATAGACACTTCCAGTTTCCCTTTTTGGTTTATTTTTGATTAGTCCTTTAGCTTTTTCGATAGATCAAAGCTCTATTTTCATTTATTAATCGGTACTATTTCGATTATTTGTTCAGTTAACGGATTTTATGTTTCGATTTTACAAAAAAAAAAAAAAAAAAAATTTGGCCCTATATACATTTACATTTTTTTTGTTATTAGTGTCTTATCGATTGATTGATTTTTATAATTTTTGAAATAGTCGGTTTTTTTAATCGATAAAATTTTTAATTTCTATCACTAATTTTTTTTAATGAATGACTCCTATTGTTAGTGAATCAATTTCTTAGTTGATCGATTTTTTTTTGCTATTTCGTCAATTAATCAACTTTTGGATTCAATTTTTATTCAATTTATTTTTCTTAATACATAAATTAATTGGGTCTTTTGGTTAATTAATTAGTCAATTAATCGCCTTTTACTGTACTTTCGATCATCGATTTTTTTCGTAAAAGAACCCCATCGCCGTTTCGATTAATCGATTTCTTAATCGATTGACTTTTCGATGACTCTGCTTTAAGTCCAATTTTTAATTTTTTATCCATTTCTTTCCCTTGTTGATTTTTTTTTTCGTAAATAAACCGATACCTTTTGATTAGTCGACTTGACAGCTAGTCGATTTAGGTTTCCATTTTTCAATTAACCGATTTTTTCTCGTTGTTGATAATTGATTTTTCGTTTAATTCATTTTTGGGTTCAATTTTTTTTTCTTGTTGAATTGTTTTAATTCAGGTGTCTTTTTAATTAGTCGAGTTATAAATTAATCGCTTTCTTGATTTACCGATTTTTTCGATTTTTCGACTAACCGACTTTTGGGTTCGATTTTTTTTCCCCGTTTTTTTCTTGTTTAAATGACCTAACTTTGTGAATGGACGGTGCTTTATTTTTGATTAATCGAAGCGTCTCTTTTTCGATTTTCTTTGAATTAACAAGGACATTGTCTTCTTTACAAGGAAAAAAAATTCAAGATATAATTTTTTTCTTTTTAAAGAAATGTTGTAAACCTTTAAATTACTCACGTCCGAACGATGACTAAGTTTCAAGTGATCTGGCAAAAAGAAAAAAAAAAACCTGTTTTTCTCTATAATCCTTGATCAAATAATTATTTTTATCTTTATGATATCGAATTCAAAGGAGAGAAAGAAATGAAAAAAAATTATCGCTTACTAATTTTTTATCAATTCGCATTGTTTCCGGTTTTTCGGTTTATGCGGTTACTTATTTTCAAGGTCACTTATTTTTATTTATTTATTTATTTTTTTTTTCTAGGGGATAGGAACGCTAGCTATGATCAATTTTTAGAAGATCTACAGAAGGGTGGAACTGGAGAATGCCGATATGGATTGTTTGACTTCGAGTACACTCATCAATGCCAAGGAACATCAGAGGTAAATAAAACAAACAAAAAAAGAAAGAATTAAACGCAGCAAGGGGGGGAAAAAAATCTCTTTTTAATTGTGAAAATGTTGACTATTGAGCTGTGTTGTCAGTGATATAAATGTGTGCCAGTTGAAGTTGTTTTTAGGTTGTTCTATTTTTGTTTGATTCCCATTGAGTGTGACAGCACATGTTTAGTGGGCGGCTTCCATATTTTAAAAGTGTCTACTTAACTCCGAGAGATCTCCCTTAAACCAATATTATGTTTCATATATTGCAACATCGACTTTCGCGCTTTTTTTCTGTTGATTTTTTTTAAAATTTGGATTTATTATTTTATTTTTTTATTTTGTTTTCTTTCAGGCCTCAAAAAAGCAAAAGCTGTTTTTGATGTCCTGGTGCCCAGATACTGCCAAAGTTAAGAAGAAGATGTTGTATTCTTCATCCTTCGATGCCCTCAAGAAATCATTAGTCGGCGTACAGAAATATATACAAGTAAGTATGGACTAAAAGGAAAATAAAACATTAAGGGGAAACACTTTAGGGAGCCAAATCAGGGTCAACGTTCTAAGCCATATTGTCTTGAATTTCTTAATGCCATGTAGCTTTTTCCATGGAGTGCTGGAATTCTAAAGCTGGTACAGATTATTTCGAGGCAACTGAAACCTTTCAATCTGCCTATTTCTCCAGTCAAATCGTGCTTTACTTATGTCTAAATCGAAAAAGAGCTTTGTTACCCCAGCCCAAACTCTTAGTTTCTGGTTTGGACCCACAGTGCTTCTCTAAGAGAATGTTTAGTTGAGTACTACGGGGGGCCGATTCAAAATAAATATTCATTTTGTTAGGAATAGACCTTAGAATAGATTTAGGATTTAGTCACAGACTTGCTAACAATTTTTTTCCCTTTTTCCCAGGCTACAGATTTATCTGAAGCGTCTCAGGAAGCGGTGGAGGAAAAACTACGTGCCACTGATCGGCAGTAATCGTATATAATATCAACGAATATTCATATTCCAGTGCTGGAAGACTGGCCCTTTTTTTATATTAAGTCGTCCCCGCGTTTAAGGTCAATCTTGGTTATAAATTGAACCAAAACTGACTCGTACGGTTTGCTTTGGTTTGGTTTTTTATTTTTATTTTTTTTTTATTTTAATAATAATCTTTTTGTAGAATATTTGTCCTCATTTTTTTAATAATTAAAAAAAAAAACTACGATGTGAATTATTATTTTCTATGGAAATTGAACGCACATTGAAAAAAAGAATAAATTTTTTTAAGATAATATTCGGCAAGTGGAAAAAAAAAAACAAACCTTTTTTTGCATTTTTGAATGAATAAAACTTGCCTTATCGTGAACTGTCTAGGCCAGTGTTCCTTTTTATTATCGCCTGGATAATCTGCCTTCTTTTTGAAAGTGGATCATTGATAATAATGTCTGTATAATTTATATAAGAAAAAAAGGAAAAGTAACAAATATAATTTTTGTGACTTAATTTTTTTTTTTTTTTTTTTTTTTTTTTTTTTTGTGTGATAAAGGGTTTTAAATATGAAACCGTTTATGCAATATTTTTTCTAACTCTGCTATATTGAAATTTTTTGTCAGTGATTGGTATGATTGTAATCGTAATTATGTCAACTTTAAAATACATTAACGGTGAATTATTAAGAAAATGAATTAATTTTATCTTTTCGGTTTTTGCACATTCCGTGAGAGGTAAAGCTTTTACTACTTGGGGGAGGGGGGGAACACTTGATGTAAATCTAACGTAGTGAACCCATATATATCAAAGCCATATGTTGAATTTGGAAAAAATCAAGTGATTAGACCTTACGTAAAATACGTTATGATAAATAGCGGCAATTCTGATTTTTTCAAATGTAAAACCTTTCTGTGAAGGTAAAGACACGGCACGATGGTTCTCTAAGAAGGATTTGTCTCAAATGCTTATTAAGGACTTCATTTTTCAAATCATTTTTTTTATTAATCATGTTAATTGTTCTTCTTTTTTTACAAATTCGGATAAGCTTAGAGTTATTTTTAGTTCAGGCAAAAAAATTTTTAATTCCTCAACGGAATCCGTTGTTTCTTTATCCAACGTTAAAGATTTTAAATGTTTGGCGTAATCGGCGAGGTAGACAATATCGTTCGGACAAACAGCCGTATGAGCCAGATTTAAGGAAGTAAGACGGTTGCATCGAGCGAGATAAGGAAGGGATTTACCGTCAACGGATTTGCAACCTTTTAACGATAGGGATTTCAGCAACGGGAGATTTTCGGCGACGGATCGAACACAGGATTCCCCTATTTTCCAACAACCGTTTAACTCCAAAAATTCGATTTGGCTTAAATTTTGACTTTTGAAAACGTTGGAAAAATCATCCGAATTCAGATCGATAGCTCTTGCGATTTTCAATTTTTTTAAGTTTCTTAATCGTTTGATATTTCTAAATGTTTCTCCGTGTAGTAAGAGGCAATTGGTCAGGACCAAATGGACTAAATTCTTACAGTTGAAAATCGCCTGAAAATAAGAAATTTGAGGATTTTAAAAAGGAGGCAGAAATAAAACTCGTCCGCCAAGGTCGCTGGTCAGTGTCTTTTCCTGTTGCCGTTACAACGTTTTTAGATTAATAAGAACCTATGTAGAGCGGCCATATTGTGGTTCACCTAGCTTATGAATATAAATTTGTTGTTTGCGCCTTCGCTTTTCTTACGTCAAAAGTTGGAGCTCCAAGCTGTTTCATATCCAGTTTCAAAGTTGTTAAGGATTCTTTCCAGTTGGAAATAATAAAAGACGCTTTGTCGTCCGTAAGTCTTCTAAAGATCTTTTTCTCCATGGGCCTGTCCAGTAATTTCAGTTCTTGTAAAGCTCTGCAGTTGATGGACAAGGTCATCAAATCTTGTGAAGTGACATATTTATTAGAGCTTAGATTCAAGCTTTTCAAGTTTTTTAAAAGACCCAGCTCCACGAAAAACCTGAAAATTGTTAAAAGTCTGGAGAAAAGTTTCACTTTTCTAATACATGAACTCTGATCATTTCAACCTTTACAGGGATATATACAACACTTTCAGCGACAAAACTTGACGGTGGAATTCTCGATATGGTTGCGGTTCATGCTTACCTTTTTGATTTAAATTGTGTCCCTTTCAGATCCACTTTTTCCAGTCCCGAACAACGCGACACAACTTGATGTATGATGCGTATGTTATTCTGCCCGAAAATATCGCTGTCCCTCACTGCCAATTCTTTAATCCCATTATTACATCTACAAACCTGCTGTAAAATTGCCCCAAATTCCGGGACTTGTATCAGCTTCAGCGTCCTCAACATTAGACTATGTCTTATAATTTTAAAAATAATCGGCGGAGGAACTTTATTATCTGTAAATTCTAACTTCGTCCAGTATATCGGATTTTTTAAAATGTAATACCATGACCTACCAAAAAAAATTATTAAAATAGTACTAAAAGGCCATCCTTTAAAGAGAGAGGGTCGTCAAATTATAACGGTCTTGTTAGTTTTTCCCCGAAAAAAGTCGTAAGAGGGGGTCAAAATTCATCAACAAATGATGACGTAATTATTCGAGGGCATAATTAGAGTGGTCATGGACGCCGTTTTTTTTTTATATTCTGTCTACACTTAATGGTTACTTCCTCCTAGGCAGCCTGACACCCTAGGTGTTCCAGAACTTTGCTCTAAAGCTAAACACATAGAACATGTATGGGTGTCCGGGTGCCTAGGAGCTAGGGAACCTTAAGTGTAGACAGAATATTAAAGACAGACATATATGAAATTATTTTGAAAAAAAAAAAAATAATGCCTTCTTTTTGTGACAAGCTTAACATAGGCCTAGAAAGTGCCATGGGCAGGTGGAATCCACCGAAAAATAATCTGCTTGGCCAGCCTCTATTTATTTATGCTATAGTCTGCCACTGAATAGAAGGAGTAACAGCGCCATAAACCTGACCATGGGAGAGTTGGCAGCAATGCAGCTTACCTACAGACCAACGACAAAATCATGCATCGTTCTTTCAAATCAAAATAAAAGAATATCTTTTGCAAAATATTCTCCGGTAAGTGGTTTATATCTCTTTTTTTTTCGTGCCAAATTTCGATGTTCACCGATTCTTCCGAAGGGTTCGGTAGCAGCATTATGTCCTTGCCTCTATTTAAAACCTGTTCAATTTTTAAAACGGTCGGAGATTTCCTCTTGACTTTGGTAAACGTCATCCGGGTGGCAGGCTTTGTGGATTTGATAACGATATCGGATGGTTTTAATTCCAATGCTCCCGAAACCGTCTCAAATTTTTCTACTTTGTAAATCAGTTTGTTTTCCATTTCGTTGATGATGCAAGGTTGGTGAAAAACGATCGGTTTCTCTTGTAAAGGCGTTAATATCATTTCCATACTGTTTTCTGCGACTTTGTATTCCACAAATTGAGAGGATTCCCATTTTTTGACGGGGAGTTTTGCGATACTTAACTGACGAATTTTTTCCGCTAATTTTTTTCTCGACCTTGAAAAAATGACTTGCACAGGTAAAATTGGTATTTTAAAAGGAAGGGTGATTTGTTTTGCTATCACTATTTTCTGTTGGTAGGGACCATTTAACCAAGACGTAAGCGACTTTACGGCGGGAAAATTTCTTTCTTTTTCCTCCAAAATTTTCACAAGAGGAGTCCTATTTTACCTGCTTATGAGGGATGGGGTCAAAAATTTCCCAATATCGTGCGTAAATAACACTTGAATAACCCCTAAAAGCCATATTTCTGACCGTAACTTCAATGTAAAAAGCAGCGGAATAGACTTATTGTTGATATAATTGAAAAATACGGAACATACATCGTTTGCAAAAATGTAGTTACGGTCAATCCACTTACAGAAGCAGATTTTTACACTGTGTTTACATTGTACATGGTTAATTTCCAATTAAACAATTTTTAAAATTGAAATGCAAAAATATATTAATGAAAATAGATCTTACGTTTGAGACTGCAATGAAACCACAGAAATAGTTGACATTTTCGATCAGTTATTACGAAATAAACAAGGGTAATTTGTTTTGACAGCCATGTGTTAAAAAAAAAACGTGTAGCCAGAAGAAGTTTTTATTTTTGCTCATGGCACGATCATACATATGTTTCGCAAGGGTTTTTATTGCTTAATAAGGTGCATTCTTAACAAATTATAATTTAAGATTATAAACAAAAAGTTTATACATATTATCTTAAAACGATAATATTTTCAAGATGTTTAAATTGAGCGCTGAGAAACAAGATGGGTGAAGCGTATGTGAATGTGAGTCAGATGGATTAACAAATTATTGATATTGGTCGATATTGGTTCTTATTATTATTTCTGCATTAAAAGAACTAATTCTTTACGTATCTGCTGTTATTTGATCAAATAGAACCGCGAAAATTCCCGGAAAAGTAAAAAAAAATCCTGTTTTTTTTTCAAAATGCCATTACATGTTTAGCTTATGGGTATATAATCCGTATCAATACGTATATATATATATACATGCTAGAAATTTCCATTTTTCAGAAGTTGGCTTAATTGGCAACACTGACTGGCATTTGATCATCAACTAAAATGGCTTGATGGTTGGAAAGGGATTAACATTTATTTTTTTTATTTGGACTTTAAAAGAACAGAATGTAAATGTAACTTTTCATCAGATACAACTGAAGTGAGTAATTCAGGTGGTCCGAGTGTGAAAAGCTTGGCACATTCAAAAAATAAAGAGAAAGATGAATTAAAATGGTGACGATTCCTGCTAAAATGAAAGTGGGTCTTCAAAAACGAATAATTTCGTTTGATTTTTTACCCGTGAAAATATTCCAACTAGTTTTAAATTAATAGAAAAATTAATGTTGTACCAATGTTAGGAATAATACGGATAAAGAGTTTCTAAAAAGTTACGATAAAGGAAGTTTCGTAACGTGAAAATGAGAAACACCGAGGTCATCCAATTTTTTTTTGTTTTTTTAACATCTTGGACGATCCTGTAGAAATATATGAAAAAAAAATTCGGGAAGCATTAGTCATTCTTACAATGTTTAAAATAATTTAAAAGTGAATAAGAAATAAGAAATAAAAAATGAATCATTTTGTCAACATAACAGAGATGAATTTTATCTTGTTTGATAAATTTTTATAATCATTGTATAAACTGTTGTTGATATTTTGCCTGAAAAGGTGAGCCTGAAATTAAGTTTTTCATGCTGAGAGTTGGTTTACATCTGAAATGGGAACATCAAAGAGACTTAAAATTAAGCGATTTTAAAGTTATTTTCAGTGAAATTTAAGAAAAGAATGTGATGCAGAACAAATCAAAGTATTAAAGGCAGAGATATTTTAAATGCCCGTTAAGATATTTTTTCATTTTATAAAAGAGCTTTGTAGTGAAGAGTTACATATATATACAGCTTATCATCAAAGTAAATTTCTTGTGTGTGAAATTGCACTAGCAGAAGCTCTTATTAAATATTTGCTAGTAATACATTACATTCCCTGGCGTAAGGGGATTTTTTAACTGAAGCTTGTTGTTTTCAAGATTTTTGTTGAAAGTTTTTTTGATGCATTTTAAGTGAGATATTGAAATACATGCCAAAAGAAGATCATTTTATTTATTTATTTATTTATTTTTTTTTTATAGCAATTAAGCAAGTGATCTTGAAAAAAATGGGTTTTAAAATATTCAATTTTTTTTTTTTTTTTTTTAGGAAAAAAATGATGAAGTCGAGGAGGAATGTAAAAGTGTCAAATCTTTTAAAAGTATAATATGGGTCAAAAATTAAGCGAATTAAGAGGAGTACTACTAACAATGGAAGGAGACGAGGCTGTCAGTGAAAAAGAAAATGGGAACGTTGCTTTCCCTCCCAAGGAATCAAAAGAAGTGGATTCGGAGCCTGGATCTCCAAACGGGAACGACGACGTTAATAAATTTGAAAATATTTATAGCAATTCGTCCGATACGTGCGCAAGGTCGGACGAAGTCAACAGAAACGTGGTAGTGCCTCAGGAACAGCATTCTTGTGAAAATCAATCTTGCACATGTTTGCTAAAAGTAAAGCCGAAAGGTACTCGGAAAAAGGGAGAGGACGGTATGAAGCGAAACACTTTAAGGACTATGTCTTTCGTTAGTGGCAAAAGGTCTCGTGGAAAAGCAATGAGGACAAAAGACAATGTTAAGAAAAGGAATGCATGGGTATTGAAATTCAATTGTGCTAAATTAAAAACGGGGTTAAACAATTCCAGTTCTAGTTTCGTGGATTCGGATATCCCGGAAACGAATATAGTGTGCGATGCCTGCGTTTGCACGGGTTACAGACGCACGGAAGAGCATCACTTAGGAGCCGGAGTGGTTTTCGAAGCCAACTCTTCAAGGAGCGATTCCCCTTCTGTCGCCGTCAGGAGGGAATCTTGGCCGGTTGCAAATTCTTCCAAAGTCGAGGATTCCGCGAGGTGCAATAATCCGGTTATTGATCTCTCCAAGTTTAATCCGGAGGATTTCCCCATAGAGGACTACGACGAAAGGGCAAGGTTGGAAAGGGCCAGGGAAATCGCGGAAGGAGTAGAGCCCCCGCCCGGATTTCAGCCCGGGCAACACATACAACTCGTATGTCCACCGGAATTAACCATCGATAATTTAACGATGTTGTTCCAAGATTTAGGTCTTCAACGTTTTCATACGGCTGCTCTAACTGCCTTAACCCAAATCGACGTGAGTGTGCCTCCTGCCGTCCAACGAATCGTTCATACTCAAGTAGATTACATTCATTGCTTAGTACCGGATTTACTTCAGATCACTTCTTGTTCTTTTTACTGGGGTAAGCAACCAAAAGTTTTTCAAAAGTAGTAATCGTAAAATATTTGAACAATAAATAGCTAGTAGAAAGTAATTACTCCAAACTAAGCATATAAATATTTCAATTTTTTTACAGAGGCAAGCCGCTTAAAAAGTTTATTCTTAAGTTTTATAAAGTTAAAAGAGCTAAAGCAAAAGCAAATTCAAAACATTTTTAGGCGGAGGGCGTAAACTTAGAGAATTTTGTAATTGGGAGAGGGAGGGTGTTACATGAAATTGATTGCCTAAAATAATTGGGGATTTCCAACGCAAAATTAATCCCACCAGGCTCGCTGGATGGCTTCGTAACCCTAGCCAATCAGTGTCAGTTATTGGTGAGAGAGGAAGTGGGGAAGGGGAGGTGTCAAACATTTTCCAAAAGAAAAATTCTAAACAAGAAACCCTTCAGGAAATAAAAAGCAGTTTTTCTACCGGAGGAACTAAGGTCGCCATGGCTGACCTCTATGGCGTCCTGTAACTTTTTCTGATCTATTAATATTTCTTTACTTTCTATTTTATAAGGAGCCATTTGAGTTTCCCGTGGAAAGTTGTATGCCCTTTCTAAGAGCTTATTCTGGCTGCGGGCCCATTTGTGAATTTTATTTCTTGCAACTTGGAATCCGCGTTTGTGGATTTTCACAAAAATCCTCGAAAAATCACAAACGCGTTTCTTTTACTCGTTTTATTGAAAAAACAAGGAAAAAATTGAACTAGCAATTAAATTTTTCCCCAAATTCAAAGAAGGAGTTTATATTTCCTTCTTCAAAACCGGAAATTTTTTTAAATTCCTGAAATCCTTCAAATTCTCTAATTTTTTAAAAACTTTATTCCAGGAAAAATGGATAGATACGAAGCCGAAAGGCTGTTAGAAGGTCGTCCTGAAGGAACTTTTCTCCTTCGGGATTCCGCCCAAGAAGAATATTTATTTTCCGTCAGCTTTAGGAAATATGGGAGATCCTTACACGCCAGGATCGAACAATGGAATCACAGGTTCAGCTTCGACTCTCACGATCCCGGAGTGTTCGCCTCCCCGACGGTATGCGGCTTAATCGAACATTACAAAGATCCATCCTGCTGCATGTTTTTCGAGCCGATGCTGACGATTCCTCTTCACAGGAATTTCCCGTTTCCCCTCCAACATTTATGCAGAGCGGCGGTTTGCAGCAAAGTCAGTTACGATTCGATTAATCAGTTGCACCTGCCGAAAGCTCTTAAAAGTTATTTAAAAGAATATCATTATAAACAAAGGGTTCGTGTCAGGCGTTTTGACACCGAACTTTGACTTTAATGATTTCTTTTTTTCTGTTTTTTTGATTTGTAATAGCTTTAAAAAAAATTGGTTTATGAGAAAAAAAAAAAGTTTTTACCGTCGATATTTATATGTACGACTAAAGGGTTTACATATATGGAGCAACGAGATTGTTAAAATAATTTTTTATTTTATTTTTTTCATCTTATGTATTGGGGGAATGTTTTATAAAAGATTCTGTAAAAGTGGGTGTGATCTTCTGCCTTTTTCGGTTGCAATTCAACCGAGTCAAAATTTTGTTGATAAGAAAGGCATACGAAATTAAAAAGAAACAAGTCTAATTGACATGTTTGACATAGATGGGCTGCGTTACGCTTGGCGCATCAATTTTTCATTTTGGTCAATTTTATTATTGTTTTTTTTTTATTTACCGGTATTTATTTTTATTTTTTTGAAAACAAAAGAACCAAATAGCGGAAATACCCACGCACTTTTATAGAATCTATTTTTAGAGATAGAAAATAAAATATAGGTCGGATGAATGTGTACATATTGTATAAATTTATGCAATATATATGTGCATACGGTATATTAATATAACTATGCCGTATATTTACACAAATATATTATATAAAATATACCATACAGTTGCCATTTTTTTGTCTAAAAACTCCAAAATTCCAAAGTATACAATAATCATATTTTACTAATGCACTTGCATTATATATTTATACATAGTATTATAATGGTTTAATCAACCATATAATCGTGTAAATATACGGTATATTTATGTAAATATATTGTTTATTTGTATTGCAAAACCGAATGTTTTGGAAATTTTGGAAGTTTTTTAGTTAAAAAAAAACAAATATGTATAATGAAGCCAAAACATTCAATTTGAAATTCGGGACCTGATCGGGAAAATAAAATAAGTATATCGGGCATGATTGGTGTGTTTTTCATACTTGACGTTTCTACTCTGATACATAGAATTATGCTATATGTACTATTTTGTTTCCTATCTCTGTTATTTTCGTCTTCGTAATACTAAAATAAGTGATGCTTTGTCAATTTTACATTTGACAATACCCCTTTTGTATATTCAAATCTTACTTTTTTTTTTTTTTAACTCTGAACTTCAGAATATCGATCCTTATAAAATATGGAATCGGTGAAAACTTGACTTGGCAAAAATGACTAAGCGGCATACAATATAGGCAAAAATAGTTGTTTGTTTTTTATGTAATAAAGAAAGCTGCGTTGCCGAATGTAAAAACTTTCGGAATATCATTTATTTTAGGACTGAAGATATTTTACTTTTTTTTTTCTTCTCTTTTCTTTTCATAAATTTGTGATCACAGAATACTTACTTATTTCTATCAAATTTATATTTATATATAAGCAATGCATATGCTTTAATTTATTATCAGTATCGGTTCTAGTATTTATTCTTTTTTTTTTTTTTTTTTTTTTATTTAAGAGGCTTTAATGTTGGTTTTTGGTAAACAGAAATTTGAACAAAAAAAGGTTGTAAAAAATTGCTACGTATTTGTAGCTCAAAATCAATTGCTTTTTCAATATTTTGCGATCGATAGGTCCAATTGAAGAGGCTTTTTTAATGTGTGCTATAAAGATTTTTTTTTTAAATAGCCCAATTTGGCTTTTAAAGGGGAATAAATTGATAACGTTTTTGGTACAACTGCCAGACCAAACTGTGGTTATGATAGTCATAAACTGATCTTAACTTGGACTCTCAGGGCAGGACATTTATTTCACCGTTACCATGTAAAAAACAGCTTAAAGCAAGATTAAAGCTATTTAAAAGTATATATATCATGAAGATCTATTGATTAGGGAAAAAATCAAAATTGCAAAATGAACTAAAAATCCTAATTTTTTATTTAATAAGAGATTTGATTTATCGAAAAGCTGAAAATTAAAATTGGAAAATGTTAATAGATATTTTAACTAGAAATGTAGGTTTGAAATATTCCTCGGAAATTTATTCGGAGAAAATAGGCTATATTTTTCTTTGGGTTAATAAAAGGATTTCATTGTTATGACTTCATACATGCTGTCGTCGATTTTTTTTTCTTTTAGATTTTACACTGTTAAAACCGATACTGATCTAATTACCTCAATTTATTAAAAATGCATCTTATTTATCTTCTTTTCTTTATCAGTATTTATTTTAAATATTACGTAATATTATAACGAGAATATAATCTACAAGAGAGATTTTTATAAATCCTTTTTTTTTCTTTTAAATATCTGTGATTTAAGCTTTTTTTTTCTTAATGCTCCGACCGTGTAGTGTTATTTTTATAGACTTTAAAAGATAAAAAAGTTATAAACTCGAAGAAAATCAAAAAAATTTTTACGTGCCAGTCTTAAAAATCTACTTGGGGTGAAGGTTTTTTGTTTTTATTAGGATGTTTTTTTTTGTGAATAAAAATTTATATATATTTGTAACAGGGGAAAACCGGGTTGTCAATTATGAAAAAATTCCTAGAAAGATTTACTCTTTCCTATTCGAAAAAGCACCCTACGACTGAAATGCAATACAAGTTAAACTACCGTACTAAAATACCAAAAATTTTTTTTTACTCTAATTGACAACTGAATTTTTCCCTGCTCTTTTGTTAATTTTCTAATCGCGAAACAACATTGTACATAAAGGTCTATCCAACGGGAGATGAAAACCAATTTGTTTATAAAAAAGACTGACTAATTTTTTTAGTATTTGTCAAGGGTCAGTAATAACCAAAATTTAAAAATTGCTTAAGTTGTCTTCCATTTAAAAAAATTAAAAGAAAATTGCAGGTTTATTCATAGGCCTAGAATTATGTACAAAAAAAAAAAAAATGCTTTTTTCAAAATTACCTGAGATTCTGAAATTATAATTGTCGATTGCTTTTTTTTTTATGTGCCAATGCAAGCTCATATATTTTCTATAACTTACAACTCAGGTTTTTTATTATTGATTATTTGTGCAATAATTTTTGATTTTGCCTTATTGCACTTTGTTTTTCTTTCTTTCCGTCTTATGTAAATATTTATGGTTGAAGTTCGTTGTTAAATACGAATTTAAACTTGTAAATGGAAAGCCCAGGGGAAAAAATATCAGATTCCATTTGGGAAAAATATTGCAAGTAGTGTTCAAGTTCCCTGCAATTGGTAATTCTTTTTTTAAAAAAACAAAAAGTGATCAAATGTTTACGTCCAAAATCTTTCAAAACAGATATAGTCCGCTATTTCTATGTTCGTATTCTATTAAGGACCTTTTGTTGTTTTTTTTAGAAAGGAAGAAATTTCAGGGCAATTGAATACTACTTGCCAAATTTTTCCAAAATGGAATCTGATCTTTTTTTCCTTGGCTCTTAAAATATATAATGTTTAATAAAAATTAATTTTTTTGACATTTTAAATAAATTTTCTTTTATTTTTCCTTTATCCAAAAAAAATAAGATTTTGGCTTCTGTCAAATTACAAGCAATACCTGTCTAAAAAAATATCGTTTAAACTAATATCTTTTTCTACATAAAGTGATAAATAAATGTTAAATCTATAAGAGATCTCCATCATTACAAAAAAAAAAATGACATTACAGCATTAATAACAAATCAGCCTTGATTTTTTTTTTTACAGTATGAAACTAACAATGATTTTGAAACTGTAGATTACATGCACTTGGAGTATACTGAAACATCTTCAATTACTATATGGGTTTACATAGCTGAGAGCATGGGAGGTGCCAGATAGAACATAGTTTATGTTGAAGTACCAGACGAGGCAGAATAAGCTCAGTGCTATCCCATCTGTTGCAATCAAAATTAAGGAAAATAAAATTGAACATCAGGAATGCCACTGAGGTGTGACAATGTTTCATGGTCAATTAATTTAAAAGGATACTTATTACATTTCTCTCCCACTTTTCAACCATGTAGAGTTCTGTCACCATTAAATACCGGAAATACCAATAACTTATGAACTTCCATATTGATTGCAACATTATTATTAAAAACATAATTTCCAATTCACTTAAATTAAAACTAATCCGTGATTTTTGGCCGGTTAGTAACAGAACAATACTAAAAATGAAATAAAAAATTACATTACGGCGATTATAAATAACATTGAGGCCATGTTGGAAACGTAGCACATGACAAAATGGCGGACAGCGAGACGCAAGACCGCGGTTGCTTCCACGTCGCGTCGTGTTTTTTTTTTTTTTTTTTTGTCATTTTGTAACTGTCGTTTTTTTTTTTTGGAGTTTTTATTTAATTGTGCGGAAAAAGTGATCGTTTCAGCTTATAGCGGTACTGGAAAGAAAAATAGAGCTTTTACCCGTCAGATACTTGGTTTTAATGGCAAAATGTAAGTAAGATGTTATATTGTATATTTTATTTGGAAAGATGCTTGTTAAACGAGAGGGCATAATATACAGGCCACCGTTTTCCCGTAGAAATGCTAACAGTCCATTACGGAATATTATGGTGCCAAATAAGGGCGATAACCCTTGCGCGTGATCTTTCGGAGAAAGCTTTCAAAGTCGAGCTTCTCTTATTAAATCGAATTTTATGAGCGATGGAAGCTTTTCATCGCGAGAATGAGATCGGGTTCAGATTCTACATGCATAATTGGGCCGGAATACTCCAAAAAATATCAAAAGCTCAATATAAATGTTTAATTCAAAAGATAAGAGTTATAAATAAGCATCTAAACATCGAGGATCAGTAGTTATGAACTGTCCAGGAGGCCCAAAGAACAAAGAAGTTATAGCAAGCACAATGAATCAATCTTGATGTCTCCTTTCCCCCAAAATAACTTTGTCTTGTTAAGTTTTTAATGTTTTTAGCAAAAATATTTACATGTGAGACTTGCTAGGGAAATATTTTATAAAAATATTTCTTACATCTGAATGAAACTCTGTTTCGACCCAAAAAATAACAAAATTATCATATAGTGGCAACTCTCTTTACTCAATACTACACAGTTGAACAATAACACATTTAAATAAATATGCTCAAATAAAAACTTCAGAAATTATTAAAAATCGAATACTAAATAAAATCCCTGCACAGTGAAGCAAAAACCACAAAAAACAATTTCTAAAAGTTTTTTAATAATGCCTGACCCAGTCCCAAAAAATCCTGTAACGTTGATTCTGATACATTTTTGGTTAAATTAACTTTGGGTTCCAAAAGATCCATGATGCACACTGGATTACTTTTAAAAGCAGGTTCGTTGGAAAATGCTGATCTGGGAAAATGCTGACAAAATGGCAAGCATATAACTTGATCATAATCAAATTTGGTGTAAAACCTAAAAAATTCTATGAAGAGCTGGGAAATTGACATCGCGTTTTCACTTTTAAATTCTGTTGTACCTAAAAGAAAAATAAATTGAAATTAATTTTTTTTTTTTTTTTTTTTTAAAGTAAATTGAACAAGGTAAGGGAGCTAGTTCTATTTTCTTGTTGAAAATATTTGAAGCCAATGGTACTTACTTAAATTTGAACCTTGCTTTTTGAAAAAATTTTGCAGAATTGGAGAGTTAGTTTTTTCATTATATTTCGGCAAAATTTTAATGTCATCATTCTGAAGGAAAAAAATTACCATCATGAATATAGCATAACTATTAAATTTAGCTTGATCTATAAGACGTTTATCATGAGCCCAAGCTTTGATCAAAAGGAGTAGCGGACGAACTCTGTTGTCCAAACTCATCTGATCTCTGAAAAAAAAAAAAAAAAAAAAGACTTTAAATTTTTATAGGTTTGTATATTTTAAGATAATTGTCATAGCCAGGAGCAAAACTCATGTGCTGGATACCAATAGCGTATCAAAATCAGGGTGGTTCTATTAGCCTTCTCAGTATTTTGAAATGCCTTCTGTAGAAGGTAAAAAGCCGGGAACACTCCTCTCTAAAAAAACTTCCGGGAGTTTATGTCTTATGGAAATAAATTCCTGTTCCTTTATTTTTAATTAATAAATCGAACATACAGCCCCAAAATAATCCTGGGAATTTTAATTTCTTCTGGATTTTCGTCATAATTTTTTATTGTTTATTTCTAAGCTATTAACCGGAGAAACATTCTCAGACATTTAAAAAAAATTCCTAGTGTTTCAGGACTCTACTTCTTGCAACGAAAATTGATGGATTTTGCTGTCTGAACCCATTAAAATACTCACTTTAAAATTTCACTCTTTTCCAGGACTAACATATTTGAGAAAGATATGTTACATGTAATTTGGGTGTCAAGTTTGCGACAGCTTATGTAAGGAAAATTTGATATGGATCGATCTATCTCTTTCACGTTATCAAATCCGCTGTCCTTTTCCAAGAGATTTACAAACTGACTCAGCACTGTTTTTTCCTTAGATTCGGCCAGAAGATTGTTTTCAATTTTTAATCCTGGCACAGTTACAAATATGTCCAGAGAACAATCCTTCATGTTCAAGTTATAGGAGTAGGAACCAAAGATTTTAAAAGAAGAGCAGTTTAAAACGTGCTTGCAGATTATTCCTACTTCTTTATTTTTCTCAGGATTTTTGTACCTGAAACAAAAAGTTATCAAATGAAACTAAATTCAGAAAAAATTAAAGCAAAGTTTTCTTCATCCTTACGTGTCTGAAATTTTGCACAGTGTATGACAGCAGTCCAGTATCATTTTTGGACTGATCAAAAACTTCTTATCAAATTCAGAGCACTTATATGAATCGGTCAGAGATGGCGTGATTGTCGTTTTGTTTGCTTTTGCGTCTTTAACTGCACCAACAGTTTCAACTTCCTCTACGCTTATTTTTAAATTATTCTTCGGAGGTTCTTTGCTTACAATCACAGTGCTGTTACCAATGCTTAATTCTTTTAAAGACAAAGCTTTTTCTGCAGAAAATTTTGAGGTGAAGAAGACGCATACATCTTTATTACTCTCAAGAATATCAATTGACTTAATCTCTCCAAACAGGTTTAATTTTTTTTGAAGATTTTTTATGCTTGGAACTTCTGTGAAACCTGAAAGAAATGTGCAAAATGTAAATTAAGAATCCTCAACAAAATTTTATAAAATAAATTTTTACCTGAGAGAAATATTGGATATGCTGTTATTGGTTCTGGTTTTTTTGGATTCTTTTCTTTTTCTTTTTCTTTTTCCTCTTCAACAACTTCATTTTGTTGTGATTTTCTACTGCTAAGTGACTTTGAGCGCACTCTGACTTTTTTCAGTACACCAACATTATGTTCTGCATGAGTTTGACGGATAGAGTCTGGACCAATGTAATCTAATTTACAAAATCTGCAGCTATCTTCAAAAATTTGAAACCCAACAGATTTAATTTTTTGAACTTGAAATGTGTGGTCTTTACTAGTAATGTGTTCAACAAAAATATTTTTACTGCATGTTTGAAATCCGCAAATCATGCAGTTGTAACTCCAAAGCTCATCTTGAATATCTTCCTTGCCATTTTTCACAGTTTTCAAAACTTTTTCATCTTTTGCCTTCTCCATAAGTTTCGGACATTTTTCTTTTTGATGTTTAGCTAATACTTGAATACTTTTACAGTTTGCATTGCAGAACAAACATGATCTGTTTGTAACAGGAGGTTTGGTTTGTTTTGCAGCTTTTGCCTTTTTTTCATGACCTGACGATTTCAAATGAAGTATTATTGGAATCAAACCAGCTATTTTTTCATCACATACTAAGCATTTCAGGCAGTCTTGGACATATTTATCACCCAACTCTTTTACATTTTTCACATGGAAATCAGAATTCTTATGGATTTCCAGCTGACTGTTGGTCAGTTCAAATTCTGAATTACATAATAAACATTTAGTTGTGTTATCAGCTCTCCATAAAAACTGAAATCCTTCTTTTAGCAGAATGTTTCGAGGGACATCGTCCCCTTTTAACTTTTTAAATTCCAAACACCTGTCAATATGAGTTTCGTTTTGAATATGGTTCTCATATTGTATGACATTATCAGGTACATTAATTAAACATGCAGAGCAATACAAAAATTTTGAAAAATGTGTATTGTTTTTCTTCTTTGCAGACAAATGACCCTCTTGCTGACGATGATGAATCATACCCTCGAAATCGTTCAAGAATACATTACAAATCTTGCATTTTATAAATGTTGAAGGCAATATCTGAAAAGCTGAATTCTTCTTGGTTTCCTTGATATCTGGATCGTCTATGGCTTGACACGAGGACTTTAAATGCTCTTGTAATTGCAGAATATTCTCTTGTTCTTGAAAGCATAATTGACAGTTAACCGGTGAAGATTTTTTATGTTTTTCTTCTTTGGGTTTGCTTGATTGACGATTTAATAATTTATCGATTTCACTTTTAACTAACGACAGTTGATCGATTAAATACTGATTTAATTTTTCGTTCTGAGCGTTGATTAAATTTTGTTTTAAATTTTCGATGGAACACAAAAGATTTGATTCCGTTAGATTTAAAGAAGAAATTGCTCGCTGCATTTTTTGTTTTCTTCTGACTTAATTTAAATTATTCACCTGCAATGTTGAAATAAAAACAATAACATGATTAAATAATTCGCGCATGCGTCATTCAAAAATAGTCCAAGTGAGCGCAGACGCCGTAAAATTGGATGCCATGTTTTTTATTTTCATTGATAATAAAACATCCTGTCGTTTGGAACTAATTCCTTCAATGTGGTTGGTTTAGAGGGTTGACACGTCAGCAAAAATTTTGTTTTGATATGGAGTTTGTTTTCGCTTGGTTTAGTGTTTTGTGTCTTGTGTCATTTGAGCTGATTTTTTTTTTTATACATTTTTACATTATGTTATGAGAGGTGAAAAGGATATTTTTAAGGCCGTTACTATTTATTTGAAATTTTTTCCAGGTAGGTTCTTTCATTCAAATTTTTTCATTTTGCGGCCTTTCGTGTTCATTTTTACTATTATTTTATTCATGCAATTATAATGAGATAAATAGAGTGTTATGAAAGAGTATTTTTTATTTTAACAGAGACTCCTAATATTAAATTATTATAAAAGACAAATGCTATTTCCTTGAATAATTGTAACTGTTTTGTTTACAAGTTGATCAAATCCTGAGTTTAGAAAAATTATTTAAATGGTTTTAATGATTTAAAAATTTTGAAGTATGTCAAAAAAATCAAAACCCTTCCATGTATTTGATAAATATTTTTTGAAATGAAACAAAAGCAGGGCAGACCCAGAATATTTAAAAGGGACATGTTTTTGATAAACAGGTCTTTATAATTTTTGTCGAGTTTAAACCCTAAATGTTTTTCTAACAATAATAATTTTATAATTTTAATTAAAATTTAAAATTTAAAATTTAATCCTTTATGAACAATAAAAACAAAATTTTTATTTTCCTCCCTTTTATTCCCTTTTGTAGCTTATTAAAACATTTTAATTCCAAAATAATTAATGTTAAAAAAATTCTCCTTTTCCTGCTATATCTATATGTGTGTTGGACATCTACAGATCATATTCATGATTAAACAGTTTAAAAAAATGTAAATAAGTAATTGCTTTTGTTTGAAAGGTGCTAGTTTTGTTTGCTTTGCAAATAAAAATGGAGAAATTTAATTTTTATATACATCAGGTGACTAAAATTGGAAAAAGCTGTTCTGTCTTTTAAAAAAATTATTCTTATTGATTTCAGTTTTGTTTTAAAATCCTGAAGAAGAATACAGAAATAATATTGATTTGCAGTTTGAAACTTTGGTATGAACAACTAACAAGAGCTATTTTTCAATATCTCTTATAAAAATACATGAGGAAAAAACAGAAAAGCCTTTCAGGCAAATAGTTTGCAATTTTTAAACATGCCAACTCACATCATTAGTTTTCCTTGTTTTTAAAGACAAATAATCAAGTTTGATTGTGATATTTCTGCTCATATTTAATATAATTTACTTACACAGTTAAACCTGATTATTGAATTTGCACTTTATCAAAATTCTAAAACAAAATTAAATCGTTTTTTTACTAATTCATTAAGAAAAAAAAAAAAAAGGAAATACTATTTTTGTCTTTAAACACGCGATGGATTCATTATGACAGATTGAGTTATAACCATTTTAACTTTTTTACATCCATTCAGCTCTAATATTCACAGCGTCTGATAAAAGATAAAGAGTGTTATCTATATGCACAATAACACATATATTTTGCTCTTAATTATCGCCAGCTAATCGCGAAATGGTTTTGTCAACCTTTGATCGCCGATATTTTATTTTTGTCTCTGATGCAGGGTATCGACATCGTGAGAAAATTGTAAAAACTTTTATCTTTAAACCCAGTTGTAATTTGAGTGACAAATCAAGGAAAAATGTTTATGGAACTATTCAAATTAAATTTTTATCCAAGTTTTATTACAATAATAAAAGTCTCGGACCCATGATTTTTAGCGTTTTAATTGTAATGTGTTAATGGAGTGTTCTCAAAAAAATTGGCGTTATAAAATTCAATTAAGAATTTTTTTTTTTTTTTTTTTTGTGGAGGAGCTAATTATATTTTTAGCAAAAAATAAGATGGCAGGTATTTAACCGTTTAGTGACCTCGACTTGAGTAAAAACGTCTCTTTCATTAAACATAAATAAAAAGAGCCACTTTCCCTGCATGCGATCAGAGCAGAAAATGACTTTTTCCTCCCTATTTCATTTTCCTTCCTAAAATTCATTTTCCTCTAGGATAACAATATACTATTAAGGTTCAAGGTTACTTACTCTTTGAACGAACCGTTTTCGACAACTGAATGATCGCCATTCACCCCATATTGATGCCTTAAGGGTTAAAAGTGCTTGTGTCTTACTGTTTTTCCCTCATGTTATGCAGAGTCACAATGCTGATTACTTGTTTATGTTTATGTTTATTCGGAATCGGAATCTACAAATTCAGGTTAGAGTTGTTGCTTGAGAATTATTGAGCTCAAAATTCCCTAGAAATCTCAAAATTTTTCTCATATTTTGAAAATACCGGACTTCCCGATTCTCGAGATTTTGAAATTTTAAATAATTTGGGATTCCCGATTTCAGGTGCTCAAGTTTACAAGAAAGACCACCTTGATTTTTCGTTTTCTGTTGGATTTTCCGCTTTTGCTTTTTTCCGAGTTTATTTGTGACGAAAAGTTATTTAAAAGTGCTGACTTTCAGTTAGGAAGGCGAGGTCTAATTTGCAGAATACCAGTCTATTTACCCAGCCACCGATTTTGAGACCGAAATTCGTGTCAGCCAACACGGATTTGAAATCAGCTCCCCAAGTGAATTATTTTAAGCTACCCCCCCACCTTCCCCCTCCCCCCCTTCTCCAGGAGGAAATTTTGAGGGTTCCAGCTGCATCTTTCCAATCGGAAATTCGCGTCAGCCAACACGGATTTGAAATCCACTCCCCGAGTGAATTATTTTAAGCTACCCCCCCAACTTCCCCTCCCCCTCTTCTCCAGGAGGAAATTTTGAGGGTTCCAGCTACATCTTTCCAATCGAAATTCGCGTCAGCCAACACGGATTTGAAATCCACTCCCCGAGTGAATTATTTTAAGCTACCCCCCCAACTTCCCCTCCCCCTCTTCTCCAGGAGGAAATTTTGAGGGTTCCAGCTACATCTTTCCAATCGGAAATTCGTGTCAGCCAGCACGGATTTGCGATCCTCTTTCAAAGAAAATGATTTTAAGCTACCTCCCTACCCCCCCCCCCCCCTTCCAAAGGAAGAAATTTTCAGTGTTCCAGCTACTTGCTTCTAGCTGGAAATTCGTGTCAGCCAACACGAATTCGGAATCCTCTCCCCAAGTGAATTATTTTAAGCCACCCCCCGCCGTCCCCCTCCCCCCTTCTCCAGAAGGAAATTTTGAGGGTTCCAGCTACATATTTCCAATCGGAAATTCGTGTCAGCCAACACGGATTTGCGATCCTCTCTCAAAGAAAATGATTTTAAGCCACCCCCCCACCTTCCCCCTCCCCCCCTTCTCTAGTTGGAAGTTTTGAGGGTTCCAGCTTCATATTTCCAATCTAACGAGAAACTGGTGTCAGCCAACAATCGTCTCCCCAAGAAAACGATTTTAAGTTACCTCCGTACCTTCCCCCTCCCCCCCTTCCAAAGGAAAAAATTTTCAGTTTTCCAGCCACCTAATTCTAATGGGAAATTCGTGTCAGCCATCTCGGATTTCGCATTATTGCCCCGAAAAAATTATTTCAAGCCATCGCCCCCCCATTCCCCTCCCCCCCATAGCGAAAAAGAAATTTTCAGTCTTCCAGCCACCTAATTATTATAAAAAATTCGTGTTAGCCAGGTCAAATATTTCATCCTTTGCCCTGAAAAATTATTTCAAGCTACCCCCTCGACGATCTTCTCCCTTCCCCCCCTTAGGAAAAGAGAAATTTTCAGTCTTCCAGCCACCTAATTATTATAAATAATTCGTGTCAGCCAGCTAAGATATGCATCCTTGCACATTAAAAAGTTATTTCAAGCTATCGCCTCACCGACCTTCTTCCCCCCCCCCCCCCTCGCAAAGAAGAAATGTTCAGTCTTCCAGCCACCTAATTCTAATGGGAAATTGGTGTCAGCCAGCTCGGATTTAAAGTTCTTGCCCCAAGGTAAGTATTTTTAATTACCTTCCCACCTGCCCCCTCTTTACTTTCCCAAGGAAGAAATTTCCAGTGTTACAGTGACCTATTTATAAGCGGATATTCGTGTCAGCCAGCACGGATTTGAATTCTTGCCCGAAGGGAATTATTTTTGACTACTTCCCTAGTTTCCCCCTCTCCCCGTTTCCAGTACAGAAATCTTTACACTCTCGTTGGAAGAGTATTTTATGCTTTTTTTTTTTTTTTTGCTCTTAGCTTTCAATGGTTGAAAATTCTTAAAAAAAACTTCTCGTTCTGAAATATACGAAAATGAAGGTGAAGTGGAAATAGGGAAAAAGGAAGAAGTATTATTATTTAATTAAATTTTATTGTAATTTTTTCTTTATTTTTGAAAAGATATATCTTGAAATATTTTGAATGATGAGCCAAAAAAGTTGTAATTTCATTGTTACATTGCGAAGGACGAGGGGAATAGCTTAACTCAAGGTAGGTAAATTCGTGCACTAGACGTACTAAGGAAGTAAAAGAGATGGCTGACACGAATTTCCCATTAGAATTAGGTGGCTGGAAAACTGAAAATTTTTTCCTTTGGAAGGGGGGGAGGGGGAAGGTACGGAGGTAACTTAAAATCGTTTTCTTGGGGAGACGATTGTTGGCTGACACTAGTTTCTCGTTAGATTGGAAATATGAAGCTGGAACCCTCAAAACTTTCAACTAGGGAAGGGGGGGGGGGAAGGTGGGGGGGGTGGCTTAAAATCATTTTCTTTGAGAGAGGATCGCAAATCCGTGTTGGCTGACACGAATTTCCGATTGGAAAGATGCAGCTGGAACCCTCAAAATTTCCTCCTGGAGAAGGGGGGGAGGGGGAAGGTGAGGGGGGTAGCTTAAAATAATTCACTGGAGGAGAGGATTTCAAATTCGTGTTGCTGACACGAATTTCCGATTGGAAATATATAGCTGGAACCCTCAAAATTTCCTCCTGGAGAAGGGGGGGAGGGGGGGAGGGTAGGGAGGTAGCTTAAAATAATTCACTTGGGGAGAGGATTTCAAATCCGTGTTGGCTGACACGAATTTCCGATTGGAAAGATGCAGCTGGAACCCTCAAAATTTCCTCCTGGAGAAGGGGGGGAGGGGGAAGGTGGGGGGGGTAGCTTAAAATAATTCACTTGGGGAGCTGATTTCAAATCCGTGTTGGCTGACACGAATTTCGGTCTCAAAATCGGTGGCTGGGAAAATAGACTGGTATTCTGCAAATTAGACCTCGCCGTTAGGAATGTAAATAATTAGATATGATCAGTTGTCTTGACTTATTTATTTTATTCGGTGGATATAATTACACGGTAAAAAATTTTATGTTAACTTGCCAAAAAAGGGCTACACATTTTTTATGTTAAAAAAAATAGAATGTCATTGCCCATAAAACATCTTTTGTTTTTATTGTTTTGTTCGAGGCTACAGGCAAAATTATGTTACTTTTAACATCAATTTTTTTACCGTGTATTATTATTTTTTCTTTTTTGTCAGTAATTTAGAAAAGTTAACAAAAATATTTATTTTTCATCCTTCTAATTCGTAAGCTTGTGCATTTTGGTTCCAATAAACGGTTTTATCAGTAAACACGCCGTATTCATAGACGTTCCAACCAGATGACCCTTTGCAATGGTTATAGAATCGCTGTTTAATCCAGTTGGAATCTCCTACGTCGCAAAACAACCTATTTGAAGCGACTCCTTTTTCATAAGTTTTAGATCCAGCGGTATTACAGGCACTTCGAGTTCTGGCTCTGTCTGCTTCTCCGTAATTTGAAGTAGAATACGCAGTGCATCGCCAGTATACAGCAGTGGTAAAAGCCAAGGTCACACAAATAATTAAGCAGAAGAGTGCGAATTTCATTTTTAACTATAAAACAAACAAAAATTTGGACAATTAACAACCAAAGGCTAGTTTAGGGCTTTTAGAAAAAAATAAAGTGTTTCGGATTCTGTTGCTCAGCATAAATATAAGTTCTTTCGGATGTAACAACATTCAAAAAATTTTGAAAAATTTTTTTAAAACACTTTTTTTTTTTTACAAAAAAAATTTAAAGTATGAAAATTAAATAGATTAAATTTTTGGTGTGAATATTTAACCTAAAAATGATTTTTTTTTTTTACACTTTTCAGCTCAACCGTGCGGAATTTCGCAGAACCAATTTCGGTGAGGGATCGAAAATTTTAATTTTAATTTAAAAAAAGAAAAAACTGGAAATTGCCATTAGTTTGACTTACACTGTGTTGATTTTCTTTAACCGCACACGTCCCTTAAAAATACAAACTGCTGCAAGTTCAAATATCAACTGAACCTAATATTCCTTTAACTTCTATATATGTATTTTTGGCTAATGAGATTTGGTTTTCCAAAAATAAATCACCACATCATAATTTTGATGTTTGTTATTTTCAGGATCAAAATTAACAGCTTATCTTTAAGATTATGATTGCCACATGAATCATGAGGAAGGGTTTACATCAACGATCTAAAGGTCGCGAAGAAATCTTTTTTGTCTTCATTATATCCGACATTACCGAAAATTTAATATCTTCAAAAATTAAAATTTTTTATTTTAAGGGCTTTAATCCTATACGGTTTTGAATATCTCATGAGAATCATGGTTGATACTGGATATGCCTTTTAACCCAAATTTATATTCTGTACGAAATTAGCTCCTACTTTGATCTCTTTAGTAGGTTACCAAGCTGCATCTGAGGCTTTCTTTTTCTCGTTCCAATTTGAGAGGCGAAAATATTTGTTCAAAAATTTGAAGTTTCTTGCTTAAAATGCTTTTACTGGATGTACTAAATGGGGATTTGACAATTGTTCAGCATTGGTCATATTTTGGCAATAGCATTGTTGTGGCCGGGACGAAGATGAGAAAAATGTTTGTCAAACAGCACAGTCATCTGCGTTAACATGGGATTTTAAAAAACCAAAAAAAATAAACAAATGTTTTAAACTTTATAATGATAGTTTTTGACATTTTAACAACGGGGGCTTTGTCTAGAAACCGTCCCGATCCTGAATTTTTAGTATTTCGGGGAAATTCACAGGGATGAGGTGACTAGTATGTACAAGCTTTTCATCAGCCCCACACCTCGTGTAGGGAAGAAAAAAAAATTTTTTTTCTTGTGATATATTATAGTTTAAACCAATAAACCAAAATTAATCTTTAACCTTTAGAAAAATTAACTGTTGAGATGGTTCCTTTGTATTTAACTATGCAGTTTGGAGTTTGGACAACTTCACGGAGTTGAGAATTTTGTTATTTCCGCTTAGGATTTCCAGCTTGAGGTTGACTGGAAAAATTTATAAGTGTATACTGACGTTTATCACAATGCGTATCGCTTTTTGGTCGCAAAATAATCAACCGGACTCGAATTGGAGCAGGAAATCATATAAAACGACCCATCTTGGCAATGAAAAAACTTTTACAACCAAATTTTGATTGAGTGCTTTTGATTAGTAACTCATCATATCTGACTAGTAAATTTTTTTCAGCCCCTAGTTAATTTTTCCAGCATTCAAAGCAGTAAACAGTTTTTTTCAGTGCACCTAACACATTCAAAAAAATCTTCCCTAAGAGCAGTCAAAAACGAACTAAATCTTAAGTCAAGTACAGAATTGACTATTAGTTAAGGAAGTTTTACTAACGACTAGTTCGTCTTTAACTGGTTGCCAGTAAACACTTTTTTTGAGTGTGTTTGGCCTAAATTAAACTTAAAACCTCCAACCAACTTCTTTATTAAATTTTAGCTTGCTCAATATTTTTAATTTTTTTTTCTTTCGGTCGATTGGCTAGCAGTTTTGCAGCTTCAGCTAATTCGCCATTTATTTCTTTTTCCAGTGCGATGTCGTAAGTAAATGGGATTGCTGGGCGCTCGCTCTCATCGTAATTTTTTTCGAATGGCCTTCTTGAGCTACCAGAATCCGGCAATGAATTTCAAATCCGAAAGTAATTAAAAAAAATTGCGATCCCTATGACAATGAAAACTGTGAGAGTTTTCCACAATGGATATCTGCGAATAATGTCTGGTGAGTTAAAACAGTTTTTTTTTTTTCATTGTGCTGTGTGTATTTATTTTTATTAATTAACTGGAATTAATACTATATGCGCCGTAAAAAAAGTTAATTAAATTTTTATTAACAATTGAAAAAAAAAAAAAAAAAAAAAAATTGTGCAAGTGCACAGGCACTAAATTAACTTTCTACAGTAAAGTTTAAAATAGCTGTGATGTGAAAAGTATTTGAAACTTTTTGATCGTAAGATCTCGCTAAGCTGCTGTTTGTTTGATTTGGATAAAATATTATTGATAAGAGTGCACACGGTTCTAGATAATTTATTGATTTTGTTTGCTTTTTTAAAAAAAGATGAGAATCTTAAATATGATGCAGTAATTTTTTATGAATTTTTTTTCTTCCGATGTGGCTCCTGTTGTAAGAACTGAACACCCAAAAAAATGCTGCTTTGGGTCTAAGCAAAAATGCTTTGCTACAAAGCATTTTTGCATAACTTAGGTCTAAGCAGAATAAATGTTTTGTGTCAAAACTCGTGAGTGCTTTGTCGCAATGCATAATGTCGACAAGTCGAGCCATGTTGCTTTGCGGCAAAGCATATTTGTTTTGTCGCTAAGCAACATCGCTTGTATTGCGAACGAGGTATATTCCTTTTTCTGGGTGAAAACAATTTCTTTGTTAGGGCTTTGCTTACTAACCTAAGATCTTCTTCCCCTTCCCCCTTGGCATGACGCTTTTTGAATGATTTTGCCTTTTGATTAATTGGTCGCTCGTCAGTCTTCTAAAATAAAGAGTGAAAGGAAATTTTTTTTTTTTTTTTTTCTAGATTAAAATGTTAAGTATTTCAAAGCTATGATAAGCCTCACAGTTTAAAATGGTTTTCCAGGATTTGAATTTTTTCGGCCATGACAAGGTGTGGCTAGGCTTTAAAGCTTTTATCTGGCCACGATATTTTTTTAAAACCTTTTTATAGCACTGAGAAAATAAGTGTTTTGGGGCCAGTAAAATATTAAGTAAGCACTTAAAGAGGTGTAAGAGTACAGAAATGATTTTGCTGGCAAGGGTAGAGGGTCAAAAATGTTCGTAATTATTTAAGTATTACAAGGGGGGGGGGGGGGGGACAAATGTCGAAAAATGTGTCAAACCTTGAGCACGTAATGAACGGTTACCTTTTAATGGCTTTTTTTCTGCCTTAGGTTCAGGTGGTCCGCTTGGAAACATTGACGTAAGAATTTAATTTTCACTTTCAATTTCATGTTCTCTGAAATGGCGTGTGTTAAGCTCTCGTATTCGTCGAAAAAAAAAATCCGTGTTCATCCCATTATTAAAGGGGTGCAATATCCCATTAAGAAAGGAGCATTTGTTTTTAACAAATTTCTTTAAAGAATCTATTTAATTTATTACTGTCTTTATTCCCAATTAAATTGAATTTTAGTTTCGCACAACATACGTGGACACAATCAACGCGAGGAAAGTTAAAAACGAAATTTGAATCGAAGTAGCCGAATTACATTTATCTTCGTCGCATTCGTAGCAACTCGCTGAAATATCATAACCGGCCAAATCTCCTGCATCGGTAATCAAATTCTCTAACGGTCCACATTTGTCTTTTACGAAATGGTACCTCACTGTAGCTTCTACATCCGTCTCTGTGTTCGCAATTGGAAAGGTACCTAGACATAAAAAAAAAAAATGAATCTAATGTCCCCTAAAATAAATGACAATTTATATTTTTTTTAAAAAATTAAGCTTACCTGACACGTCGATTTTAACGCAGGACGCTTGCACGTTATCTACTTCTTCGGTTTGACCTTCCATAGTTTCTGTGCATGCAGGGATGTTTGGAGGTACGTCTTGAAATTGCATCGGTTTACCACTTTTACCCGTTGGGAGTTTTCCGGTATAGCATGCATAGCAGTTAATTTTTTCACCTGAAACTATATTTATTTATTTTTAATTTAACCGCATTTAAGTCGCTTAAAATGAAGAAATTAGCAAATAAAATTAATATAAACAATTTACCTTGAGTCAAAATGGCGAACAGGAAAACAGACGCAAAAATAATTCTGATCATTTTTATGCGATTGTGTTGACTAGCACTGAGTTTTTGAAAAAGAGAGCGAGTTTCTCGCGAAAAAAGCAGATCGCAAATGGTAGATCGTTCTATTTTTCGATATGATTAAGTTACGTTATCGTGGGGATAAGTTTAGTGTTTGCCTAATAAGTCGAAAAAAATATTTTTGATAAGAAAAGTGACACAAATCAAGGTGAGTTATTGATTTAGTTAATAAAAGGTAGCATTGGCGCCGTCAGGCCCGTAATCATCCAAAAATTTAACGAGCGCAAAATATTTTTAGTAAAGGGTTCTCAATAGTTTTTCACGGCACGAGGGAGAGGTTAGGCATTGGAAAAATGCATAGATTAATTTTTTTTTTTTTTTTTTGGGAAAGCGATGAAGGATGATAACAGCTGCGAGAGGGGGCTGAGTACGATAAGCTAACTTTTAACTACGGTCCTGAGCCTTTGAAATTTAGGTGATGATCTTATTGTTACGTTTAGTTTGATTTTAAATAATCGTTTCTATGAATTTTGTCGAAGCTGCATAAAGGTGATGATCTTATTATCACGTTTTATTTTATTTGATCTCTCTATTAGTTTTGTCGAAAGTATTGAACCATGTTTTACTGATAATGCTGTATAATCACTTAAGTCTCTGGTCGAAGTTAGCATTCAGTTCAGGGTTTTCTGGAAGTCCGAAAAGTCGCTAGTCCTGCATAGTGTTTAATAAATATTTGGAAGTTTTGTTCCTAATTTTTTATGTATTTAGTTTGTCGAAATAAAAATAAATAGACAACAGACACATTTTGTACTGAACATATTTTTTAAATAAACCTAGCATATAAAAATAGTAAATGCGATTTTTGCTGTCATGCGATATTTAATTACCGAATAAAAAAGAATAAAAATTTTGGCTGTTTGAATTGGCGCCGAAACGACCGTGACGTCACAGTTCACGATTTAGGTATGCTCCTAGGTGAGCTATCGGCGGCATGCCGCGGCATGCTCATCGGAGCAAGAAGAGTTGTCGTACGAACAAATTCGAATAACCTTTGAGGACGAACAGGTGCACTCGTGGTTTCGTTTTTTAAATAACCGCGTGCTTAAAAGTGAACAATGACGTCACACCAATGAGAAACGTTTTGGAGTGGGGTCACGTGACAAAAAGTTTTTACGACTTTATAATTTTTTTTTCTTAATTTCTAAGAAATTTCCTACAGTAAAAATTGCCATTAGATGACCAGAAAACTTTGAACTTTTATTATTCACCATAATTAGCAATCATGTCTGTTGTCTATTATACTATTGGGGCAAAAAATGGCTTTAATGGTTTCCGTAAGATTGTGACGGACCCAGAGTTTAGTAAATCGCATATCGTTCCTAAATTCCGTGCTGCATAAGCCGCCATACAACATACAGGATAGCATGTTAGACGTTCATATAAGTAGATTTTCATAAAAAATTGAACATTACTCACTGTACATTTTATACATTAGGGAATACAGGATAGATCCTAGTTCTTAACCAGGACATTATACAACATTATATTCTTTGTACAAGTTTTAAACCTGAAATACACGTGCCACGTAAATTAAAACATTGATACAGCCCAAAACACCCCTAACGAAATTATTTAATGCTGAATTTATGTCCTTTTTCAAATAACTCACCAAAGTATGGGAGTTTAAAGTTGAGCAACGAACGTCACTGACTTAATAAATAAAGTGGTAACAATCGCGATCATTTACTTTTCTCAAAGAACTTGCCTGTGCCACCGGTAGAGGTGCATTTTGTAAGATGCATGTGAGATGAAAATTTGCAATTAGAGACTCCCAGACTTTAATTAAATTAAAGTACAATATTAGAAAAGTAAAGTTATAGGAAAGTATTAGTAAAGATTAAATTAAATTAAATTAAATTAAAGTATTAGAAAAATAATAGTCGGACATTTTTTTAAAATCCGCAGGTATAAAATTTAATTTCGGACAGTAATATTATTTTATTGGCAGTTCAGGTTCATCTTCGCATGCCGAGACTTTTGGACAAAAATTGAGCGTTTTAGGTTACATTCCTATTCTTTTTAACGCCCGAAAATTGTGAGTCCTGCAGTCCCTGAATATAGAAAACTGATTTTCAAGCTAGCATGTTCGAAGATAAAAATCGAACTTGTCAGGCTCAACTTAGTGTCAACTTACCGAGGCTTTCTTGACAAAATTTAGCGTGCCAGGTATATAAAATGTTGTAAAATATTTTTTACTAACCAATGTTTTACAGCCAACAAAAACTGCCATATTAAAAAAAATGTACTATCAATCTCTTAAAACTGCCGCCACTTTCAATAAAACAATTGCCCGACTATTAAACAATTACTCTCCCCATTAAATACACGCCAATTATTTTTCCGGACTGAACTCCCATTTTTTTGCATTTCTTGAAGATATGGAAATATGAATTATTAAAAAACGGCTTATTATAAAAGTCTTGTCTAAGAAGGGTTGAAAAATATGCAAATTTAAAAAAAAGATGTAATTTATTGACTTTATTCCGATTTTAATTTCGCAGAACGTAAAAAGACCCAAACAGCCCCAGAAACGTTAAAAATGAAACGTGAATCGAAGTGGCCGAGTTGCATTTTGTAAGATCATCTTCAGTGCATGTGTTACACTTATCTGATTGGCATTCGTAACAGGTCCGAGCAACCGACCAACCCTGAGCTGCTCCATTGCTACGTGAACCTACGTCCAAGCAATGATCGATACCGGAATGACCTCTTAGTGTATAACTCAAAGAGGTCGGCGGACCATTCCCTGTAATACTACCTGGACAATAAAACAAAAAATTTCAATGAATTAGATGAAATAGAAAATTAACCAGAGCTTACTTTTTATAAACATTGTAAAGCAGGACCTTTCACTGGAATCCACGGTTTCCGTATGGCTGCCTTCTATGGGATCTTTGCATTGAGGATATCTATTGCTGTTTGGTTCTGTTGTGCACACGTAACAGTTAATAGTTTTACCTGAAATCAAATTTATTTTATTTTTAAATTTAACCATTTTAAATAATTTTTTTTTTTTGAAACATGTACTCTTGTGTCTCAATTTCCAAATTGATTTGAGGACATTATTAAGGGGATGATGAATAACTATGGTCTTTTTTTCGATGATTTGGGAAATTTTTTCAGGTTCATAGAAGAATCTAAAAAATAATGTTTAACTGCAGTTTTTAAACTTTTACATTTGTTTCTCCTTGTTGATTAATTTGCTTCGTTGTTGATTTCTCCTTGTTGATTAAGTTGATAAATTGGCAGCAGCCGAACTAAATTGTAAAGAGCGGGGAGTAAGATGTTCCTCAGCGAGGTTAAAATCTAATTTCACGCAAAATAAAAATTAACTTCCAAAAAAAAAGAAGGCAAATTGGCAAAAATGTTTAATGCTATACATTCAATTGAAGTCAGAAGATAATTTTTGGGCATTTTTAAGTAATCTAAAATATTTTTCGAAAGCGATATATATGACGCATTTAATGCGAAAAAAAATTAAAAATCACTTATGCCCTGTTTTCGGGCAAAAACTGAAACGCGAAAAAAATATCATACGTGACCTTAATTCTACGTATTTTAACTAAATTTTAATCACTATCCCGTCACCCAAATTTTTGGGCCTTAGGCTGCCCGAATTTTTACATTTTTTAAGTAAAATTCTTCTCCACACTCCACATGGATGATATTTTCGGCCTGACTTATTTTTTTCCCGATACCCCTATATATAGGTAACATCACCCTAGAAAACCAAATTTTTAATCCCCGTATTCCGTAAGTTGTGAATTTTTCAATATTCACCTACAAATATTCTTTATTCCGTTTTTTCCCTCAAAAAAATCTTTAAACGACTTTAGCGACCTGTAAAAAATTTTTTAAAATTTAATAAAAATTAAGGGGGTCCTCTGCACAGTAAATAACCAAAATTTGACCTCGGAGCGAAAATCTGAAGTGACCGATTTATTTTGACGCACCCTACTGATTAATTGTTATTAGTCAGTCGATTTTCCACCAATATATTTAGTTAGATTTACTCCTGCGTTTTCTGAGTTTGGTAAACCCGAGTCTCGGCCTGCAATACGGCATACCTGCATAGCTGATATGTAATATACTATTAAATTGGAAAATAAATCTTAAAAGGGATTAAAAATTTGTCTTAATTGAGTAATTAAATGGAGATATGACAAACGTGGTAGTGTGGTCCTCTCTGATATTTGATTTCGGGCTGTTTGGCTTGTATTTCTCTATTCAAGAGATTACGTGCAAGTTAAAAACGTTTTTGGAAGCAACGTTGTTTTACGGAACCTCAAACTTTATATCATTTTTGATGCTAAATCACGAAACTCTTGTCGACATCCTCATCCTCTTCAAACGCGAACTTATCTTCTGAGTCTTTTCGATTTCTTAATATCCTTTTCATCATTTTTTATACAGAAAATCTTACAGTCTTCTACTTTCCAGCCTATTACATCTAAATTTAATGGAGTTCCTTTTGACAACTAAATACCCGTCTGGTGATTCTCCTGGTGTTTCGACTCTATATCCCAACTTTCGCTAATCTCATGTGGTCGGAATTCCGATCGATAAACTTATTTTTTAGTGATTCCCCGCTTAGTAGGAATTTTTCGGAGGTGATCAATCACTACTTGTTAGATCCTCGGCGAATGCTGCGTTTTTTTTATTCTCTCTTGATGAGATGTTTCGGAGGTTTGGAAAGTAATAATTAAAAACAAAAGTTTCAATGAAGTCTTAGGCCTGCTAATATGTTTGTTGACATTAATTTTAAGCCTACCATTTTTTTTTTTTTTTTTTGATTTTGGTTCAAATGTTTACTTGGACAGTTTTTTCAACTTATGGCTAAATAAAACCAAATTATTACATTATTTAATTACATTATTATTAAATTACATTATTGAATTATTTAAAAAACCGCAAACTAGTAATTAGTGTACTATTTTAAATATTTCACTGCTTCTAGAACGTTTGTAGTCAAGATAATAAAAACGTGTTAGCAGAACAAAAAATGGAAAAAGATGCAGTACATTCGATACTTTAATAACGAACTTCATGCAGGCAAAGTGTAGAATTTAAAAAAATTTACCTTGAGCCGAAACGGCAAAAAGAAAAATAACCGCTAAAACGGGTGTGATCATTTTTATTCACTAGCACAGTTTTACTTTTAAAAAACAACGATATTTTCCCGACGAAATCACACCGCGAATGCGAAGTTTATTGTATTTTTTTAGCGTATGATAAAGTTATTTCATTGTTGGGATAGGTTTATGCTGCTTGCCTAGGGACGGATCCAGGGAAGGGGGACGATGAGGCGATCGTTTCCCCTAGAGCCATGGGATTTTGTGCTATATATAATTAAGATCAGAGCAAAAATAAATTTACACTGGATATAATTTAGTTGATGGTTAGGAAATTGCTCAGGGATGTATGGATGAAGGTTGAATCGCCTCCCCGTGTTCTAGACCGTCCCTGTGTTTGCCGAAGCAGAAAAAAAGTTAAGATAAGAAAAGTCATACAGTTTACGATGAGTAACTGATTAAGCTAATAAAGGATAGGTTTGGTGCCGTCACAGGTGGATAAGATGCTTTGACGTTTAAAAAGAAAGATTTTTTTTTTTTTTTTTTTTTTGTTAAATAGAAAAAATAACTTTAATATTTGATTCCTTCATACGCCAAAAAGATTTCATCAAAAGACAAAAAAAAAAAAAAAAAACTTCTAGACCTACTACACTTGGTTTTCAGAATTAGAGATGGAAATTTGCAATTACAGTCTCCCAGACAATTTCAATTAAATTAAATCTTATATTATGCATAATACTGTTCTTCAGTCTTTTTTTAAATCTGTGCTGACTTCATCTTCCTCAATGGTTTCCTCTGGAAAATAGGATTTCGAAAGAGGTTTTTCGTCCTTTAAAGGCGCAAGAGCCGGCTGCCCTTTTTGCGGCTCCCCTAAATTCCAAAAATAATGAGCATTTTTGGTTCTCAAAAGTCTAAAAATGTCTTCGTAAAGCAAGTCCGAGTATTGATAAATCGATGACACTATTTTATTTAGTAATGGAAATTTTATTGAATGATGGCAGTCGTTTCTAAAATCATCTTTCTCCAAACTGTAATATATGAATCCTCCTAATTTTCTTTCCATAGCGTATTTTACCTTTAAAAAAAATTAAACACATGAATTAACTTCACCAAAAAAATATTTATGATCGAAATTTATGTCAGCTTAAATTATTTAAAAAAATTAATACAGCCCATGAAATGCAGCGTCCTTGTCGCAGATTGGTCAAGGGACCATTTAAGTGTTGCCTTTAAGCTTTGGTGTTTAATTTGTGGAAAAAAATAAACCTAACTCACTTTTTCTTCTAAGGTTTCCTCGTCATCAAAGGACATGACTTTTTCTCCGTTGACAGCAAATTTGGTTTTGGTGTTTTTATCCCAAAATACTCTCCAACTTTTATCTTTTATCATCAAGCAAACTTCGTTGTAGCCGATAAACCCGTCGACATTGTTATAGGGACCTTTAAATCCGAATTCTTTGGCCGGTTTCCCGATGATATCAGTAGAGTTCCCTTCGAGCGGAGTGTTTAAAAAGAATGTCATCCCGTAGTTGGATAGTCCCATGTTGATTTTCCCGGGCGGAACTCCCATTTTTTCGTAAATGTCTAGAGTAGATTTCTGTAAAAAGAAAAAAAAATAAGTTTTCTATCCAAAAAGGGGAAAAACGGCTTGCATTTAAAACCAAAATTCTGAAGGATACAGGAATTAATGACTTACGATGTTTAGATTGTCATCGACTGTCGCCGGAAATAACGGAGCTCCAGCTCCTACTTTTTTATCCCAAAATCCGTGGTATTCGTAAGATAAGACGTTCAAAAAGTGGGCGTGTTTGGCTAAATTCTCGAGGTCGTAGCCCAGACTTATGCGGTAAGGGAAACTGCTTACGGCGAGGGACAATATCAAACCGTGCTTGTCAAATTCGTCTCTCATTTCTTTTGCCAACAAGACGAAATTCGTTTTGTCAGCCGGTGTACCTCCTCTGTCTCCTGGAAACTGCCAATTCAGATCTAGCCCGTCTAATTTATATTTCCTGAAAAAAAAAAACAGTAAAATTAGAATTGTCTGAAGTAGGTTTTTAGTCACAAAATTCGTCAGGGGTAGAAAAAAGGTATGCAAAGATGAGCCTTAATTAGATACATTGTTCCTTGGGTTTCTTTGTTTTTTATTTTCAAAAATCCCTAATTCACGGAATTAATTTTTTTTTTCTTTTCGAAAACCAGTTTTCCAGATTCTTTGGAACTTGCAATTACTTTAAAAATTCGACCGCACTCTCAATGAAGGTTTTCCTCCTCCCTTTGATGTTGGTCATTTGAGAATATTTAGTGGAACCGTCGTCCCATCCCCCGCATCCGACCATAATTTTCAAATGCGGAAATTTTTGTTTGAAACGAGCCGTTTTCGCTATGCCTCCCAGACCTCCTGCATAATCTTTCTCCGGTAAATCCCTATATGGCTCGGCGGATCTCACTTTGAAACTTTGATCGTCCAGAATGACGAAATTGTAAACTACGTGGGTGCAAAGATGCAAAGCAGGGGTGGCATCTCCGATGTCAAATTTCCCATTCCCGAGAAGATACAAGCCCCAACGGGCGAGGTAACAGACGACTCTCTCTTCGTGGTTCGGGGCCTCTGAAAACACAGGGGAAAAATATTGGTAACGTAATGAACCTTTTAAAGAGTTCCTTGACTTGCCAATTTTGGAAAATATTTTAGCAAGTTTACATTAAGAGTAAAGACCTTTCTTAAGCCATAGCCTAACGTGAACTATTTTTTAAAAGAAACATTCAGATTTACCTGCAGAAGAAACTTGAACAATAGTATTCGAAATAAGTATTCGCAAAAATAAAAACAAAAGCATGATAAGCCTGATAATATATATAAACAATAAAAGATGTACTGACTGACTCCACTAATAACTATACGTCAGATGGATGTTAATAGTGGTCATGCAAGATCGTTTACACTCGATTCCAAAATTAGTTCACTGTAAAATATTCTAAATAATTACTTTTTAAAAATAAAAAGATGAAAAACGATTTTATAATCGAAAGTAAGCTTAGCTATCATTCCAGCAGCTTAATCTGGGGGGGGGGGGGGGGCGGAAATAAAATAAAATATCAGAATTAAATTGCTACCTGGGCACCATAAGATTTGTTCCTCAATGATTTTTTTTAATTCAGCCGGTCGATAAGTCCTAATTAGGGAAGACTAAGTTAGGGCGATGAAATTAAGCTAAATGATAAAGCTGAAATCAAATCAGATTTTTAAACCATCTTCATTTAGATTTTATTCTCTTGGCCCAGTGAAAAATAAAAGCCTGATCTGAGCTAAGCTATTTTAAGGCATTTTGATAATTTTATAAAATGACCAGTGACAAGTCAGGTCTGTGAAAATTTTGTCGAAAATACCATAACCGCAATAAAAACTAGTGGAGTCGAGTGTACAAATCAAGAATATCACTAAAATACGTCACTGTAATATCAAAGCCTATCTCTTTTCCTCATACAGTGTCAATATAAAAAACCGCAACCTCTTGTTTTATGTTTAGAATTTTATTTCCTAAACGTTTAAGTATTAAATGATGTCATAGGTTTTTACCTTCCTTCGTCGGATCATAATCCGCCGCTTTGTTCTCGATTTTGATCTTGAGGAATTCGTCTTTGACGGTGTTTAGCAACGGAAATTTCGATTTGGAGGTTTCGCAGTTTTGACGAAAATCGTCTAGATCTAATCTGTGGAAGAAAACGCCGCCCAGTTTCTTTTTTACGGCAAACAAAACCTAAAAATTGTAAAAACCAAATTAAATTAATTACCAGCAGTTGATAAATTTAAAAAATGATGTCTACTTTTTCTTTAACGCCTTGTGGCCCGTCGAATGAGACGACTTTGTTTCCTTTGATTAGAAACGAAGTTGAAGAATTTTCGTCCCATCTCGTTTCCCATTCCTTTGTATTTTGAAGCATGCAAATTTCGTTGTAGCCTATGTACCCGGACGAGTGAAGATATTCAGACTGAAAATAAAAGAACGTTTTTATTAAGATTTTGAAGCACTGGAAAAAATAAATAAAATTACCAAAAATCCTTGGCGAGTTGTTGGTTGATTAACAACGGTATCGCTCTCTGTGATATTTTTCTTTAATTTATAGGTTGAAGATATAGCCGTAATGCCTAAATTTAATTTTGATAAAGGTGTTCCTAACTCTTCTAAAAAGTTTATTGTGTTCTCCTGAAAATAATAAAAAATTAAGGTTGAAAAAAAAAAAATGAAATTGAGAACTGTAACTTCCAAAAAGAGATCAAAACTTTCGGTTCAAGTATTCCAGTGCATGAATACCGGATTTTTCAAAAATATTTTTGATAATTTTTTTGCAATTTTTAAGAATTGCTTTTTCTATCGACCAAAAATCCTTCTTTCTTGGTTTTGACTCTATGTTTTTGTGTATGTGAAAGATCACCACGCTCGTAATCGAGTAAAGGACTAAGAAAATTTTTTTTACACAAAATTTTGGTATTTTTTTGAAAGAAATCTGGCTGTCAGAGGAAATTAAAAAATTCAACAAAACCCGAAATCCCGACTCTGGAGAAAAAGTTTAAAGAAAAAATTATCGATTTTTCAAATGGATATTTTTGCAAAAAAAGCTTCCTCGGAGTTGACCACGTCAAAACGGTTTTCCTCTCAAAATTTAAGGATTTTTTTTTTAATTTTCAAGGAGATTTAGGAAAATATGTCTTAAATTTTTAAGAATATATTAGGCTGTACTGGATTTGATCCGGAAATTTGAAATTTTGCACGTTTTGAGGTCCTTTTTAGCTATAATATTCCTGAAACTTGTGGCATCAGCGGTTGTTCCCACTAGTGGGTCATTACTGTAGGAATAGCCGAACAAAATTTAAAATGAAAACCTATTGGCAGTTTTAAAAAATTTTTGAGTTCATCTGCTACTCTTTACTCGAAGGATTTTGGTCCCATAACCCTGCTTTGGTAGCTTTTTAATTTAGTGAAAAATAAATGGTGCGGTTATGAGTTTGAATCAATTAAAATTTCTTTTTCTAATTTTTACAGTTGAACATGCCAAATTCGGAAAATCGAGGAGGATGATTGTCGATGTCAGCGAATCTGCAGCCTGTAAGTTTCCAAAGCATTTTTTTTTCTAATTGAGCCAAGTTTTAAAAATAGTAAAATCTGGATGGTTGCGCATAGCTTTGGTTAAGTTTACGTTTAAACTTCAATTTTTAAAGAGCTCGGATATACAAAATTTAAGGTTCGCTTGTAAAGCATTGTTTTCTTTCTCAATTGAAATAGTTTAGACCTATTTTATTACAATTTTTTTTTGAAGGGATCGTATCAAATCTGACGACTCAAATTTCCGTTTTACTTAAAAATGCTGTAAAAATTGACCGAAACGTATTACTTTCTAATCAGACAAATGCCGAAGTCCTTATCGGTTGCAGCTCAAGATTTATTTATAGCTTATGTACTGTAGTCGATTTATCCGATCTAAATTTTAAATACTCGAGTGTTCGTTATTGGTTTTAAGTGGTATAATTGAAAAACAATTCTGATCCCGATTAATGTTTACAGACACTTTTTTGAGAACATAAGTGTACATCCATGTAAAAACCTGCCTTCTGGGGAATGGTACTTAGATGCTGTGGAAGTTTAACTTATTAAAAATCGCATTGTTTACAAACAAAACGTTTTTTCCGCCATTCCCCACAAGGCAGGTTTTCATGTGGACGTCCACAAATATCTCTGAAGTTACCGGTCAAACGAATTTTCCAAAACGATTTCTTAGAGTTTAAGCCCGACCAACTTGGAAGAGATTTCTACCTTTCGACATATGTGTTTTTGAGCCCTATATATTGATAAAAAATGAATGTCACATGAATTAAATAACGCCTTGGTCAATTTGGTTATACAACCAGCACTGTCCAAAATGAATCAGAATTAAGGGTTTTAGAGTCTCCCGCTGACTAAGTCTGAGTAATTTCGTTAGTGAGCTACCATAAAGTCTGATGACGGTTCTTTTTTTTTTTAACAACTTAAAATGTTATGTGTGCAATTTTTGCAAAGTTGAAACTTTTTAAAATCTTTCTTAATCTTCCATTTCATCTTCCTTAATTTCAAGTAAAATAGTCGGGAACATTGATACTTACGACATCTCCTCCTTTATCCGTAGAATGTAAAGGTGAAAAAGGTTTCACGCTAGCTTCTTGAGAGGAATGATATTCAAAAGATAGTACGTTGAAAAAATCGACAAAAGGAGCCAGCTGTTTTATATAGTATCCTCTTCGTATTCTCGTTTCGGACGGTGGGATTGTCATGGATAAAATCCATCCATGCTTGTCAAATTCTGCCTTTAATTCCTAAAAAAATTAAAAACAAAAATTATGGTGGAAACAAAACAATAATAAATCATTTCTTTCTTACTTTTGCCAATAGCAACAAATTTTCCTTATCGCTACGTTTTCCTCCTCTCTCCGCTGGGTAAGTCCAGGAAAAGTCCAAGCCGTCAAGCTTGTATTTCCTTTTTCAAAAAAATTGGTTTTATTTATTTATTTATTTTTAAATGAAAAAAAAAAAAAAAAAACGGAAACTTACTGCAAAAAATCTGTTACGCTTTTTATGAAGGTTTCCCTCCTGGATCTTGCAGCCACCATTTCTGAGTATTTAACCGATCCTTCCACCCAGCTCCCCAATCCGACCATTACCTTCAAGTCAGGATTATTTTTTTTCAAATCGACGGTTTTGGGAATTCCGCCTGAAAAAATTGAAATTAGCCAACCATTTTTTTAAAAAAAACTTTTAATTTCTTGATACCTAATCCGTTATCTTCCTTGGTATCCGCGTACAAATCCCTGGACTTGACTTGGTAAGTCTCGTTTTCTAGTCCGATGTAAGCGTAAATTAAATGGGTGCAAATGGAGGTAGCGGGCGCCATGTCTTGAATCGAAAACTGAGCCTTTCCCTTGTGGTAAACGGCCCAGGATCCAAACAGGCACACCACATTTTTCTTCGCGTCGCTTTGTCCTTCTGAAAATAGATTCATTTTTCAAATCCCAAAACAATTTTTTTTTGTTCCACAAAAAGAAAATAATTTACCAGAAAATATTAAATTGAATAATACAAAAAGCGTGATTACAACTAACCGCAACAAGAATAGCATCGTCACTCGTTGAAGATATACCGGCGACTGGTCAACATCATCGGCCTAGCAAAATGTTGTTTACATTAGGCTAGACCTAATCGTGTTTTTCCTCTTAACAGAGGATTTATTACCTGTCAGGGAGGCCTAAAAATAAAAAGATCAAAAGATCATGAAACAAGAATTAATTTAAATATTTAACGGATATGTGCCTGTGCTGTTTTCTGCATCTGCAAAGTATAATCGAAATCAGATAATACACAGAATTTTATTTTAAAATCTGGGTCTTGGTTGTTTGAGATATCATCCCGCGCTCAAGAATGGTTTGTTTCACTCATTTTGTTAGGTCATTTCGTCTGAGTCGTTCCTACCGTCACCTGTAATTTTGTATAAAAGTAATTAAAAGAGGATCGGGCAATTTAGTGGTTTTCCTCTTTGAGGAAGAAGGGTTTGTGCATGATAAAATTCTTTCAACCGGTTTTAAAGCACTTTAAAGTGCAACTATTTTTTGAAACAGGTAATTTTTTTGGCCAAATATCGAAACAATGAATATCGAGTTACTAGGGGCAATTGGTAGTCCATTGGACTTAGTCCGATGACTTATCAACATTGTTGATAAATCTAAAGCGTGGCAGAGACGTAATTTTCTATGTGCAGAGTGGTGCAGTTGCACCACCCAATATTTTAAATTTTTTTGCAAAATCCAATATTTTTTACTGTGATAGTACGGACTTCGATTCATTTGAGCCTTGACAAAAGTAAATAGGGCTATTTTTGTGATTAAAAAAAAAAAAGATAATAATCCTATTATTGAGTCGAACGGTCACGCACAATCTCATTATTTTCGGGATGTCCGAACTCGTACACGGTTCCTCATTGCCTAAAAATTAATATCCAAACTCGTACACAGGTTAAATTCTTGTTTTTATGCGCCTATTTTTTAACAACTGATCTCGTACACGGTCAGGTTTTAGTGCAAAAAATACATTATCTGATCCTGGGTGAAAAGCTTTTATTTCAAACTAGTTTTCCAGCTCACTTTTCAAACAAATTCCAATATTTTAGACACATCGAAGTCGGTGTCAAATTTAACATGATTTGAAACATTAAAAAAATTAAAAAAAATGGGTGCGTGAAGTTGGCAGTACAATGTAAAGCTCAAATTCTAAAAACTATACCATGATTTTGAGCTTTTTTTGAGCTTTCAGAAAAACCAAATTTCAGAATTTGAGCTTTCGAAACAAAAAAGTTATTAACATTATCAACTTTGCCTGCTAAGTTCACGCGCCGTACAATGAAATGCTCAAATTTTAAAATTGACGCCATCCTATGCCCCTAAATTTGAGCTTTCAAAAAATCATGTTCCCAAATTTGTAGCTGCATAACAAAAAAAGTTGTGCTTTATAATACCAAAAGTTATATGTCCGACACAAAAATAGAGCACTGCCAGCTTCACACCTAGTATTTTTCAAACTAGTAACTGGAAACGGATTTTATTTTGTTTAACAGAATTTGAGCTTTCAGAATTTGAGCTTTCAGAAAACACGACTTTTAGAATTTGAGCTTTGTCTTGTGAAATTTGAAAAAATATGAAAATACTGTAAATATGCAGCACTGCCAAATTCACGATCGTTTCTTTTCAACTTAGGAACTTAAAACATACCTCAAATTCTTCTGCGAAATTTGAGCTTTCAGAAGACATAACGTTCAAAATTTGAGCTTTTCCCGTTTAATGAAAAAAAAAAACGAATTATTGAATTATTATATAACCGAGTACTGCCAAATTCACATACGACTCTTTCGGACCTCGAAGTTTAAAATTGATTCGCCTTATTCTCTGGAATTTGAGCTTTCTGAAGATATAACGCTCAAAATTTGAGCTTTTCGTCGTCTAATAAAAAAAAAAATATTGAATTACGATTTTATTGAGTACTGCCAAATTCACATACGATTCTTTTGGAGCTTGAAATTTAAAATTGATTCCGCCTTATTCCCTGGAATTTGAGCTTTCTGAAAATATAACGCTCAAAATTTGAGCTTGAAAAGAAAAAAAGTTATTCCCATTATCAACTTGGCACTGCTGACTTCACGGGAAATTTTTTTTGCACCCGAAATGCGTAAACCAGCCTTATGCCAGCTTATTTTTAATAAAACTGACCGTGTACGAGTTAAGATATTGAAAAAGGTCTCTTGTAATGTGTACCTTTTTCCATGTGTACGAGATCGGATGTTTTGTTTTAGGCTTCGAATCTTAGACGATTAACCGTGTACGAGTTCGTACGCGCCCATTATTTTTCAAATACCTGAAGGTCCGTCTTTGAAACCTTTTTTTGAATATTCCTACTAAAAATCATTTTATGCAGATTTATGGCCCTTTAAAAATCTCTTTTTTTTTTTTTTTTTCCTATTTGCTTTTTTATTTTCGGTTTTTTCGGAACTGCAGCTACCAGGAATCTTTTTAAGAACTCTTTCTCTTTCAGGTCGTTCACTTTCTTCCAGAGCCGAACTTTGCAATAGACAAAATAGGCAACTGCCTAGGGCCGCACGTTTTTAGGGGGCCGCGCGTCGTTGAGGACCCCCGGATATGAGAGGGCAAGGTTGTTTTTTCACTTCTTAACTACAGTTTCTAAAAACTTTGCTGCAAAAATGTTTTTTTTTTTTTTTTTTTTTTTTTTTTTTTAGCTTTAAAAGACCGTACCGGGCCGTAAATTTTGTTAAACATAAATAAATAAATAAAGGTACAACGATAAAGGAGAAGGATTCATGCAAGACCGAACCTGAAGTAAGAATTCATGCCAAGCACTTCCTAAACTCATTCCACCACATAAAGCTTTTCATCATTTTGTAATGTCCGCGAGCCCCAAACCTTAATTTTTAGCCTTTTCCCATGCCTTTTCCCTACTAAATTAAAAAGGCTGCTAGATTAACTGCTAGATCTTTCTGATTGACATGCTGTTCTGTTGTGGCTAGTTTTGGTCCGCCTGAGGAATAAATCCTCATACTCTCTGATTTCGGAGAGCGTTCCCCTATCCGCCACCTGGGGAGGCGCCCGATGGGGGACTAGCCGAAAACCCCACACGGGTTGGGGGGAAAACTCGGAGACCGCGCCCGACCGAGTTGTCCCCCCAAGCCAGCTTCCAAGGATCACATCCTCCTAACGCCACAAGTCACCAACCCCGTACGGATCGACATAAAAATGACGTCCTTTTCACATCGATCTGCACGACATTGGATCCGCATGACGTAAGGAGGACTTTACTCCTCTAGCTGACAACTTATAACTAATACAATACCTATAACTAATACAATACCTATAACTAATACAATAACTAAAACTAATACAGTAACTAAAGCTAATAAAATTAATACAACTAAGCTTAAACTAAATATGATTTAAGATTGTACGAATGTACAATGTACGGAATTGGACGTTCATACAATTTACAATACTAAACATTAGAGACAAGATTGTCGAGATACTATTCGACAACCTTTACGCGAAAAATGAATTCGATTCTTTTTTCTACCGAAAAAGTTGCTGCCACGACTTATGGCTCGTGTTGATCTGAAAATTAAAGTTCGTTTTACTTCATTTTCCTTGTTTAATAAGTAATAAAATACATGTTCCGTGATTTGAGCTTTTGGTAAATAAAATCTTTAGGTATCGAGTTAATCTAAAACTAAAGTAGAACATTAAATAGACTTGATTTATACAATTAAGTGACAACATAACCTCACCTGGTTGAATCATGGGTAAGGATCACTGCAGTAAATGCCAAAAGCAAATGACTGGCGATTATTTACTTTGTTCTGCTTGCCATAAAGGTTGGCATTTTGGCAAGGAATGTTACGGCATGTACCTATCTACTTGGAACCTTAAAAGTGCTGAAGCTAAACTGAAATGGAAGTGCAAAACATGCACCGGTACAATGAAAGACACTGATACTTCTAGTTTAACGCTGGCGGATGTTCTCACTGGACTGTCAGATGTCAAAGAAGATATTACTGGTCAGATAAAAGGATTGTCCACTAGTGTAGAGTTTATGTCACAAAAATATGATGACTTCTTGGTTCAGATGCAAAAGTTCCAGCTTGAATCAGCAGGTCAACAGAAAAAGATAGATGACTTGGAAGCGAAACAGAAATACCTTTATAATGAGCTGATGACTACGAAAAACCAGCTTCATGAATTAGAACAGTATACTCGAAACAAGAATGTAGAAATACATGGAATAGAAGCTCATAAAAATGAAAATGTGATGCAGTTAGTAGGTACTCTAGCAAAAAAATTAAAACTGCCTGAGGATATTGATGTGGCTCATCGACTTCCAGCTAGAAACGGCAAAACTCCAGTAATTATAATCTCTTTACTATCTAGAACTTCTGCTAATTTATGGCTCAACCACAGAAATACTGGTCTTAAATCCAAGGATATCACTGGTAATGGGAATTCATCAATTTATATCAATGAGAACTTAACGTCTTACCACAAGGAATTATTTCTACGAGCTAAGAAATTTGCTAAAACGAAAGGTTATAAATACTGCTGGGTCAAAGGTCCAAAAATATTTATTAAAAAAGACGAAAAAAGCAGGAATTTTATTATTAAAAATACATCGGATATGGATTCGCTTGAGCATGGACTTGAGGACGTGGAAGCAGTGGAGAGCGAGTCAACGATGATTAAAGAACTCACCGGAAACAGTAAAGATTTTGAAACTAATGCGCGATCTAGTGACGCGTGATGAAACTACGATGTAAACACGTGCAGTAAACATTTGAGTAAAGAGGTTATGAGTGTAGAAGATTTCAACTCCTTAACCCTTTTATCATATAATATTAGTTCACTTCGTGCTAACTTTCATTTTTTAGATGTGTTTATTAATACTAACATTGATTATGATATTATTTTTTTAGGGGAAACATGGATATATGATTATGAAAATGATCTGTATAATTTACCAGGCTATACACAAGTAAGCTTATGTAATGAAGCAAATCGCTCAGGTGGGATAATGTTTTATATTAAAGAAAATATCAATATTGGAACAGTAACTAAATACCAATACCTCAATTCGCAATCCATTGTATTGGAAATTTTGAGAGATGGCAATGACAAACCGATTACCATAGTGGGCTGTTATAGGAGTCCAAGTTATAATCCAGGCTTATTTATTAATCAAATTGATAGAATTCTGCAAAGACATAAGAGTGAAAATTTGTTTTTAATTGGAGACATTAACATTAATATAAAACCTCAAAACGGTTATATTTCTAAAGATGCTCAATCGTACAAAAATTTATTAGCAGATTATGGTTTGGATACCCTTATAACGCAGCCTACTCATGTATCACTAAATAGTGAAAGTTGTATTGATCACATTAACGGAAGATGGTTAAATCTAGGTAATGTCACAGCTACAGTCATCGATTCAAATATTTCCAATACAAAAACTTATCATAAGGGTACTATGCTAGTCATTCAAAACCATCAATCTCTAAAGGTTGAAGCTAAGGCATCATTTTCCTATTTTAGTGAACATAAATTTAGTAAATTAATTCAGGATGTACAATGGAATGTAGTACTACAGGAAACAGATGTCAATTTGGCATTTCAGCTTTTTATTGATACACTAAAGGATACTAAAAATAAAGCCATGGTAGAAAAAACAGTTAACTCGAAAATGAGGAGAAGATCTCCATGGATAACTCTTGATCTAGTCAAAAGGTGTAATGAAAAAAATCGGTTTTATAAATTAAAAAGAAAATACCCTTTTAATGATTTTATCAGTGAGCAATATAATTCTATAGCAAAACAGTTAGCTTTTGATATTGATTTAGCAAAAAAGGAATACTTTAGTAATAAATTTAAATTATTTGCTACTACAAAAGACAAATGGAAAGTTATAAATAATGAAATTTTTCATAAAAACAAAAAGGGAAAAAAAACTGTTATAAAAGAAATTTTCTCTCCGGCTCTTGATAAAAAAATCACTGTTACAGGTAATGAAAAAAAAGTGGCGGATGATTTCAATAAATTTTTCCTAAAAATTCCAGAGGAGCTTGTCATGAAAGCTTATGGGCCCCAGTCTAATAAATTGAATAAGGTTTCGATAAATAATATTCAAAAAGCTGATACTTCAATGTATTTAAAAGAGTTTACCAAAGGGGACATCACGGAAGCATTAAGTCTCTTAAAAAACTTAAATGCTTCTGGAGATGACGGGATAACTATTAGGCTGATAAAAAATAATTTTGAACCTATCTCGGATGTGGTACTTTATCTCTTTAATTTATCTCTTAGAAATGGCTACTTTCCAAGATGTCTCACCCGTACAATTATAGTTCCAATTTATAAATCTGGTGACCCCTCCAGTCTTGCTAACTATAGACCAATTGCTCTAACATCAGCTATTTCCAAACTTTTGGAACAATGTATTAAAGTCAAACTAACTGAGTATCTCCATAGTTTAAATTATTTTTCACCTCACCAATTTGGGTTCTTAAAGAATAAAAACACAACACAAGCGGTAGCCAATCATGTAGAATATATCATTCAAAATTTAGAAAACAAAAAAAAGACAATCGCGATATATCTTGACCTTACAAAAGCTTTTGATCTGGTAGATCATAATCTTCTATTAGCTAAATTAAAAGCCGCTGGTGTAGTTGGAAATTTAAATAGATGGTTCCTCACCTATCTTAAATGCAGAGATCACATGACTAGAATTGGACCAAAGGTCAGCAATAGCCTCTCCCCAAAAATGGGAGTGCCTCAAGGTTCAGTCTTGGGGCCACTGCTGTTCATTATTTTTATTAATGACCTATGCAAACTGCCTCTCCAGGGGAAATTGGGACTATTTGCTGATGACACATCCCTGGTTGAGGCTGCAGATACGTATGAAACCCTAGAGAGGATTGTACAACAAGATTTAGCTCTTATAAATTGTTGGTTGAGGGAGAATAGACTGCTATTAAACAAAATTAAGTGTAAATTCTTAAATTTTTCAAAAGGCAATAACCTTGAGGTGCATCCAGTTATACTGCATGGCTGTTCCACTGCTCCTGGAACAAACAGGATGCATATCTGTGATAAAAATTGTCATGTCCTTCTCCCAGAGCAATATGTGAGATATCTTGGAGTTGTCATTGATGATAAATTAAACTGGAAGTTACATATCGATAATTTAGTAACTGAGTTAAAACGATTGCGCTACTTGTTTTATCAATTAAAAAAATTCGTTGACAAAAATACCTTACGTATCCTATATTATGCCTTTTATCATTCAAAGTTAAGCTACGGTATACAAATCTGGGGGGGAACGTATGAAAGTTACCTGCACAGTTTAAAAGTTACCCAGAATGCCATGATCAGATTACTATTTAGCTCATGTGATGATTTTTCTGCCAATAGTTTATATAAAAAATTCAATATTTTATCAGTTAATCTCTTGTACAGATACTCGTTAGCATTATACATGTTTAAATATCGTTCTCTTTATCCTAGTTTTGTATTTACACGAGACACGCGAAATGCTAGATTTCCGATGCTTCAAGTACCTAATGTAACAAATGTAAAACACCAAAATAGTATAGCCTACATGGGTCCAAAGGTTTTCAATGAAATATTAACCAAATCTACTGACATTCATAAAATCATAATTGATGACGGAGGGATTGGCAGTTTTAAAAGAGCTGTCAAAAACTATTTAAATAAAAACAGTTCCATGTAAAACCTATTATACAGAATCTGTAGAAATAATTTTTTATTACTAATTTTAAAAAATTGGAATTAAAATTTTTCATAAATACTATTATAACTTTTTGCAAATTGCATACGCTTTATCCAAAAAAAAAAAAAAAAAAAGAAAACATTTTTGTATTCCACCTCGAGTAACATTGAAACTATGAAATTTTCCCCTATCACTGTCTATTAATTTGTTATAGATTCTTATTTTTATATTATTATTATATCTTTCTTATTTTTATTTTTATTTTTATTTTTATTTTTATTTTTATTTTTATGAAATTTATCTTTATACTTTATCTAATAATCTGTTAGTAATTCTTATTTTTAAATATTTTTATATCTTTATTATTATTTTTTTATAGAAATTATTTTTATATTTTTTCGGACTCTCCCTACGCGCGGAAAATCCGCTTTGGGAAGTACTGTAAAACTCTAAATATTGTACACTTTTTTCATTCATAAATAAATAAATAAATAAATAAATAAAATAAATTTACAATACTAAACATTAGAGACAAGATTGTCGAGATACTATTCGACAACCTTTACGCGAAAAATGAATTCGATTCTTTTTTTTTTTTTTTTTTTTTTTAAATGTCGTTTAACCGCTTTTTTAAAAAAATGGTAATCGACAGCTTCTGCAAACTATAATAGGCTGCCTTTTAAAGTCCCGTTTTGTTTTATTTAATTTTAATTTTTTTTTTTTTTAATTAAAAAAATGTAGGAGAGGAATAGAAATAAAAAGAAAAATAATAATAAAAAAGTAATAGAAAAAATTGGAAATAAGAAAAAGAAGAAAAGGTAAAAACCTCATAACCCAAATCCATGCCAAACCATACCCATACCATACCATACCACATCCATACATACCTATACCATAGCTATGCCCAAACCCATTGCCCAAACTCAAACCTCGTTGTTGAAGCTTTTGGACTGCGTTGCGGCTGTGACGATGCCTCTGGTTGCGATGATTCCTCTGACTGCTACTGTGAAAACTGAAACAAAAAAAAAAAAAAAAAGACGATTAAAAAAGGGGGGGCTTGGAGACCCTCACAATGGAGTTTATCTCCCGCGGTATGATTGAAATAAAAAAATTAATTATTTTAAACTGTAACGTTATTATTTATTATTACTATTTTTGTTTTTAAATTAATATTTTGAAATGATAAAAAAAAAGAAGGCAAAAATGCAAAAAAATTTCGGATTTCCAGGCGTAAAAGGTTAAGACCTTCCGCATTGGCCCGGCGGTCTAGGGAACCATGCCATCAGAGCTCGCCGGAGACCTATCGGCTTTAACTCTACATATGTACAGTTAAGGCTTGCGGTGCGCCAATAACCTCGGACACCCAGTCATCCGAAAGAAAACCCTGGAGACTCTCACTATGGAGCTTATCTCCCGCGCCATGCATGTTCGAATCGAATAGAATATACAGCCTAATAAAACTCTGCAGCTCCAAGAGAGGAGCTGACTCCTAACGTACAGATTTGCGGGGGAACTTAACACTAAACCCTTAACACTAATACCACACAAGGCCAGTCGCTGGGTCGATACCTAGGCCTTACTACGATGGGAGACTAAACCTCCTGGTTTGCCTCCAAGCCGGACCGATTATAGTAAATAAAAAAAAAAAAAAAAAAATTATATACCGTATTTAAAATTTAATAACTAAATTATTTTTAAAAAAATAAAATAAAAACCGAACACTATTTTATTTAGATTAAATAAAACCCGAGCTAAAAATATTATTTATTAAAATTAAAAGGAAAAAAAAATGCACTCCCGGACACCGGCGAAAAAAACCGATCCGACCCCTTCGGACGTAGGAATCGGAATGAGACACTCCCGGAAAACACTTGGCGTCGATTGGTCTGCGCATGCGTCTTGATGACGTGAGCAGATTTCCAAAATGGCGGTTGAAACATTTTTAGTGTGTTTTTGTGTGAATTTAACATTTAACTGTATTTTTCCTGTTCTTTTTTTTAATTTTTTCAATTAAAAGAAATGCAATTTCTATTTGTGGTGAAAAATTGACTCTAATTTTCGAAAATCTTACAGCTTTTTTCTACAGAATAAGCTTATTACAGAAGAGAAGAGTTTTGGAGAGCTGTGGAGTTACGTGGTCTTTGTTGTAATTTTGGCTGTAAAGAATAATAAAATTATTTTTCATTTAAATTGTGAGAAAGTTCTTTTGATCCGATAGTCACTGTCGAGTGAAACGGTGCCGAACTTTTCAGTATGCAAAATAGGCAACTGACCGAATTTTTCAGAATAGACAGCTTATACCGAACTTTTCAGTATGCAAAATAGGCAACTGACCGAATTTTTCAGAATAGACAGCTTATACCGAACTTTTCAGTATGCAAAATAGGCAACTGACCGAATTTTTCAGAATAGACAACTTATACCGAACTTTTCAGTATGCAAAATAGGCAACTGACCAGGGCCGCACGTTTTTAGGGGGTTCGCACGTCCTTGAGGACCCGCGGATATGAGATGGCAAGACGGTTTTTTCATTTCTTAACAACAGTTTCTAAAAACGTTGTTGCAAAAATGAATTTTTTTTTTCATACAAAGACTTTACCTGCTATAAATCCAAATCGCCTGCATTGTTATTCAGAACTACTCAGACGTGCCGTTTAAAAAGAAGAAAAAAACACTAACAAATTCTAGCTTTGTTTCCGTTCGTTAAAATTATGAATAAAAAAAAGGCTATTATGATGTGGTGGCATTAACCTTATTACCCAGGCTAACTTCTGTACCTGCCATTGAAAAAGCGCATCAGAACAAGCGGCCATACTTTACTAATTATTCGATGTAAACCGAAGGGAAAAAAGTCGAATCGTACAAAACTAAAACAAAATTTTCTGCGAAAATGACTAAAAGATAAATATACAGTATTATATTTAGTGTATTAAGGGAGGAGGGAGGTTTTTGGGGGGCCGCATCGAGACGGTTGCCTAGGGCCTCATTGGTGTTAAATTCGGCTCTGCTTTCTTCTGGTCCCCCCCCCCCCCCGTGAAAAAGCAGCTAATCACTTCGATTTATAAAGTACTTTGCCTTTGCCAAAAAATTTACAAAAACATACAAGTCATCAGGAATATGCTAACGGTCTACATGAGCGATAGTTGAATTTTTCGGTGGTAAATATGAAAAGTTCAAAATCTACTGATTTTTTTGTTTGGATAAAAGTGAAGGAAAATGATTGTATGTCTTGTGAATAAAAAATAGAATCTAAAAATAGTTCGGAAATTAGCGATTTAAAAAATGAATTGAAAATAAACGATGTTGGTAATTATTATGAAAGTCCGAATGAAGAATCGAAAATTTAAAAAACTAGTAAAAATCATCGATATAAAATCAGTCAATTTTTTTTAAAACTGCGTCAGAGGCGCTATCCTTTGCTCGCATAACTTAAGAGGAAAAACTCAAAAAAAAAAAAAAAAAAAAAAATTAACAATAAGAATTAAATCCCCCCCCAAAAAAAAAAAAAAAAAAAAATTTTCATTACTCATAAAAAGAAAGAGCCACTTTCCGTGCATGCGATCAGAGCAGAAAATGACTTTTCCCGTATCGGGCAAAACAATGTTAAACCTGTTTACAGAAGACTTTCTTTACAATTTACAAAATCATTTTCTCTGATTTTTCTGAATAATTAAGCTTTGATTCGTAATGAAAACTATCTTGTTTAACCTAGGAAGGCAAATGAATTTTCCCTTGAGGTTTTTTTAAATCCTCGCGCTTCGCGCTCGGGCTTAAAATAAACCTCAACGGAAAAATTCATTTTCCTCCCTAGGTTAACACAATATACTATTGCACCGCCCAAAAAAAATATGAAATTACGCCTCTGTGTTTTTGTCACCATACCATTTTATATTAATTTTACTTAAAATCTTTTCTGACACTGGTTCATGTAGTAATCATTTCTGTCATTTACATTTCAGGTAAAGTCAGAAAATGGATTTTCACCACGAAAGCCACCTTTCCTACTTTTGCAATTGGATATTGTAACTAACAAGTCTGAAGGAGAAAAAATCCATTTGAGTTGTATAATTGGTACTTAAAGAGACAGAGAATTTGACATGATATGGCAACCTAGAGTTTTAAAAAAAAATGTCTCACCTTATGATCAAACAAGCAACCCTAAGATTTAAGGTAAGTGTTTTCAGGCTATTTAAGATATGATATCGCCTTGGTGTATGCTTTCCCAGTCTTAGAAACTGAGATGATTTAATGGATTTGTGTAGGTGCCAAAAGCGCTGATAGGATCCCTGTAATAAACACATTTATACATTTTTAAAATTGGTTTCCAGTAGTGCCCTTTGACAGGACTGCATGGCAATGCTTCCAATGGGATTCTGAAATGTCACCTATCAGAATGTAACCAAGTTGTGTTTACACTCCAAATTTGTTAAAATTTCTTTTTTATTCTTTTAAGGAGATGAAATAACTTCCGAAGAGAAAACTAAATTCGACAGAAAAAATAAAATGGGAAGAACTTTCGACCACCTTACAATCTGACTGTCCATCATATACTGTCATGGAGCAAATTTAAAGACTTTATCAAAATGAAAATCCAAAATCTGAGCATATTACTAAAGTAGAGCTGCGACAAAGGAGAAATGCAAATGAGGTAAGTAGTAATAAGAATTAAATATATATAAATCATAGTATTTTTGATTTCGCATAAGGTTATGAAATCTTGTCCAATTTTGATGAAGTTTGTTGTAAATCTACAGTTCCCCTATTTTATCTACCTCTTGAGAAGTTTATGATTAGGCAATAAGCTGAATATTCCATTTAGGGAGAAATATCTTGTAATATCTTCATTAGTTCATGAGTAACTAATGTTTCTCTATATTTGTCTTTTGTTTTCTACGATTGTTCTTATTGATGTAAAATTGCTTCTATTAAACCCATAACCAAAATGCATAGTTAGGCTATTATTGACATCACCAATAAAATTTAATGATGCCAAATTTGGAAATGTTTTAAGAATTTTGAATGTAACACCTGAAAGGTTTGACTGAATTACACTCTTAAAAATTAAAATCTCAGTTGCAATAATTTAGCAATTTCAAAACAATTTGAGCACCAAACAACCAGTTATCTTCCTAAAAGATTTGCCACATTTTCGACGAGAAATAAATAAAAAATGAGAATAGATACCAGAAAATGACAAGCTTTTCAATTGAATAGAGTTTATATTTTTTAAAAACATACATGTTGTTTTAACTGCTTTAAAATTTTTTGTATAATTGATGATTGGTTAAATAATATTCACATTATTAGGTAACAATTAGCATGACGGGAATAAAATTTATTGGTCAACTGCAGAAAAAAAATATAAAATTTAAAATTCGACTTGTTGCTTTGTTTTGATTTGTCTTGCCTCTTGCGCACTAGGTTAGATGGCAGCATGGCAGGTAGATCGTAGGAACGGTCCATCTGCGGCGGCGGTGGTTTTCCTGAACATGGCGTCGGTGAAAATGATTGAAATTTTGGCGATCAATTTTAATCGAGGAACATCGAGTTCAGTGCTGAATAGAGTTAATGAAAAACACCAATCATCAATTGAGAAAGCCTTCAGGGTTTCATTGAGCATAATTTATAACAGGTCAGTGAAATAGAGGTGTGAGTTTGCTAAAATCGTCATGTAGGTTCATGTATTTTTCTTTAAAGAAGTGGGTTTGGATCTTTTTTAGTTCTATTGTCGGTCCGTACCTTATTTCGATTAATGAATTCTTGGCCATAGAGTTATTATTGAATGTTAGTAATAAGGCCATTTGGCATTTTTTTTTAACTTTAAATTTTCGTAATTCTGCGGGATGAATTTACCATGTGCCGGAATTTTGACCATTCGTGCTTTGCATTAAAATTTTTTATACGTAATTGATTTTCCTTTGGGTTCGGAACCCTGTGAAATTATTTCCTTGTTGGTGTAATCATTGTAAGATGTGTAATAATCACTTAAATTTTTGATTAATTTTGAGATTTACTGATCTTCAATGATCATTTTAACAGGATCTATTATAGTCATGTGGAAATATTAATTATTCTAAAAAAACGAATGTGTTTGCCAGTGTTTAACAGTTTTTTTCTTTTCTTTTATTTAGGAACCCGGGGGATAGGAAATAACTGACTGTAGATATAGATGAGTTGAACATTCAGCTAATGTGAGGAGTCTCGGATCTTCAACTTTCTGTGAAAACCATTTCAACATGGTTGAATCATTAAGGTGCTGCATTAGCCAAGTGAAGAATGATAAAAAGGTAGGTTGCTTTATTTCATTAATCATCAGTTCAGTAATCTAGCTGTGTTTACATGAAACATTTTTTAGATTAGGCAAGTGCTACAGATCATTTTTTAGATTAGCCAGTTTATACAGAATGTTTAAAATTAGAATGTTGCAGGAAACTTAACATGATTAAATGTCTTGTGTAATTGATTCTCTGTTTGCAGTTAAGTTTTATTATAATTAAAATTTCAAAATCACTCATCTTGAAAAACCCAAAAATTTAAAATGGTTGTAAGCAAATATGATCTACAATTTTGCTAAAACAATGCTTAGAAAAATAAAAAAATTTGTTCGGCTTCACAATAATTGTAAAAACTTACTTTTTAAAAAAAAGCTGTGAAAAGAATGATTACTAATGTAGAACTTGAGTAATTTGAACTTGTTATAAAGAACAGAAAAAATTTATTGCTAGATAATTATTTTACTGACCCTATTTTTGACTTTTGAGTCTAAATGTATTTGAAATTACTCATTACAGACGTCTTATCAGGCAGCAGCTAAACTTTCAGTTAAATCAGAATTTTTTTTTTTTCCTCGAATTGATTGTAGGCAAAATAAAAAAATTTTTTATGAAAAGTAAATGATATTTTTTTTTTTTTTGTTTTGTTTTCAGGAAAAACTAATTTTGCAAGCAAAGAAGTAATGGTTCGATTTCTAAACTGTAATTGGATGTGATGGGATAAACAGACTTGTCTATTGGCAAATCATCAGGTTTTGTTAAAAACAGTTTACGAATTTACATAGTCAGACAGGGATCATCATAAGGTAAGACATATACTTATTATATTCCAATTAGAGCTCTTTAAGGCTCGGAAATACATGGGTTGGTTGTAAAACGAAAGTCTAAACAGTCACAGTTTAGTTCAAAAAGTTAAATGAGAAGCAATTATTGATCAGTGTACTAACAATCAGTAGATTATTTAAATATATTTCCCTAGCATTTTGATTTTGGTATAATAAATTGTAATGCTGGTGAGAAAAAAAAAAAAGGCAATCTTTATTTTATAAATGTAATTCATACTTTTTTGATGTCATTGCGTGCAGAAATAATTTTGGGGGTGAATTTAATGGTCATGGTCAGGAGTAAACTGACCAGTTTTACTCCCTTTGACCCAAGATCACGTTTGGTAAACTGGGTTGGTCGGTGAATCCCTATCTGTTAATCCGGTAAACTGGACCGTTGCGTTAACCCCAACCCTTAAGGAGGATGGTTACACATTTTTTTTTGTTTTTATTTTGATTGTTTATTTCGAATGTTATTTATAGGCGCAACATTTGTTTATTTTGCGAAAACTTTCCGAATCAAAAAAATTTTTTAAAAATGTTTTATACAGCGAAAATCACTACGATCTACCTAAACTATCGACTGACAAGAAGAAAAGTTAGGATATATCGTGGAACAATGAACATTTTTTAAATAATCTTCAAGATCTCATAAACAAAGCGATGTATTTGTTTACTGAATCGGTTAATTAATTTAAAAAATGTTCATAATTTCACGGTGTATCCTAATTTTCCTTCTTGTCAGTCGATAGAGAATTTAGTTTAGGTAGACCATATAGTGATTCTGCCCTGAAAAGGGGAATCGACCTATCGCACATTTTGGAAAAAATCGAGATATTCATACCAAACGATTCCTGAGATGATGGTGTTTCTGGTTATTACCTCTTATCAGCTGAAAAAAATCATTTCCGTGCATATTTTTTCGGTTTTAAAAAAAATGAGTAAACAATCAAATTTTGTTATTTTTTTAAGTGAGTTGGCCAAAATGTTTTCTTCTGCTTTCAAAACTTCTTTTTAGAAATTGGCGCGCAGAGTTATTTTTTAATCTGAGAAAACTGAAATTGGTTCGTTTTTTTTCACGTGTTTATCTTAACGACAAGAAGGCAATACATAATTTTAAGTCAAATTTTTAATTTTTAAACGATGAAAATGAAAGAAAAAAAAAAAAATAAAAAAATAAAAAAATAGTTCTAAATTTTTAAGAATTCAAATTTAAAATAAAAAATGAAATCAATAAGTTGTCGATACCAACTTTAACCAAAAAAATGTTCTTTTTGTTTGTTTTGATAATAATTTTAAAAATCACCGATTTCTCGAAACAACAAAAGTGTGCGATAGGTCGATTCCCCTTTTCAGGGCAGGATTTTCTCTGTATTAAAATTTTATTGATTCGAATAGTTTTCGCAAAATAAACAAATGTTGCGCCAATAAATAACATTCGAAGTAAACAATCAAAATAAAAGCGTAAAAAAGGTGTAAGCATCCTCCTTAATCCGGTCAAAAAAGCAGGTTCATGTACTTGATGTCTCAACTTTTTTGACATATAATTCCTAAGTTATATTTAAAAGTTTTTATCAAAAAATTAAATTTAACCAAAAAAGAGTAGGAAAAAAATCGTTTTTTTTTTTTTTTGCTTTTAGCGCTAAACGGTCGCTCAAATATTACCTTTATTATTATAAAATAATTCATTTTTAATTTTTGCTTTATGCTTTTTTATTCGTTATTTTTACCTTATCTATCCGAGAAAGTAGTTTTTTTTTTTAAATTTTTCAAATTTAAATGTAACAGGAAGATTTCAAGTCATTAGGCCTAACTAAATTAAAGATAAATCCAAGGAAATAACTTTTTTTACATTTTTTAAAATTTTAATTCATCAAATGATTTTCGATACCTTGAAATGCTGTTCCGATTTTGAAAGTAATGTTTTTTAAAAATTCCCAAATTTTAAATTTACAGGAAAAATTCCCGTTCCGTAACTAGAATCGTAAGAGTGAATGACCGGGGGCGAGTTTACCTGTTTGGAAAATGGTCAATTGACCGTGAAACGAAATTGACAACCGGCCCAGTTTACCAAACTGATTTTGGGATTTTAATTCGAAGGGATTAAAACGGAGCCTATTGTTATATTCTTATGCAGGTTTAACCCCTTGCTGTCTAATGCATCCATATGGATGCACAACAAAATACTCCACAGCGACTGGTGCATCCATTGTATGATATTTTTCATCGGATCGTATGAAATTAATTGAAACATAATTGGTATGGTGATCATAAAAATGTTTGATTGGTTTTCAGGTTGAACATTTAATTATACTCAAATGGCAAATTTAACATGAATTATATAATTTTTTTGCTTAAACATTATTGATTTGGGAAATAACTTTTTTTCTATAATTCTAAGTAGTTGTTTTTTCGTTCTTTCTTTAAGTATCTTCATTAAGATAGAGTTTTTCAAGAAACAATTGATAAGAGCATGCAGTTTACATGAGTGGATACAAGCTGAGAACTTACTGCAAAAATCATAGCAACTAAACAACGTAGTTGAATTATCGATGAAATACTAGTTCAGCCGAGGTCATCATAATGATTGTGTGGTAAGTTGCTTTTTTTTAAAAAAATAAATGACCAGTTTTTTATTAAATCTCGAAGTTTTTTTAAAATGAGTACGGTATCTGGTGTTCAAAGCAAAAGGAAAAGACAATATGATCCAAAAACGCAATTGGTACGAGTTGAATTTTAGGTATAGAAATTTTATCTACTTGTAACCAGAGACGTAATTTCCTAGGGTGGTGATTGATTGTAGGGTATCGATTTTTGTGATTAATAAAAAAAAAAAAAAAATTAATCCTATTATTGGGTCGAACGGTCACGCACAATGTCATTTTTTTTTTCAAGTACCTAAAGGTCCGTCTTTAAAACCTTTTTTTGAATATTATCCTAAAAATAATTTTATGCAGGTTTATAACCATTTACAAATTTCTTTTCTTTTTTTTTTTTTTTTCGGTTTTTTTGGAACTGCAGCTACCATGGATCTTTTTAAGAATTTTTTTTCTTTCAGGTCGTTAACTTCTGGTTTTTTTCCCCCGTTAAAAAATCAACCAATTATTTTTTAAAACTACATTGTCTTCTCCAGTCATCTGCACCACCGCAAAAAAAAAAAAAAAATATGAAATTACGTTTTTGCTTGTAACTTTAAAAGGCAAACTTTAAATTAGCTTTGATTTTTAATTGGTACAATTCATTTAGTTTATGCTACATCCTCATTATACAGCACTTTAGAGAAGATTTTGATCTATGTTTTTCTTGTTAGATCTAAAGAGATAACAAGTCTTACAATTGATTCTCTGAAGAAGCATGCAGTAAAACTGTTTTTAAACTGATTATTTAAAACAATTGATTAATCTAAACTTGTTTAACCTTGAATTAAAAAACGAATCAGAAAATGATTGTTTTTTCCTCATAGAATTAATTTTTATGCAAAATTTTGTTTATGTAAATTCTTTTTTCTTTTTTTAGTTTTTAGTAAAGATGAACTTGAGTTGCCACTGATAAAGTAATGGTTCCATGCGTATGTCGGGGTTGGATGTAATTATATGAACGAACTGTCACCCATAGGCAAACCATCAGGTATGGATTTAGTCAAAATCGTTTTTCTATTAACTAAAATTAAGGTTTTTGTTCCTATTAATTATTTGAAAAAAAGCATATGTTTGTTTGTGAAGGGTAGGATCAAAGGTCATTCATTTTGAAAGCTAAAATAGTCATGCTAAAGTTTCAGAATTTAAAAATCAGTTTTGTTTAGCAATTCTAAAAGACATTTTTACGTGACAGGAAATATTTAACGAAGCTGTTGATATCTGGCTGGATTTTATTGTTACCGTAGTAGTTAATATTCCGTTTCGCTTTGGGAACTTTGTAGGAACAATTACTTTGCATTTGATTAATTATGGAAACAGATGTTTCAAAAAACCTGAATATTTTTGAAATTTCGGTATTTAAAATTTGGTATATAATTTCTCTTAACTTTAGTCATTTTTTCACTGCGAACCCTGAGTACGATAAAACTGGTGTACTTGCTGAGGGTGAAAAATCCAAGTTTTAAATATGGGGTTACCAACTATATGAGAGTCCTGTTATGTGAAGAAATTATGTATTGTACAGTTGGTCGAATTTTATAGCAGGATACAATGATAGGTGCTATACAATTCTGCCTTTTTATATATCTTTTATATTTTCGATTCGAAACAAAAAAAAAAATGTGGAGTTTTTTTTTATGGTGTCGTCGATTAGGTTTGAGCTCGAGCAAGCAAGGTCTGAATGGTGGCCAAAAAATCAGTCAGCGCAGTATACAGAGTTGGGGTTGGGGGACAATATTCTCATGTTGCGCTTAGCCGGAAGGTTTTGGGGGTCAAAAAATCCGAAAAATGTCTTAAATAATTTATTGGAAATTCTCAAAATCAAAGTAGTACTTAAATTGTATCGCTAGACATTTTTTTGCCGAAATGCTGATGAGAAGATCAATGGTGCTACCAGTTAAGAAAGAGCACTGGTTTGGAGCTGTAATATATTTCAAAGCGTTATTTATAAATCTTGTTTTTTGTTTTAGAGAAAAATGAACAAACTTAATGACCACTAGATTTTAATAACTTTTACGCTAAAAGTATTTTCATACCTGTTTTTTAAATTGATTTCTTGATAAAAGAAATGATAAATTCTTGGTAAAAGTGTAGTTGAATCACCACTAAAAATTTTATTTTAGAAAGCTGAACTTTAAAATTGCAAGGGAGGGTTATGTTTATTAAGACGCCTGTGGGTCATTTGGGGGGCTTTGGCACCTCGACCCCTTCGTGTTCGGGATTATTTGGCCCAAAACAGGGGTTTTCGGTTTTTTTTTTTTTTTCGAGACTAATGATTGATGGCCTTGATGTTAGATTTTGAAAACGTTGCATAGAAATTCTGATAGATCTTTATTAAATTTATTTCCTGCTTAATGAATGTGTATTAACTTTTTTGGTGAAGGTTTTTTTTTTTTTTTATAAACTGTGATAAATTATTTTTACTCCTACTGTGTCATATTATATCTGAAGCAAATATGCTTGAATTAAAATAGTGAAATATTCTCTTTTTAGGGAGAAGAAAAAATATTTCCAGTGATGAAATTCGGACGACCTTGTAGAACTTCTCTGCTGGCAGAAACCGATGACATTCCAGCTTTCAAAAGTCAAGAAGATTCACCTATCAAGAATTTTTATATGTCAAATTTTTTTTTTTAAATTTTTATGTAAAAAAAAGGCAGGGTAGGAACACCTACTATCGGACTGGCCAACGAGTTCCATTTTATGTCTTAAAGATAGGCTTTTGGGAAAGGGGGGTTTTCGTTTTTTAATTACTTTTTTTGCGAAGGGGGCCTGGATCGGAGAGAAAGGCCAAAGGGTGGCGGGCCTAGCGTAGATTGTAAACCCGAATTCGTTTCCGATGTGCCGTTGACCTTTATCTCGTATGTTATAAAGGATCGACGTCTCAGGTGAAATTGATCGGGGACGAGCCTTGTAGTACCGGCGAGGTGGTTTTCACCATAATGCGAGGGTAGTGCCGGACGCCTCAGTCCAGAGAGCTCGAGGATCTCGTGACAATCTCCGTTGTAGGAGGGAGCGAAAGAATGTAACCACTTATCCAACATACCCGGGCACTAATGGGTAGCCGTAGGGTTTTTTAGGTGCGATTGGTCTCTGTCAAAGTTATACGGATTAGCTTTAACTATATTTGACGGTTAATGAAAGTGTTCCAGAGGCGTGGCTAATGGAACTACTCTAATCAACCGTTGCGTGTAATAAAGTTTAATTCTAACGGCTTTGCAGGACATTAGGGCTTTAGCAGGAGTGTATACAACAAGGTTAGAGGAATCGCCGGCCAACTGCGGAAGCTTTTTAATTGCACTTGAAGCGATTCCGATATGGTTTGACTGGCTATCGACACCCGACTGTGGTCCTGCAGTGGTCAGAAAGAACCGAAGGACGCATGCCCTAGGATCTGTTTTTACATTCTTGGGGAGGCTGATGTAGATGGACAATCGTCTACTATGTCAACCTGTAAGAGACTTTTTTTTTTTTTTAACGTAACGCGAGATATAGGATTTTTTTTTTTTCTTAAAATGGAACTCGTTTGGAAACTTAGTATTTTCAACATAAATTACTTTTCAATATTTAAAAAATATGTCAGTGGTTTAGGGCACTAATTATTTTCATTGACATACTTCGATAGTACTTTTTGCTCGTTCGAAGAAAAAAAAAATTGTGTAATTTATTAAAATAATGGGGAAGGCAGATGAAAAACTCTTTCGCTTGACGGATGAATAGTTTACCATATCATTTAAACGTCTTGCATTGTTTACGCTAGAAATTTTTTGAGTTATTAGCGCTAAGACTTGTAGAAAAATCATTCTACTGTGCCTTCTCTATTCCAGGCCGTCTGATACTTAGTTGAATCTATCCTAGATATACTGTAACGTTGAACTCTTAAATCGTTAGGAAGCGGATAAAAATTAATTAGCCCTTTTTTTTTTTTGGTTTTAAAATTCTTTTTATTGTCTTAATTTTGTTAAGTCGATGAATCATATTTGGAAACGAAAAAGTTGACTTAGCTAATTCAACTTTAGAAGATCGTATCTTTTAAGAGAATTTTTTTTCACTTGTCAAAACTGAAAAAAAAAGAACCAAGGTTTTAAAAATGTGTTAAGTTTTTCTTTTTAATGGTAAATAGAAGAGCTCGGCTATGGACGTCTGACATTTCACGAGCTTTCTAAGCTTTTTCAACATCTTACTCTGAAATTACTTAATTTAAAAAGAATCTGGTCCACAATTATTCTCATGCCCTTTCAAAAGATTGTATGAATTAACATGTCCCAAACAAAATGTTAAACGTAAAGGTTTTTATCTGCTTCTGAACGCTGCCACTTTAAATCGCCGAGCGTCATTATTATGGAGCCAATTTTTTAATAATTTATTTTTATTTATTAATTTTTTTTTTTTTTTTTTTTACGGATAATATTTTAATTCAATTAACTTTCTTTTAAACATCACAAGTTTAAAATTCTAAATTAAAATTAAAATTTAAATTGACTTGCGGTAGCTTTGAGTTTTTAAGTTTGAAAAGTTTACATGCGATCAAACTTGTAATTAGAGATGCCGGGGTCTTGAACACTATTTTTTTATTTTCTATGTAATATTTTAATTATTTTTGGAAGTCGTGCCGAAGTTCTTTGACATTGTCCTGTTTGAAGCAAATCAAATTTTAAAATGAATGGAATGAAGGGCAAACTTTACGAATTCCCGTGAGAGGCGTCAGGTTTTTGACACGACTCTTCATTTAGTATTTTCTTTTTTTAATCAAAAATTTTAAATCGTTTTTGGCTGCAAGTTGCTCGGAAGATTTAAGGTGGCTCTTTCTAAGAAATGCTAGTAACATTCATTGCCTCATCTAGGTTGTTTGAAGCACTTGCAATAAGTGAATTTAGACAAAATGTCAGGAGTACTAAAAAATGACTCTTAAAGTTACGGTATTTTGAAATTTTGATGAGGCTGTAAATACTGATGTTTTCATGATCTTGTGAAATTGGTACTGTCATCAGCATCTTTTACTAATTAGTTTGAAACTTAAAGGTTTTGATCTCGAAATTTGATGAAAAATTTTCCCTTAAAAATCGTTACTTCATTTTGGCTCACTTTTTAATTTTAATTACTTCTATGTTCTAGTAGACACATCCATTTGTGAAATTTTTATACTTTTTTTTGGCGAGTCCATGGAGTCAGGGTTGATTCGAATAAATTCGGCGATTTGACTCGCATTTACCATTATTTTTATTTATTTATTTTATTTTATTTTATTTTTTTTTTTTTTGGAAGAGATCAAAATGTCTTAATCTAATTTTCACAGATATTTTAGGTTAGGATTAGATTTTACTAGTATAGATCGTAAGTCGTTAAGGGCAGCTTATATATTCATTCTTATAGATGGGTATTATCGAAAAACTTTTAAAAATTGCCAGATGTTGCTGATGTCTAGTATTTCAATTTTTTTTTTTTTTTTAAAATATTGCTACTAGCATTTTGATAGTTTCATTTTGAGTTCAGTGTTATGGTATATCTAAATACTGGCAAAAATGGAGTGAGCGATTTTTTAATGGTTTTAAAAGGCCATCCGGGAATGTGATTAATTCAATGCATAATGACTTAAATCATTTATTGCTAAAATGTTATTTTCAGTAGGAACTTTTTGAAGAAATTGATGGTGCTGTGTCCGTTTGAATTATTCCACTTCTGCGTTTCGTGGAGTTGAAATGACGCGAACGGATGGTTAAACAGCATCATTAAAATGACTCGACAAAGTTTCCTGCTGGAAATAATATTTCGGCAAAAAAAAGATTCGCAAGCACATGTGCATTGAATTAACAGCATTTCTGAATTGCCATTTAAAACTAGCAAAAAATCGATAATTCCATTTTTAAAGGAGAAACAAACAAAGAAAGAATTATACAAAAAAATATTGTAATATAAAGAGATTTATTGAAATTAAAAAGACATGAACAATAAGTAAATCAGTATTTTTATTGCCTTGCATGCTTTATAAAAAAGTCACGTGACCATCTAAAGCAGAGCGTCCGGTTCAATTCTATTTTTTTTTCCAGTGCTGCCCCCACCCCCCCCCCCCCCCCCCCCCCCCCCTCGGGTGCCTATTGGTATGTTCGCCATCTGTGGTATGCCCATTACCTGACTGCCGCTCTTAGCAAAAGGACTTTTAAGCTTCTTACTAAGATAAGCAGCCAAGTTTTTTTAATGGACAACCTCATATCCTCATATGGATGGAGACCATGCCAATAGGCACCCGAGGAGAGGAGAGGAGGAGGAGAAAGGGTAAAGGTATTTGTAAGTATCAATCAAAAGTAAATGCTGTTTATTTTTTAAATGCATCCTGAAGTTTAAAACTTTACACAAATTACAGCTTTTACTTTTGATCGACACCGAGTGATCGCTCGGATTGGGCTACTCTCGAGCAACGTGTTTGTACTTTTTAAGGCCACTGTGCCACAATGTGAGCCTCTATACCTCATAGAGTATGAGTTCAAGAAAAGGGGAGCCTAAGTTGGGTCTTTCAAACAGATTGTTTTTGGACAAATAAAAATATTATGACAATCAAGCTTACGATCAGAGACTGACATTAGAGTAATTCCTTGAAATTACCATAACATCAGTTTAGAAAATAGAGCTTGAAAAGAGCAAACAAGTGAGGGGGGGGGGGGGCAGCACCAAAAAACTCTTATTCAAGCTCTATTAAGAATTTAAAAATTATGTTTTTTTAATGTTAAGTCTTACTTTTTTTTTAAGTTTTTTAAATTTTTTTTTTTAATTTTTTTTTAGATTTTTTTCATTTGTTTTTAAATATTTTTATTCAACTTTTTTTAAAATTTTTAGTTATTTTAATTAAAACATTCTGATCGTAAGTAAAAAAAAAAAAGTAAATCTAATCCTTGTATTCCAAAAAAATCCATTTGAAAGATCCTAAAAGTTAAACCGCGAACAGGCTTTCTTATCAAAACCTCAACACACGACACCCCTCACCACACCCGGCCTACAGCCTAGCTCAAAAGAAAAAAAAACTTTCCTTTGAGATAATCGATCCTCCAACCTCCGTTAGCCTCCAAACCTCCATAAAAAAAAAAAAACTACTGATTAGTATTCAAAAAAATCATTTTTAATTAGTACTACTGAAAACCTTTTTTTTTTCCAGTATCAAAAATATTCTACTTTATCAGTAGTTTTTTTTTTTAAACTTTAAAATTTATAATTCGATTTTACCGCGAAACCTGTGCACGTTTTAACTGTAAATGATAACTAACAATTGGAGGGGCTTGAACTCAGGGACTGATCGGTATATATAGGAGGACTATTGTTGTTGGCGGGACCTTAGTACTTTTACGTTTTTCAAGAGTAGCCCAACGCGATCACTTACGAATAGTGCCCTTACGTGAACTTAAAAAACTTGATCGTTACTCGATCCAAAAATTCAGGTAAGAGCACTGGTTGCGAGAGAATGCCCACCCTCCCTCATTCTCTCGCCCCGACCCTGAATAATATTAATATTTTTTATATCAATAAAAAAATTTTAATTAAAAAAACTTCGAAATGAAAGAATCGCATTGGGCTTTACAAAATACATTTCCAACTCTAAAAAAATACTTTTTTTTTACATCATTTTTTTCTTTTTTAAAAAATGGAAGAATACGACTTTTTACAAAGTCAGCAAGTGTTTCAAATTCGCATTGTTCTAGGAAACTTCTCCAGATCTAATCGTTGCCATTTTATTTCTTTTTTGTGATCCTTCCGTTGCTAAGCTGTTTAAACTCCTTTAAGCAAAGCCGCAGGCAGTTCAAGGTCGTTCAAGACCATTTTTCGGTTTGTTTCCTGAAAAAAAAAAAAAATGATTATTATTAAATATCGAAAAAGGATGAGTTTCTGCTCATTTTTTGATCGAGCCGAAAAATTTCGTTTTCTGAGTCATCGATTTTCATAATAATTGACCATTTTTCATCAAAGAGGGGTCACGCTACATAAAAACAGCGTTGGTCGTTTCTGGTATTTGAATTGGGAGGGACTGATTCATTTTTTTCTTAAATAAAAAATAAAACTCCATTGCTTATTTTTTTTTTGTTGAAGCACTACCCAAATTCACCGTTAGAGCGCTGTACTAGTGTTTGGGAAAGAAACGTTTTAACTAAACATGACATTTCATAGTTTACAGTCAAGTTGTCCGTATCATTAATTTTAATTTTAATTTTTTTTAAAAAATCTATATCGGTAACGGGTTATTACGGTAGTGCACATAAATTTTTCATTATAAAAATGGATTTAAAAATTTTATCCATTTCGTTTTCCTTGAATTGCATATCACAGCTTGCAAATTATTTATTTATTTTTTTTTTCGTTAATTGGAATTATGATCTTATTGCACGGAATTAAATTGCACCGGAATGAAATTTTGTTCAGAAGCTCACCGTCATAAGTGTAGGAGTCTATTAAATTATAAAGAAAAGTTGGATCAGCTTTATTACGTCGATTCGAAAGTGAAATCATGCCGAGATGGAAAAGTAGATCCCTTTACAAGATTTGATTCGGAAACAAAGGATAAAATTCGTTATGCCGGAAGAAAAGAATGCCAACAAATCAATCTTGTATGCCCTCGGATCTTCTCCGGTGGTAGGAAACCAGATGGAAGAGCAATACTCTAATTTAGAGCATTGTACCAGCATTATAACAGTATCAATGTCATTGAGACGTGCAGGATTTGGATCGTATCATCAAAAAAATTGCAATTGTGACCAAAGGTAATGAATTTTCAATATTTTCAAAACTAAGAATTATTTATGCAAATGAATAAAAAACAAATAAAAGTGATTCATATTTCATAGTCAACTTTAAAAGTCGTGGCTTTTGTATTTATTATTAATGTGAAAATACTGAAGTGCGCAGTAATGATTTGCATTCGAAAGCGTTAAGAAAAAAAAAACAAGATTTTTATTACAATTCCGCTATAAAATTTAAACTTCAACTTTTTTTTCTTAAAAAAGAAAGGACAACATTTTATTCCTGTAAAAAAATAATTTCCCGGCTCCCTTTTTTAGAACGTTAAGGCAGCATACAAATGGCAAAGTCTGGAGCATGAAGAAGATATAACTAAATTGGAAAAAGTGAAGTAATTTGAGCCAAAAAGGAGCAACGTGAGCGACTGTACGGAGCTTCAATCAGACCTTGGAATAACTGACTTATATTATTTGTTTGAAGCGGGCAGCAGCATGGATCTACCGGATAGTACCTCCGGGTCAGGGAACAGCCAATCGCAAGCTTCCGAAAGAATCCTAGATGAAGAAAAGCCGGAACTAGTAATGACACCTGAACAGGATGGCGATTCAAATTGAATAAATAAGGACAAGAAATCGCTACAAATCAAATGGACACCAGAGATAAAAAGGAAGTTAGACATAATCCATGAAAAAATGAAAGAACTTAATATATGGAAAAACTGAAAAGAACTGCTAGCATCCGAAGCCGAATTCGGGAAATTATAAAACATACTCGCAAGAAAGAAGCTGGACTCAAGTCCGGAAAGGTCCGTTGCTGCAGAGGATTCGCCGCAGAAGAATGAACCATGAAGCAGAAGAAGAAGAGGATCCGGCAGGGAAAAAGCAAATTAAATCTTCCAAAAAAAGTAAGAACGGGTAAAAAAAATAAAAAATATTTATAAATACCAGAAAACTTCTCAGTTATTTAGAAAATCCTTCGGAAAAGAAACTCATGACGAGAAAAAAAATATTTATAATTGTTCAAATAGTTTTCAATTTCGCAGCTAGAGCGCTTAACTAGTCTCTCGAAAAGAAACATTTTAACTAAATACGGCAGTTCGTACTTTTCCGTCAAGTTGTGTATATGATTAATTTCATTTTATTAAAAATATAGTGGTTACTGGTTAGCTCTAGAATTGGGATACACAGAAATCTAATCAGCATTTTTAAGGCGTTCTAATGTTTTTTAAAAATAATAACTTCAATATTTGAAAAGAAAATTTTTCTTTGGTTTAACGTAGCATTAGGGAGTGCAACAGAAACTGCTAAATATTATTTATTTTTAAAAATTATTTAGAATTTCTAAGACGGGAGGAAGTTGTGCGAAAATTGCATAGGGAGAAAGTTGTTTTGCAAATCGTAAAAGGACGGGAGTTGGTATACTTTGGTCATTTTCTCAGAAGACCTAAATATGAACTTCTGAAAACAATTATTCAAGGACATAAGGAAGGAAAAAGGAGAATAGGCCGGAAAAACCTATCGTGGCTGTGTAATTTGGACTTGGTTGGACCGGTTTAAGTGTCGAGGAGCTCTTCAGAATTGCCCCCGATAGAGATTTATTTATTTATATATATAAAAGGCAGAGGCCGACAGCGAAAGTACGCCTATTAGAAGCAATCTTTGTCAAAGAGAAAAATAAAGCAAAATAAAATAAAATAAATACAGTAGCAAAAAAAAAAAAATATATATTAAATAAATACTGACTAGAATAGAAACAATAAAGATGATACTACACGCCTATAGCAAAAGGGCATCGTTTAAGGCTTGCTTGAAAGTACCGAGGGGGGAAAAAATTTCCAAGTCGCCAAATGGCCAACCATTAAGGCGGAGATGAACATAAAAATCTTATTGATGGTCGCCTACGCCTGGACAGAGGTACGGCATAGCAAGAAGAAGACGGGAGAAAATAAATTTTTTCCCGTTGGTCTTTGTTTTTTTTTTTTTTTTTTTTTCGTATTGTGCAGAATGATTGCAGACACTGAATGCGAGTTTCCAAATAATTCCGAAAGATGGCGAGACTCTAACAGTCGCTCATGCGCACAAGTTAGCAAAAGCAAGTGGGCATACTATAGCACAGTTATGGCTCAGTTCGTTTTTGACAGCCGAGCTCAACACACCATTGAATCGAATATTTAAAAAAAATATTATTTCAAGTCTTCGTGTAATTGATTATTACTATCAGTGCGGGTCGGACATTACTAATCAGGGCCAAATTTTAAAGCTTTAAAATAAAAAAATATTTTTTTTATCAGCATAAAATATATCAACGTTTTTAAAATCAAATTTTTTCATTCGGCGGGAAATTTATTAGGAGTGCATTGGAAGTGATGCCGAATATTTTTTTACGGTTCTTCTTTTATAAAGGCAGAGTTTTAAATTTAAAGTTATCGCAATTGGTCGTCGAAGTAAACTTCAAAATTTTGAGCAACATGTTTCGTTACTATTAGTGCCTGCAACATTAGCATTAACGCAAAACGTTTATTATTATTCTCCTAATCTTGCCAGTTCGGTTCCAACTGTTCGGCAGTTCGGTTCAATTTTTAAAGTAATTTTTTGTCTTCAGGCCTACGTCTCTTTTTTTTAATTAATAAAAGCATTTTTTTCCCCTTTAAATCATCAGTTTAATTTTGACTTCTTAAGGTAACGGATCGTTATTTAAATTTTAGTTATTCGAAAAAAAAAAAAAAAAAAAAAAAAGATTTAAGAAATTATTTGTTTGTTTTCGGTACTCGAGCTGTACATAAATAAAATTGATTTCAATCAAAGCAAATTTATTAAAGAGCTGTCAGTTTGGTTTTGACTTTTTAACGTTGCGGATCGATCTTTAAAAAAATTTATATCGGTTTAGTTTCAATATTCTGATGTCGTGCATTATTTTATCAGCATTAGGACGTGCAACATATAGCTCCTAGAATGTTATTGAATTAAAAAATAAAAATTCCCAAGACGGAAGAAAATATTGAATTAAACATTTCGATAAAGATGTTGCACGATTTTTTAATGCATTGCAGATTTTTTGACAAAGATCAGCGTAGAAGTAAGAAAGAAGATGATTATATAAGCAAATAAAATTTTTGGCTGGTCTTTATTAAAAGGATCTGTCCTCTGCTAAAAATAAGAAAAAAAAATGATTACTCGTGTTGCTTTTAAAATTATTGTGACAGATGGCGCACTAAAGTTTCGACATCAGCGCTATCAAAGCAGAAAAATGGCAGTCCGGCATTGCAAGCCGTGGTGCTAAGATCGTTTTTTTTTCCTTAGTTTTTTGACCGTGAATTTTTTGTTTATTAACATTTCGATCTTACACATTTTTTTAATGTTCTAAAAAAGATATCACTCTTGAGTTTAAGACGGAGTGAAAAGGTCCTACAAGGTAACGAAGCGGAAGATATTGTTCCTGACAATGGTCACGGCAATATTTCTTCTGCTGGACTGAACTTGTAGGTTTTTTCATTTAGTGTTACACTTAGGAGAACTTAGTATTAAGGGTAGAGTTAGTGTTTTGATAGCATTAGGGCTTGCAATAGCAACATCCGTTTTTAAGGTCAGTCCAGCGTGCGGTGGTCCTTTTAACGGTTCGGATCGATTTTTAAAATATTATTTACGGAATTTTTTTTTTTTTAATTTTCGAATTGTAAATGCCCCTTCCTCTCCTGGAAAGACCATTTTTTTTTTTACCCGAGAGATAAAAATGATAGAGTTCCCAGACAAGAAAGACATGCTTCCTTTCGTAAAAAAAGTTTAATTTTGTGAGGTAAAAATGAAAGAAAAAAATTAACGGTGGCTGGTGTTGTTTCTAGAATTGGTGAACAGATGGCGTGCCTAACAAATCGCGCATGCGCAAGTGTCGACATCAGCGCTTTGAAAATATTAAATATGGCAGTCCGCTCTTGTCAGCCGTGGTGTGAGGTTCACTTTTTTTTTTTTAAGGATCGCCTAATTTTTTGTTTACTGATATTCATTTCGGTCTTTCATATTATTTAAAATTTTTTTAAAAATCGATATAAGCTGCTACTGTTTAAATTATACTTAGCCCTTGTGTTCATTCATGTTTATTCGTTAGTTTCCAGATTTATTTATATATTTCAGTTGTCGGAAAAAAAATTATAATACGAAGTCCGGAGAAAAAAAAAAAAAATGAAATCGATTGTAAGAACTAAAATTTTTAAAGTTTTTATTAAAAATTGTTATCAGCTTAGAATAATCCATTTTTTTTGGCGGGAATTGGGGGCTAGGACTGCACTTAGAAAAACAGGATCCTTTCGTGAAAAAAGTCTAAAACGCAATTTTGTGACATAAAAATTAAAGAAAAAAAAAAAAAAGCGGTGGCTGATGTTTTTAGAATTATTGGTGAACAGTTGGCGTGCCTAACGAATCGCGCATGCGCAAATGTCGACATCAGCGCTTTGAAAATATTAAATATGGCAGTCCGCTCTTGTCAGCCGTGGTGTGAGGTTCACTTTTTTTTTTTTAGGATCGCCTAATTTTTTGTTTACTGATATTCATTTCGGTCTTGCATATTTTTAAAAAATTTTTTGAAAATCTATTTAAGCTACTATTATTTAAATTACTTAGCCCTTGCGGTTCATTCGTGTTTTTTTTTTTTTTTTAAACATCAGTTGAACTTGGACTTTTTAACGGTACGGATCGATTTTTAAAGTAATATTTACGGATTTCGTTTCCGTATTCGGATGTCCTGCTTTTATTTTACCAGCATTAGGACTTGCAACAGATAAATCGTAGATTATTCTTTAATTATCAGTTAAGATCCCAAGATGGGAGGAAAGATTTAATCAAACGTTTAATTAAATCTGTTGCACGTTTTTAATGCTTTGCAGATTTTTCGACAAAGATCAGTGTAGAAGGAAGGAAAGGAAAAAAAAAATGAAATCGATTGTAAGAACTAAAATTTTTAAAGTTTTTATTCCATTGGTCTTTGCTGAAAGAGGTGCAGTCTTTTCCGTCTCGTTACCGTCATTCGGAATTCTGGGTTCTGAATAGACCGGCATGACACAGAGTTTTCACCATGATGAAAACCTGAATTTGTCTTGTGGGGATCTCCGAGCCTGGAAAATCTAATGCGGAACAAGACGAAAAGGAAAATTCCCCATTTATTCGGGATTCGGATCGTGTAAGCATTAGGGCGTGCAACAGCAACATCCGTTTTTAAGGTCAGTCCGGTCGTGCGGTGGTATTTTTAACGGTTCGGATCAATTTTTAAAATAATATTAACGGACTTTGTAGGGAAATTCGGATTTATTTATTATTTTTTTTTTTTATTTAATCGGGAGATAGAGATTAATTTATTTATCACTCTTTTTTTAATTAAAAAAAATTTTTATTTGTATATTTTTTATACTTGGGACATAACGAGTTCTTAAGCGTGTTTTACTTTAACCTATGTCAGTTTAACTTAGACTTTTTAACGGTACGGATTGATTTTTAAAATAATATTTACGGATTTCGTTTCCATATTCGGACGTCGTGCGGAAAAGACTTAATCAAATATTTCTGTTAAAGCTGTTGCACGTCCTTATTGCTGTTCAGATTGTTTAAGGAAGATCAGTCAAGAAGTAAGATAGAAAAATAAAAAATTGTAAGAAATGAAATTTTTGAAGTTTTTGTTCCACTGGTCTTTCTTAAAGAATTTGTAATCACTCTTGTGCTTAACATTGAGCGAACAAGTCCTACGAGGTAACGAAGCGGAAGGTACATTGCTCATGAGTATGGATGGTCACCATGATCATGGCAGTATACCTTCTGCTGGACTGAACTTGTAGGTTTTTTCACTTAGTGTTAAACTCAGGAGAAATCTTGGTAAAGGCCCTTTTCTCCTGGGGGGACCACTGGCTTATAATCTTAGAATTATAGGGCAGATCCCAGGGTGAGAGGGCTACTCTCCTTCCTCGGGGGGACCACTTAGGAGTGGTTTCAACCGAGGCGGGAGGGGGCCTCTCCCCCCCCGAGTTTCCCTCGGGGGGGAGGAACCCGGGGGGGGGGGGGGCGCTGCCGCCCCTGCCCCGGAAAAAGAGGGGGGGGGACCGCACGTCCGTCTCCCCTCAAAAATAAAAAGGGGGGGTACGTCGCATTCTCTTCTGGTGTGGTTCGCCCTCCTTTTCGAGGGGAGACCGACGTGCGGTCCCCCCTCTTTTTCCCGGGGGAGGGGCGGCAGCGCCCCCCCCCCCCGGGTTCCCCTCCCCCCGAGGGAAACTCGGGGGGGGGAGAGCGCCCCCTCCCGCCTCGGTTGAAACCACTCCTAAGTGGTCCCCCCGAGGAAGGAGAGTAGCCCCCTCACCCTGGGATCTGCCCTATAATTCTAAGATTATAAGCCAGTGGTCCCCCCAGGAGAAAAGGGCCTTTACCAAGATTTCTCCTGAGTTTAACACCAAGTGAAAAAACCTACAAGTTCAGTCCAGCAGAAGGTATACTGCCATGATCATGGTGACCATCCATACTCATGAACAATGTACCTTCCGCTTCGTTACCTCGTAGGACTTGTTCACTCGATGCTAAGCACAAGAGTGAAAAATATTGCAAATTCTTTAAGAAGGACCAGTGGAACAAAAACTTCAAAAATTTCTTTTCTTAGAATTTTTTTCTATCTTACTTCTTCACTGATCTTCCTTAAACAATCTGCAAAGCAATAAGAACGTGCAACAGCTTTAACGAAATATTTGATAAAGTCTTTCCCGCACGACTGATTTCCTTTTCGTCTTCTCGGACGTTAGATTTTCCAGGCTCGGAGATCCCCACATGACAAATTCAGGTTTTCATCATGGTGAAAACTCTGTGTCACGCCGGTCTAGTCAGAACCCAGAATTCCGAACGAACACAACAAGACGAAAAAGATAGCAAATTTTTTAAGAAAGACCAACTTGAAAAATTTTTAGTTTCTTAAAATCATCCTCTTTTTTTTCCTTCTTACTTGTTCACTCACTGATCTTTCTTAAAAAAATCTGCAAAACGTTAAAAAACGTGCAATAGCTTTAACGAAATATTTGATTAAGTCTTTCCCGCACGACGTCCGAATATGGAAACGTAATCCGTAAATATGTTTCTAAAAATGGACCATACCGTTAAAAAGTCTAAGTTAAACTGACAACGGTTGAAATAAAATAGGCGTAAGAACTCTTTTATCTCCCAAGTATTAAATATTATTTTAAGAATCGACCCGTACTGTTAAAAAGTGAAAGCTAAACTGATGAAGGTTCAAACAAAACAAGCGAAGGAACTCTTATAAATTTATCTATCCCCTCCCAATTAAAAAAAAAAGTAAATAAATAAAAAAAATTCTATTTTCCTCCTGCCCCGGTTACGACCACCCCTTTCGAAGTGGTCACTCCCAAGGAGGAGAGTTCCCCCACTCAATCTAGGATCTGTATATTAATGCATCAATAAACAGCGGTCCCTTCCTAGGAGGAAAGTTCCCCCATTCAGCCTGAGACATGTAAACAATGCATTGATAAACAGTGGTCCCTTCAGTAGAGGAAGGGGCATTTACAATCCGAATATTAAAAAAATTCCGTAAATAATATTTTAAAAATCGATCCGTACCGTTAAAAAGTCTAAGTTAAAACTGATGAAGGTTCACATAAAACACGCGTAAGAACTCTACAATTTTATTTCCCGAGTAAAAAAAAATGGTCCTCCGAGGAGAGGAAGAGGCATTTACAATCCGAATATTAAAAAAAAATTCCGTAAATAATATTTTAAAAATCGATCCGAACCGTTAAAAAGGCCACCGCACGCCGGTCTGTCCTTAAAAACGGATGTTGCTGTTGCACGCCCTAATGCTAACAAAACACTAACTCTACCCTTAATACTAAGTTCTCCTAAGTGTAACACCAAGTGAAAAAATCTACAAGTTCAGTCCAGCAGAAGGAAATATTGCATAGGACTTCTTCACTCAATCTTAAACTCAAGAGTGATTTCCTTTTCGTCTTGTTCCGCATTAGAATTTCCAGGCTCGGAGATCCCCACAAGACAAATTCAGGTTTTCATCATGGTGAAAACTCTGTGTCATGCCGGTCTATTCAGAACCCAGAATTCCGAATGACGGTAACGAGACGAAAAAGACTGCACTTCTTTCGGCAAAAACCAGTGGAATAAAAACTTTAAAAATTTTAGTTCTTACAATCGATTTCATTTTTTTTTTTTTTTTTCCTTTTCTTCCTTCTACACTGATCTTTGTCGAAAAATCTGCAAAAGCATTAAAAACGTGCAACAGATTTAATTAAACATTTGATAATTAAAGAATACTCTACGATTTATCTGTTGCAAATCCTAATGCTGGTAAAATAAAAGCAGGACATCCGAATACGGAAACGAAATCCGTAAATATTACTTTAAAAATCGATCCGTACCGTTAAAAAGTCGAAGTTAAATTGATGTTTAAAAAAAAAAACACGAATGAACCATAGGGGCTAAGTAGTTAAAATAATAGTAGCTTAAATAGATTTCCAAAAAATTTTTAAAAAAATGGAAGACCGAAATGAATATCAGTAAACAAAAAATTAGGCGATCATAAAAAAAAAAAAAAGTGAACCTCACACCACGGCTGACAAGAGCGGACTGCCATATTTAATATTTTCAAAGCGCTGATGTCGACATTTGCGCATGCGCGATTCGTTAGGCACGCCATCTGTTCACCAATAATTCTAAAAACATCAGCCACCGTTTATTTTTTTTTCTTTCATTTTTATGTCACAAAATTGCGTTTTAGAATTTTTTCACGAAAGGAATCCTGTTTTTCTAAGTGCAATCATAACCCCCAACCCCCCGCCCAAAAAAATGGATTATTCTAAGCTGATAACAATTTTTAATAAAAACTTTAAAAATTTTAGTTCTTACAATCGATTTTTTTTTCTTTCTTTCCTTTTACACTGATCTTTGTCAAAAATTTACAAAGCATTAAAAACGTGCAACAGCTTTAACGAAACATTTGATTAAATTCTTTCCTCCCATTTTGGGATCTTTACTGAATAATTAAAGAATACTCTACGACCTATCTGTTGCACGTCCGAATGCTGGTAAAATAAAGCACGAGATCCGAATATAGAAACGAAACCGGTTAATATTACTTTAAAATTGATCCGTACGAATCAAAAGTCGAAGTTAAACCGATAAAGTTTAAAATAAAACACGACTAGGAACGACTAAATAACGCTATCTCCCGGAAAAAAAAAAATCCGGAAACCCCTCCTATCCCGGTTAGAACTACCCCTTTCGAAGTGGTTTCTTCCGAGGAGGAGAGCACCCCCACTTAGTCTGGGACATGTAAATTAATACATTGATAAACAGTGGTCCCCTCAGTAGAGGAAGGTGCATTTACAATCCGATAAAACGAAGTCCGTAAATAATATTTTAAAGGTTAATCCGTACCGTTAAAAAGACAAAGCCGAACTGATGTTTTTAAAAAACACTTGACTAGCTAAGGTTATTGATTCAGCCCTGAGCGAAAACAATTTATGGACAACTCGATTATGAAAACGGACTTCGTATTATAACTTTTTTTCCGACAACTGAAATATATAAATAAATCTGGAAACTAACGAATGAACACAAGGGCTAAGTGTAATTTAAACTGTAGCAGCTTATATCGATTTTTAAAAAAATTTTAAAAAATATGAAAGATCGAAATGAATATCAGTACACAAAAAATTAGGTGAATCTAAAAAAAAAATGGACCTTACACTACGGATGACAAGAGCGGACTGCCACATTTAATATTTTCAAAGCGCTGATGGCGACACTTGCGCATGCGCGATTCGTTAGGCACGCCATCTGTTCACCAATAAATTCTAGAAACAACACCAGCCACCGTTAATTTTTTTCTTTCATTTTTATCTCACAAAATTGCTTTTTCATCACTTTTAAAAGCTTAAAAAACGAAAAAATTCATTTCCCGTCGTCGTAATAAAAAATAACTTACAAATCAGGCATGGAGGTGGCTTGCAGGCCTCGACTGGTATGGTCACGGCCCTCACATCGTTCGGACCGTAAACCCCAGTCTCGGCCTGCAATACGCCACCTGCATACCTGATATGTAATATACTATTTAAACTTTTTTTTACGAAAGGAATCATGTCTTTCAACTGCAATCCTAACTCCCAACCCCCTGCCCAAAAGATTTTGTAAATAACGTTGGTAATTAACATTTGAAAGGTTGAACCGTCCCGTTAAAAAGTCGAAGCCAAACTGATAAATCTTAAAATAAAACACGAGTATATAAGACCCAGAACACTATAACGCTATCTCCCGAATTAAAAAAAAAAAAAAGAATTAGAATTTATCCTAACGTCTTCCCGATGAAAGCAGTAATTCACCGACAAAAGACACAACCTAACCTTCTGACAGAAAAAAAAAAAAAAAAAAAAACTGGATTACTTTTAAGTTGATAAAAAATTGTTTTAAAATTTGGTAGTGATTACTAAGGGCCGACCAGCACTAATAGTAATTATTAATTACACGAAGATGTAAAATAATATTTTATAAAACAAACTCGATTCAACGGTATGTTCAGCGTGGTTGCCAAAAACGAACTGTCATATTTGCATCTGTGCCAGGGTTGTCAGATGTAAATCCTCAGACAGTCGTACCGCTGGTTGAAAATAATCGGATTTTACCATGCATGATCGTACATTTTTTGCCCATAAGCTAAACATAGGCGGCACGGTCAATTGAGAACAAAAAAAGGTTGCCTTTCTGACACACTATATGATCTTAGAAACTTTTGTAATGAATAAGCTAAATATAGGTTAAATATCGACTATATCTCGCGCAAACAACAACAAAAAATTCAAGAAATCGCTTGGAAATCAGACATTTTCTGGCGACAATCGTATTTTTTTAATAAATAATCGTAGAAATTGAAAATAATCGTATTTTTAGCGTACGATTGGGGGTCACGATCGACAATCGGATTTTGCTCTCCATAGTATGATTTTCCGATCGTAATCGTACATCTGACAACCCTGATCTGTGCATTGGCTTTAGCGAACTTGTGCGCATGCGCCATTGGTATAGTGTCGCCATCTACCGGGATGATTTGGGAAGTTAGAAGAATGGTAAAGGATATTCTAAGTTATAATGCTAAAGTTGCACGCTGCATTAGTAACAAAGCATGACACTCAAAATTTTAAAACTTCCTTAGACTTCGAATTTAGTCTAAGCTAAACCCGAAAATAACTTCGAAATTGAGATTTGGCTTTTTAAATAATTAGAATCGTACGTTGCTACACTGACTTTTACTAATAAAAAGTGAAGCAAGTCACCGGAAAAAAAAAAACATTAGATATCATTTCGAAAGCCCTCCCAATAGAAGCAGTAATTTTCCGACGAAAGAGAAAACTACAATAATAATCCTACGGCAAAAAAAAAAAAAAAAAATGTAAGAAAATTGAATTATTTTAAGCCGATAAAACATAATTATTTTTAAAGCTGTATTTTTTAAATTTGGTACTGATTACCAAGGACCGACCCGCACGGATAGTGTTAATAAATTACACAAGGATTTGAAAGAACATTTAAAAAAAAAAACTCGCCGAGGAGAACGATTCCTCGGCTGTCAAAAACGAACTGCCATATTTGCGTCTGTCCACATGCGTTCAGCTAACTAATGCGCATGCCCCGACTGGCATAGTTTCGCCATCTTTTGAATATTTTCGTAACATATTATAGCTATGTTTCTGTTACGCGCCCTAATTCTAACAAAACACCACAACTACAAGTGTATAACGCTTTTCAAAACCGGATTGAAAAAAATATCGACCTTGCAAAAAAAAAAAAAAAAAAGCGAAAAATTAAATTATTTAAAACCGAACCGTACTTCTCAGCGGTTGAAGCCGAACTGGCAAAATTTTAATAAAAAAATGTTAACACACCCTAAGTAACAAAAAAGCTTAACGCTCGAATTTTAAACCTACAGCTGCCACCTATTAAGAAAGTGTTAAATCGGAATCTAAATTAAAATCAAAACTTGAGATATATTTAAAAGAAAAACCGGAACCGTAAACGAAGAAAATCAGATCAAATTCAAAAACCAATTTTATAAAATTGGGGGAAAAAGAATTGTTTTAAACGCTACGAATTACTTTGCTATCAAAAACGAGTTGTTTTTCAATTTACCTTACTTTTTATTCATTTCACTTTAAATCACAAATATCGAAAGAGCATTCACACAATTGTTTGATCAAAATGAATAAAAATGCTTAGAAAATTGAAATAACTTTTAGAAAATTCGATTCAACGATATGAACAACTTGGCTGTCCAATACTTCTTCTTCTAGTAGGCTTTTTAAAAAAAAGAGCCTCTTTTTCATCTACAATAGTCCTTCACAGAGTATCCACGGATGACGAAGTCCAACTACCCGCCCAATAAATGTTAATTATCAAAAAATTCACAATCAAAAAACTAACGAGAAAAAAAAAATGAAACGAACTTATCACCATGGTGGACAAAAGCGGACTGCCATATTTCTGCTCTGAAAGCGCTGTTGTCGACACTTAAGTGCGCCACCTGTCACAATATAATTTTAATAAGTAGCACGAATAATCATTTCTTCTTTTTCTTTTTCTTCTTATTTTTATCTTACAAAATTGCATTTCATGAAAAGAAAAGAAATTTTCACGAAAGAAATTTTGCCTTCCTTCCTGAAGAACAGGACCCGACCGCACTGAAATTAACCTGAAGAACGGAAATATTTTTAAAAAATACACATCGAATTAACGATACGATTAGCTCGATTGTCAAAAACGAATTTGTATGCATCTGCCTGCACATGTACTGTGCAATGGTTTTGTAAACTCGTGCGCATGTGCTACTAGCAAAGCTGCGCCATCTTCCGAAATTATTTGAAATCATTTATTTAACTCGGAACCTATTACGGCTTATGCAATAATTTATTTTTTTAAAAAACGAATTGATTAATAAAAATAGGTAATCTGCTCGAGAGCAGATCCTAGACCGTTGGACGAATAAAGAAGTGAGCCCTCCACTTTTCCTTATCTTCAGCTTCCTCTTTAAGCTCCTAATATTTCCTTTTGCTCCTCAACTCGTCCAAAATTTGAATTCTTAGATGAATAGACTTAAATGAATATTAGTAAACAAAAAATTAGGTAATCATATGAAAAAAAAAAAGAAAAAAAAAAAAAAAAAACGCACTTCACAACACGATTGAGAGAAGCGTGCTACCGTAATTATATTTTCTAAGCGCTGATGTCGACACTTATACGCGCTTATACGTACGTGGCTCAGTACGAGCGCCATCTGTCGAATAATTCCAAAAGCAGCATCAGTAATTATAAATTTTATTATTTTTATCTCAGCAAATTGTATTTTAAAATTTTTCACGAAACAACTCCCGTCATAGGACATTAATTAATTCGTCCCTTTCAGAAAAAAAAAATTATTCTAAGCTGATAAAAACAATTTTTTTTTTTTAAACGAAAATTAAAATTGCATAATAAGGGCTGGCCCGTACTGATACCTACAAATATTATTTTTTTTAAACATATCTGGAACAAGCGATATGATCAGCTCGACTGTCAAAAACGAAATGGCTTTTGCATCTGTATCTGTACAATGGATTTTCCAAGGCTGGACCGAAAAATTTCGATTTTTTACTCGGCCCTCTTGCCGATCCGAGCCGAAGGCGATGATCGGCAACGGCCTCGTAAAAAATCTCACTTTTCGGGTCCAGCCTGGAAATCTACTATTTCAACTCGCGTGCATGCATTACTGGTAAAACTGGGCCTTCCCAATTTTTTTGGAATTATTTAATTCAAAACTAATCACGGCCTATGTAATTTTTTATTTTTTTTTTAAGCGATTTATTTAAAAGAAAAAAAAACTGCTATTGCTAAAACTATTCAAGCTATGAAAAAAAAAGGAAGCCGGAGACTAAAGAGGGAAAAAAAATTAATATTTCTGAGCTCGATTTTCAAAAAATTTTAAAAATGCAAATTGTAAAATATGTGTAAGACTTTAATTAATAGTAAACAAAAAACTAGGCGATCATAGGGTGGTGACGATAGTTATGGATTACATCGTTAAAAAAAAAAAAAAAAAAAAAAAAAAAAAAAAAAAAAAAATATGTTTGTTTAAAAAGAATTCCAACTCCAAATTTTTAACATTTTAACAGAACTCCAATTTTTACATTTAATAAACTCCAAAACAAACCAAGTCTATCAAGCTTTTAAGGTCTTTTCTATTAGTAAAACGAAAAAACAACTTGCAAGTCGAAATTTTTTCGGGAAATAATTGGACCGCCATTTTTCCGCTCGAAGTATATCAATTCGACAAACGTAGACAAAAAGATATCAATAATGCAATAGTCGTACCCCGAAATATTCACAGTCCAGTCGTACCTTATTTGCCAATGGTGGTAGTAAATGTCGTACATTTCAAAAAGAGCTTACGACCTTTGATACTATCTGGGGTCTTGCAACGTATAAATCTTTATGTTGCAAGTTTAGTGTCCTTCCGGTCTTTGTCCTCCAAGGTCTAGCAAAATAAAGAAATACGAGTTAACTAGCCCGTTTTAATCCCTTCGACCCAAAAACTGGTTGCTAAACTAGGCTTGTTGTCAATTTCGTTTCACGGTCAACTGACCCTTTTCCAAGCAGGTAAACTCGTCCGGTCATTCACTCTTAAGATTCTAGTTACGGAAAGGGAATTTTTCCGGTAAAATTTCAAATTTAGCAATTTTTAAAAACCATTTACTTTCAAGATCGAAAAAGTGTTTTAAGGTATCGAAAATTAATAAAGGAAAAATATTTCCGCTTGTTTGTTATCGTGCCACGCGCCGTAGTTTATTTATCTTATTATTTATATTTTTTCGTTAATTCTTTATGGTATTTATCAACGTTTGTCTTAAAATATTTATTAATTAATCCCACTCCTTTCGATTAACTGTGATGGCTTTAATTCGTTTGTTTTATTTTATTCTTAATTTGCAACTTTTCCGAGGTAATATATACATGGCCACCTTGTGAGTTTAAAGTGTTTATCTTTAGCTTATGCGTAGTGTTTGTTTTTAGCTCTGAAGAAAAATTTCAATATAGGATCCGAAACGTTGGCAGGTTGGCTGAAGGAAATTAATTTATTTATTTATTGTTCAACTATTCCCGATAATTTCCATTTAGGTACATATCGAAAATCATTTGATGAATTAAAATTTTAAAAATTGTAAAAAAAGTTATTTCCTTGGATGGATCTTTAACCCTTTGTAGTCCAAATCTCGTAGGTGTTAAAACACCCCTCCTACCCGAATTATTTTTTGTTTTGGTTCATGCATGTATTTGATGTACCCGACGGCCAGTTTTTTTTCCCATATGAAAAAATTTTTTTCAGGCGCAGGTTAGGCACCACGCATTACATATGACATTAAAGTAGTTTTAAAGTAATGAAAATTGAAAGATCTTTCAAAAGGAAATTTAAAAAACGAATTATGGGGTTTTTGAGGTCGCTGATTACATATCTAATGTCCTTTTTACAAAATTCAAGATGGCGGATCCAATATGGCGGACAAAAAAATAAAGTAATACAATTTTTTATTTATTTATTTACTTTTTTTTTTAAATTGATCGGAAAACGGTTTTTGGAATGAAAACAAAGTACTAAATAACAAGTACGACGCAGAGTAGCGAATAAAATTAAAAGTTTGGATTCCCGATCTATATTTGATCAATCGGGTTAGTTTAGCATATTCATTTTTTCGATAAGACCCCGAAAAATGCCTGAAAAAATGTTAACTTAGGTTTTTCTACTTGCTAATTTCAAATTATAATCGGTTTGTTCGTCAGAGGTCTAAAAGGGCCCCCTACAAAATAAGTAAACTGCACCAACTACTTCTCTAAAACCGGGAGGAAAAAAAAAAAAAAATTAATAGCTATTTACGTTCAAGGACGAGAAACGTAAATTGCTTTTTATTGCAAAGGAAAGCCGGACTTTTTTTAAAAAATTAATATGCAGCTCCGTAGCCAGGGCAGGAGCAAGGGGTAACTCAAACTCCCCCCTGTGAGAATGCTTGAGCCCCCCCAGTGGACTTTAAATCGATATGAAAATCAAAAAAAAAAAAAAAAAAAAAAAAAAAAAAGGTGCTCAAACCAAGTGAAAATAACCGCTAGTTTCCTGGTTATGCGCGCCCGGAACGAACTATACCAAACGACCGAATTACATATTCGAGTGGAATCGTAAAAAGACTCGTCGCGTTATCTACTTTTAACGTATTGGTCACGCGTCTTTCGAGTCTTTAATTGAAAACAAAAAAAAAACGTTCAGCCTACTTTTCTTCTTCGGGTAGAAAAGTGAGTGAGCGGGATGAAAAGTGAAATATTCACCCTGCTTCAAGGTCTCTTGTAAAAACCGGTTTTCAAGAGTAGAAACTTTGTTTGAAAGTCGACTCTTTCTACTCTGAGTAATGAAAAAAATATTATTTTTGAAATAAAAACTTTTTTAAAAAAAAAAAAAAAAAAAGGTTACCGTCATAAGCTAAACATAGCGTAAATGTTTCTTTCTACGTTTCTACTAGCAGGTCAACTTTCAATAACACCCTTAATTGTTATTCAAACATTAAGTCCGAATACAATGGATTTATTGTTAAATTAGTTTTTTGTCCATAAGCTAAACATAGGCGAAGGGACTGGGCCAATTTGAGTCTAGACATGGACGATGGGGCATTTCCTTAGTATTTAATGTGAAAATACTGATCTGGGCTTTAAAAGGAAGCATTTAGTAATTAATTTTTTTTTTCTGATGGAATAATTAAAAGAAGTTTTAAAATTGATGATCCGCCATCTTGGATTTTAATTTTATCAAAATTCCGACTTCAGATTCGTGATCAGCGGCTCAAAATTGATCAAGGAAGTCAATTTTTACTTCAGTATCTTTAAAATTATTAAAAATATAAATTTTTTATTGTCCGATACACGGGTGTATCGTCGGGCGGGAAGGTTTATATACCTTTCGATACACGGGTGTATCGTTGGGCGGGAAAGGGTTTTAATCTAGTTAATGACTTAAAATCTACCTGTTACATTTAAATTTTCAAAATTTCAAAAAGCATTACTTTCTCGGATAGATATTCTAAAAATAACGAATAAAAAGCATAAAGCACAAAGCATAAAGCATCAGCGTTCTTCGGAGTTTAAATTTAAAGTTGTCCAAAAATAACAGTTGCCCGCCACTCTGTCTCTCCACATACTCGATATTTAAAACTGATGATAATATGAACCAAAAAATAAAAAAAAAACCAAAACCAACAACGTATTTCAAATAAGGGAAAAACTTTTTGCGATCAAAATTTAAGAGAATTATTTTTTTTAGATCTATTTCCTTGTATTAAAGACCAGGCCGTTTAGCGGTAAAAGCGAAAAAAAAAAAAAAAAAAAGATTTTTTTTCTATTCTTTTGGGTTAAATTTAATTTTTTGATAAAAACTTTTAAATATAACTTATTAATTATAAGTAAAAAAAATTGAGACATCTATTACATTAACCTCCTTTTTTGACCTGATTTAGAGAGTTGGGGTTAACGCACCGGCTCAGTTTACCAAACTGATTTTGGGTCAAAAAGATTAAAACGGGCCACTTTACCCCTGACCAAATAAAGTTTGAGACCCCAATTTCAAAGGTAACTGGGGTCATCAGTAGCGAGAGTCAACACACTGCGGAAGTAAATTAATTACTAAAATAAATTTAAGAACTTTTCCACAAATAACAGCGATTTTTTTTCTTTTTTTAACATTCATAAAAGCGATTTCTTTTTTATTTTTCAAAGAAAGTTAACATTTCATCATAAGGACTTTCCCGCACTAAACGCAAAATAAAAATATTATTAAAAAAAAAAAAGAAAAGAAAAGCGAAAAAACGATACAAACAGCTAGGGTGCCAAAAACAAACTGCTGTGCTATCTTCTACACTATCTGTTATATTTGTCAAAGCTGCTAATCGAAATTCGCTTGAATTTTGATTAATTTCAGTTATGATTTTTATTAAATAAGAATTTTAATTTTGATTATGGTTACTGAACTCAAAATCTTGACAGCTGATTACGATTTTGATTTTAATTATTAACTTTGCTCAATATACGATTAATTTCGGTTTTTCATATCAGATTTTCGTTACGTTTATTGATTCGATTTTGATTTCAGTTACGTTTATTGGCTTTTCAGTTTGTAAATTTTCGATCTTGATTTCAGTTTTTCGGTTGCATTAAAAATTTAATTTTAGTTTCAGTTACCATTTCCACTGACTCTTTTGTTAATTTCAATTACGATTATGATTACGATTTTTAATTATAATTTTGTTTTCTTTTCCATTCTTTGTTCTAAATTTTGAGAAAATTATCCCTTTTTTACAGCTAGTACCAGAAGAAGCACACGATAGGGAAAAAATGGGAAAAAAATTCAAATTGTTTAATTCTTTTTAATTCAGAATAAAAAATTTAGGAAAATAAAAAATTCACAATTGGCAGTTTATGACTTGTCGGCCCGAAATAAAACTTCAAAAAAAGGCGTAAAAATATATGAAAATAGAAATTGCCAATGAAATAAAACTTAACTGAACTAAAAGCCCAGTACAAAGATCAATTTTACTTGAGATCAAATTTGAGACCGCGCACTCCTAGAATTTTTAAATAGTTTATTATTTTTTACAGTTGTTTTTGATTATGATTTATAAAGTATTTTAAAAATTTATTTTTAATTACGGTTTTTAGCAAATTCTTATTTCAATTTCGATTTTCAATTTTTTATTTCGAATTCAATTTCGGTTATGATTTTGATTTCAATTCCGTTTCTTAACCTCTAATTTCAGTTACGGATATTCAATGATTTCTCTTCTTTTCGATTGATTTCAGTTTTGGTTTTTTGGAGTCAGAAATATTCGATTAATCGCTATTTATGATTATGATTAGGATTATGATTATGATTATGATTATGATTATGATTTGATTAACAGCCTTGGTTAGGGCCCCTAACCCATGCTTTTCTCTGAAAAATGAAGAAAACTGAAAGCTCTTCCAGATTCACATGCTGTTCTGATGTGGCTAGTTTTGGTCCGCCTGAGGAATTAATCCTCATACTCTCTGATTTTCGAGAGCGTTCCCTATCCGCCACCTGGGGAGGCGCCCGATGGGGGACTAGCCAAAAAACCCACACGGGTTGGTGGGACAACCCTGTCCCCAGCCACCGAAAAAGATGCCATCCTCCCAACGGCACAAAGTCACCCACCTCGTACGGGTCGACATAAAAATGACGTCCTTTTCATATCGATCCGCACGAGATGGGTGCCGTATGACGTAAGGAGGATTTTATCCCTCTAGATGGTGACTTAAAACTAATTTAAAACTACCCTAAAAACTAACTTAACTTAAATCTAGACTTAAAACTACTTAAAATACTTAACTTATTTATACTAGTTACTAATCTTAGCTTAAACTTAAATTAAGGTTGTACAAATGTACAATGTACGGCATTGGACATTCATACAATTTACAATATTAGATATTAGAGACAAGATTGTCTGTACTTTTCGACAATCTTTTGCGCGAAAAATGAACTCGATTCTGTTTTTTTTTTTTTTTTTTTTTATGTCGTTTAACCGCTTTAAAAAAATGTGCTAATCGACAGCTTTTAAAAATTATAGGCTGTCTTTTAAAATCCCGTTTTATTTTATTATTATTATTTTTTTTTTATAATTAAAAAGATGTGAGGGAGAAATAGAAGTAAGAAAAAGATGAAAAGGTAAAAACTCCATAACCCAATACCGAGTATAAAACACCTATGCCATGCCCATGACCATACCCATTACCATACCATGCCTGTACCAAACTCAAACCTCCTTGATGAAGCTTTTGGACTGCGTTGGCGGCTGCGACGACTCCTCTGGCTGCGACCATTCCTTGCTGCTCCTGTAAAAACAAAAAAAAAAAAAAAAAGACAATTAAAAAAAGGGGGGGGGGCTTGGAGACCCTCACAATGGAGTTTATCTCCCGCGGTATGATTGTAATAAAAAAATTAATTATTTTAAACTGTAATGTTATTATTATTATTACTATTTTTTTTTAAAATTATATTTTGAGATTATAAAAAAAAAAAAAAAAAAAATGAAAAATGCAAAAAAATTTCGGATTTCCAGGCGTAAAAGTTAAGACCTTCCGCATTGGACCGGCCGTCAGGGGAACCATGCCATTAGAGCGAGCCGGGAGCCTATCGGCTTTAACTGTGCATATATGTACAGCTAAGGCTTGCGGTGCGCCAATAACCTCGGACACCCAGTCATCCGAAATGAAACCCTGGAGACTCTCACTATGGAGCTTATCTCCCGCGTAATCCATGATCGAATCGAATAGAATACACAGCCTAATAAAACTCTGCAGCTCCAAGAGAGGGGCTGACTCCTAACTTAACGTTTCGGGGGAACTTAACACTAAACACTTAAAACTAATACCACAAGGCCAGTCGCTGGGTCGATACCTAGGCCTTCTACGATGGGAGACTAACCTCCTGGTTTATCTCCAAGCCGGGCCGAAAATAATTATTTAAAAAAAAAAAAAAAAAAAAATATTAAATCCCGTGATTTTAAAAAAAAAATAAAATAAAGCCCGCACTAAAAATATTTATAAATAAAAAAAAAAAAAAATTAAAAAATTACGATGCGACTCCTCCGAGAGTCAAAACACGAATGACGCTAGGAACCTGAATCAAGATGGCGCTTGGATACGTCATGCGCAGACAGGCACGCCCTCTGTAATCCAATATGGCGCCTCAAACATTTTAACTGTAAATATCTGTGAATCCAAAACTTATTTATTTATTTATTTATTTATTTATTTATTTATTTATTTACATATTTATTTAGTTCGAAAGGCCCTTCTGTCGTTAAGTACAAATCTTGTTTTTTAAAAAAAAAGTTGTAATAACTTTTCTTGAAAAACTTCTGCGATTCGCCGCTAGAGTGCTCTTTTGTTAAGTCTTCGGCTAAACGCACAACTTAATTTATTTTGATAATTTTTCGTGTTTTTATGCATTATTCGGCTGCTTAAACTCATAAACGTCGATTTTACGTATTTTAATACAAAAAACGCGTCATTTAAAAAAAATATTTTTCTAAAGGAAAATGTGGTTTGAAAAAAAAAAGTTATAATTCAGGTTTTTCAACTTTTTTTTAAAAAACAAGATTTGTACTTAACGACAGAAGGGCCTTTCGAACTAAATAAATATGTAAAAATAATAAATAAATAAATAAATAAATAAATAAGTTTTGGATTCACAGATATTTACAGTTAAAATGTTTGAGGCGCCATATGGATTACAGAGGGCGTGCCTGTCTGCGCATGACGTATCCAAGCGCCATCTTGATTCAGGTTCCTAGCGTCATTCGGGTTTGACTCTCGGAGGAGTCGCATCGTAATTTTTTTATTTTTTTTTTTTATTTATAAATATTTTTAGTGCGGGCTTTATTTTATTTTTTTTAAATCACGGGATTTAATTTTTTTTTTTTTTTTTTTTTTAAATAATTATTTTCGGCCCGGCTTGGAGATAAACCAGGAGGTTTAGTCTCCCATCGTAGAAGGCCTAGGTATCGACCCAGCGACTGGCCTTGTGGTATTAGTTTTAAGTGTTTAGTGTTAAGTTCCCCCGAAACGTTAAGTTAGGAGTCAGCCCCTCTCTTGGAGCTGCAGAGTTTTATTAGGCTGTGTATTCTATTCGATTCGATCATGGATTACGCGGGAGATAAGCTCCATAGTGAGAGTCTCCAGGTTTCATTTCGGATGACTGGGTGTCCGAGGTTATTGGCGCACCGCAAGCCTTAGCTGTACATATATGCACAGTTAAAGCCGATAGGCTCCCGGCTCGCTCTAATGGCATGGTTCCCCTGACGGCCGGTCCAATGCGGAAGGTCTTAACCTTTTACGCCTGGAAATCCGAAATTTTTTTGCATTTTTACATTTTTTTTTTTTTTTTTTTTATAATCTCAAAATATTAATTTTAAAAAAAATAGTAATAATAATAATAACATTACAGTTTAAAATAATTAATTTTTTTATTACAATCATACCGCGGGAGATAAACTCCATTGTGAGGTCTCCAAGCCCCCCCCCCCCCCCCTCTTTTTTAATTGTCTTTTTTTTTTGTTTTTGTTTTTACAGGAGCAGCCAAGGAATGGTCGCAGCCAGAGGAGTCGTCGCAGCCGCCAACGCAGTCCAAAAGCTTCATCAAGGAGGTTTGAGTTTGGTACAGGCATGTATGTAATGGTATGGTCATGGGCATGGGCATAGTGTTTTATACTCGGTATTGGGTTATGGAGTTTTTACCTTTTCATCTTTTTCTTACTTCTATTTCTCCCTCACATCTTTTTATTAATAAAAAAAAAAATATAATAAAATAAAACGGGATTTTAAAAGACAGCCTATAATTTTTAAAAGCTGTCGATTAGCACATTTTTTTAAAGCGGTTAACGACATAAAAAAAAAAAAAAAAAAAAACAGAATCGAGTTCATTTTTCGCGCAAAAGATTGTCGAAAAGTACAGACAATCTTGTCTCTAATATCTAATATTGTAAATTGTATGAATGTCCAATGCCGTACATTGTACATTTGTACAACCTTAATTTAAGTTTAAGCTAAGCTTAGTAACTAGTATAAATAAGTTAAGTATTTTAAGTAGTTTTAAGTCTAGATTTAAGTTAAGTTAGTTTTTAGGGTAGTTTTAAATTAGTTTTAAGTCAGCCATCTAGAGGGATAAAATCCTCCTTACGTCATACGGCACCCATCTCGTGCGGATCGATATGAAAAGGACGTCATTTTTATGTCGACCCGTACGAGGTGGGTGACTTTGTGCCGTTGGGAGGATGGCATCTTTTTCGGTGGCTGGGGACAGGGTTGTCCCACCAACCCGTGTGGGTTTTTTGGCTAGTCCCCCATCGGGCGCCTCCCCAGGTGGCGGATAGGGGAACGCTCTCGAAAATCAGAGAGTATGAGGATTAATTCCTCAGGCGGACCAAAACTAGCCACATCAGAACAGCATGTGAATCTGGAAGAGCTTTCAGTTTTCTTCATTTTTCAGAGAAAAGCATGGGTTAGGGGCAGGGCTGCTAATCGAAATTCGCTTGAATTTTGATTAATTTCAGTTATGATTTTTTTTAAATAAGAATTTTAATTTTGATTATGGTTACTGAACTCAAAATCTTGACAGCTGATTACGATTTTGATTTTAATTATTAACTTTGCTCAATATACGATTAATTTCGGTTTTTCATATCAGATTTTCGTTACGTTTATTGATTCGATTTTGATTTCAGTTACGTTTATTGGCTTTTCAGTTTGTAAATTTTCGATCTTGATTTCAGTTTTTCGGTTGCATTAAAAATTTAATTTTAGTTTCAGTTACCATTTCCACTGACTCTTTTGTTAATTTCAATTACGATTATGATTACGATTTTTAGTTATAATTTTGTTTTCTTTTCCATTCTTTGTTCTAAATTTTGAGAAAATTATCCCTTTTTTACAGCCAGTACCAGAAGAAGCACACCATAGGGAAAAAATGGGAAAAAAATTCAAATTGTTTAATTCTTTTTAATTCAGAATAAAAAATTTAGGAAAATAAAAAATTCACAAGGGGTCATGTACATATTACGTAAGCATGATAAGGGGGGGGAGGGGGTCTCGCAAATGCTTACGACACCTTACCAAGGGGAGGGGGGGGTTTCACACTTTCTTACGTAAGCTTTTTTCTACTCTGACCAGTAATTTTTGAAAATAAAATAAATAATTAATGAATTAATTTCATGTTTTTTAAAAATATTGTAAATGTTGCGGCGAGCTAATGTTACATTATTTTGTTACCGTCTAAATAAAGGTAACCTTCTCTTTAATTTTTCTCATTATAGGTGTTTATATTGGTTTATTTCAGTTCCATGAATTATGGGGAAAATTACCGAAGTCGAGTGCCGTTGGTGCATTAAAAAAAAAAAAAAAAAAAAACTTACGTAATATGGAGGGGGGGGGGGTTGCAAAAATCTTACTCATGCTTACAACGGGGAGGGGAGGGGGTTGAAAATGGCAAAAAAATGCTTACGTAATATGTACATGACCCCCAATTGGCAGTAAATGACTTGTCGGCCCGAAATAAAACTTCAAAAAAAGGCGTAAAAATATATGAAAATAGAAATTGCCAATGAAATAAAACTTGACTGAACTAAAAGCCCAGTACAAAGATCAATTTTACTTGAGATCAAATTTGAGACCTCGCACTCCTAGAATTTTTAAATTGTTTTCTTCTTATTATTATTTTTTTTACAGTTGTTTTTGATTATGATTTTTATTAAAAGTATTTTAAAAAATTATTTTTAATTACGGTTTTTAGCAAATTCTTATTTCAATTTCGATTTTCAATTTTTTTATTTCGAATTCAATTTCGGTTATGATTTTGATTTCAATTCCGTTTCTTAACCTCTAATTTCAGTTACGGATATTCAATGATTTCTCTTCTTTTTCGATTGATTTCAGTTTTGGTTTTTTTGGAGTCAGAAATATTCGATTAATCGCTATTTACGATTATGATTATGATTTGATTAACTGCCTTGATATTTGTCAACCCGTGAGTTTGAGCTACTTGCAAAGCAGTTCCATCTTTCGAAATTATTAACTAAAACTAAAACTTTAGAAACTAAAACATTCCAACTTCCAACAGCCTTAATGAAATTCTAAATAAATCTTCAAAAAGAATGAAAGGCTATCACATAAAAAATATTTTCTGGCCTGGCACTGATTTGCTGCAAGCCGTAAAATACTAATAAAAGCAAGGCGTCCTCATTTCAAAGACCATTGCAGCCACCAGTTGCGAAAAACAGAACATTCTTAATTGAATTGAGATTCAAAATGGCAGTAATCTCTTGAATTCATAAAGCACAAAAATTGTGCTTTGTGAATTTAATTTGTAACTGTCTAAATGGTGGATGCAATGTCTATTACCACGAACAATCAGAAGAAGCTTCAACAAGAGTCAACGATAACCGGAGTGGATGTCAACCACAATGATAAAAAATCGCCACAGCTTCTGAGAACACTGTGAAAAGTTGTACCACTGAAAACTATACTAATTTTATGTGCAATATTTTTCTTAAATCTAAAATCATCGAAAGAAAAGTAAAATAAAGTTTACTGAAACCTTCAAGGCGGTCGAAAAAGAAGTGTCATGTTTCAAGAAGCTAATAAAAAGGCATCATCGATTTAAGAATTCGAAATATTAACTCATTACCTGGGGCATCGGGATTTTGGAAAGAAACTATATAATGAAAAAATAAACTTGACGCAAATAAGCAGACCGTAATTAATTATCGAAAACTTTACCGTATCTTCGATTCGAGTAATAAATTAGGGTAAAATACTTTAAAGTGAGCATAAGCATAGTCAAATAAATGTATATAGCATGAAGCATAAATAAGAAATGCAACAAGCCTGTAGCACAAATAATAATAAAAAGCTACCAAAGTACTCAATCCAAAAAAAAAAAAAAAAAAAAAAATTGATTTTAAAAATAGGTACTTCAACAGTTTTTAACTCTTACCTTACAAGTTCAGCCATTATCCAGGCTTCGTTTCCCATAGCGTTTCAATTGGACTTGGAAGACGTTTCCTCTGCAACCGAGCGCGGCGTCCATGCTGAGGTTAAGCCACGTCGGTTCGGAGTCCGTAGATTGATTCAATACTTCCGTGTCGAATGGCGGACAGGGGTTAGGATAAAAATTCGAACGGAGCATTTTCGTTTCAAGACTCGACTGACAAGCGGATAAAGCGGATGTGGGAGACTGACATTTGTTACATTTTTTCATAATAAAAATTAGTGTCTGGAAATAAAAAGAAAAAAAATTAAAATCAATCTTTTCTTAATTCAGATATACTCGTGACTATATATAAACCAGGAAAAATCCATTTATTTACGATTGTAGAAAAATGAAAACCAAAAAATTAAGTTTTTTTGCTTACCTTAATTACAAAATCTGTAGGGGGCGGATGATAACAAAGATTTCTAATAACTCTGTCCAAACGGCTAATGCTTAATTGAAAATCTTGAATAAATAACAAAACAAGCAAATTGCTCACTGTGGTCCTATAATTGTCTTCCGATAATCCTGAAAATAAAAAATTAAATCGGCGTAATTGAAACATTCATACTAATATCGTCTAAGCCTTAAAGACAGGATACAGGAAATATTTTCCCAAATTTTAATTTCCTGTTAAAAATTCAACCCATTATAAGACTGATGTTGCACGTTTTTAATTTACCTTATGAATCTGAATTTTATCTCTTTTTTAAAAATAATTCCTTGAAAAAGCCAGGCCGTGAAATATTGCATGTATTATTTGTGATTTCCTACTCAGCTGAGGATAAGGCTTCCATTTCCAATTTGGTCATAAAATGATCAGGAAAGTTGTAGCAAATCAACAAACCTGAAAAGAATTAAAAGCAAAACCACTTTTTACACATGATTTTGTACAACAAAAATAGGTTTTTAGAGCCTATAAAAAGTCTGTAATACATTTATTAATAAACAGACTAATTGAAGAAACTCCATAAAGTATTAAATCTAAAGTCTTAGCTTGCTGAAAAGGAAGTAACTGGTCAGAGTTGGTTAAAAGGAAGTAACTCTGAAAAGGAAGTAAACATAAGTTCTTCAATTTTGTCTTTTTTTTAAAACATTTCTACAGCTCAGAAAGCAAAAGGTGAGAAAAACCTACGATTATAATTTTATACTTGTCTTCCTGGACAAAAAGTAGAGACAATTGCGACACTTGCATGATTTTTGCTGCTTTGTGTTGCAATCTTGGCTCACACATTGCTTTAATGGATGACACAAAAGTCAATAAACTGCTCTATTTCGAGCCGTCAGAAAAATTCTGTTCGATATATGTACCTGTGTTCCCTGTAGATATTGCTAAATACGATCCTTAACAACAATCCTTCTTAATTCGCTTGCCATGAATCCACATTTTCACATTCACCTTTCTCATCACTGTTCAAACAAGCCATGAATCTAAAGTCGCCATCTTGGGTCACACATTGCTTTAATGGATGATACTCATTATGCAAATAATACATGGAAGTATAATTAAACGTTATATCTTAATTAATGCAGTTAAACAACGATTAAAAGGTATAACTCTTCACCCGAATGAACACGTCTCACAAATAAAGTAATAATATGGCCGTTGTTAGGAGCTACCAACTTTTCAACATGAATATGGCTTCGACTTGTTGCATTCCGCTCTTTCATATTCCCGCGAATATCATTCTTATAATTTTAGAGAATACGGAATTAAAAGAATTCGTGATGCATTCAGAGCGAATAAAGACTTAGAAGATAGTGATGCAATAAAATCTGCATATAATAAAGCATTTACCACGTTAGCAGTAATCAAAAGTTGTGTCATCATGTCAGATTTACATAAAACTGATAAATAAGTTGCAGAAAAATTAATGTGGCTTTTTTTTTAATAGTGAGTTTATATAGGACTTCGTTTCTATAATTTTATTTGGATTGTATTTTATACAAATTCAAATTCATCTGATTGTAATTGGTTAAAAAAAGTAATGCTAGTTATTTTCTTAAAAGTAGTGAAGGAATCTGATTCAAAACAATATAAAAAGTATTTAAAAACTTCATTTATTCAAACTTTTTTTATTTTTTTACAATGACTAAAGTTTCTAACAATACTGCAACCTCCCCAATTATTAAATTTTCAATTCTACATACAAAGAAAAAAACGGCATCACAAATTTGTTTTCTTTTTTTCTTCATCATTTTGCCAGATTTACATACGCTGGAGGAGGAAAAATAAATTTACAGCTGTACACAAAAATTAAAAATTTGAACAAATTTTTATATAATTTACAAAAAAAAAAAATATTATTGGTTTGCATTCAGTGGCTGTTGGATAATATTTTTTGCGCATATTTTAAATATTAAAATTTTTTTCGGCAAACCATATAATAAATAATACAAATAAAAAATGCATAAATGAGTTTATGAATTAATCTTTGGTCTCAATAAAAAAAATAGCTAAAAAAATTACTAAGTCATCATTTAAAGAATACAAATCAATCAATTATGAAAATTACTAAGAAAATAATTTTAAAAAATAACAAAATTTAGGGCTTTTTCTTAGACTAAGGGATTCTGAATATGAAGGATTGCTCTAGATGAGATATTTTTGAGTCACTCCTGTTAATTTGCCTTGATAGGTAGCTTAGGCAGGAAAATTAAGTAGAGTGTGCTGCAACTTCCAGAAAATCTCTATCAGTTACCAGCCTCAACGTCGTCTGGGATATTAACCTGTATTTATTTGTAGCGAGGTTTAATTCTGCTTCAGATTTTAGAAAGTTGAATAAATACAGATTTTATTCGTTGCTTGATTCGAAATTTTTTTCTAATTGAAAAAAATAGGTGAAATATGAGATCAATTTAAACCCATTTTTGCAATAAAATAATACAAAAAATTAATTCGAATCAACACAAATAACAAACTCGTTGTTAAAATTCTTTAATTATTGTTTATAGGAACGTAGATCCATAAAATGGAAAAAAAATTAGGTTTTAACATACAATTTTTTTAAAAAAAAATCTTATCAGTCTCGCAAAAATAATTTTTCTTATCGTTCCTCTTATGGCAAATTTTGACGAGTGCAAACATTTTTTATAAAAAAAAATCATCAAAATTTACTTAAGAGTATATTTTCTTTTTTTTTCTTTTTTTACTAGTTTTTTTAAAAATTTAATTATTACAAAATTATTTTAGAAAAAAACCCTTTCATTCACTTTTTTTTTATAATTAGGAATTGAGCGGCGAAAAAAGTAATTTTCTAGGGACGTATTTCAAATTCGAAGCTTGGATATGTGTAAACTAGCTAATACTAGCTCATCTATTTTTAAAAATTAAATCCTCATTCAGCCGATTATAAAAAAATTAATGGATTAATTAATTAAAAATAATTAATTCCCTTCACTTCCATGACATCTTTCTGGACAAAAGTCCAACATACATAACAGTGATCCGAATTTACTACCAAAAAAACTCAAAAATAAGTCGCTATGATCGGGAACCCGATCGATATGAAGTCGAGGCAGAGGAAAAAATTGAGAAAGCATAACTGATGACCAAAACTGATTGTCTGATGAAAATTGATATTATTTAGTTCAGTTCAGTGCGATGTGTTTCATAAACCCAATCAATCACCATGCCAATATTTGAAAGTCTAAGTCAAAAATAAAATAATTTTCTGAGATGTATCAAGAGATTTATTAAAGGTTACGTTTCGCTCGTCATGAAGAGAGTAGGAAATATGAGATTCGTACCTCTGTAGGAACAGCACATACATGCGGAGATCAATTTTCGATTTCTGGTCTCATTTTTTAAAATGCCTTAATTTTAGCTTACGGAATAGTCGAGTAGGCTGTTTGAGAGTTGATACATTTCAGTAGCATTGCGCATCTGTAAATTCAATTCTAGAGATCAACTCTAAGCGTTAAGGCATTTTGAAAAATAAGATTAAAAATCAATTATGCTTAATAAAAAAAAGATCGATTTCGATCAAACGATTCTTCAAAAGCAAAATTTAACTTTTAAATATTTTGAACATTAGAAAAAAAATTGGAAAAATACATTCTGCAGTGGTGATTGGGTAACAATCAAACAACCAGTTTTCTATAAAAACGGGAAAAGAGAAAGAACATTATGCTAGAAATATTATGCGCAGCAAGGAGTTTTTACATAAGCTAAAGATAAAAAAAAATTTCCCTTGCTGCCTCTGAATCCTCAAATATTGTAAAAAATTTCATAAAACTAAACAGCTCAATCGGTTAGAGCATCGAGATCCAATCGGAAGGTAGGGTGGTTTTATTTCCCTTTGTTTTTGATAATACTCCTTCTCTTTACAAATTAAAATACTCAATAATGGTGGTAGAACCGAACAGAACACAAAAATCAAAAAAAATTTTAAAATTTCAATTATATAAATTTCTTAGTTAAAACAACATAAAATCATTCGTTGTTATTTTCTTTTAAAAATAATTTTTCATATAAAATATCACAATAAAATTTAATATTTTTTTAATTAGCACGAAATACCGCATCGTGATATTAAAAAATTTTTCCGTTGGCAAAACAATACCGATAATTGACGCTATTTTCGTTCAAACCGTCGATGCCAGATTTAAGTTAAAAAAAAATATCAACATGGCACGGAAGTAAGTCGGATAACGCGAATTGACGAACGTGAAAAATCAGAGGAACGGTTCGATATTATTTTAAAAATAACAATTTCACAAATGGCACCGTAAAATTTGTTTTTTCGCACACATTCAATTTATTTTTAGTTTTTCTTTAGTTCTATATTGCGAACATCAAAATTTTTTATAGCACGGTTGTACGCTCGTGTTATACATGCGTCGCCAGAGTCCCGCGTTTTATAGTGATCTGTTCCCTATTGGGCACTATATATTGAGACGTCGGGGACGAAGGCAGCCTTGCCACTTGAGGCACTGCTCCGTTTTGCCGAGTAGCACTATAAGGCGGTGGTGCGGGGGTGTTGGGTCCCGTCGTAGAATGCGGCGGAGGTAACGATGCGTTCGAACTGCGTAGATACGGATTACCTGCGAAAAATGATTTATTAGAAAAAATTAAAATTTCTCTTTTTTCCAATTTGAATAAATTTTTACGTACCATACGCAGCCGAATATCTGGGGTCGACCCCAGTAGGCACAGAAGACAGTCTAACGGTTCCGTTTGTCGAAACGGATTCTCTACTACCCTCCAAAGTAGGAGGATTGTAGTCCCGAGTGTAGTCTACATACGGAACATATCCGTTATTATTTTGCCCGTCTTTAGGAGGGAAGACGGGGTCGTTAAACTCCGCAGAATATCTGTAGAGTCGGTCTCCGCCGTTTGCTTGCGGTAACGACCCCGTGTGTGGAAGCGTGCTAGTATGGGATATGGACCCTAAAGTGCCTAGAGGTACCGGACCTGCCAGTGGCACACCTGGAAAAAAATCATAAAAAATTTCAGCTGAGTCAGGGGTTTTTCTAAAAGAGGCTGCAGGCAGATAAATGAAAATAGGGGGTTAAATTGAGTCGAGTATAATTTTTAAAACGAAGTTTTAATTTTTTTATATCCTTACCTATTTTAGTGATTACGCTTTCGCTTCCCGTTTCGGAATCGGGACCGTAGTCGAGCTCGCAATGGACGTTTGATACACTGGAGCCCGTCCTTATTTCTAATTTTAGATCCGAAATATTGGAAGACCTGTCGGATTCTTTACAAGTTTTCTCTCCGCCGTTGCAGTCGACGGGGATCGGTGGTTTTTTAACTTTCTTTTGACACAATATCACAACCAAAGCGATCGCCACTATGATTATAACCATTCCTATCACCCCTGTTAAAATGATCAGAAGTGGGAAGCTCTCTGTAAAACAAAAACAACAACATAATTAATTTTGAGCCTCCTCATTCTAAAAAATCATTATAGAACTTGTTTTTTAGAACTCTAAAATCAGTAAGTTTTTGCTTAATACTGCTACAACATTTAAAAACTTGAGATAAAATTTTTTTTTCCATTATTACATTGCAGTGCTACTTTAATTTTAAATTTGGAAAAAAAATTCAAATTAATTTGAATACTAAGATTTGCTGGTTTATTCTTCATCAGCATTCCAATAATTTATGGAAGATGACTTACTCTGGGCTTTTAAAAGTATCTCCGCCCAATCCACTCCATACGGATTTGCAACGGAACAATTATACACTCCGAAATGTCTAGATTGGGAATCCCTAATTTCTAATATGCTTTTAATCCCGTTCGGAAGGGGCTCTTCCGAAATCCTATAATACGGATCGGACGGATTGATTTCTTCTCCGTCGAAACTCCAAACGATATGATCCGGCCTGGGTATCGAATAAGCGACGCATTCCAAGCCGACGTCGTCCCCGATAATTCCGAACTGAGTCCTGTGACTGATTATCGTTGGTCGACCTTTGATGTAGATGGCACCTTCTGCTCTCACCTCCGGGAATCCCATGATCGAAGCTTTGCAACTGTACCTCCCACCTGTGTTGTTCCTCACGGTTACGGTTAGATTGGCGGAATTGTGGACCACCTGAAAAATTGATAAGAATTAGCTTTTATCCAAACAAAGTTCATTTTTTAAAAAAATGGCAGTAGCTTAAAAATTTTTTATTAAAATACAGAAACTAAACCGGTCCGTCAGGTAGACTCTTCTCATTCTCGGATATTATTTTACTAATGTCAGCCATATCCTTCATAATGAGAGTGGCCACTAAAGCTTTTTTTAACAAACTTTTCACCCCCGGAAACGCAGACCTGTGACCCTACAAAGGTTTAGCCCACACGTGACCCATCCTTTTTTTACCTTTTGTGTATTCTCGTGAATCCAAACGATGTCCGGCGGGGGATTCCCGTCTACGTCACAAGTTAACGTAACAGTCGAATTTAAATCTGCTTGAATGATTTTGGGTCTCATTCTGAAGCGTGGTCCATCTGCAATGATTTAACATTTGATTAGCACATTTTGACATCGGCATTCATTTCGTATCGCTCATAAGCTAAACTTAATCAAAATGGCTGTGAATAGATGTCTTGCGATGTAAGCATAAAAATACGCAGCTTTCCGTAGCAAAAATTAAAGTATAAAATAATCCCATGAACAGGCTGCTCTTCTCTTCCTTTTCCAGCCTTAAATTTACAAAACTAGCGCATTTTCCCTTGTTAAGTTATAAAAAAAAAATACTTACAGCTGACATCCAAAGTTTCGAAAGCCTCCGATTCTCCAACGGGATTATGAACTTTACATTTGACAATAGCATCATGCAGCTTTCTCGTAACGTTGCGTAGAACGAGTTCCGTCTTGTGGTTTCCTTCCACCATTTCGTTGTTCACGTACCATTTGTAGGTCACGTCTTTAGGGTTTGCGTCAGCGTGACAAGTCAAAGTCACGTCGGCTCCTTCCGGAACCCGACCCGACGGATCCGTCCCGGACTCGATTTTTACTTCCACCTAAAAAAATTTAAAAAAAAGGAAAAGAATTTTATCAATGTGTTTTCAACAGGAAAATCAAGAGATCTTGCTTACCTTAGGGGCATATTTAACTAAAAGTTTTAATTTCGCCGATTGGTAGGTCCTATCGGCGGCGTTTTGGGCTTGACATATAAAGGTGGTGTTGTGGTGATGCTTTCTAGGGGTGAGCTTTAATACAGATTTGGCCGTAAACCTCCGCCCGTCTGGAAGGGGTTCTACTATGTAATCGATGTTTTCGGTCAGTACGTTCCCTTGACCGTCGATCCACGTGATCTGCAGGGAGCAAAAAAATAATAAAATGAGAAGGTAAAAAAAAGAAAAAAATTATAACGTTTTATTATTTTTCACAAAATAAAATTTTTAATTAAGCAAAGTCTTGTTTCAAAAAAAAAACCTTCGCGTAAGAATATCAGGTCTTACAAAGTTAAAAAAAAAAAAAATACACGGGAAACGTCATCATTACAAACGTGCAAAGAGGGGGGAATGAGAGGAAAAAAAACAATTAGCGAATGAGCAAAAACGTTAATTAACATTTCCATCTTTTTTTTCTTTTACTTTTTTTTGTAATTAATATTATTCCCTTCGAATGAAACTGACCGTGATATGCGGTAATTACCGGCGGGTGATGTCATCATTATCTCGTTATTTCGGATTTTATTACAGTGCTTGGTTTTTTTTATTTCAAAAAATTTTTAACTTTTGATAGATTTTCAGAGTGGCAAAGAATTATTATTATTAACATTAATGACAAGGAACAAAAATGAGATATTTTAACGAGTAGTAAAAGCTCCTACTACGATTTGATTAACAGAAACAAAAAAGAACAAGAAAAAGCTCCAAAATTTGAATAGCAAATATGCACAATGTATGTATGGCAAAATAAGGATGTCCCTTATTTTGGCAATATTCAAATGTATAGCCCTCTCCGAATCCGTTCTTTCTAGAGTATTTTTTCGGTCAACGGGAAATCTTGCAAAAATAAGCCTAAAAGTTTCCCTTCATATTTAGATTCTAAAAGGGTAAACACAGATTTTTCACAAACTGATATTAAGATTTTTTTTTCCCAAGGTCGTATAGTGCCACATCCAAACTTGGCGAATATCACTACCATACGGCAGTGTGGACTAATTTTTTAGGCTTCCGCACTTTTTGGTCGACATGCGACTTGAAAATTCAAAAGAAAAGAGAGTCTTCTTTCATTAGCTAAACACGTAAAAAAGCTCAATCGGTCATTTTTTTACATCCGCAGGATGTGGTGCCTTTAAATGGACAGCATATATGTGTTCGCGTGAACTGTGTTCCTGTACCTTTAAAACATAAAATTTACTTTTCTTGAAACCCTTTCTTTTTCGAATTAAAAGAGGGAAAACACGGAGCAAGGATTTCGAAGGAAAATTTTCCCTATTTTTCATTCGCTCTATGACACCCTAGAGAATGACGCGAGGAATAATGTGTTACTCTGTTGGGTTTTCCTATTTTTTTTAATGACATCGCTTTGTTCTAATAAAAGGAAAAATTGAATCTAATTTAGTTTAATAAACACAGCGACTTTACTCTCTTTCAAAAAAAAAAAAAGGACGATAGCCCCGGGTGCATTCCGACGGGGAATTCCCATTTAAAATTGAAATTACCCGATTAATGTGTTTTTCTCACTAGATCGATTTTATGGAATGCAATTCTCCAATCGGTTAAAAACGGGAACGAATTCCCACCCCCACCCCTTCTCCCCATTTCGAAAAAATAATAAAACATGTCCGCAGCTTTTTCATCTTGTTCAAATTAAGGATTATGCAATTTGGTTTTATCCGAAAAAAAAGCTCTTTGGTAATCGAATAACTGTTTATTCCTTTCATGACCGCATATCCCCCTAATTTAAAGTCTGGGTGGCAGTGAGCGTGTTGTGAATTCCACAGCTTTTTCACTTACAAAAAAAACTATTTTATCTCCCGTTCAGAAAATTATCTAGCCCGAATTCGTTTTTAGGAAAATTAGCAGCAATAAAAATTTTTTTCTACCCGCTCCGCTTCTTTTTTTTTTTTTTCTTTTTTCCTTTTTTTTTTTGCTTTCTCGACTCGCTCTTTTGTTTCTTCCATTCTGTCACCTTGCGACTTAATTTATTTTCTTATATGAAATTCCTCAGCTTCAATTTATTTTTCTTTTCTCTGTGTTCTTTAGGTTGTACGACAACCTGGGAGGGGAAAAAAAAATCTCGACGGAGATAAAAATCCGATTTTTTTATCCGCTTTGTAATTCTTTTTTTTTTCGTCAAAATTAGAAAAAAAAAAGAACTAAAAGTTAAAAATAGCAAAATGTGATTATGATAAATTCTTGGGAATTCCTTGTTGCTCGGATTCCTATTAACTTCGAACTAAATCGATCAAAAGAAAAGTTTTTTTTTTTCTTTTTTTTTAAATCATAAAGGTAATGCTATAGGAAATTGGATTCCCGTGTTGAGATTTTTTTTCCCTGCTGCGGCTTTTTTTCATTTATTTTTATAAAATAAAAAGGGGCATTCGAAATATAATTTTCTCCAAGGAAAAGGCATTGTTGAAGATAAAAAGATGAGAAAAGTTAATTAGTATACTTTTATTCGCTCTGTTTTATATACCTTCAGTTTCAGATTGTGTAGAGATTGGCCCCAGGTTCGTTCTATTCATCTTTCTTTCATTCCGGCTTCATAATTTTTATTCTTAAGGTGTTCCATTAATTATTATTTTATTTTTCGCGGAAATCCTTTTTAATTTTCCTTCCTATTATAATATTTTTTTTGTATTAAAAAAAAGGGAGAAGGGAATGGGGTGGATTTTTATTTTACTTAAAAATCGCTTTTTTTTTTCAAATTAAAAAAAAAATGAAAAAAATTACCTCGGCCGCAGGCTTTCCCGCCATGGAATTACATTCTAATTCGATTTCCCTGTCTTCGGTGGTCACGAGAGATTCTCCTTGAACTATCTTGGGCGGTTCCGGAGGGACGAGGACAGTGACGGTGGCAAAATGGGAGCGAATTCCCGGTTGCCCTTGAGGGCCGACGCTGACTTGACACTGATACTTCGCGTCGTCCTCCAACATGACGGGATGCATCTCCAGTGAAAAGTCTCCTGTAAGCAATAAAATTAAAAATTGCATTAAATATCATGCCTTTGTCAAAACGAAATTTAAAAAAAATTGGGCTCGTTTTTTAAGACGTGACAACGTCTTTTAACTCTTTGTCACATAAAAAGCAACCCAAAAGGAATAATGTGTCATTAGAAATTGTATACAAAAGAGGCAAAACATCTAAATTAAAATTTGTCATTTGATCATTTCCTATGGAAAATATGCAGTCAAGAAGCCATTTCGAGTTTTGGCTCTGATGATGCACAGAACTTCCAATTAAGGAAAAGTAGAGGCTTCAGAATCTCATTAATCAACTAATTAATACAATTAATTAGTTGATTGATTAGAGTTCATTAATTGAAGAACCGAATGTGTTGTTATAGCCAGAAGAGAAAATCAATAACTTCAGGTCAGTTTTCAAAAACAAAACTAAAGTGGCCATAAAAGTATGGCCACTTTTGACCTTGACAAAAAAAAAAAAAAAAAAGAGTTTAGACCCAGGCCCGAAAAAAATTCGAAATCAAACAGTTTTCAAATTTTGGTTACATTCTCTTACAAGGTGCCGAGAAAAATATTCTTACAGTATGTGTCACGAGGCTCCTTTCTTTTTTTTTCTTTTTCATTTTAAAGTCGGACGTTCTTTTGCAATGCAGATGTTTCCCAAAGTAAAAGGCAAACGGTTATCGACCGAAAAGGCTTTCGTGTTTGCGTCACATAGATTTAGGATGTCGTACGAGTTTTCGTTAGACGATTGCAAATGGGATAGGATGCCAATTCGATTACGTTCGATATTTGTTTTCCCTTTCCGAACTTTAGGTCAAAAAGGAGAGGGGGGGAATCCCGCCTACCCGTTCTCCCCCTTCCCCCGGTTTTACTGGTTGCAAAATGTTTTATCTGATCGCACTAAACGATACATTCGTTACGTTTAACGCCCGATTAAACGTCCTAGTTTTCTGTGTGATTAGTTTTATCGGAATTAATCCACACATCTAGATTATTTTAATTCTCTATCTATTTTATATGATTATGTTCGCTATCGATTTTCGTTCTCCTCTCCCTCTCTTCTCGTTTTTTTTCCCTCCCTTTTAATAAAATGTGCATCTTTAATTACCTTTCATTTCCGGATTATTAAATTGATGGTTTTTCAATAAAACGGATTCGATCGGAACAAAAAAAAAAGAACTATAATAATGATGGATGTTTCACCAAAAGGAATGATGAAACAAAAAGATGTAATCCGTTCTGAGTTTTCCGGAATTTCCGCGGAGGATAATGAAAAGACATAACTTTTCCCAAAGCTGCCATTTTCTTGATTTTTTTTTCTCTTCCTTTCCCCTGTTTGGATTTAACCCGGATTGATCTGACGCGGAGGATGCGGGAAAACAATTTGATCAATTTTAGTTGTCAATTATTTTTGTTGATAACAGCAAGTCATAAAATCACTACAATCTCAGAAGGAGTGATTCCCCAATCCCGATCACTCAGCGAAAATTGTCTTTTGTCCGAGGTTAAGCTGCTGATAGAGCAACAGCAGTGATTGACGATTGTGGGCCGAAGGTAAGAGATTTCATTGCTAGAGAAGGCGGATGATTGAAGCCGATGCCATTACTATTTATTTATTTATTTATTATTTATTTATTTTTGCGATGTCGACATCGACTCCAACCGCCAGGAGCGCCTGATTCCTCTTACTGCATTTTTAAAGCTATTAATAGGTAAACCAAGATTCGGAATAATTTACGAGACGTCAAACCAATTTTCCAAGTTATTTTCTTTGGCAGAACAAAGAAAAAAATACTTATTATACTATATTTTTCTTTCCTTCTGTCAATTTGTGCTTTTTTATTGAAAATGGTTAAGTCTTACTCTTATTTTTTTTTCCTGTCGCACTTTTCCTATTGATTTCCTATAACGAGTTTAAAAGTCGCGAAAATTCGCTTTTTAAACCAGCCCAACTTCGCAAACTTTAATTGTACGTAAAGTGAAAAGTTGTCACGGTAGGGAAAGAAAAAAAAAAAGTCGCGCGTCTCGTAAATATTTTACAACGGTTTTTCTTAAAATGAACCGTATTTCCTCCTTTTTTTTGGTCTGAAAAAAAAAAAAAAAAATCCCCAGAAGAACGATAGACCCCCTTTCCTTCTTAAACCGGGTTAAGATTTTGTCGAAAAACGATCGTCTTTTCTTTAGTCGATAACTTTAATCCCCGGTTTCTAAGATGTATAAATGTAGCGTTTTATCGGGGAAGCGGTTAACGCGTCCTCGAACGAAAACGGAAATGAAATATTAATGCCTTCGATCAGTTTTCCTCTCCGTAGAAAAGCCGAACAAAGGGAAAACCCGGTTCCGGGCAAAATTTTAATAATACAGTCTTGGGTGACCCTAATCTGAAAATTACTCGCGATACGTTTGAATCGCACTTTTAAATGGCCGGCGTTAAAAGTTCATAGCCTTCGGTAACGGCCCGGAAAACGGTCAATTTTAAAAGAGAGCTCCGATCTCGACTCCGGTTTTATCCCTTTTCCGTCTTCTAATGCTTTTCGAAAAATCTTTGTTACTCCCGGAAGGGAAACCTAAGAAGGACGTCGGTTCCCTTTCTCAAATTCAAACCCCCGACCTTTTCATACGAAGTCTGAGTCCGGTCTATTTTAAAAGGCGTAATAGTTGTAGTGAGATGGAATGGAAGCCATAATTTCCCGTCGATAGGTAACATTACTTGACAGAAATACTTATGGATATTGAGATAAAAAAAAAATCCGATGTAGGACACGACTTTTGTTTCTCTATTTTTCTCTTTCAAAAAGAAAAAAAAAAAGAAAGAGTTATTCCGAGTCCGGCCGGATCTACTTTCGTTATTTCAATTATGCAGAACGTAACTTTTTATGTTCTTGGCGTAAAAGAGGAAAAAAAAGCGAAAGTTCATATGTCAGCAATCGCTTAAATTTGCCCCCTTTTTTTCCCCGAGTCATGCGTCGTTACAACTGCGTTTTTAGATGTTTGATACCCAACGCTTTTTCTAATGCCCCCATAAAAATTTAATTAATCGAATTTTTTTTTGCTGATGGCCCGCAATTTTTTTTATTTCCTCGTCGTTATTTTACGAAACGTTCGTTATTATTTTTTTTTTTTTTTCACCGCAAATATGACGAGAAATAATATTGTCATAACGTTTTAACGCTATTGATTCATTCATGGATCGCTATTTATTTATGCCTTGCCTAGATCCATTTATTTATTTATCGAATGTCGAGATGAAAACGTATGCGTTCGAGCTTTCTAAAAAAATATATATAAAAAAAAAAGTAATTCTCGAAACGGGGGTTTCTCATAAATTATTTCGCTTTGGAATTTATCAAAAAAAATCGTCTTTGCCTTCCTTCGGATCCGATTTCGAACATAATTTAGAATCAGAAACGTCAGCGACAATATGCAAAGGATTATTATTTTTTTCGCTTAATAAGGGAAAATGTATCTCGGGATGCACTCTAGGGATCATCAGCAGGTGATCGCTGATATGTCTGCTATGCAATCATTTTTTTCAAAATTGATACAGTCCGCACTGTTCACATTCCGCGACTGGTTATCAGAGCCAAAATGTCGAATGCGAAGCCATTCTGATATCTTCAAATTTGACGTTTTGGCTCTAAGAAACACAAATGCTTATTTTCGTGATAAAAAAAAAAAAAGAAATTTCAGAACGAGAATCGAAGGCATATTTCGTTAAGATTGCAATGCCGGCAGACTGTTGCGGCTGTCGGTAGAAATTGAAGTTCTTGAATAATTCCAACGGCTTGCGATCCAACCCCCGAGATGGCCAATCTTGAAAATGGAAAGTGTAATCCGGTGATCAACAAAATCCGAAAGATATTTTTTTGTCACTTTATAGTAAGAAACAAACTTTTGTCCCAAGATCAAAAATAAATTTTGGCAAAAATGATATTAAACGAAAACTCGAAAGTTTATTCGAAAAACATTTCAATGTTTATCTCTTGGTTTTTAATATTTGCGGAAAAACTTTCGAGTTTTCATTTCATTTTCGCCAAAACTTATTTTTCGTCTTGTGACAAAACTATCGGTTTCTCAGTGTATTAGGCAAAAATCACTCCTCACAGGGTCAAAACGCTAGGGAAAAAATTAATTTCGAACCCCTCAAAAATATTTTTACAGCTACTAATGGCTACTAATCGAGCAGCTGTCTTCTTGTTCAATTTAGACCAGATCGCCCTTTAATATCACAAGCCAGCAATAGGTATGTACTGAAAAAATGCCATGAGAAACGGGAAGCGAATAGAGAAAATGATCGCGACCGTAATCTAAAATAACTGAATAAATTTTTCTTTATCGAAACGATCGATCGTTTTTAAAAGCTTTTTTTTTTCATTCATAGCCTATTTTTATTTTCCGATTATTCGAGAAAAAAAAAGAACGACAAAAAAAAAAAAAAAAAAAAACCAACGGAAAAAAAAAACCTAGATCGTTGTACAGGATAGAACAAACAAGTAGTCAATTATCGTCTCGTCCATTCTTTTCGAGTCGAAGTTAATTTAATTTCCCTGTTTTTCCGATTGTTTGCTTTGTCTGATGCGGTCAACGTGATTGATTGGCGAACAAATGACAGATAAGGGGTGAGCGCCATCGCGGAAATCTAGTACCTCTGCTTCATTTCGTGTTTTCATCGATTTCGTCTCAAAACTTTTTTTTTTTTTTTCTCCTTTTTAACAAAGAAAAACAAAATGAAATATTTTTAATTGCTCCGTGTTTTCTTTCTTCTTACATCAACCTAATGTCCTCCTTTTTTTTTTTTTCTTAACCGCGAAACTTGTTTAAAATAACTTTTCAAACTTTTTAACATAAATATTCTTTTAACCTCGGCTTTTAATCTTTTCCAGAAAAAAAAAGTGTCAAAACATTTTCATCGGATAAAATGAAGCCTTTCTCTTTGGATTTTATCTTTTGTAACAAATATACGTTTTTTTTTAAGAAAAGGAGAAGAAAAAAAAGAAGCAAAACAAGAAACAATTTTCTTCCGGAAAAAAAATGGCCCGTTCTTTTTTAACGGCTGTTTGAGATTAAAACAAGGAAAATAAGGTGCGTTTTAAATTTAAAATAAAGACGAATTTCCCACAGCGAGAATAAAAAAAAAAAGTTTGAGATTATAATAACCCAAGGCATGTTTAAAAGAAGTCTCGTTTCGCTCTAAGGAGATTGTTGCAAAACGGAAAAAGGTGATAGGCGCTCCTCCGACGGCCACCTTTTTCTCCTAATTTAACTTCGGAAAAGGCTCTTGTTGCATGATTCATCGGGCATGCGGACGGACCTTTTCTTTAAAAGTAATTAAACATCTTTAATAGTTTCTCTGTTTCCGTAAATTTAATTAATGCTGATGGATGCGTTTAAATCCCATCGCTTAATTTCATTACTCATCTCCGAGAATCCGAAGTGATTTTCTTCCCGCAAAAGACAAAGAAAACTCGGCGTCGGACGGAAATTTCCGCGACGAGAAACCTCCGAGAAAACCGTGGAAAAGAAGGTGAAAAAAAAAAAAAAGTCACGGACGAAATATACATATTGCGGAGCGAGTTAGGAATGACAACTTTATGTTTTTTAAAGAAAATGAATGAGGGAGAAAACTCTTGAGGCGTCTGCTTTTATCATGTATGGATTGTAAGCTTGGGAATAATCCAGCGAAAAATGCTACAACTATGACGAGGTTTTTTAAATTTCCTGCTTTAGCCCGAGGCTTCCAACGTTTTTTGACATGGGAGTGTTCTCGAACATTGTTGCGAAAAATATCCGCAAGGCGATCATCAGGTTAACGCTTTTCAGAACTTTAAGCAGGATTTTATAAATAATCAACGCCACCGAATTCTTTGGCAGGATTTAGACATTACGTTTGCACGTCGATGGAGGGGGGGGGGGGGGGAATGTAAGAAATGACCAAAATTACGCTTATGTAAAATTCGATTCGTTGAAAATTTTTGCTCGTTCACCGACACAAAATGGGAACAATTTCCAAAAAAGAAAAAAAAAATGAAAGTAGCAGCGCCTGCTTTTCACTGGATTCGATTATACTCTCGACTTAAACTTAACGTGTCAATCGATCACAATCTACGACGAATGCTACCATTTACAAGTTTCCAAGGGAGGGAGGGGGGAAAAATTGAAGAGACGTAAAAAAGGAAATATATGGAAGATAAATGTGTTGCAGACACATATCAATCCACTTAGAATACGAGATACGAATACTTTTGTCGTAATTCATTTTTCGAATTTGAAAAATGATCCCTATTCCTAAAGGTAACAAAGAAAATATAGGAATGATCTTATCTGAGAAAATGTATAGAAGATTGCGTAAAAAAGAGGATTTTGTTTGTCATTAATCTCTTCCCGAATTAATCGAAAAAAAAATCTATTTTTTTTTTCTTTTGCAAAAAGCTATTAAAATACAGGTGTTGAGTCTTGTAACATCTTTTCTAACAAGATGATTAATTAAAGTGATGCAACGTGTAAAACGATAAAGAATTCAACCATCGGGCCTTCAATCTCCACAAGTTACAAATTTATTTAAAGAAACCCTACAACCTCAGTTAATTTAATTGCTTTTCCGCCAAAGAAAATATCCAGGGAAGCGATATTCCGTCTCTGCGAAATCTATTTCCCAGTTCGAATCGGCATCCTTTTGTTTGTTTATTTATTTTTCTTCCTTTTCTTTCTTCTTGGGATGCGGTTCCTCTGACGTCCCGGCAGGGAATTATTACTTTCTCGCTTCGATTTAAATACGATATTTTTACATCATGTTAAAATATTAAATATATTTATTATTATTATTATAAATACTCCGAGAAAGTTGAACAAGAAAATGAAGTTATAAATAATAATTAAGAAGGAGTAAAAAGAGATGAGTTCATGTGGCGCGCCGTGTGCTCCCATCAACAACTTCTTCGCTTTTAAAATATTTACCAGGTGAACTTATTTCAAATGCGGAAAAGGTCGGTTGCAAAATTTTGCAACTTCGGAAAATTATACTCGAATTTTAGGTCGGGAAAGTTGACTTATACTTTTCCGAGTTGAAAATTTTAGTTACATGATTTTAACGTCGTAACGTCATTATAGGACGTAATCTTTTTCGCCGAGAACAGCAGCAGCCGTACTAGATGATCAAGATCAAACGAAGAGGCTGCGGAAACTACTCCTTTTGTTGAGCAATAAATACCAGACGATACTTTCAGGACAGAAAAGCAGTTGCAAAATAATTTTTTTTTCCGAAACGACTCACAAGAAACGCCTTTACTGGCCTTCGAATACATCGTTTTCTCTTTTTATAAAAATAAGGAAAATGGGTTATTAAACAAAACTGCTGTACCTGCCACCAATGCTCAAGGACTGACTGTAAGTTTGCCGTAGCCCTCTCCCCGCCCCCAAAATTTTTCAAAAGAAACGAGTCCGTCAACCTGTGCAAGTCCGAAAATGACGCTTTTGTTTTCTCGATCCGATCCTGCTTTCACCAGAGCTTTAGCCGACCTTGGAACGATATCCTAAACCTATTCTCGCTTTTTTTTATTGCGTCTCGCAATGGAAGGACAAAAAAAAAGGGGGGAAATAAGCACCGGCATGTTCGCTTCGTTATCCCTAGACGGAAACGAGCCTCAAACGTTTAGAAGTTCAATTAGTCTGGAATATCTACATCTGCGAACCGGTTTACGACCTCTCATGGGTAATATGGTCGACGGTTGCCTTCTTTTTTTTTTTTCTTTTTTCCTCCTCATTCCGGAATTCGGACAAAAACGTATCCCGAGCTTAAATTGGCTTCTCGGGGAGTCTTTGGTGAGTAATGTTTGTTAATTCATAAAAGGGCCGAGGGGTCAAAAATAAAGGGTCGGAACGGGCCTTGTCCCTTTTTCCTCCTCGCGCGTTAAGGCTATCGTCGAGGCGAGTCATTAATCATTCCATTTTGTGCAACCGAATCTTTTCCTCTTTTATGGACTATCCCTTGAGGTTACCCCTTTGCGCACTTTTCAAACCGATTATTTGGTGTTTCGGTTTTAATTCGGGGAGGGGGGGAGAGAGAAAGAGAGAAATGAAAAACAAAATTCCTCCGACGTCACCTTTCTAATAGAGGATTTCGGGAATTTAAAACCTCCGTCCGATTTGAGGTTTCCTCGAATCCGACGGAAATTTCCATCCCGCTCGCAGGTATTTTCCCGGTTCTAATAAAATAAAATAACGATTCACGGTTGCTGCGCCTACAAAATAAAATGAATAGACCGGCGGATCATAATTTTCGGAATATAATGCAAACAGACAAGACTATTCAGAAAACATTAGCGTTGAAAATAATAAACACAGAAAAAGCATTTATCAAAATAAACGTTGAAAAATGTAAATTTACCAGCAAGTAATCCGGTAGACGAACGTGATTTTTCCCTCATAAAAGTCATCGGCTATATAATTTAGTGCCTCCATCGAGGATCGTCGTCGTTCGGGGACAAAATGCTAGGATTAAGGATCGTGCCACTCTTTTTCCCGATAATAAAAAAATAAAAAACGCGAGGGAGAAAAAAAAAAAAAACACTAAAGCGGATTCCGTAATTGGAGATTTGCGAATTTAGTGTTCTCCAATTTTTTTTTTTTTTTTTCGAAACCCAGTTTTCTCGAGGATAATATCAATTTAATGAGATTTCGGTGTCAGTTTCGGTTTTCGAAACTTACCCCACTGAGAATTGTAACTGCTCTGCTCAGGTGTGTGTCGGTCGAGTTTGTTTCTTTAATAAACCGTTAATGACTTTTTTCACCTCGGAAATAGTGTGATATTTTTTCTTCGTTTCCAATAAAAATAAAAGTGCAACTTTTTTTTTTTTAAGAACCGAATAAAATCATTGATTGCCGCAGACGGTAAGTCGGATCAGCACATTCAAAAGAATTTGGCTATTTCCTAAGATCCATGGGCCAAACAAGAAATGGCCACTACTGACCACACTTTTTTCTTCTGTGAGCAAAACACGTATTTTGAGTACCAGCTTCGAGAAGCGTCTATCTCGGGATCCTTTGTCCCTAGCCAGAATGAGGGAAAAAGGAAGGACTTTTCTTCCGGCCTAAAAATAGGCCAACTCCTTTCCCGGGAGCCTACCGATTTGGTCCCCTGGTGTGAAATGTTTGAAAGTAAGGCTTCCATCCTTACCATTTTTAAATTTGCGCCTAAAATTCCTTTTTTGAAATCTTAATATCAAATATTAAATTTCCTCTCCTATCAAAAACGATTCTCTTTCTCCGATTGAAAACCAAAAAACAGATGGCTGCAAAAATACTTCCGGGAAACCGATTTACAAACCTTTAAAAATAATAAAAGGAAGGGAAAAAACGCACTTACCATCGCCATTCCAATAAATTAAAAAAAAAAAAAATAATAGGAAAAAGGAATAAAAAAAAATGAAAATGATAAAGTGTTATTTCACAATAACTTCCTCGGGTAATGGTGAGGGCGAACGCGGGGAAACTGAAAATGTGAAAGAGGGGAAAAAATATTGAAATCTCCGTTCCAGATCTGCTTACGGAGGTAAAAAAAAAGAAATTTTATATAATGGCCAAATGATTTAACATGAATTTGGCGGATGATTAAAGGGGTGCCTGTCTGCGGTTTTTCTCTCTCAATTATTTTTAATTCTTTCCCCCTCGCGAGTTTTCTCCCGACTCATCTTATAACTCCGCGTTTCACTTCCTCTTTACTCTCTTTCCTAATTTACACTTGCTTGTTATCCGGTGACAAGTTATTTTAATTCTGACGTCTTTACAAGTGTCAAATTAACTCCGGTAATTATGGTTTAAGATGAACATAATGTAAAATTCCCGTCCTTATTATAAAAAAAAAGAAGCTTTTCCAGGAAAAAAAAATTGCGGGAGCATTGTGACGCAAATCAGCTTTTTCTGATTATTTAACAATTTTTCCCGAGTTAATTTTTTTTCTCTGTAAAATTACCCTCACATGTGGGATTTTAACTCGTTGAAAAAAGACCCGGTCCGTCTTATTCGAAGTTAATGTTCACGTGTTATTATCGTTATGCGCCAAAAGGGTTTCTTTTTATGTCCCCCATCTAACGTTATTATCAGGAAACGAAATTAAGTTTCGAAAAAAAAAAGTAACTTTTCGGAAGAAAAAAATGTCCCTAATAATTGAGTCATTTATAAGAAACTGTCGATAACGAAGTGTTGATTTTTAAGACATCTGACAAAGGCATCCGATTCTCAGAAAAAAAAGATCAATTTTATTTTTTTTTCTTCCTCTCTCTCTCACTCTCTCTTGATGTTTTTTTAAAAACTTCTCAAAAATCAAAGTTTTAAAAACTGTCAAACTTTTTATCAATAAATTGCCGGAAAATGGGAGAAATGTGCGCTCAATCGAATGTAAGACGTTTAATGTCACAGGACAAGGAAAAAGTAAGAAAGAAAAAAAAATCCTTCGCGATTTTTTAAGGATTCAAAAAAAAAAAAGGAAAACGTCACCTTTCTTGTAAAAAGCGTCAAGTTGCACGAGACCTCCCAGGAAGGGAAAAAACGGGAGAAAATATAGTAGCTTCGAAAAAAGGACGAAAAACGAACGACTGTTTCCCGAAATCGAGATCAAAATCTTTATCGTCAAAGGAGAAACTTTGTATTTTTAATACTCGAAAGCTCCTTAAAAAGAGAGGAAGAAGGAAAGCAAACAGATCGTATGTCACAAGAAGGAGCTATATTTACGTACATTATCTTAATCATAAGCTTCCTTGTGACAGGCTCGGTATTTTTGTTTTTTTTCCGGGATACGGGCAAAATTTACAGACTTTTATCGTCAGACAAAATTAACGAGAACTTTATTGACGGGGACAAAGATTACACATTAAAATCGACAAATTGCATGCAGCCAAAATAGCACTTAAAACCTCATTCAGATATTCAAAGTCATCGTTTTCAACTCCTTCCCCCTTCCGCCATCAAAAACTTATTGCCTTTTCACAATGGACATCATTATCTCAGGTCCGTAGCCAGGATGTAGTCTTCTTATCGAAGCGGCCTTGATGGCCAGTCACCATGGTGGGTGTCTCGAAGCTCGTTCCAAGACAGAGAAGGTTACGCACCCAAGTAGCACAAAATTTCTTGCTGATTCGGAAATTCTTTTAGACTTCTTTAAGAACTCTAATAAAGTTCTTTAAAACCTTAACAGAGGGACATTAGTCGGCTCAGGGTAGAGGCTTCTATATGTCGAGAAGATGGTGCGGACTACTGCATATTGTTGTAGGCTTCCAAATTAATAATCACCAAAATGCTCTTCTTCGCTGGATCTTTTGCCTTAATTCGAGCTGTATAGAGTCCGCGTAGGTTTAAATTTCATTTTGTTCTTATCATTCTACATCCTTAAATAATTTTTTTTTTTCTTCTGCTTTTCCAGTCTCACGGAAGTAGGCTGTTTTTCATTTCCTTATGCAAAAAGTTCAATTCCCATAGAGACAGAAAAAAATTTTCTTACATCTAAGTCAACACACTTAACGAAGTGACTTGCAAATCGAAACGTCAGATTGAAGCGTACTGTACGGGAAAAAAAAGGAGACTTTATGGAAAAGCAAACATAGCTTTCAATCTAATAATTCAAAAATGATTGCAAAGCAAGTATCTATCAGAAGATTGAAGGCTCGATATTACATTCTTTTCCCCGATTGTGTACATAGTTCCGTAGTAAGTGAGTTTTTTTTCCGACAATAAAAAAAAAAAAGGAAAGAAAGAAAACGACAAACAATTTTTTTCTTTAAAGGAACACACACGTCCGATTTCGTCAAGATCAATATATGGACAATAACAGGGGGTCACCCAAGCACCTCGGGAAGGGGGATAAAGGGATAAAGGGATATTCTAAAGATGCGCCATCGCGTTTAAAACATATGATCGACTGCTTATTTAGCAGTTTCGGCTAAGATTCGATTCATTTACCATTTTGTCATATCACGAGTGAGCTCCTGATGGATTGCTATTTCATCGATTTTATCGTTATGCTTCTAAATTGAGTGACATCTATTTTTTATGTATTTGATAAACAGCACCGATATTAAAAGGAGGAAGAATAAATGCGTTAAAAAGCCTATAAATCCGGGAGTGGGGGGAACGATAATCACAGGCGAAAGGGGTCGTCCACATGACGGGGTTCGGTAAATGCTTACGAGTGCTTATAGGGGGAGCTTTAAAAAAATTCTACCTAAGCATTTAGATTATAAATGATTAACACTAAATTTTTGCCTGTGAACATAATTTTTTTTTTTTTTTTTCAAAGAATGAGGATCCGGATTTTGGAAACGGGAGCTACTCCCTAGAAAATAAATTTACAGTTTAATTTTTACCTGGTACCAGTTTTACCTGATGAACCAAGTGATTCGCGTACGATGCCTCTATTTTATCTGTTTGTTCATGCGAAATGTCTTACCTGAAAGAAAAAAGACAAAAATATTTATTAAAATGTTGGTTCCAGGCCCCTTTTGTCTGCAACAAAGAGTAATGACCCTCCAGTTCCAGGTCATAGATCTACTATTGGACTCCCCAGGTAGTCAACGGAGTAGACCGACAAATCTTGAACTGCAAATTTTTTTCTTCAGGAAACTCTCAGCAGGTTATTCAAATATTATGACAGCACAATTTAGTAATTTTTGATCCTCTCTTTTCCTAGAAATGGAAACTATACCTCTAACCATTTCAGTAGTAACTGCTATAGCTTCACGAATATCTTCCTCCAACAAAAGGAAAATCTATTTTGCTTAACATAGGAGAGTGCCAGGAGGAGCTCAAAAATTTCCGAAATTGAGCTTACGCAATACTTACATGTTCCCAAAGCAACTGCATCCTGTACGATTTCTTCTTCTCAGTTTTTGCAACACTTTTCATTTTTATACCTTACTCTTCACATTTACCAGATTTTCTTGACTTTTTTAAGAACGGAAGAAAAAAAACTTTTCCCTTAAGATATTTTGTTTATGTGAAAAAGTTTTATTTATAAGAGACACTTTAAAAGTTTAAATCGTTAAAAAAGAAGAAAATAAGGAAAAAAAAAAAAAAAAAAAAAAAAAAACAACGACAACAGGAAAAGAATGAAGCCGAGAAGGCAGATTAAATGATTATAGTTAAGGACGATCTTCTTTTGCCGGGGAAAGATGATGTTGATGATATGGCGCTTCTGGCATTAAAATGGGTTCCACCATATTCTATTCTGTTTAAATAAACTTTTTTTTTTCTTTTAGCATCCGAACGGATTTGTTGACATAATATTCATTCATCCTCTCTGCGGAAAACAAAAATTTTACATTCAGATAAATGTTTTTACACCCCTCCCCCCCCCCTTTGCGCCATCATTCTTTTTACCACGGGTTTTTAAAACAAACATAATTACGTACGTGCATACTAACATTCGGTTATCTGAATTACAAGTAGTCGAAAAACCGCTTTCGGAAGCTTTAAAAATATTTTTATAAGCGTTTTTAGCTTTCAGTCGGCTTAGCAATCGGGAAAAAGATTTTTTTTTTTTTTTTTTTTGTTTCTCTTTTTCTCTTCGAAAGAAAAACCAGATGAATTATAGCAGGACGACAACCGATTTTATGACTTTGCTTTGCTCGTCAAAAAAGAAAAAAAAAAAAAAATTTATGGGGGAAAGCTCGGGGTCGTAAGGAAAGCATTCGAAACCTCGTTTATCTAACACCCTCTAAACTTTTATTTTTGGAGAGGGAGAGATATAAAAACAAAAAAAAAAAAAGAACGGTTGTCAGCGTAGAAGTTTGCTACATTTACAATGTGCGTTGCAACATAGTTATATGACACAGTAAAATAAAGCTGAGGCAATAAGAGAAACCCATAAAAAAATTTTTATACGCATCATTATGAAAACGCCGAAGATCGGTTTTTTTTCTGGGGAATTTTTTTTTTTTTTTTTTTTTTTTTTTTTTTTTTTTTTTTTTTTTTTACATTAATTATTTTTTGTGGCTTATAGTGTGGGAGCAATAACTACCAAATTAAAAACAAGACCTTCTCTCCAAGTGAAATTTCATTCCCTTCATTAAAAACTTGCGCGAAAATTTTAGGCGTGCACTTTGGAAAAGTTTAATTATGTTGCAGTTGCAAGAAAAAGCCAAACTGCTCCAAAGTGTAGTAACCGCTTTTTTTACCTTTCCCAATTTTAAGATCAGGGAAAAAAAAGAAGTGCCTTGCTCCTAACTTTGGAGGAAGATATAGGTCAGAGGGTCTCTTATTTTGGAAATATCGAATTTGAAAATTGCACCCTACTAAATCGCTTCTCCCTAAGACACTAATAAATTAACGCAGACTTCGGAAAAGTCTTTTAAGATCTTAAATTTTGGTCAATTTTCCCTCTAATTTTGGACCCTGGCTCATTTTCGGTTTCCCGTTGCCCGAAACATCTAAGTGGCTCTACATTTCAAATTCTTAAACTGCCAAGATAAGGGGCACCTTAGAATGCCAACAATTGGAAGGTTAAAAACATTATTTTCCGTATGTAACTAAAGTCAGCAATATTCAGAAATACGACAAAAGCAAGCAAGAAAGGTACCGCAGTGATATCAAAATATACTTTCCGGTACATTTATTTTCCCCGCTTTATGCTTCAATATTTTCACTTAACTGTTTCAAATAAATGTTAAGGAAAAGTGATAAATGATGTGGGTTTTTTTCCCTTTTTTTTCTGTTGTTTGGCTAAACAACGATTTTATTCAAAATTTCGGGTCTTTTTTTTTATCTTTCAGCATATTTCATATTTTAGGGACCCCCTTTTCCCCCGAAAAAAAAGTTTATTAAATGGTTTTTTTCTATTTTTTGTATCACCAAGACGAAAGTGACCAATAAATAAAACATTAAGGGCTTGCTTGATTCCGTATTTCATCGTAAAAAGTCGAACGCATTCTCGCTATAATTCAAACGATGATATCCCGGAGAAAATTCTCTCGGGAGACTTGAGGGGTGGAAAAACTTTATTATGTCAGTGTCATACTTTGAGATTGGATCGTTCAACGAAACCTATAACCTTGTGTATATTTTCCCTTTCGGACCAGAATTTTAAATAAAAAAAAGTCTTTTTTTTTTTTACTCTTAAAATTAAAGACGCATCCCTCATTCTAATTCAAGACGAAGATTCAAAGGGCTGTAAAACATTTTCAAGCCAAAAAAAAGGGGAAAAGAAACAAAAGAAAAAAAAGGCGAAAAGTTAAAGCAGGGACTATCTAGAAAAGACGTGTGTTGCTTGATATGCAGACAGATGCTGTAAATTTCAGTTTACACGGTAGAATTTAATTTCGCAGACCTTAGAAGCTGATCGTCTTTGTTTAAAAGTTATTACTTTAGTTTAATGTAAAACAAGCTCCTGGCAGATGGGTTTCACTGTCCTCGAAAATTTCGCTTTTCGTCGCTGGTGGGGGGGAAAAAACGAAAAAAAAAACAACGGGTCCGCCGCTATCGTTTCCCCGGTTACGTCATTACTTTTTTATTTACTGACTAAAACGAATGTGCTTTAAATATTTAAATCATTTTGTCATCAATTAATGCTTAAAACCGCATAGAGATAATCCATCAAGTATAAAAAACCAACCTTTTTCGGTCACAGTTAAACATTCAAAACCTTTTTTTTTTAATGCGAATCTTCTGTCTTCTTTTTTTTTTTTTTTTTTTTTTTTGTTAGAGCGGATTAACTGGAAGCTCATTATTTCGGAGCTTTACTCTTTTTCTGAGCTTTTTGAACTTTTCAAACACAGCAAATAGAATTTCCAAGCTAGCCGAAAGCCGACCTTTTAACTTTCCTCTGTTTATATTTCCTTTTGTCATATATCACGATAATTGAAAATCTAAAAAAAAAAAAAAAAAAAAAAAAAAAAAATCGTTTGTTTCTTTTGAACGCTTCTTTGTTTGTTCGTTTATTCGTTTGATTGTTTTTTTAGTTGTTTGTTCAGCTGTTTGCTTGTTCGTTTGCCTGTTTGGGACTTCAGCTACCTGATTGCTTACTTGTTAATTTGTTATTATGTAGCTGCTCTGTCCTTTTGATTACTTGCCTCCTTGTTCATTATTTGTTTTTATGTTGCGTTCATTTATTTATTTATTTTTTGTTTTTCCCTTTTCTACTTTTAATTTTTTTCCTTTTTCCAAAAAAGGGGCGAAATCAATTTTTAAGATGAAAAAACTCTCAAGCTCCAGGGTCTTCTAGTTTTGTGACTGAAGTCTTAAGTCTTTCCCGTAAGTTCAATGTCGTTCAGTTCAAAATTGGGAAATAAGACTTTAGCCGTCCTCTTACAGACGCCGAGTCTTAATGTCAAGACACCCAAAAAATGTTGTCTTTAAACCTCAAGATTTAAGGTCTTAAACGTTAAAACGATAATTCTTCATGTGGTAAGTCTTAATGTCCCAAAAATTCCTGTCTTCGGTTAAACTGCTCGAATCAAAATTTTCAGAACTTAAAAGTCCCTCCTGCCGTGGAAAGGATAAAAACCGGGAATTCATTTTCCATTCTTGTACAAAGGATATCCTTTTCTTAAATCCCTCTTTGAATTTTCCATTTTTCGATCAAAAAATAATTTTTGGGTTTACTTTAAATTAAAACTGACTAATGAAATAATCTTGATTCATAGCCATCTTTCGGTCTTTTCAAAAAGGCTTCAATTTCCGGAATCTCGAAAAAGGATATTGTCATTATAAATATTGTAAAAACTTGATATTCTTTCGATAAACAGCCAACTGAATTATTAATTTAAGGAGAAGATTAGCTTCAGAAAAAAAAAATCTTTTATAAGAGGATCACGGCAAAGATTGGAATTCCCCATTATTAGAATTTTTTCTCTCGGTGTTTTTTTTCCCCTCCTCTTTAAGAATTTTCCTCTGACTCCTCGAGTCTTACACGGGGAGAAATAGAAATAAAAATTAAAATCCTCTGCCGCAGAAATTACGAGCATTTTGTTTACATTCTTCTCCATATTTTCAGCTAAAGCTGAAAACGGTGTCATTATGACATCGGAACGGAATCGTCTTTACGGCATAATTCCGATATAAAATCCTTTAAGAAATCTCTTTAAAGGGTGTCAGCTTTTTTTTTTTTTTTTTTTTTTTTTTTTTTAGGGGTCGACGTGACCGAAGAAGAAGGGTCCGGCAAAAACGGAGCTGGTTGTTTGCCGGGGGATTTTTTGCTGCGGCGGTCATAAACGTCCTCATTCCAAATTCCGCTAATCCCGTGGAAAGTTTTGTGTGTGTAGTTAACAAGTATGGCTCACCCCGTTTTTCTGGCATTTCCTCTAGTTAATGAAATGCACTAATAAAATTTTATCATCTCGCTGAAACTTAATCACTACCTAATTTGCATGCTAATGATGCGATTTCATATTTTATGAATAAGAGTCTATATATTTTCATAATTTAAAAGCGTTATTCCGATTTCGAGGGTCTTTGTCGTAACCGCGGGAAACAAAGAATTTCGGTAACGTCGAATGGGATCTGAATAATGAACAGGGAATAAGACTTGAAATGGCTCCTGTATTTTTGATTCCAAAGTTTTGAAGTCAGAACACTCAAGCCGGAATAGTGTCCTTCCAGCCTGATATACCCAGATCAACTTTATCAAGATGAGAGGAACTAAATCCGCCTTGCTGAGACACGAATTTAGTAAATAAATAAAAAAAATAAATAAAAAAAAATGAGTACTTGCATATTATGAAGAAAGAGGCTCCAGGTTTTTTTTCGTCACTTTCGGCTGTCGCTGATGGAGAATAGAAGGATAAAATAGGGAAAAATTTTAAAGTCCAAAAATCTGGAGAAATAATGGAAAAATTCAAAGTCTGATTGCGCCCTTGAATTTTTTTTTAAACCTTTTCAATAACTATAGGATTTGAGATCTTGTAGCAAGCCGTAACGTTAAATTGAGCTCGAATCACAAAAGGAGAAAATTATAACTTTCCAAATTACTGGCTTTTCGGCCGCTTTATGATCTTGGGAAAAATTCATCTGAACAAGTATACCTCAAAAGCGTTAACCCACTGCAGTGGAATTACTTGCTAACTCCTTCATAATTTAATATCAAAAAAAAAAAAAAAAAAAAAAAAAAAAATTCTCTTTCCTGTTTAATGAAAAACTATGGGAAGTTTTCACCTGCGATTTTCATGTCATAAAACATTCATCTGAACTGACAGTTGAATGACATGTTCCTATTCTAGAATCAATAGCAAAATTCCACACTCTCGAAGGGTTTGTAGAATATAAACGAGTCACGAGTTATTTTTTATTTTTTTTTTTTTTACGCGGGACTCGGTCGAAAAAAATTTACACAGCGAAAGTCTTGTTTTTTTTAATAAAAGAAAATCAACATAATTTCCTTAAAAGCATTCTTAAAAAAATGACCAATTTATTTGTAGCAAAAGTACCTACAATTACGATTTCCGGAAAATCCCAAATGTGGGAATTTTTTATAACAACATTAAAAAGTTTTTCTTTTTTAGGTGCCCACTTTGAAACACGGTTACTAGTCATAAAAACCTAATATTGCGCACTAGTCTCAGAAGATTCAAGATAACAACTACATATTTTGTTTTTCACCCTAATAATTCACTTTTTAGTCCTGTAATAATGATATGACGTCATCAATAGCGCGTAAAAGGCGGAATCACATCCATTGATGGGGGAGCAGTCTCAAATACTCTTCTTAATATTCTTCAAAAATATAATAATAATATAATTATATTATATGATTAAATATATAATTTAATCACATATGATTAAATTATTATTATTGTTGTTATTATTCAGTTATCAATGTAATTATTTATTAAAAATGTAAAAAATTGGACTTCTTTTTGTAATAAATACCCATTTACGTTCGTGTCCTTGAAAGTGATGTTTTGCAACAAGGGCGCAAAGTTGCGAAACATCACTTTCAAGAACACGAACGTAAATAGCTATTCCTTTACATCGATATCGAGATATTTGAGGAATTTTCCAACATCGGGGGGAAAAAGAAGAAAAAGCGAGATAATTCTCGAGACGAAGATATTCTTATTATATGAAAGTCGCTGTTTGCCCTAAAGCGGCGGATTTCGGGAATCAATCGCCCAAACGCATTTGAATAGAAATGACGGAACAAGTTATTCCGAAACGTTGATTTTCCCTCCTCACGTCTAAACATGTTCGGTTAAGTCAATTTTTTTTCCCTCTGCAGAGAGGAAATAAATATGGAGAAACGGGGTAAATGTGAGACAGGCGTCATATTATTATGGGTTTGCTGTAAAGGCGTATAGCAAACAAACCGGCCAAACAAACCGCTCGGCTTCGGACTTTGCCATTCGAACCAGTATGGCACGAATGAACGCAGCGTTCCAGAACGATTTCCACAGAAAATCGGATGTTTGAATCGAATTCACGAATCCTAAACGGTCTTTGGCTTTGTTTTTGAGAGCAGAAGCTTGTCGATCTGGCCACAGGGCTGTTTGACAAAATCGGAGAAAGGTTCAAGACCTTGGGGAAGCGAACTCGATGCATCGGTTTGCCTTAACGGAAGGGTGCCCAAGTAAAAAATAATAAAGTCGTTTCTATGATGCTAAGCCGCGTTTCGCCTTCCTTAATATTCTCCACGTGCGTAAAGCCGTGAGCCGGCGAAGATTAAACGGGATTTCCTTCTAATAAAAAAATAATGCCTCACGATCGGGAGAAATTTTCCCTTTTAACAAAACCGTTTTGGAAAATATTTTACCTGCAGTATGTTTGCTTTAATTACTTATTAATCTCTCACGACGTAGTTTCAAAAAAAAAGAAAAAAAGAAAAAGAGAAAGCTATCGAAAGGAGTTAGGGTTAAAGCTCGAATGAAATTCGGTCCGGAGAGGGAGGAGGATAAAATATTTCGGGGAGTTGAAATCCGTAGACGTTATATAAGCTTTGTTAGAGAACTTTAGTTATACTTTATTTTCATGGTGCAGTAGGCATAATGAGATAAGTTTGTAGTCAAGTGTTTTGGAAATTCGAAGATCACTGTTGCCAAAACGACGAAAAGAGTAGACTAAATCGAATAATCGAGGGGGAGGGGGTAAAATACGCAGTATCCGCTTTAAAACGAGGCGAACAAGTTAACGTATTAATCAGTAAATTGAGAAACTTTGTCTTTTAACACGGAATCTTTGTTGCCGACTCAAAAATTTTCTATTTTGCAATTTAAATTAAAAGTCTCGTCTACCTGTCGAGTCGGAAAAAAGATAAAAGATAAAAGGATTCCCCATAAGGAAGGAGATAACTTCCAACAAGACGGGGAATCGATGAAAGGCATCGCATACATAAAAGGAAAACGGAAATAAAACCAGAGGGGGGTTGTTTATACTTACGAGCTGATAGTGTATAAATGATTACGGGATAACGAATAAAGAGAAAAGTACATCACAATTCACCTCCTCTTTTCTGGGGGCACAAAAGCGAAAAGGGGCTTGATTATTTCCTGATACAAAACCACGTGCTCGGAATATTTCGCAATTTCCCCCGTACAATTTAATTACCGATTTTCATCGCTTTCCCACGTCCGAGTGGCCTTTGTCAATGGAAAATCGGAGCAATCTTTTTCTTTGAAAATTAAATTTCCCGTGCACAAAAGAAAACTCGGTCACCGAGAAAAAAAAAAGTAATCATGTACGGAAATAGGAAAGAAAAAGAAGCGAAATCTCCTCGGATGCATAAGAAAAGAAAATAAAATAAAATAAAATGAAGAAAAACTCAAAGGTAAAGGAAAAGTAGAAGATGAAGACTCTTCGGCGATGAAATGGATTACCGTTTTTAAATCTCAATTGTCACTTCATAAAATAAGTTGCTTCTTAGAGCTTCCTCTTGCTTTTTCCTTTTTTTCTCCCTTCCTTTTTAACCTTTCTTTTTTTTCCCCCTCAAGTTTTCAGATTTATAAATAAAATCGGGTTCGATTAAATTATGATAAAATAATTAAGGATTTTACTTCGGGATGAAAAAAAATCAAGTGGAATTCAAATCGTCCTTTTTTTTTTTTTTAAATCTCCTTAAATCCTGCTTAGTTACCAATTAAAGTTTTTTTTTCTATTTAAAATCGTTTCTTGCACGAAGGGCTAAAAAAAAAACTTTTTTTTATTCCCCTTTCCGGGGAAAACGGTGATGAAACTTTTGAAAGCTTTGAAAATGAAAAAATAAAAAAAAAGATAATAAGGAAGGTTTACGTAAGTATGACTCTCTCGTTCGGTTACCATCTTTTGGAAATGACTGAGAAGCACGAAACTGGGGAGATATAATGAGGAAATATAAATATTCTCAGCAGGCTCTTATTAAGCTTTTGTCATTAAAGCTTAGAAAACAACGCCAGTAAAAAGCACAAGTGGCACAAGTCTTCTTTTTTTCCCCATTTTAAATTTCGCATTAAGATACACGGTCATTTTCGCACTTGCATCTTTTTAAAGACTTATGACGAAACTTTAACAATTTATTCTCAAAAGTTTAAATCTTGGGAAAAAAAGATCCTTTTGGGATAATGCTAAAAAATTGCTTAAGGGAAATAAGGTATATGAAGATTTTGTTTACATCAGAGTTTGCTAACTAACAGCAGACACGGGCAAAAGTGACTTCGAAAATTTAGAATCGGTGTCAAAGTTTTCAATCTTGGCTCCTAAAAGCCTTAAAACCCACATTTTTCTATATAATAAGCAGAAAAAATGTGATTTTTGTCAATGCTTTCGGCACTTTAATGACAATATTTATGCTTTTTAAGTTAAAGGTTAAAGAAAAAGTATCTTTGAAAAAGTTTGATTAAAGGTTTAATCCTAAATTCAAAGGGAATAGGCGCCATTTTTTTACTTTTTCAAATCGTCACCTTTATAGTAATTAATTTTATACTGTAGAACGTTAAAGTTACAAGAAACTAAGCAGCCAAAAAAAAAAGGCTTTTTCGTAGCTTGATAAATAAATTAAGGTCAGAATTTTACCCGGTTGCCCAATCCATGCTTGACTAACATTGCTGCTCTTACGAATGTTGTCGGTTACTTTTTCTCTTCAGTACTGAAATCCAATATTTTAAAAAAAGCTCTTTCAATTTGGTCTAGAAATTTCGAAAAAAGCTTTCACTACAACAAAAAAGAACCAATCGCTTTTACCTTTTTTTTTAAATTTCTGCATTTAGCCTTCGCTTTAAAAGATCCCATAGAATGTAAAACAGTTTGTTTTAAGTTTCGTAATGAGAAAACTAAGAAAAGAGGTTTAAATCAAAGAATTCAGAGTTCCTTCCTTCTTTTTTTCCCCCCTTCTTCCTTTTTCCTTTGAAACCATTTTCTCGTTTGCCATTGTGTCCTTTTTTCGTTTCACCTGTTAAGTAATCTTCAAAATCTTTTTCCTTATTCTTAGAAATATTTTTCATTTATTTTCCCTCACTCTTCGACCCCCCCCCCCTCTCTTCTCTCTCCTTGTTTTTGATTTGTCCTCGTCTTTTTTTTGCAACTTTGTTAAATTGTTCTACGAATTTTTTACCCTTAAAAAAAAATTGGAATCGTGTAGGAGTTAAGAGCCGTTAATACCAAATAAGGTTTAAGGTTTGGACTAAATATGAGAGTAGAAAAAATTTCAATTATGTAAGAATTTTCAAATTCAAGTTACGTAAGAATTATTTTGACTCATTTTGATCCCCCCATTCCGTCCTTCAATATGTGTATGTAATTTAACGGAACGACCCCTCGAATTTGCAACAGTATAACTGAGCGATAAAAGAGTCGAAAGAGATTGTTTAAAATTCACGATTAAAAAGTAATTATTTGTAATTAGTTAATCCTAACCCACTAGCATCAACCGATTATGAGGCCCACTGTTAAAGGCATTAGTTCGTTTACACCAGCAGCTGGTTAGCCGAGCGATGGAGACATTTTAACGATTAAGAAAAAAAAAAAATTAATCCGGAATTTTAGGGGTCTAACTCTGCACCGAAACAGTGCCTAAACGTTTTGTTATGTTCAGATGAACAAGACTTAATTGTTCTTATATTTCATAATTTGTAATTATTTTTGCAATAAAAAAAATGTTTTTTTCCGAGAGACTAATACAGCGCTCTAGCGGTGAAATTGGGAACTATTTTAACAGCAAAAAATAAACAATGGATTTTTATTTTTATTTAAAAAAAATTATTAAATTTAGGAATCATAAAGCCTTTTTCATAAATTTTAAATTTTGAATCTATGCCTCTGAAACATAACAAAACTTTTTGGCACGGTTTCGGTGCGATCCCATCCCATTTTCATTTGTAAAAAACCGAAAACTCCACCGTCCGGTTATGTAAACGAACTAGTACCTTTAATTCTACTAACAATTTTTTTTTCTTTTTTAAATTTGCACTTTTAAGTTTTCCAAGCTTTCAAAAACTGACATGATGGAGCGGTCATTTTTTGACAAATCTTGAAATCAAATACATGGCTGACTCGTCAAAAAAACATAAAATATTTCCCTTAAAAAAAAATTGGAATCGTGTAGGAGTTAAGAGCCGTTAATACCAAATAAGGTTTAAGGTTTGGACTAAATATGAGAGTAGAAAAAATTTCAATTATGTAAGAATTTTCAAATTCAAGTTACGTAAGAATTATTTTGACTCATTTTGATCCCCCCATTCCGTCCTTCAATATGTGTATGTAATTTAACGGAACGACCCCTCGAATTTGCAACAGTATAACTGAGCGATAAAAGAGTCGATAGAGATTGTTTAAAATTCACGATTAAAAAGTAATTATTTGTAATTAGTTAATCCTAACCCACTAGCATCAACCGATTATGAGGCCCACTGTTAAAGGCATTAGTTCCTTTACATCAGCAGCTGGTTAGCCGAGCGATGGAGACATTTTAACGATTAAGAAAAAAAAAAAAAAAATTAATCCGGAATTTTAGGGGTTTAACTCTGCACCGAAACAGTGCCTAAACGTTTTGTTATGTTCAGATGAACAAGACTTAATTGTTCTTATATTTCATAATTTGTAATTATTTTTTCAATAAAAAAAATGTTTTTTTCCGAGAGACTAATACAGCGCTCTAGCGGTGAAATTGGGAACTATTTTAACAGCAAAAAATAAACAATGGATTTTTATTTTTATTTAAAAAAAATTATTAAATTTAGGAATCATAAAGCCTTTTTCATAAATTTTAAATTTTGAATCTATGCCTCTGAAACATAACAAAACTTTTTGGCACGGTTTCGGTGCGATCCCATCCCATTTTCATTTGTAAAAAACCGAAAACTCCACCGTCCGGTAATGTAAACGAACTAGTACCTTTAATTCTACTAACAATTTTTTTTTCTTTTTTAAATTTGCACTTTTAAGTTTTCCAAGCTTTCAAAAACTGACATGATGGAGCGGACAAATCTTGAAATCAAATACATGGCTGACTCGTCAAAAAAACATAAAATATTTCCCTTAAAATAAAAATTTGTTATCGAATCTTGTGGTTTTAATTTATCCAACACACCACTACGTTGGGGGTTAAGTCGGCATGCGGATCATAAAGAGGGAACCGGGGAGATATTCAGTAAAAGAATACAGCAGAGGTACTTATGGTTTTTTGAAATCGATCAAATTGTGTACCGGAATTAATATTATTTTGGAATACTCGCCCAAGCGCTGAATCAATCTTTTTGCGGTTAAAATATAGTGTTTTCGTTTTTTTTTCCTCTCTCGTAATTGAATTCACCAAATGTTTGTTATTCGTTATTTAATAATCACTCGTTCGGCTCCCGTTATAAAAAAGGAATTCCCTTACGTGTGTTCCGACGATTCGCGTGTGTAAATGCAATTCGATGATTCATAATTTGTGAATTTATTATAAGATAAAAAAAAGGAACGTACATTGAAACCGTAGGAATCAGATTTATAAATAATTAAAAATAACTATAATACTAGGAGATATTCGTTTGGTATACAACATAAGAACTTCCCTAGAGTAGGACTTTAAAAAGTCCATCGGATTTCCAAAGTCGGTCGGGAATAGCGACCCTCAGTCCTGCAATCGTAGGACTCGGTCTAGTTGCACGGTGTACCGGTCCCTATACATTATCCTCGAGGAAAAAATCGGCCAAATAATATATACATTTTGATTTGGCAAAAACCCCTTTTCGGTCTCCTGAAAATGATTTCCTCCTCACCTTTCACCGAAAGCACAAAGCAAACGTTTCACCGGGAAAGAAGGGGAAAAGCTAATGACGATAAATTCCGCAACGATGAATCTTCGTGCATTAATACCGGGTGCGAGCACAAAACGACAGCACACTCAGCAATCGGAGGGTGATGATAAAAAACAATGGGATATACGTTGAAAACCCTGTTAGCTAATGACTTGAAACATTTGATACGATCCCATGCCTACGTTGGGAAAAAAAAAGAAAGGGTATACCGCCTGATGTTCCACCAGATATATAAATTTTTCAAATAATAATAACAAAAAAAAAATGCAAAGTTAAATTAAATAAAATAACAACCGATGCCCTCGCTGTTAAACTTTGAGATGTGTCCTTTTCCAAAAAAAAAAAAGCAAAACTGGAAAAACTTTTTCCATTTTATAATTTAATTAATTTTGCAGAAAAAAAATTTAAAATTCGGCTTCACAGGTTTTTTCTTTTACCGAAAAAAAAAAAAATCTTATGCAAGATGCTCTCCTATGAATAATTCTTTTCCTGACAGCTGCGACATTATAATTCAAGTTATGCAGAATATTCCGCTAAAAAATAATTTTTCATTTAAAAAAAAGCAAATTCTTATAGAAAACAAAAAAAAGAGGCGAAAGAGTTTTCAAAGTAGCTGCTTAAATATTCAATTCCCTGTGAAGAGAAGAAAAAAAAAATTCGATTTCCCAGAAAATTTCGGAGTTGAAAAAAAAAAAGGAGGGGGCCGCATAACTTTGCCACATTATTCACGGGATCCAGAATATCAGAGAGTGCGTAATTGCTTGCCCCCAACTTATAAACTTAATGCCGAAGAGGTTTATTTATAACGTATAACTTTTGGGGCTAATGTTTTAACTTATTAAAACTATGATCGTAAAGATGGTTTATGAGTGGAAGCCTTGATGTTTTCCATCTTTTAAGATATCGATGTATTCATATATATATACACTGCTAAAACTTGCGTATTAAATTATGTCAAGGCTCCAATTTATGACGAGTACATCTTCGGATTTACAACTTTTCTCTTCTCAGGGATTTACATTTCGAAAAAACAAAAATTTTTGCTTATTTGATTTCGAAGGAGGAAAAAAAAAAAAAAGATATTGGCAAAGTTTATAACTTTCCCTTTCTTTTTCGAAGTCTATCTTGAGAAATAAAACGAAATAAGCCTATCGGCAATAAATAAAATTCGGCCCCGGAACTAAATTGTTTCAAAAAAAAAAAAAAATGCCAGAAAATCTTTTTCTTTTTTTTCAAATATGTAATAAACGTTTAAATTATCGGCGTATAAAGCAGGGGTGAAAAAAATGGTGGACGTCGAACAATTCCTTTGAGTACCTGGAATTTTTTTTTATAGAGCTAAAAAGGGCTTTCCCACTCGACGATCACGGATGAATACGTATTCAATAGCTTAGGAAAAGGTCGAAGAGGTTCCTTCCTTTATCTCATAGAGTAAGTGGAAAACTCATTAAATATGCATACGTTAACAGAAAGTTAGGAAGGAAAATGAAAACGGTGAGTACGGGGTGGTATCGATAATCATTTTCTCTTCCGTTTTTACCCGGAGCCCCCTTTAAAACGAAAATAATATTATGGGGAAGTGAACTGAGCGTTAATTGAAAAATAAAAAGGTTCGAGGAAGATAGGTGAATCTTGTCTGCTTTTCCTCTGCCTTAGTGTCATTTCTTTCTTTTTTTTAAATTTCAGCTTTAGCTTTTTTTGACAGTGAAAAAAAAAACAAGAACGATTAAATTCAAATACGTGGCTATCTCTGGGAAAATCTACCTTAAGGCGAGTAGGAAAATTTTACAAGAAGGGTCCTCAGGTATTTTAGCATAAAAACAGCTACGGCACTGCAGTACCTCACACTTGAGTTTTTTGCCACTGCGAAAGCATTTTAAACTCCATGCACATTATTGATAATTAAGCAATAAACTATAAACGAGGAAAAACACGTCTAAAGGAATAAAAAAAAGGGAAAATCTCCGTCGATAAAATGATAAATCTTCCCATCAATTAACATTATAAGAGTAACAGATTTAGCAGTCGCACAAAGTTAAAATAAAGTGATGTGCAAGCTGCTCACGTTCGACCATGGAGCACACATAAGTTCTTTCCACTTTCCTTTAACCAGACCGAAGAAGAAAAACGATTTATATGAATTATTCCACATCATTTTTTCCCCTCAAACTTTATACAACCGAGAACATCTCTCTTTTCCCGCGTTACCAGTTTTTCCCCAACTTTTTGACCTTATTATTATACCGAAGCGATTTAGGATTTAATTTATAATTGCAGAGTTTTACTCCCGATAAAAAATTTTTCGTCAGCGGAATCCAAACCGCAGCGTCATCTGGAGTAATTAAGAAATTTCTGCCATATTTTACTATCTTCCAAACCCCGAGGGGAAAACTTTTTTTTTTTTTCCCTGAATCAGATAAATAAAACGGGACCGAAAAACGTATGGCTAGGGGAAGTGTGCTTAGATTAGAGATAAAGGGAACCGGAAACTTAAGAAAATAAAGTCGTCCCAGGTTTAACTTCGATATAAATACAGAGGGAAAAAAATTTTTTTTCAGAGTGAAAAAGAAAAAAAGCGTCACGTTTTTCACGAATTCTTCCCTCATAGGAAGTTTTTGACTATTTACATAAAGGTACGAAAAGCGACATTTAACCGGTTGACGGAAATATCGCCTGGAAAGAAAAGTGCTTTGTCTATCAATTGATGAAGGATCGAGATGAACGCACAATTTTTTTTTTCCGGTAAATGTAACGCCTAAAAATCTCAATCACATTAATGGGGTAACAAAGCCGTTGACTTGTTTCTCCTTTACCCTAAAGAAATGACATTTCCGATAGAATTTCAGTTACTGTGGAAACTCGATGAGTCGAACAATAAAAGTCAATTTGACAAATCACGTATTAAAAATCCCAGAGAACTTCCATTCGGTCAGGAAAGCATTCAAGAGGTTCAACATTTTCAAAAAGTTCCTCGAGTCTTTTTGCCCATTTACACGTTTCATCGATTTACTCTTCCCTCCCGCTTCCCAGTTTGATTGTCGCAGTGCCCCCTCTTTTTTTCTTTTTTACCTTTTATTATTTTTTTTCCTCTTCCCGTTCATTTCGACTGGAGGATTTCAATGCCGGACTTTTTTTGTCAGCCAAGTTGCAGCAGAAATATTTTTTGCGGAGAAACGTGTCTCACTTGTTAAACCGACACATGCATTGCTGAATGAAGGCACTGCCGAGTGCTGTCTGTAAACAGCTTCTTCAGAAAAATTATTTTTATGACCCGAAATCGCCATCACAAATGATTTCAAAAGGTAATCAACGCATGTTGTGGGAAAAACTACCGTCTTCATTAATTATTAGGTTCTTTAAGAATGCGGAGGCCGAAAATATTTTTACACGTAAGAATTATTTTTAAGGAGAAAAAAAAAAAGAAAAATGAATCCTACCTTCTTCGTCGCTTCCGATCATGCGATACCTATCGTAGCCCGTGAGATTTCTGTGAGGCCCCAATCCGAAGTCGTCTTTAGTCCACTGGAGCACTCCGCTTTTATTAATGACCCTACAGGGCAAGGTAACTCTCGAACCTACGATGGCAGTTTGATTTTGGGGCTCCATCGCGAACCTTTGTTCCAAGTAAGGACTGCTCTGGATTGTAGTCATTACGGTGGTCAAAAGAAGCCACCTTAATGCCATCTTCAGCCTGTAACAAAAAAAAAAAAATCTCGTTAGAATATTTAATAGGCGGAATTAATTATGTGGATTTAAAACCTCGAGGTGATACACGTCTCGGTTGAGACTCAAAAAACAGATGATGTTGGTTTGGAATTTACACGGGCGAAATAATATCTGGCGAGACCAGAAATGATGTGTAAACAGTAACAATTTCATCACGATGTTAATTATAGGACCGCCTTGCGCTTAGTTACGTTCAAGTCACGAAGATTTGCATGTCAACCACTTTGGAAAAAAAAAAAAAAGAAAAAAAAAGATGAGTCGATAAAAACGAAAAAAAAATTTCGTGGTTTTGCGACATTAAAAAAAGACGAATCGATACGGGAATAATTTTTTTCTATAATCTGGTCAGATCTAAAAAAAATTGTTGGAAGCTTAGGAAATCAATTTTCTCTTTGCAAATAAAAACAGCTTATAACCCTTAAAATAATATACAAATAAATATATATAAAAAAAAATATGCGATGCGGAGCGTGCTTTAAAAGTAATATTTTTCCTATACCTATCTTTTGTACAAACTTTGTCAATACTTTTAAAGGGAAAATAGGAAATATAAATGGAGAAATGTTGACTTTGAAGAAACTGGAAAGGGGAAAATCTCATTTTTCGGTCTTATTTATTCAGATCCAAGCATAATGGCCCCAAGACGAGATTTTTCGCTACAGAGTGTGTAAAAGGACTTTCTCATCCTTTATTTTTCTAAATGACTAAAAAAAGAAAAACCGCTATTGACTATCAACCTTCGGCAATTAAGTTAAAAGAGAAAAAAAACTTTTTATCGCAAGTAAACCGACTGATTTTAACCCAAAAAAATTACACATCACACCTTTTCTTTTTCTTCATCCTGTATACAAGTCTTATTTTTTTGTCAAAGAACATGTTGACAATATCGAAAGAGAGAAAAAAAAAATCAAAGACTTGTGAGATCCCCATCTCCGTACGCTCCTTTTTTCCCTCTGATATAAACTTTCCTTTGACTGAGATAAACATGAGTTTTATAAATTCCCGCTTCAAGATCAAGATACGAACAACACGTCTCACAATTTGCTCTACTCCTTTTTCTACGGATTTCAGGTGATTTTTTTTTCTTTTTCTTTCTCGATGACCGGGGAGGATTTACATTTTCGCGAGAGAGAGGAAAGAGGAAAAGAAAAAAAATATATATATTATTTTCTCCAGTGCGCAAAAAAAAAAAAAAAAAAAAAAAAAAAAAAAAAAGTGAGGAAGCGATAACAAAAGAGGTTACAAGATTTCATTTAAAATTCTTTTGTAAGCAATTTAACAAGAAAACAAAAGAGATACTCTAATCTCGAAATTACAAAGTCCGACTACAAGTTTTTCGCACAAAGGACTGGCTTTGACAATAATTTAAAAGAAAGAAAGCATTTGAATAAACTGCTAATTTGTTTCGATATATATTACGAACAAAAAAACAAGCAAGCAAGAGACGTGAGCTTTTTACAGGAGTATCCGCATAAACCGTTTAATCATTATTAAAAAAAAAAAAAAAATGTCCAAACAGAATTAATTTTTGGCAACATAAGGAATATGTAAAATATATACGCTTATTGACCACAAATTAAACTTCGTAGACTAAACATGTCACAGTATATGTTAAACATGAATTCGTTACCGAATAACAATTCATCACCCAAATGACCCCTCGTCATTTTTTTTTATTTTTTTTTGCAACCGTTTTAATATTTACGCAATAATCATTTTTGAAGTTACTGATCCCCCCTCCCTTTTCATCGTCATTTTAAAAAAGTTAAAAATTTCCCGTTAAAGGGTATCATCGCCCCCATTATTTTTTACCCCCGTTCCATGGAGAGAGGGGTCAAAAAAAAAATAAATTGCACGACTACTCGGATAGCACTTTGGTAGACTAATAAATAAGTGACCTCCGCCGCCTTGACCCGATTTCGTGGTCAAGCACGAGGAATCGGTTAATCACGTGGCCACCGCCATCTTGAATTGAATCGTATTATAATGATAGCCTGGCGTCTGCCATCTAGCAGGAATCCGCTGAAGGAAAAAACAAACACTCAACGGACAACAAAGAGGAGCCTGGGATATGAGAGAAAGGACAAGCTTGAGATGTTAACATTATACGGCCTCTTCCCCTGAAGGAAACACCGATTTCGTTACGAAATTATATTTGGCTCCGACCCTGTTTTAAAATGATAATACCCTTATTACCAACTCTAAAGCAGTTACTTCAGCTACGTTTTGATGGTAAACATAAGAAAACAATTTAATGTGTAATCTGGGAGGAGGTGAAGAAGACTACAAATTAATTTGCTCGTTACAAGAACCGTTAGATGATATATTTCCCTTTCGCTAACAAGAGCGCACAACCTACGCAATCCCTTATAATTCGACGTAGATAACATTCCACCCTCCTTTCCAAGTTCTAAAGGATACGCGACCGATTCCCGGAACCACGTGACCCTACACCATCTTTCGAAAATTTTGAAATCGCGTCAAATCCACATCGGATTAGTAAACATGTAGAGTGTTAAGAAAATAAGTAGTTTCGCCCCGGAGGTAAACGGTACCCTCGAGGGAAACGTTTCCTTGAATCCTAATATTGTTTACATTTATTTAAATTAAAGGGCGGTGCAGAATCCGGCATCTGCCAAAAAAAAAAAAGCCTGCTGCCTCGCTTATCTCCCGCTGTTGACACATCAAAAACGGATGTGTATTCTATTTGAACCGATCTCAGGTGACCAAAGTTTACTTTCGCGATTTGCAAGGAGGGTGATGCCCTCATATGACAAAGTCCCCTATTGTTAAAAAAAAAAATTGAGTTATCAATTGAAAAAAAAAATTCTCGTTTTTCTGTATTGCGTTTCTCTTTCTGAATACGCGAGGGATTTTTTCTTCTTTCCCCCTCTTGTTTTTAGTTTGAGAAAAGTTTTTAAGTAGTGGAGAATGCGACGTTGTTGTAACCTTAGGCTGGGTATTAGAGCGCCCCTTGGGAAATGGAGATAACGCTTCTTGGTCTTCCCTTGGTGGTACGTAAGGAACTCCAACGGTTGACTTTATGTTGTCTTACCTAACCCCAACTATCGCCCCCCGTTTTAATTTCTTCCTTTCTGTTTTCTCCAAGGTAAATATTACATGCTCTTATTTAAAGAGATCGGAAAGTGGACTGAAAACTTTTTTCTTTTTGGTGCGTTGATCTCTGTTTTTATATATACCGAATATATATATTTTTTTTGGCACGTGAAAAGTAAAAACAAAAATAATCCTCGGTATTGTAAATATTTAAATCAAAACTGCAATTACACACGGACGCATTTAAAAAAAAGAATTCGGATAAAAAAAAATCTCTGCGTTAAGTCCGTTTTTGTATATTTACACACAACGTACAGTATCGTTTGGTTCAGTGCACATTAGGTAGGAAAAACGTTAACTATATGCAGCTAATATCCCACCTTTTTTACAGCCAGCGAACCATTAAAATTTTTTAACATACATTAAATCCCCATTTTACGTTCTTTAACCGTGTAAATTTGCATGGTACTTTCGAAATGAACCGTTTAAAAATTTATCAAGATCGCCGAGTCCTTTCTTGTTTTTTTTTTTAATTTTCCTTTTTGCTGTATCATTGCGAATTTCCACGCTGTCGCCTTGTATGTCTCATGGTGCAAAAAGCTTCTCTGTCGTAGGTTGCCTGGGATGTTAATTATATCCGGTAGACGTAAACTAATCGTGATATGCCGTGTTACAATCGAGCTCCACCTCATTCGTTTTGTCATCCCGCCGCCACCCTGTCATTACTTAGTCTTAAGAGCTTCATTTTCCGAAACGCAAGAACAAAATTAAACCGTCGTTTCGCACTTCCTTTTTATGCTTTCTTGTTTTAATGTTTTCATTTTCAAAAAAATGAATGAAAGAGCAAAAAATAGGAACGGTCCTTAGATTTTGCCAGTCGCTTCCGCACCCTTGCAGGATTCAGATATAATTTTTTCGATTCGGCCTGCTTAGTGCCATCCCTACATGCAAATCAAAGGAATGGCAGTCAGATGCCTTCAGCAAAATTTGCTAACTTACCACCACATACGGAGATCTATCATGGCTACATGTAGCGTTTTTTTTACAAACATCGCAAAAGGAACAAAAAAGAAACTCATGTTGATAACTCTATTTAAGAACTGACCGAAGAATGTCACGAACACAATAAAAAATCAATACCTCAAGAATTTGCAACATGTCGAACAGATTGTTAACAACGGAGAAACTTAGAGAAACGAGGCCAACGTCGAAACCTATTTAAGACCTATCAGTTATCGGTTGAAAGTTTACGCGAAGGATACAGTGGAAAATCAGAAGAAAGGGAGCCTCAACAAATTTAAAGTCAAGTTTATCTTTTGTTGCTTTCCCGATGACCCCAGGGAGAAGAAGGATTGTATTCCTATCGAAGAGAGCAATTTACGAACGATGTCGGTGGAGGAAAGGGGGATCGAACCTTCGGCAACACTGGATCAGACGTCAGGCACAGACTTTTCTCTAAAGCACAGCTACAGCGTGCTGATGCATGCAGAAATGGCTGTTACGGAAGCACACGTTTGGTAACAGCAGGCAGTGAGACATTACGAATGAGAAATCACCCGATAGTGTCTTCAATAAGCATTTGCATATCCTTCGCTGGTTTCAAAGCTTTCTCCGTTTCGGTCACTCGGAAAGAAAATAACAGGATTGCAAGAAGTCCAATGGGAGTAGTAAGCAATCAGTAAATCTAGAGAAATGTTAAATAGCTCCGAGCCATTATAGCTACCTACGCAGCTCTGACATGACTTTTCTACACAAGAGACGTTTTTTCTGTAGCATCATTTTAATATTTCAATGATGAAAAAACACAACATTCAAAGCTCACGCTATGAGCCACCCTCATTCGTGCTGTAATGAATAGAATCCTCGTGGCGTGAGCTTCAACAGTTTCATACAATTCAAATATTAAAAAAAAAAAAAAAACGGTGACACCGCAAATCAAAACCAAAAAACAAACTTGAAAAACCTATTCAAAGAATTTAAATATCCCTTTCATTATGAATTTTTGGAAATCCGCAGTATGACTGCAACGTTTAAAAGTTAACAAACTAAAGCGTACCTTACACCCATTACATTAAATGCAAATGTAAAAGGCGGGAACTTGACTGTTTTAAATCTCCATAGTAAACTCCCTACGTACTTTTTTTAACCCTCGCACTTAGGCTAACAAGACTCAAAAAAAAAACTGACTCCCAGCCAACGTAAATTAAATTTCAGTCTCTTTTTTTTTTTATTTTACTTGATTATGTTAAATTGTTTTCTGACGTTGCCGACTTGGTTTCAGCTAATATAACTGTTCTTAGAATAATTCCCCGTGTCATTCTAAACATGGAAGTTTTTCTTTCTTTTTTTTCTTTCTCCTCTTCTTGCTTTTTTTTTTTCTTGTGAAAATTTTTCATTCCGCGTGTAATCGTCACGAACGTATACAACAATTTCACGGCACGCAACGCCTCGTCTTTGATATATCAAAACGCGAAGAAGGCTTCGGCCGAAAATATTCTTAACTCATTAAAAATGAAAATGCCCCCCCCCCCCCTTCTCCTTTAGAAGCCATCTCGATCGGGTGGAGAATCCCGAAGAAAAAAAAAAAAAAAAAAAACTTTTTTAAAACCTTCTTTAAAATTTTACGACGAAAAACGTTTATCATCGGGATTTTAATTCGGTCGTTAAATCGTAATGGCGATGCTAGCCCGTTTTCAGGATGCGCCATCGAGATTTTTATTTTATTTACTACTTTTTTCGGGGGAGAAGGGGAGAAGCTTTTAAGGTCAATTTAAATCAAAAAACTCATTTTCATTATAAAAAAAAAAAAAAAAATGAAAAATAGAGTAAAAAAAAAGTATAAAAAGCGATTCCGAACTCATAAAAAATTCAATGCCATTTTATTCCGGCGACAGAAGAGATTTTCGTCATTCTCTCCCCCGAACGATTTCAATGTGCGATCAATTGAAAATGATGAGCTATTTAACTCCATCCTAGTTTTCGAAAACAAGCTTTCGACTAAAATGATTTTCTTGTTTGAAAGTTTGATCGGCAACTTTCTGTATTGTTACCTGTTTCAGATGACTGACCTTTTTTCAGCTACGTTGCCTTTTACGATCTTTTCCACAGTAAAATCATCTATTTATCGGTTTTTCTTTTACCAAAGATATTTCCAGGCGAGGTCCCTTTTTTCATCCCCCGCACAACAATATTTGATCGTCGTTTAATTTGTCCATATCTTCTTTTTACACCTTTCTAATTTACTTAAAAACGTTTTTTCGAATTTTTTTTCTCGGGAAAGGAGGGAAGTTTCTGACCTTTCGATTTCGCTGAAGCAAATAATTTTAAATAAGGGGGATGAAAATAGTTTCAGGTTAAATTGGCCTGAGAATAATTCTAGGAAGAGAAAGCCCCCTGAAGACGGACTTGGTACGTCAGTTTCCACAAGAAAAATATCCCCTTGGTTATCGGAGGGGTGTTAGAGCAGATGGAACAGGATATTATAAGAACGGTCTAGGAACAGTAGGATTCCAGAGCATCAGCTAGTTTAACAACAGGAAAAAAATGGAGAGAGTGATCCTGATCGGCCGAGGAGTCTGGTCGAAAAATGCTGCGATTTTATAAAAACGCTCAAGGTTTTTTTAGCATTGTAGAAGAGACATATGATCCGTGTTGTTTGTTGCTTTCTGCTTAGATCCTATGTCTCCTGGTGCAGTCCAAACAACGAGACCAATCCAGTACTGGAGACGTAAAGCGAGGAACCAAGAAGAGCTCTTCAATGCGACAAATAAATATCAACGTTCCGGCACCTTTTAACGTGTCAGCATTCGACGACATGTAAAAAGGTGCCTTAACTCCGCAATCATTGTCACAACCTGTCTATTGCTGAATGTATTGCTCCCGAATCCCAGTTAAGGCAACCGTTGATGCATCAATTAAGGAGGAGGAACAAAACCGGGTAATCGGGCAAACGAAATGACCCGTCCTAAAGACTTCCCGGAATCACTACCGGCCATTCATTACAAACGATGATATATCACGCGACGACATAACTCAAGATGCTGAGACATGTCCCAGGGATCAAACCATATCATTAATTAGACTAGGATCTAATCGGATGAGTCACACACCGCACGTATCAGGTGAGGAGATAAAAAAAAAGTCAATCAAAGAAATGGGGATTTCCTGCCTATCTCCCAGACTGATCCAGTTTGGAAAATATCCAAAATCCGGTAAAATTCAATTCACTTTCACAATTTCTAATTTCATCAAATTAAATTTCTTTCAAATGATTCACTCTTCTTTTTTTAAAACGTTTTTATATTTGACTTTTTGGATCGGTTCCATGTCATGCAGACTGTAACCTTAGTCTAGTCTGCTCTAAGAGGTAAAAGACATTCCGGAGAGGTCTTGAACCTTGCAAGGTCGCGTCAATATCGATAAAATTTTATTTTAATAATTTAAAAGGGGATTTCACTTTGTGGTCGGAATCGGTTATTGTTCTACGATGGTGTCACTGTACAACTTTGATAACCGCTAATTCTAATGTTAAATCTCCACGAACGTCCGTTTAATGCTGACCAAGGATCCTTTCTTGCCTGCTTTCGACATGAAAGGATCCTTCAATTATGATTGCGCACAGAAAAAAAAAAAAAAAAAAGTTAAAATAGTTGATGGATTTTGACCGATTTAATTCAATTTTCAGCCTAAGCACTCGTTTTTTGTCTAAACGCATGTATTTATCCAAACAGCAGATCAACAAAAAAGAAGTCATAAATCATCAACCATCAAACATCAAAATCTATAGAACCAGCAAAGACTTTCACAAATCGAAAAAAAGTTCAACAGCAAAAACAACAGTCGGCTTTATCTGCTTCCGACAAATTGCCAGATCAAGGAAAATTCCAGCTAGATCGACATCTTAAATAACGGTTAGTGCTCATAGCGCCAGGTTATGGCACCTCCGGCCCGACAGATTCCAAACTTTTAACATAAAACCAAAAGGTCCAATAACTGGGTCAAAGACGCACAAATTCCGTTATTGAGATAAGCAACATCTCATCCTTTTTCCCACCTGAAAACATCTTTCGTCAACGCGGAAAAGCTGCTTTTCATTCCTTTTTGTTCCTCCGACGGGAGAACAACTCGCGCGTTAAAAAAAAAAAGAAGGCAAAGCGTAAAGATAAGACGCTTTCTTAGAAAGAGAAACAAACCGAAAAGAAGATAACTCGTAAATAAATTTACTTACAAGATTAAATAATTAAAAGATAGTATTCCGAGAGCCTTTGCAACCCGAAACTTGTACAAATAACGTCTTTTGTATAGACACCCGGGGAAAATTTACAGCAAAATTTCCTCTTCTTTTTCGAAAATACGCAGGGAAAAGGAAAATTAATGATAATCCCATAGCTAATCAACCTTTCCGTCGAGTTTATAAAGGAATCAGTCCCTTTAGATATCGATAGCAGATAAAACGAAATATCGCGGCAAATAGGCCTATTTGGTTTACGAATTTCTCGTTAACGCCGAGATTCTCCGGTATGCGACGACAGAAGAAAAAAAAACAATAGGCCTAATATTCTCCCTAAACAGATGTAAAAGGGAAGAGACAGAAAAAAAAAAAAAAGTTCGAACGAAAAATCATTTAAAAGCGTTACTAGTGTCACACGGGATATCAGTCATCACACCATAACACAGGAAACATAGGATTCTACTCCGCTTTTTAATTTCAGAAACAAAAGCAAAAGCATTGTCGACATTTGGTGACACCCCGGGGGGAATTCAATAAAACCCAAATCTGAAAAGACTAATTGTGTCATAGGGCAATTATAAGGAGGCCATGTAATTAAGAAGAAAGGAAAACAAAAGTGCACATGTTACAGTAATGACGAATGATGAATATGCATTCGAGGACTTGATTCTCTTTCTCATTCCACCCTTCTCTCGGATTTAAGAGGGAGGGAGATCCACGACTAATTTTCCCTTTTTCATGGCTCAGCAAGGTTATTTTGAATTTTTTTTTGTACTAAGTTTTTATAAGAATAGGTTAATTAATTAATTAATTAATTTGAAATGTTCTTCAGCTGTGTTGCTTACATGGTATAAACTTGTAACCGTGAGGTAAGATGATTATAAAGTATGAATAAATTAACGAGGAATGAGTAACAAAGGCGAAATGCGTTCGAACGTCAAGATAAGACTCAAAACTCAGTTCACAATTTTTTTTTTTTTTTTTTTTTTTTTTTTCGTGTTTGGCAATCAAAGAAACGTAAACTATTTTTTGTATCGACGGGTACTCATAAGTAGTGAAATACGAGGCAATGTCTCTTGCTAACAAAATACATCGAAAGATTAGCTAAGCCGAAAAAAACTTCTGTTGACCAGGACTAAAGTGCACCAAATGATAGCAAGTGACTGGGACGATTACTTGCAATTAAATAATTTGCTTGATGTCGGACAACGCGGTACTGATCTAGCCTAGAATTTTCAAGCTCTTGACCATCTTTCAATTTCCCAAAGCCCTTCCATCGGGTCCAAATTAAACGCGAGGAAGAGGTACACGTGTCCGATTAAAAATGCATGTTTCATTCACACTAGGCGTAAAAACAAATAACACGGATTTATTTATAGGCTTGTTGGAGATACTAATCGTGTTTTATGTGCTATCGCGTTTTATGATCGTATATTGGGTAGAAAAAAGAGAGAGAGAAAGAGGAGAGAGAGAAAAGCGAGAAGGGTCCATTTTTCCATTCAAAAAAGTATCGGAACTCATTTCCGTTTCGACGATATTAAAACCGCGGGCTTTTGGTACAGAGCACTCGAAAAAAAAAAAAAAAAAAAAAAAAGATACAAGAGCACAAGATCATTTCCTATTTAGTCGAAATTCGATTTTTCTTTTTTAGGGTGTGGCCAAAAAGAAAAAAAAAAAAAAAGAAAAAAAGAAACGTGCAGACGAGGGGATCCTCGTCAATCGACGATTTTTTTTTTCTTAAACAAAAATATTTTTAAATCGAGACACTTCGGCCGAGGGCCTAAAAATATAACCGAGGAAACAAAAAAACTCGTAGGGGGTTTCCTGTAAGGGAAATGCTCTCTCTTCTTTATGTTGGCATGCAACTTGATCATTCATTCGGGAATTGTGGGATGCGTTGCGACATATTGCAACTATAAATTACCTCCAAAATCTCGTTATTATAAATTTTCCCCGAGATTGCGTTAGCATTTACAAATAACAAAAAAAAATATATATGCACCGTTTTTAGGACTTGATTATTATCTCTTTTTGTTATTTCGACGGGAAAGCAAGGAAGCCAGATGCTTCGTTTCGTATATTGTCAGCCGAGATGCTATATTCAAGTCATTATCAAACATCTATTTACTCCCTTTTTTTTCCTCCGAAAAAGCCTGATTTTTTTTTTTTTTTTTTTTTCCTAGAGAAATTTTCTATTCCGAGCAATATTTTAAACCGGGCGTTTCTAATTACATCTTTTCTCGCAGACGCGTATCAGACAGACGATTTAAACATAAGAAGACGGAATTCGAGCATAAAAGGGATACGTTGAGCCACGACTGCCTATAATATGGTTTTTTAGTGTAAATGGATCATCTCATTTATTTTCGTTGCGACTGCATGCGTGGTTCAACGTTCCTTCTTCTATTTTTTTCGAACTCGAAAAAAAAAAGAAGAGATAAAGGGCGGAAAATAAAATATTAGGGGGAAAAGCTCGGAATCACGTAGTACCGTTTTACTTATTATCCCCGAGGTTTTTATTTGGGTCATTCAAGAATTTACAACTCTTAAGAATCGGGGTCAATGGATATTATCCAATCGATTTCCCGGATAACGGCAGTTAAATGCATGGTTTTGGGATTTTCTCGACTCTTTTGCTGACTTGAAGAGGTTCTTCATACAATGTGAACACGCGAAGAACATTTTATTTTAGATCCCGATGTTCCTTTATTTTTTTTATCCCTTCCAGTATCACGACCCTTTAAGAAATATAAAACCGGGAGATAAATGACTGCGTATTTATTAATTATAAAGGTGACTCTTTAAATTGCTGACGAAGACGAATACAAATCGAGTAATTCTAAACGAGATAGCACCTGGTACAAAGCGGAAAAAAAAATAATAATAATAAAAACGTTCGAGCTATCGGATGGTCCTGTATTGTTTTAACGTTTTGGAATTCTGTTCGAAAATAGTTTTGAAACTTTTGTTAAAGGTGACTTTTATTTCATTCAAACTCCATGACTCTCCCGTCGTCTTTCATTTTAGTTTGGAAACTATTTCGTTTCATCTGTCTAGAAACAAAAGGAGGATAAATTTCGAAACGGCGGAAATGTAATTAGGGATGATTATTTAAAATTCCCGGACTGGAAATGTCCATAAGGAAAAGTTTAAGAAAAACAATTTCAAAGTTGAAAGTTAAAAACCCAATATAATTTCACGAAATATTGCGTCATCTTATGACCCCTTCCTTCCCGATCTTCGTCATCATAAAATACGCTTTTTTTAAAATAGACATTTAACATTGGGCCATCATTTGAAAAACCCCTTTCCCTTGAAATTATAACGCATTGAGTGCCAGAGTCAAAAAGTCGAATTTAAAAAATCAAATTATAGACTAGTGGTAAAAGTCATTCAAGTATTAGGTAAGCATCATCACAGAAATTTTCGACCCCCTCCCCCCGCGTGCTTAGGTAATATTTGAATGACCGTATATTTCGAAATGCCGCAATTCAAATGTGTCCCATCTGTTTAAGAAAAAAAAATCGGGTCGAAATCCTTACGGAATTTAACCCCACTTAACACAAAAAGGGGTGTTTCTAATTTTAACCCTAGAAAAAAAAAAAAAAAGAAATCCACCCCAGAGTTTGCGTTTAAAAAGACTAATAGATATTCACGATTGCATGTTTTCGTTGACATTATCGATACTAAGTACACTAAAGAAAATCTTATAATTAAAAACAAATCCGAGCAGAGTGACTCAGGACGTAAAAATTTCAGATATCGCTCAACCCGAAAAGGAAAAAAAAAAAGAGGGTGGATGAATTTTATCGACGAAATCAAACTTAGGGGAAGGAAAAACGCCTCTCGGCTCTCCTTATTTTCACTTATATGTGAAACATCGTGTACGATTAATTCCGACATCGAGATAAGACACTTACAGCACGTGCGCCTATTAATTCGCTTAGTTTTTGCTGACTCAAAAAAAAAAAAAAAAAAAAAGATACGACACCGGTTGAATTCCAAACAGTCGAGACTTTTGTCTGCGCAAATGTTTTATCTTCCAAAGCAGGAGCGGATTGAAAATGAAAAGTTGCTGCGACTAATGGGCTTAACTAATGGGTTTTTCTTGGAATTATCTTTAAGGTTATACCTGTTGGTTTAAAACAAATGCTCAAAAATTTTGTTAGAATCTCAAGGAAGCACTGGCAATTTGTCAATAAGCTAAACATTAAAAAATTGCTCATGTCGCTTCGATTGAGCTTTTTCGGTCCGATAAGCCATAGCCTACACACTACCCAGTCCGTCCCTGATTTTAAGAGGGTTAAGCTGAAATAAAAGGGGTGATCGAAGATGACGAATATATATATCATTTGGATCATGTAAGCGAAAAAAAAAACTATTCCTAGGTTATTGACATAGCTCCAGAATCTTTTTTTTTAAAGCATCTACCTCAAAAATCCACACCTAAGGCGATATTTTTTCTTTTTTCCCAGAACGAAAATATTTGACAAATACGAAGATTGAAAAGGAAATTCGCCTTAAGCCGAATAAATTAAAACGTGCTTTTTCTTCGATAACCCAGTTTCTTTTTCTTTTTTCTTTTTCTAAAGAGCGATCATACATGCAATTTTCATCAACGCGATCGGATCGAAAATTATTCCGGGTACCGATGTCGGTTTATAATTAACAATTTCCTCATTAGCGACATTTAAGCGTTAGCATGCAACAGATCGTTTGTAAACTATTAACCTTCCGCCGTATTCCCAAACGGATATTTCTCCCGACTTTCCATAAATTTTACGGAAAACTATATTACACAAGTGAAAATATATTTTCTTCATATCTCCAAAATGTCGACTAGGTTTTTATTCGAGATTTATTTTCTTTACTTCTATTGAGAGATCTTACTTATAAATCAACTTGTCTTTTTTTTTTTTCTTTTTTCCTCCGAGTAAATATAAAAGATTGCAGTCGTCTACCTTTTCAAATATCCAAGAAAAAAAGGAGGATTGGGCGACCGAAGAACTTTTCGGCCTGCAAAATTAATAACCTGCCAAATACCCGGCGTTCCCTTTTTTTAGGGTACTTGCGGCACATCATGCATCCTCAACAAGAGGAATGATCGGAAGCAGCGGCATGAATTACGTGCTCGACTTTTGGAATAAAAAGGCTTAAGTCTTGGGTCCAGTTATCACTCCTTCAGGTGGAAACTGGGAAAAAAGAGGAAAGAGCAGTGGAGGACGTTCAAAACACTGCCGAAAGTTTTGAAAAACTCTTCAGTGAATAAAAACCGCAAAGCTTGCTCAAGTTCCAACGAGCTCACTCAAAACGAAATTTCGTAATGTAGCGCAATCACCTGAAATATAATTTGCGACCTTGCGGGTTTTCCCAGGACGTTGACAATGAATTTCCTCTCTAAAGCAAACAAAGGAACTACACTGCTTGTCTAGAGACCTTCCCTCTTGAGAGCTTAAGGAACATGGCGACCTTAGTGCTGTACCTAACATATTCGGATACCATGCGTACCTGATGCGTAAGCTCGTGCGTCCGAAAACATTTTTAGAGGGGAGGCAAGTCCACATTTCCTCGCTGTTACTCCGTTTATTAAAAAAATTTTCTTTTTTTCTTTTCTTTATATATAGTTAACGAACAAGATCTCATCCAGTCACATGTTGGCTACAATAAGCAATTAAGCATAACTAATTAATTCGGAACACAAATTTTTTAAGAAAACCGGTAACTCTTAATTCAAATTTTAATTTTCGATTTAAGGTGCTCGCGCTCAGGAGAAAAGTATCAGACCCCTTACGTTCTTTTCTTACGCTCAGTTCCGTTTGGCGAAACCATGCTTTCATATCCTTCGGGATAAAAGAAAAAGTAATGAGCTTTCCGTACCTCCATATAAGCAGGAAATATCCAAAAAAAAGTGAAAAAGTTGTATCGGAATAATAACGAAGCACCAGTAAAGAGCCGACACTGTAAAACGTAATTAGGGAGAGGAATGTAAAGTTAGCACGAGGAGTACGCAATGCGACAAAAAGAAAATAAAGCACCACAGAGTGTGACACCACGTAAGAGACTAGAGACTGGGCGAGCTTTACAGAATGTGTTTCAAAAGGGCGGATATAGAAACAGCTGATGATTGTGACGTAATTCAACACGTGGTTTCCACTTTCCCATGCTATTTCTTTACGATCCCCATGCAAATCATGTGGGTGATTCTAAGATCGATTACTTCTTTCCGGGGAAAAAAAATTCTTTTTTCTTCTTTCTTTTTCTTTTCTCAAAAGCGATTCCCCTTTCGTTTTATTCCATTTATTCTTGGATAATCTCTTAAACTTTTTTTTTTTTTTTTTTTTTTTTTTTTTTTTTTTTTTTTTTAACCATGGAATGTTCATTTTTATAAAATAGGTCAGTCGACTCATAATGATCGAATAAAAGAGGATCAGGGAATAATTAAAATGTAATTGTAATTATTTTCGAATGATTGTTTATCCCAGGGATGGGGTCGGCATAAGGGGGGGATCGGAAAGGATGAAAAGCCGGTCGAGGGAGGTGGATAAAAAGAGGCAGTGCTCCAATTTATTACAGTGACAGCATCTGATAGCTGACAAATAAACTTCATTTACTGATTGATGGATGGCGACAGGATTGTGACGTTTTTATTTTATTTTTTTCCACCAAATTATTTTGCGTCATCGAACCCTTGTTGTCACCATCGGGAGGAATCCGATTTCGTTTTTTAAAATGCGATAAACTCCATCGGTAGATTTTGTTCCCCGAAGGGGGGGAGGAAACGCTTTCGCTGCACTTTCGGAAGTGATACCGACTCCGAAGATCGATTATAAAATAAGTGATAGAAGCAAAGCAAGGGCTTCTTCTAATTCTGTAGCAAAAAATCAACGAAAGTCATAATGCTCCACTTAAAATACCATTCCCGTTGGATTTGTGGTAGGATGTCGAGAACCCCAAGCACAGCCACAAGGAGAAATGTTTCTAATATTAAATGAGGTCAAACCGACAAACAGACTTTTGATGGTGACCTACGGAGGATTTGAAGTAGAAGCAAAAGGGTTACCAGATGGATAACGAAGAATAATGACTAATGAAAATTGAGGATCTTGGTTGCGAAGTACCTGGACTGGTTGTATGTCACCTCAGATCAGATCTCATAAAAACATCGGAGATTCTACGATCCAAAGAACTTCGAACTACAGGTAAAGGAAACATGCGTTCCTTGAGCAAAATAATGGTGAATCTTTTTTTTTTTTTTTTTTAAATAGGACACCATGTCTCCGGATTTTAAAAAATCATTAAAAATGCAATGAAAACCTTTAGAGGAAACTGTCAAAAAGCCGTCTCGTTACCGACCCTAATTCTTAACAAAAAAAGGTCCAGGCTTCCTGATCGATAATAGCAATCCGAAATCGAAACGGGCATCAAAAAACGAAATGTCGGTGAAAAGGATCGTGTGCGGTGAGCCGATTTGCAACAACCGAGTGTTTTCCCATTTCTGATTTTTTTTTTTATCTCATCTGCAAATCAATCGATAAATTGGTTTTAATCAAGCAGAAAAGAATAAAAAAAATCAAGGGAACAAAAAGAGCCGTTTGCATAATTAAAAGAAATGTTATAAAGGGATGAAAAATCGCCTGGAGAAGGTATGGAGAAAAAAAAAAAAAAAAAAAAAAAAAAAAAAAATTCAGCACCTCGTTAAAGTTAACATTCTTTGTAATGTTATTCGTTCAATTTCTTTTTAAAAAGGAAAAAAAGACGAAAAAAACCGCAAAAACCAAAGAACGAGTTAACGCAAAATCCTTGATGAATATTCAAACGACTGATATTGTTTTACCCTAAAAATGTTAAACCGTTTTTAATTAAGGTCGCGACCAAAAAGGAAAAAAAGGGAAAAAATTATACCCTCGCTACGGGATTCATTATATCAAATGTATGATTTTTTTAAAAATGGGAGGCAAGTTGCAAGTTTTAGAAAATAACTCCTCGACTGCAAAATGGGATTTGGATCTTGAAAATACTGAACAAGTTTTTTTGCTGAACGAAATCGAAGAATCTGGAGTTCAGATCTAGAAGACGAGATGTTCCCAATTAAAGCCGTGTCGTTCTCGGCTGCCATCTCATGAAAAATGAGATTTAAAAAAACTTATCAATCCAAGAGATTTCAGGAAGATTGTCATAAACAAAATGACAAGTCCCAGTGTACGCGCCGAATCCTTGATACATTAACACTATAAAATTATGTCTACTCATCCAAAGATTGACAGCAACTAAAGAGTTAAAAACTTATTTTCTTATTTTTCAACATAACAGTTTGGTTCAGGGGCACTGGGTACATGTAACTGTTGGTATTTTAAATATGCGATCTGACAACGTAGCATGATCGGCTGATTACACGACTGTGATAATGGCGTCTGAATAAAGCTTATGATATTTTACAGATTTATTATTTAAGTTATCCTGCGTGCCCTGCATGTTACCCAACCTGCCTTCATCTAGCCGTTGGGGAAAGCTGCCAATCCAAAAGTAGTTAGTTACCTCACTTTGATCCCCTTTTCTTGTTACAAAAAATTTTTCAAAACTCCTCCTCTCCTCCCCCACCCAAAATGTTTACGCAATACTTGAATGACTCCCAATGCCTAAAACTTGCATTTATTTGACTATTGTCATAGTTCAAATGTAGATTAATCTCTCTCTCTCTCTCTCCCCCTCTCTCTCTTTCATAAAACATTTTGGTATAATTGAATATACGGAAATAAATTTATTTAAAGGCTATTTCATGTTTTTACCCCGAGTGTTGAGCTCCCGATATATAAAAATATTTCATCGGGAATATAACATTTTCGTCACCCTCTTGTGCCGAAAAACATGATTCACATTCGTTTGGGATATTCGCCGGGAATCACGTGATAACTTTTCGAAGGGATATTCCCTGCCATGTTTGTAATCCCTTTCAGTTATTAAAGTCGTACTTCGGGGTTCTCGTAGATTTCGTGTAATTGAATCAAGTCGGAGAATGTAATTCGATCAAGTTGTCAAAAGCACAGATTAACCTTCCCTCCTTTTCGCCCCGGATCATTCCGGCACTTTCAGAAAAGAAAAAAAAAAAAAAAACGTACGGTACGGTGCAGATCACGTGAGAAATCCGCAGACCGCAGATAGGTGATAATCGCTCCGAGTATTGCGGTTTCATGTAATTACGACTTGATCGATCATTATTTCACATTAGAAATGTTATTTCGGCTAGAGGGCGTGATCTCAAATCAAGAGAAAGAAGAGAAAAAAAAAAGGAGGACGAACGTCGTGGGAAAATTTCCCTTGTCGAGAAAAGACAAAGAAAGAATGCACAAGGAACCGAAACTGCTGATTACAACTCGGTTTACAAAATTAATTGATGGAAAGGTTAACCGAGACATTTGAGTCGAGAAATCAACGAACTGATTTAATGATAAGACTCCGTCAGCAGTTGATCCCGAGGAAGAAGAGTTAATTGCCAGCTACAAAACGTTTTCGTGATCTAAAGTTAATTTACTTTCAATATTCGAACATGATTGCTGACGTTGCCGGCGAGAACCGGGGGTGTGTTTTCTTACACGTAAACTCCGGCAAATTTCGTCGATTTCCACGGTTCGATAAGCTTTCCAGTCCCCCAAGTGTCCTTTACCCAAGACATGTGAGACGGAGGTTATCGGCAAGTCGTTAGCTTAACCGTAATTACGATTCCTTCGATTTGATTTCAGAGGGAAAAGGGAAAGGGGGGGGGGGGTCCTTTCTACAATGATCGCAAGTTAATTGTTCAGGTTATCGATTTTTAAGCAGCTTAGGGCACGCAAGAAGAATATCATTCCGATAATCGGTTCTAAACTTGGGAAACGGTGGATATATCGGTATATCAAAACGTTGAACTTTCGCAATTGACGAGTCTACCGATTCCCACAATTTAAAGCATCTACCAGTGTTTTTTCGACAAAAGGAACCTGCCCCAAAGATATCGCGAAATAAGACACCCTAACAGGAAATCGATTCCGAAAAAAAAAAAGATGCTTTAAAAAACGCCTTATAATATTCATATTCCTTGTAAATGGTAATGTAATTTAAAAAGCAAATGAAAATTTTCATTCTAAAAAAGATGTTCTCATGATAAATCGCTATTCTTTAAATAAAAATTTTATTTACATTTTCCCTGGGATATTCCACATTAACAAAAGCTTAATAAGAAATTCAGCAAAAAAATAAAAAAAAACCTTCCTTTATCTACCCCCCCTTTCTTGGTGTCGATTTCGAAACTTTTTTTCCCCCTGAAATCACATTGAACAATCTCGAAGTATTTAATTTAATTGGGTTCGTTCGAAAATGTTGTTTTAAACGAATGAAAAGAATTTCGTCGCATTCGGGGTTATTTATAGCCCCCCCTCCCGAAACTAAAAAGCACGAAAATAATGACAAGATTTTATTGAAATTCGAAAAACGAGAAAACGAGAGGAGCAGAGATGAAAATATTTACGTTTACTTTTCGTTTGTTTTATCATTTTCGAGGAATCTACAGCCCTTTCATTGTTGGAAACGGTTCCACGATTTTAAAACGGAACTCGAAAATAGAAGGCGGCAAGATTTTCAACTCCCTTAAACGTGACTGGGGGGAAGGGGGGGGGGGAGGATCGGGGGAGCTCTCGGTTTAATGGTAAAATGAATAAAGGAAAACGAAATTTGGAAATAAATTAAACGTACGGGAAATGGGAATTCACCACGCGGAGTAACGTATGAATTTCGAATGGATCGACGAAAGTGCCTCTCGGAATCGTCATTTTTTCCATCCGAAAAGAAGAAAAGAAAAGAAAGAATCGGGAAAGTTTGCTAGGAAAATGGGGAAAAAAATGAATGGCGGATAAAAATCCTAGTTGGAAGTTTTTGTGTGCCTCGAAAATCACGCACTTTGAACATCAAAATTTAAGCGGTCGGTACCAGCTATTATTTCGATGCTTAATTCACTAAATATCATTTTCTTTTATGCTTAACGGGTAAGTTATGGAGAATTTCCGTTGAATCGAGATTCTTTGATGGAAGGATATTAACGTGTATAAGCACTTTTGTACAAAAAAATAGAATAGACTAAAAGTACATGATGAAAAGAATCCAGCTTTGCCTTTTGAAAAAAAAAAAAACTGCTGCCCCCACGAAGATAATGTTTTCTCCGAGCATTTTAAAACTCTTGCTTATTGTTTTGTACTCTCTTCTGACTTTTGATCCTAAACCCAACTCCAATAGAGCCTACATTGTCCCCAAAGCAAAATCCTGATGAGACTGGGGGAACCGAAGCGACAGGAACGGAAATCGAGTGGGCGTAAAAATTAAGCCCGAAAGCAGCTTTCACCGGTGAATGACATAGAGTCGTCTTAAGCATGCCGGGACGGTAAGATTTTCGGAGGCTTTCCCCGATTGATACGAAACGGACCGAAAGTGACTGACAGACAGGAGTCTTACCCGTCTTGGGGATTCTCGACAAAGAGACGTCAAAATTAATTACCCAGACCGGTAATATTCATTGTTCCACATCATCAATTATCCAAGTTAGCACAAGGTAATCGATAATTAAGTTCGCAGAGTGCATGATAAATATATGTGACATGTCCCGAAGTGAAGCTTTCCCCGAAGACGAGGCGCGGTTTATTCCTGCCTCGTTTATGCATCACGTCATTGATCAATCCGCTTTTTGTTAATATTTTATAATCTCGTCCTCGATCGCACGAAAAAAAAAATAAAAAATAAATAAATTCTTAATCATGGGAAATTTGATTAAAACGGGGAAAGATCTCCATTCTCGGCACCGCTTTTAAAACTTAAAACCCGGAATTTAAACTTAGATTTAAAGAAAAGACAAGTTTAAAGTAGGAAAATCCCCAGACTTCACGCAGGTAAAAGACCGAAACCATTCGTTATTCATTTAGACGGTATTCTGATTTATAGCACAAAATTTTCAACTATAGACCAAAACCGTGTATATGGGAAACCCTTTTACATATTCCGCTTAATTTCAAAACGTTTAACCGCCATAACTTTCTTTATTTACTACTTCCACGTTTAAAACTTTTCATGAGGTTGTCAAGATTAAATTAATCATTCCGAATAAGCTTTAGTGCTTACCTCTCTGATTCTCTAATTTATGGCGGGAGAAAGAAACAATTTTATGTTTTCTCCTATTCCCGGGGGAAAGGAAACCGATCCACGTGGTTTTCATACAATTTTGTTTATATTTAACCTAAGGCTTTTTTTTTTTTCAATTCTAATTTTTTCATGGCTAATTAACTGTTATTCCAGTTTCCTGCAAAAAAAATACATTAATTTCCATTTTAAGACGAGGGTCTACTTTTAGCCATCTTTTCGTTCAATTTCGCGATCCCCCCCTTAAGGCGTTTAGACGAGCTATTCAACCTACCGTTTTTTCCCCATAAGAGCAATGTATAAGAAACCTCTATACAAAGACCACCTCCATCCTCGACGAAAGACCGAATTTTTAGTTCACCAAAGTAAAAAAAAATACCTATTTGGCCCTTCTCTTTCCCACGACCAATTCAGGTTAAATAAGTTGAACGAACACCTCCCTAATATGTGACTTAGACAAATATTCTTTAAAATTTAATTTTTTTTTCTCTTTTAAGTTGGATTTTTCGTTGGCAAAAAGCAAAATTCAGTTAAGCTTGGTCAAAATTTGTAAAAGTAAACGTAAAAAAAATAAGACAATTGTTGTGGAACCGTGGGTGTCGAACTTATGGAGGATCTATTGTACCGACATCGTACAGTACATCAGCAAATTTTATTTTCAATTTTTGTCATATTTCCCCTACTTCTTCACGAAGGCTACCTTTGAACGACCAAACTGGCTATCCACGGAGGTTGGTAGTTGTATGGAGGTTTTACAGTACTTACATTTCGGAAAATTTAGATAGATTCAACTCTGGCTTGTTCGACTTTACCAATTCAGTGATCTTACCTAAAAATAAAAAAGAAAAACAACATTAAAAACGTAGCAATGAATTTGAAACCATTTTTTTCTTCCATTTTCAAGAGTTTTCTACAACCGCATTAATACGATTAGGCAAATCAAGTTCCACTTGTCTTGCTTATTAAAATCCTCTGAACCCCGGTGTTTTCGATAACCCTGGATTCGAATTTAACGTCAGAATGACTGAATTTCGATCTTGAAGGAGTTGTGCAAAAAAAAAAAAAAAAAAAAAAAAAAAAATGCCCGTGAGCTGAATGTTGAAAAATATGGAATGTTACGATTGACTTCTCATAGTCCAAGAGCTTTTTCTATGAGCTGCCTGGCGCTAAGTATTTGCTAACTAGTTCCACGTCTTTTCACGAAATCTGCTCTCCAGGGGGCTATTTAATAATGCAGAAAAGCATTTAATCGAGCTTTCTCACTAGTATGCGATATCAAAGCAATCAGTTGATAACTGTCGCAGAGTGTCGTAGGACCCTTTTTATGAAGGGGAATAAGCATCGATGTTGTCCGATCGTACGGTTTTTCAAATCTTCTGACAGAGGCAGTGCAGGCATTTCAATCCTCTTTCACCAAGTGCCTTTAGTACCTCAGCAGAAATTCGATCCACTCCTGCAGCTTTCTAATCTCCTTAAGTCTCAATCGGTCAAAATCGACTTCATTTCCGAAATGACGACTTCTTTTGCACCCATATACGATTCTAATTATTTTGGTGTTTACGGGATTTTGACACACCTCAGCAAGCCTCTTGAGAAGGCTGAAATTCGGTATTTTACTGAGTTCTGCTTATTTCTTGTCTTGGTCTTCCAAGACTTTTATTGTAGGTTAATAGCAAACACCGATCCTTAATAAAACTGTTTATCCTGCAATTTGTAAAATGGTAGCTAAATGGAGCTTAAAAACAATAATTTACCCAGCGTTTGAAAATTTTTCCTTGTTTTTCCATAATGGAAGCACATCCGTCGCCAGTCATCTTTTATGAATTTTTAATTAAGAAACGAGTTATGTAAGCTAAACAGAAAATTCATAATTAAATCGATGAGGTTATGTAAGTATTTACGTGTATATACAGAACGAGGGAAAGCGAGTGCACGCTGACGTGAAGGCAAATAATCTACAATGCATGTTTGCTAAGGTAAATGTGTGTCTTTGTTAACGTCCCGCATCGAACGGGGAGAAGGATATCATCAAAATCCCCGATTACTCCTCCGTCCTTTAGGGAGTTTGAGTCGTACAAGGGAACCGTATCTATGTCATCCACTTGACCCTTTGACTAATTATTGATGTAAGAAACAACAACGAGGGCACTTTCCTCCTCCGATCCTCCAAAGGCTTAAACTCGGGCAAAATTTTGATTGAGAGCTTCCACCAAGAGTGTTCGTTATCCGTTTCGGGGTTTCCCTTTTCTTTTTACGACCTCGCAAATTAAATGAGAAGATCCTTTTTTTTCATGAATAATAGCGTGGCGACACCGCGGCGCCGTAAAAAATGTCCCTCGAGTGGGATTCCTAGAAAACCGGGCGAAATTGCCGTGTTCGATCGCTGTTTGCCCCGTTCGACATAAATATAAAAAAAGATGATGGCACGACGAGGTCTAACCCAAACCGATATTTCCTTTTTTTTATCGTTAAAAAAATATCATATCGGACATATGTCGGATTAAAAAAAAAAAATTAAAGGCAGAAGAGCCCGATAAAATGACATTTTTTTTTCCGCTGGCCGGACAGTCAAGAATTTTCCATCGGCCTTGTTTATTTTGGAAGGTTCCGAGGGAAGTTTCACATGAGGGCAGTCGCGGGTGAAGCGGAGAATTTTTAGACAGTGAAAAGGGACGACAACACAGCTTGTATCACCAGGAATTTGCATAACTCTCACATGGTTCCGAATCTCACTTTCCATTTTTACATTAAATGGTTTTTTTTTTTTTTTTTTTTTTTTGCTTTTTTAGGATTTTTATCTGAAAATCATTTCTTTCGGGGTAAACAACTGGGAAATGCCGAATTTTTCGAAAGGATAAATTTATACAATATTGACATGTTTGGAGGGGGATTTATGTTTTTTATTTGAACGGTTCTCGGTTCTCGGTTCTCCATAAACTATTTTCACTATTCCCTTCGGGGCCGGAATCCGGTCATTGTTTTTAATATTTATTTTTTTATTACGGAAAAAGAATTTGCTTTCTTCTATTTATATTATACGTTTAAACCAATACTATAAGCAGCCGTTTAGTGCGGCAAAAATTTTGGAAAGTGCATGCAGTAAAAAATGACTGACATCTTTGCAACAAACCTCACAGTACCGTCGCAGAATAAATTTTGGTATAAAAACTAAAGTCCGTTATGCTAAAAATTTATCTTTAAATTTAGAAATTTAGAAGAGCTTTTGCCCAGAAAGTTTTGGTCCTGATTAATCAAGGGAATGATATAGAATCCCTTTCCCTTCTATTTTAAAAAGAAAAATGAGAAAAAAACGAGCATTTATAGAAAGTCGAAGATGGTGTAAATAAGGGGCACCCTAAAAGTTAAGAGTTAAATCAGATTCTTAGTACTCGCTGGTCATATCATATCTGATTTGATTATTCTGAGAGGCTTCACCTTCCAGGACCTTTTAACTGTTTATCTTTGATCCATGTTTAATTTTTATTAACATAAATAATGTTGTGCCTGAAGCATTAAAAAACTTTTTATACACGGAGAAAGAAGAAAGAACAAAAAGAAAAAGAAACCGAGCTTTCGTGCCGCCATCATTTTCGACTTTTTTTTTTTTCATTATAATCCATTAAATCTATCATCGCTACTTTTGAGAATCTCCCCCTTTATCTCGAAGGAAAAGGGCACGTCACCGTCCAATGAAGTTGACATATATTAGGAGGACATTAACTAATAGTTTGTTTGCAGGCCTGTATTTGAGTTTCCCTTTGGTCAAACAAAGCCTGACACAATATTTCGACCTTAGTAGATTGATTGTATTGAATTTAAACCTTCAGGATAAACGGAACATTATTAAATTAGTTTAACGTCCTAGAGTTTGAGCTCGCTTTTATCCATACGTATACCTTCATGAATTAAAGAGCAGATCACAAAAAAAAATCAGCAAACGGAAAAGAAGAATCCGAATTTTGCGGATCGTAATTTTACATTTAAATTGCAGTTTCGCTGATCGAATCTTTTTCTTTTACGCAATTTACCATCCTCTTTTTTTTTTCCTCGTTCGAAATCGATTCCAGAGTAAATAAAAATCCCATCTGCATTTTCGTTTTTCTTGTCTTCATCCGCTCTCTCAGAAGCACTCGGAAATATTTTAATATTATAAATGCAAACGATTCATTTCGGATAATTAAAATTTGTTTTCCGGGCGAAGGCGTCAAGCGCCCACCATCTTTTTCGAATTATAAGAGTTTCGATAGAGACCCGGGAACAAACTTTTATTAGTCCGAATTTGCGACCGCAGCAGGGGACTGTTAAAAGTTAAGCCTCGAGGAGAGGGAAAACCAAGAAAATTTGTTTCTTCAAGAATTTATCAGCAAAAGGAAAAGCAACTGTAGCTTAAAATTATACTCAAAATTAAGCGCTTCTTGTTCTTAAACCAGGTTGCTGCTTCGGAAGCAACGAAAGGCATTTTAAGCGTCCGATTTGAAAACATGCACATTTGTCGTCAAAATGCCTTCTAATTGTGTAGTGTAGTAAAAAAAAAATGCTGGAGAAACAGCTGAGTTCGTTTTCCTGGCCTATTTTATACATTTTTCCCAACATTTTCCTTTAAAATTTTCCCTAACGTAGTTTTTTTAAAACTGTAATCCGGTTAATTTCTGTAAATTTATTACATTATTTTTTCTACTGCATTCGATGCGAAAATTCCCAAAACAGACTAAATTAACTTTTTTTTCCAAGAAAAAAAAGAGAGGGGAGAAAATTTAAGAAGTTAAAAAGATGTTCTTTAATGAAAGATAAAAGAAGATTCCCCAGGCGTATCGTTTTACTTTCGAAATGACTTTTTCTGTCGAGCAAAACCTCTAAGGTAGTATATCCTGCGTGCAAAAACTTTCCCGAAAACAAACAGCCCTGGCATATGCATTACTTTTAAGTTTAAAAAAAAGAAAAAAGAGGGATCACTCATCCATGAATCAGAAAAAAAATCCAAATGATACCTGGCACGAACAGACGTTTTAGAAACCCATTGTTATACGTAAAATTCAAATTCTGAAATTACTTCAATTCAGCTTTTGCAGTCTTGAAACAATTTTGAAAACAAGGAGAAATGCTGCAAAGCGAAAACTTTTAAGTAAAGAAATTATCTACAGTAATCCTCCCTAGTCGAAAATTCTTAAAAAGAAATCTTATTTTCAAGTAAAGTAATTTAATCTGCTAAGTTTATTCTCCGGATTAGTAATCGCAGATTCGAACAAACAAAAGGAAAGACGGACCAAAAAAAAATATTCCGTGCCTGGTAAAAAAAAAAAAAATCGACGGGGAAGTAATAGAGTTAAACGCTTTGAAACTCGGCACAGCTGCTCTGGTTTAAAAAAAAAATAAAGAGGAAAAATATATATATAACTCGAAAGCTACCCGTGGAAAAAAACGATCGTTTTGGATTTTTTCCAAAAATAACGGGGAGGGAGAGGAGGGTTGGAAAAAAAATTTAACCGCAGGTTCCCTGCGCATGATTGAATTATTGCATGATTCATCGATGCAAGATGCTTTTGGGATTAAACGATCGATGCTAGTAAAAATTATTACATGAATGTATTGTCCACGGTATGCATAACCGAACAGAAAAGGGTTTTATAGAAAATTTTGCGTAATATCGTGTATCAAAAACAATGGCAATTCTCCCCCGGCCCCGATGTAAAGAACAAAAGCACAATTTAATGTTACTCGCAAAACAAGTTTGATCACCGGACTGCGGGTGCGACCGACATTTTCGATCCCTAACACCGTTTCATCTTGTAATATTTTCCAAAATTATTTTCCTCCATCAAAAAAGAATTTAGTTAAAAGGAAAAAAAAGAAAAAAAGCACGAGCAAGTTTTACATGTAACATGCGTATGATCATATGTCAGAATCGCTTTAAAGCCTTTTCATTACATTTTGAGAAACTGAATTATTTATTATTTTCTTTAGACATTGTAGATTTGTCTTCGACATTTTAACGTCGTTTATCTTTATGGCACTAGCTCGGGAGGGGGAAACTATGTTTTATGACTTAATACAACTTGACATATAAATATTAAAGGGGATTACGAATAAACGTGCGGAATTTATCGAAAACAAGAATTACGACAGCTCAAAATTCTTAAATGTATGACATACTCTGGATGCGTTTCAATTCAACAATTAAAAGGAGTTAAAGAGAAATGCAAATCCAAGTTTAACTCTCGATTTCAAATGTTACACCGAACGAAGCCTTAAGCCCTAAAGATAACGAAAAATCATAAAGGCTATCTTGGAGTTGCATCTGTTTGCGGCAAAATAGTCTGAACATCAATCTTGTGGGTGAAAATAGAACTCAACCAAATCCATAACTTTTAAAAGCAAAGTGATCCGGGTATACTATATTCTTAAAAAGAAACCGATATTCCCCAAGCCTGAATCTGCAAAACTCGCATCAAATCAAAAAATAAGCTTCATTTCAACAGGAAATTCCAGGAAAATCCTTTGGCCTCACATCTAATAGAATAAAAAACCGAAAACGGAGACCCTTTTCTATTCTTAATACGTTCATATGAAACAAGACCACCTAATATCTGTATTTCTTTCATGGCCTTGACTTTTATGAATCAAAAAGAATCAAAAACAGGATATTGGATCCTCGTCCTTATTCCCGTTGATACAACAATAACAATAACAAAAAAAAATCAATAAGTAAAAATATAAAATTATGTTCGATGGGTTACACGTCATATTTTAGAAAATACCGGCATTACTCAAAGCTAAGAATATCCAAGCAAAGCCATTTCTTAAAGAGCGGGTAGATTTACGAAGCGAGATTGGAAAAGAAAGATGCTGTTTACGGTACACTTACTTCGAAAAACGTCAACTGAAAACTGATTTTCCCGGGGAGTCCCTAATAAATGGACCGGGGAAGGGATCTTGTCTTCAAAATGAAAAAAACGTTAAGAAAAATTCTTTTTTTTTTTTTTCCTTATTTTTTCTTTCAGAAAACGAAAATTGGCTTCGAATTGAGTCATATTCTCGAAAACCGCAATATATATTCCCGGAAACTCGGCACAACGAGAATCCATGTGTGCTCTGAATAATCAGCACTTTGCAACAATATGAATTCTCGCTTTTACGCAAGATTGGAAAATACTCTCCCGTTCACTTCCCTCCGACCGTGTCCGTGCATAATTCCGACTTTTTCCTTTGGGAAAATCCCGAAACTGACGGGTCGGGAAACTCAGACGGGGACGAGTGTACGCAAGAAAATAAAAAATGCCGCGCCACAGTAATAAAGGTAAAAAGAAAATCTTTATAAATCCCGAGGTCCCGAGGAAAAAAAAGAAATCCGTCAATCTCTCCCAACTCTTAATAACGAAAGATAAGGTGACATGGATATTCAAATTTATTTGATAAATTAGGGAGGATGGGACTCCTCTGGAAAAAAGGACTCTTCAACGGTAATGAAATTTATTACCGCGAAACAAACGCATAGTAGAGGGAATCTTAATTTATATATCGGGGGGCGCACCGCATGCGCATCGTATGCTAATTTTTGTTTTATTTAAAAACGAGCGTGTAAAGGTAATCTGATTAAACTTTCGACGGAATCAACTCGCTCGGCCGCAAAAAGGAAAATTCATCTCGAAATAGTAAATTAGTGAAAAGCTCGGTCGAAAAACAAAACACCCTCCTTTTACAACTCCTGATATCGAACCATTTAACAGAACTAGGTATTTATGTCATCAACAAAGAGGATAAAATGAGGTGAAGTGCTGATTAATCAATCCTAAAGTGTTCTTGGAAAAACCCATGTCAGATGTCACCCCGAGGCTGTGTCCAAGATAACCGCATTTCTCTCCCGGATCCTTTATCCAAAAATCCCCTGGTCGCTCTAACTTGCTTTGAAAAAAATAAATAAGGCTAAATTAAGTTTTCATTACTGTAGCACAGGCTGTGCTTGAGCGGAGGGCTGAATTTGGCCGCTTTAAAAACAAGGCGCCCTTCCAACTTTAAAATCGAAGAAATTATCAGCCAAATTCATTCCGACCTTCACTTTAGCTGCACATTTCACTAGGCCTATCGATTGCACCCAACTTGTCAATTTCACCCCGGCGGTCAATCTCACCCCGTTCAAAAACAGAAATACAAGTAAAACAAGATTTTCCCGCCGTAAGTCACGTATCATGAGTCAGAGGATGCGAAATAAGGGGAATTATCAGGGACAAGGGGCTCTGACCCCTTGCACTTCAGGAAAGACCCTAAAACGTTTTCAAGATCTTCCCCCGGGTTTTCCTCGATTTTCAACGAAACAAACAACCCAATTTGACGCTTATTTCAAATTTGATGCAATTCAAGAAAAAAAAAAAAAAAAAAGAAGATCGTCACGGTAATTTAAAAACGGATGAGTCCCATTTGAGAATGTATGTGCGCATGTTTTCCTTTTTTTTTTTAAAGATTAATAGTGGAAGAGCTCAAAAGAAAAGATTTATTGAAGTTCCTTTTGTACAAACAGAAAACATTTCGAGTTGAAAGCTTCTAAAAAGAGGGGAAAAAAAGAGGACTGAAATTTAAAATTTTAAATATTTTCCCAAAATGAGAAAATACAGTTTAATTTATAAGATTTTAGACGAAAGAGGAAAATCTAAGTTAAGTTAAATAATATAACTTCCACTGTCCGAAGATTTATGGTAAACATAAGATCTATGAACCTAAATGTGAGATGCATTGCACTGTAACAATTCATTATTTAAAATTAAGGGTGCAATTTGTCAAACACATTGGGAAAATTTTTAATTTTTTTCTAAATCGATTTTTAAATCTTTTCCACCACTAGTCTTGCTGTCAAGAGTTGTATGAAATAAAATTCCCTTCTTAGATGAACATATTGGTTGACATGTTCGTCGCGAAATTGCAAATTTATTATTTCTCCCAAATTTTCCAGAAACTTTGAAGAAGAAAAAATGAAGGAAACAAAATTAAATCACTTTCTTCCTTCGATCGTAAAGTTTTTCCAGGATTCAAATTTTCCCCCTTTTAAAATTAAAATCTTCATGTTTTATCTTGGGAGAAAAGCCAAGGCTATTCAAAGGACCCTCGGCAAATAATCTTAAAAACTAATTTTATTAACAAAATTACAATTGTTATTATTATCACTAAACTGCATTAACCGTTAAAAGCAATCATCAAAAAAACATTGGGTGAGAGTCAGGAAAACATCGGGCAATTTAAACCCAGCCTTCTTAATTAGGTTAATCCCGGAAAGAATGAAAAACACGGGACAGGGGAGGGGAGTTGTTAAGACTCAAGAATAACAGAATTATAAACAAGTTTGGCCTCGTTAAAAACTTCCCCCTGCAAAATCTTATTTTGAGAAATAAAATCTCATTATAAAAATTATCAGTTTCTTACCATCGCATTTAATGGGTAATAAGAAATAATAATGATAACTCGACGAATGACAATTTTCTTTATTAAAGGAGTCATGCGAATAATAATCTCGGAGAGAGAGAGAGAGAGAGAGTGAGGGAGTGGGTGGGAATAAAGGACGAAACAAAGTAAAAACTAAATACGAAATATTTCCACGTCGAATTTGTAATTTAGACCAGGAGCGGTGAAAAGTTATCAAGGAGATTTTCATGTAACGTAAAGGGATCGGGGGCAGAGTCGAGATCGACTGACCATCTGACTGATCGCAAGCTCGCGTGAGCCTTGTTTCTTTTTAAATCCGTAAGCTAAACGAGAGTGCCCCTAACCCCCGGCCCGGAGGGACCTTGCAATTCTTAAACGGGTCAGAGTGATCGATGTCTCTTTCTTACCGCTCGATAATTCCTGATACCGCTCTCGAATTCGACTTAATGATTTCTATCTATCTTCCTTAACTCTTTTTCATGTTTAAAAAAAATGAAAATTTGGTTAGTTGATCATTGCGCTCACGATTTTAATTATTTGCTTCCATATTCCAAGACGTCTGATTTTCCAGGTTGTTTTTAAAGTATCTTTTGATTTGTCAGTTAGGATGTCGTCGTCCTTTCGAACATTGTCTACGAAGCCTATGCCACAAAATATGCCTTAAGCTTGACTTTGACCTTCCATCATGGAGCTTTCTGTTAATTCAATTTTAACCTCAGAAATGGGTGAAATCCTTTTAAACAACTGATTCGCTACACCATAATTTTATGTACGACAAGAGACGCTTGAGACGTTAGTTTTTAGTGGCAAAACGATCAGGATTGTCTTGATTGATGCAATCTGGAGTTTTCCGATATCGGTAAATACTGGACGACAGTAAGTAGACTTCCATATACTTGATCAAAACTTGATCCAACTGAAAGTATCCCCCAGGGCAGTCGATGAAAGCTTGTGTAATCTTACCTGAAAATAAGAAAAGAAAACAATATTAAAATAAAATAAACATGTATCCTATTGAGCCGAATAAGAGGGAGTTTTTTTTGACCTTTCAGTGATAATAAGATCTCTGAAAATCGAACTATTTTCTCTTGCCCCCAGCGAAAAATCCTTGAGGCCTCATCGGCGTTGGTCTACAATTCACTAGGTGCCGAACCTCCTCCGCCTATTCTTACAAATTCAGAGAAAAATTAACTTTTATCAAAATATAAAATTGTAGAGACTACAACTTGCAAGGCAAAATCCGCAAAATTCGAGTCGGGGTTTTTGGAATTTTCTTGCAAAATGTTGAAAACGAGATAATTCTAAATTCCGGCGATTCGGTCCGTTGAATTTTTACAATGGGGGAAAAAAAAGAATAAAAAACGGGAAGGGAAAAAATCGGCGGGGGCCAGAAAGGAGGAATCGAAAGGGTCGAAGGGGTTATGAGAAGAAGCAAATGGAAGATGAAAAGTGTTAGGTAATGACACTCCAGGGAATCAAATCAGCTCGTAGCTGAGTTACTAGTCCAACAAATCGAGATCAAAATTGGAACGTTCAAAATAATCGCGTTTACGTGTTTTACGATCCGTAAATAAAGTATGGCTTTACCTTGTTGTCTAGAGGGGCTATAATTTCCTTTTATTTTTAATGCTCCTTTTTTTTTCTTCTCTCATTTTCCTAGGTTAGGTTAAGGTTATCCTCTAAACGGGGAATACATGATTGATGTTCTGGAAAAAGAGGGGTTTTTCTATTTCTCGTTAAATGTATCCGGTCGGGTTCAAAAATGAGACACTCGTATTTTACTCTTCTTTATTTATTTATTTTTTTTTTTTTTCTTCTTCTTCTTCTCTTCTTCTTCGCCTTCTTCAAACTCGCAAGACTTTGATTAATGAAGAAAATGACTCGGATTTCTTTAAAACACCTTCATGCAATATCTTCATAATTTTTACATTAATCGACAAACAAAAGATTCCCCATTACTTTTCATTTTATTTTCCTCGCCCCCCTTCATCCAAAACAAAGAAGGGAGGAAAAAAAAAGGGTGAATTCAAATCATTTTTCTCTAACAAAGCATCATTTCTTTGTTTTGAGGTACAAACAAGGACGAACTAGCGAGTAATGATCGTAGAATACCTTTTCCCGATCAAAGTTTCCGTTTTTCCTCGAGAGACAAAAGAAGACGGGAATTCGGGAAAGCTCCTTTTTTTTTCTTTTTTCAAATGAAGAAGTTGAAAAGACTTAGCTCTCCCCCTTCCCCCTCTTTCGACTTTCTATTTAATCGATTGGAATCGATATCGATACAAATCTACGCGTGTAGTAATCATTATACCGCAATTCTTTTATTTTCCAAAATAAATCCACCCCCCCCAGGTGGCGTTCTTCCTATTATTTATATCTTTTAATTTAGTTTTCTTCCCCCTCGGGGTTGTTCCGATCTTTTTCTTTTCTTCAAATTCCCTTCGGTCGAATTATCGGCGATCCGTCATGATCTTATTTGGACGAAAATCGAAATTTGAATGGTTTTGACGTTAATCGCTTTCAAAGAAACGCGATATCATCATTTTCTTTTTTTCTTCGTTTCATATGTAAAAAGTTTGGCGTGTATAAGTATCTCAACCCTTTTGTGAGATGCTTCTTCCTGCGGGATATCAAATAAAATTTCATCGGGGTGGTTTTTTTTTTAAAAGAGAGGTTAAGGGTTTCAATATTGTTTCCTTTTTGATATTGAATGCTTTTTTATTTATTTTTTTTCATCCTTTTCTTAAATATTTGATCCTGCTTTTTTTTTTTCGCTTTCATTGGAACTGAATCGATTCGAATTCGAAAATTTAAAATTTCCCTGCGGCAAAATTATTAAAATGACAACGGTTTTTTTTTCTACATCGGTATCGAAAGGTTTACGTTTATTTGTTTTGTTATTTTTGTCCGCCATCGAATATCGATTCCGATATATTATTTTTTTTTTTTTTTTTTAGTATGAATTTTTTAATAATGGTCGATATCGGAATTCGGGTGCAAAAACGGAAAATGCATTTGGAAATTGAATAAAGGTTCTGGGAAATTTTCCCTCGGGGAGAGAAAAAGGAAGGGAATTGTAAAGTTTAAAGCTTGACCGATCCGATCCCCTCCCCCTTCCCCTCCCGAAATCCTGGGTCATTTAAACTTGAAACCACGAATCATTTTACAAGTTTTCCGCGTGCCTGTCGAGATCTAAGTTAATTCGAAAGTGTTGGCTGGAAATGCGGCCGGGGCCCCGCTAATGTTCTATAATGTTCTCTCCTATTAATATTCCCTTTAATTAGATTCCGGAAGGAAAAAGGTCAAGAAATCTGGAATTCTGTTAAAGGAAAATTTTGTTGCCAACAAGGAAAAGGAGCAAAGTTTCCCAGAGAGTTAACGGGACTTTCAAGGCCTCTTTCCTCTAAGTACAAAACTTTAAAGCGGTATAATATAGCTAAACATACTATAAGGGACATAAATGACGTGAATGACGATTTCAAAAGAGAGGAAAAGGGAACGAAACCGGAAAGATAAAAGGCTGCAGAAATAGATAAAAGAAACAAAGAGATATCATGTTCAAAGAGAAAGAGAGCAGACAGCACAAGAAAAACTTTTCTACAAATTGACAGAAACCCAAAACATTTCCTTACGGCATGACCGTTTTCGGTTCTCGGGCCCCCAATGACGATAAAAAATGAATTTTTTATTTCCGGCCAACATATCATTTGGACAATTTTCGAACCCCTCCTCTAAGCTGCTTACTTAATTTTTCAATAATTTTTTAGTTGTTTTGGTGTGTAATGACCCAGCTAAATCCTAGGGTGCACCGGCTTAGAGGACCGCTTAAAAACAATACAAGTCTCACTTTTATCCCGCACCTCTCGAAAAGGAAATTATGTGCTCGGTATTCAGTACATTTCATTTTCGTTTGTTTGACATAAGTTGGAGCAGAAAAAAACCGTGCTCATAATTTTAATCACTTTAGATTTTATACGTCATTCAAATTGAAACAAACATTTTCATTTTTTTTTCTTTTTCGAAAAAAAAGAGAGAAAAATAAACCCGGATATGGAATTTGTTTTTCTTTAGTCAGGAAGTTGAATCGTATTATTGTTATTTCAAAATTTTCCTATAATATCAGAAATTGCTTTTTGTAAAAATTCTCGGAATGAAAATATAAAATTATTTACTTTCTTACTGCAAGAAATGAAATTAATGAAATTTTTAAGATTACTTAGACAAAGTATAAGGAAAAGAAAAACATCAGCTGGAATTTTCGAAACTAATTATTTTGTTAAGCAATTTTCACCGTCCTTCAACTACTCCTTCTCCCTTTCTTCCGAGCCCGTTCCTCAAGGTGTTCTTCACTCATTTATTTATTTTTCTTTTGATTAGGAGAAAAAAAAGAAAAAAAAAAAAAAGAGGAAAAAAAAATTCGATTCCCCAGTTCGTACCACTGCAACAAATGAAACGTACCGTGTTTGCTTTTGAAAGCCGCGGGGTCGCATGTTATATTCCCCAAACAAACTTCGTGTGTTTCAGGATAATTGTACAAAGAGATTTTAGATGCCAAAGCTTGCAAGTTTCACCCTCTTGCTCGCTTTTGCAAACTTCATTATTCTGAATGCAAATCGGATTCGGACACTTACTTCTAGTTTGCTTCTTTGAAGAGGGAAAAAAAAAAAAAATCTAAACTGAACAGATACAGGAGAGTTCCTTCTTTGGCAAAATTAACTCGTGATTTCGCATCATTTAAATGGGAAAAAATTCAATCGAGCGCTTTAGCCAAAAGGTACGAAGAGACCGGTGACTTTGAAATTCAACGGCGGAAGTTCCAGGAAGGTGAAGAACTTTGATAACATTGAAAGTTAAGAAGAGGGATTGAAATGGAGATGGACGGACGTTCCTTTTCAAGATAACCACCGACTCAAGGTGAAAACGTTTTAAACTTTTGACTTGAGTTTAGTCGAAACGTGAAAAGGATAATAAGGACTCGAAACTATTAAACTTGAACCGTGAAAATGGAAGCAATGAAAAATTCTCAAAAACTATAACGACTTCTCAGGACTCGTGAAAAGCGCTTAAATGTGGCAAAATCCAGAGGACACCAAACAGCGTTAAAGGCGGGTGATCCACATGCACTTTTCTATAAATCAAAGTGAAGCGAAGGACGTTATCGATCCAGTGAAAAGGAAAAACCTTTACAATGCGCCATTTGTTTCATAACCGAAGAAAAGAAATACTGGAAAGACAGCATATGTATAAAAATCTTTTTAAGGACACAAAAAAAAAAAAGTATCGGAAAGCAGTGAGTTGTGAACAGGGTTGGTTTCGATGTTCGTGAAGTTTTTCTATCGCCATAAAAACCGATAGTGAAGCTCGTAAATTGTGTTTTCATATACACACCGAACACTGCGCCAGTCATCAGTTAGATAACGTTTTTCAGAGTATAATATTTTCCTGGACAATTTTATGACTGCTGACTTTTCATATACGACAGTTTCCCCTTTTTTTCCGTATTATACAAAAGCTCGTGTCACGTATGTTGTTGTTTTTTATTATGGGTCTTTTAAAACACATTTTTAAGACTTTGTTTTTTCGCGTTTATCATGTTTCGATTAACCCCGTTCGATCCTATAAAAACGCATTTATTTACTTTTTTTTTTTGAAAACGAGGAGACAAGGAAATCGTTACAAGCTTCCCCCCGTTACTTAAGCCACTTAGGCGTTTTTTTAACTGCCGTGTTCGAGTTAAAAATCTTTTTTTGTCGGGTGACACGCACCTTCGATGGACGATTATTTTGTAATTAAGGGGGTAAATGAAATGTAATGCGATACCCACTCGAAACAAAAAAAAATAAAGGTTCTTTTTATAAATTCCATCGGAATCCGATAAAAAAAAATTGTTAAAAATAAATCATGCGTCAGTCATTTTCTAGTAGAAAAGGTGTTACTGTTTCAATTTAAAACGTGAACACGATATTTCCAACTGTTGCACTTATTACGTTTTAACTCAAATTACCCTTTGACAGACTCGTTTCAATGAATGGGAAAATCTAGTGACTAATTATAATTGGTCACAGGTAGACTGTCGTCACTTAATAAGTTTCGGCGGGTGCCGGGGGGATATTGACTCTAAAATACCCTATGTTTCATGTTGAATTCAATTTAGATTCCCTTGTACTAAAGTTTTCCTCTTTTAATTTTTTTTTTTTTTTTTTTTTTTTTACCCTTTGCTCAGACGAAGAGGGGCATTGTTTTAAGTTTGGATTTGATATCAAAATGCTGGGACACGTTTAAGGATACGTTGACTTCCCCTCTTCCCGAGAATATCAGGGAATCCAGTGCCGTTGCAGTGACCGTTATCACCATTCAAACCAAAACGTTTGCTTCTTAGATACGAAAAACCTGAAAACGATTCCGAAAAAAAACTTTTTATCTATTTATAAAATGGGAAATGGGCAACGAGTTTTGCGAGAAACAGCCATTGTAAAACCACGAGAAGAGGATTAACGGCAACTGATAAACGGACATTAAATTTTGTCGGGAAAAACCTCCTCATGCACCACCTTCCCCTTAATTAACGCCCCGTTTCGGATAAAAAGGAGACACGAAATCGTCTAAAGGATAACATTCGGTTTTAGGAAGCAAACATTTTTATAGCGCTGGCCTTCGACCCAGGGGGAGATATAATTAGGTAGAGGAGATAAACCGTGCGAGGGTCACACACAGGAAACTGACACATAAAACGGAAAAAGCAGGGTGGAGGGATACTTTTTTGCCTAGGCCCCCCGGAATTTCCTCTCTTAATTCAGCGATATATGTTCGAAACCGTAACCGGGAGAGGAAACCTTTTCCGACCCCATCAACCTTCTCCGATAATTATAATTTTATTCTTTTGTCATAATAAAAAAAAATTGCTCGGTTTAAAGAACGTCAGCAAGTTTTTTTTATTAAACCGAGTGGAGTAGGGGACTCGAGCTTTAGCACTGAAAAATCGAGAAAAATCGGAAAATTTCGAAACATTTTCATTTTGTCCCGATTGCAAGGCTTTACCCACATGACGCCAAAGCAAAAACCGCCCTCGTTCCACCGAAAAATTCCCAACTTCGACCGCATATACGATGAGGCATTATTCATTATTCTGCATGAATACACGTGAGTAGTAATAAACGCAGCAATATGCAAATCACATTAAGACGATATAAATTGGTATTCGTTCCGCAACATAAATTTCAACGGATATAAACAAGAGCGACCGAAAATCAAGGGGACCAAACTCCAAGGCATTGCAAATTCCATCCTTTCCTCCCTCTCCCCAAAAACATTTTTATAAATTAAAATAGCGAAAAAGTCCCTTCCCCCCCCCCCCCCCCCAAGGAAGAACCCGGAAAAAGAAAAAGAATAAGGGAACAGAGAAGGGTCTCTTATCGTAAAATCAAATTTCCCATTCGTGTCCTAAATATTAAGTTATTACAATGAGCCCTTAAAACCTAAAGTAAACATGAATATAAAATGCGGGACGCACGCACTCTTTCGGTTTAAAAATAAATTCTTATGAATTCAACGATTTTCCCCTTCGTTGAAAAAAAAAATCAGCGATCACGAAAAAAAAATTCTCAACTGCATAAAATAAAAAATAAACTCGGACCGCCCAAACGACAAATCATCCTCGTGTGACAATTTAAGATGCAAGATATTTACATAACAATGGTCGCTTTATCGAAGGAGTTAATAACAACCTGAAAAGGTTTGGAGGAACCGAGGACAAAATCCTAGGACATCGAAAGCGAAACGCGTGCGGGATGGAAATTTTAAGAAAACGGCGGACTCGTGAAATAATTCAAATACGAAAATCAAAGGTAGATCGTTCATCATAAACACGAAATCACGTGACTATCTAATTGTTTCCTAATGATAGGTTACTTAGAGGTGTCGGTAACATACGCTGAGGGACATTACATTTGCTTAACCTTCCCGCTCGGGGATTTTCTTATAAAAACTCTTTAAAATATATTTAAGCCCTCATTTTTCTTATTTATTTTTCTTCTTCTTCATTTTTTTTATATGTTAATTCACACGATAATGAACCCCCCTTTTTCTTTTTTTAATTAAAAAGGAATGTTTCGTGAAATCGGATGTGGCTATGAAAAAGACTTTTATTAAAAATTATTGTTCAATTGAAAATGCAAGGGGGACCGCCTACCTGGAGGTTACTCCTATATTTAAATTTAATTTGCTCGGATATCCACCCAAAAAGCTGCGATGTCGCTTTAAAATCGTTCAAAATCACCCAAACTGGGCCAGTAGGCCGATCTGATAAATCATCCCTGGAAATTGATGCAGGGACACTTAGTTACCACTAAGCCAATATCATTTACATTAAAATCCAGGCGGTTGCCTGTCCGACAGAAACCTTTAAAGAGTCTCCGAAAATTGGGAAAAATGGCGTTGTTTTGAGGTTTGCACATTTTCACCAATTTTCAGCGCCTAACTTAGGACCCCAAAATATTTAATATATTTTTGCGTTTGAATGTTCCAGAGCTCCAACAAAGAGTCATTTAAATATGGTAGCTCTTTAGAAGGCGAAGGAGTCGGCAAATCAAGGGCGAGGGGGGGGGGGAGGGGGGAAGAGTTCATAAAATACTGGCTCTTGATTGTTCGGTTTCTAGTGAAATTACAAAAAAATATCATGAAAATATTAGGGGCCAAAGAAGCATTCCGTCAGCATAATTTTGGCGGTTTTTGACCCCCCCCCCTTCGAAATTCAACTCGAATCCTTTCGATTTAAAAAATTATTTGCCTGGTTGACGAACAAAAAATAATATAATTTTTTGGCGGAGGGGGTGATACTATGATGAATGCTGAATTGGCAAAAGAAAATGGTCAAAAAAAAAAAAAAAAAGACATCGCATTTAAATGGCTCCCTGTAGTTTTTAATTTTGTTGCGGTTGTTTCTATTGTTTTTTTTTATTTATATAGCCTGATAATTCGCTTCAATCGATGATCTCAGCTGGGCTATCAGTTAAATGATGTAGTTAGTTTGTAATTTGTTAGTAGTTAAAGAACCGTAAGATAACCTAATCCGGTCACTTTAACGTGTAATGGCCTATATTCAACTCCCTGATGAAGATGTATGTTAAATTTTCATTAAAACTCGTTGCCGCAAAAAAGATTTTTAATTAATGAACGCAATTCCATTTCAGGTGCTGTTTGCAGTCCTCAAAAATTGCTGCACCTTTTCCCTTTTCTCCCTTCCTCTCATCTTAAAATTTTTATGATCTCATTTTCGTAATTTCCATGACTGTAAAAAAAAGAGGTTGATATAAATCACCAAGCGTAATTAATAAACAAATCGTAATAATTCTCCATCGAGACGAAGGAAGTCAAGCATGAGATTGGGGAAATACCGGGCAGGGAAAATATAGAAACTCGCTGAATGAGCATTTGACAAAAAAAAACCCTTTTCTTTTTTAATATGCATCCCCCGTGTTAGGAAGGAGAAATAAAAAGGTAAATGAAAAAAAAAAAAAAATCATGCAAAAGTCAAAGCTTTACCTCTAGGCTAACTATAGTTTACGGTCGTAAAAACCGTAATAAATTGGCGATGGCTTTCCTTTTTGGCGCGACAGAAAATTACCTATTTTTTTCGGGTTTAAGAACTAATCCGGAAATGATGAAATTTCGTGACGTTTCTTTTTTGGGATGTTATCCCTGATGATAATTTGAAAAAATTTTTCTTTCTTTTTAGTCTCGATGTTTAATCCGAGGATTACCATTTCCGTTATGGGAATCGTGTTCGTGGGCCGTTAAAAGAAACATCGAATTAAACCTCCGCGGCATTTAACATACTTTCAGGGTCAGATTATTACTTTTATCATCCAATTTTTTTTTTTCTTCTTTCTTCTTTTTCTTTTCTTCTCTTCTTGACGCGCCGTCAGGAGGAATGAACGTTCTCCCGCGAACGCGTTCAAGTAATCGTGTTACGTGGTACATAAATCAATTGCGGCGAGAGCAATATCGCCTTCCGCCTCTGTTGTGCTCCGGTTTTAAGGCCCTTGTTTCATTATCGTCCTCTTCTTCACCTTTCACTTCGGAAATAAATAGCAGGCGACAACCCACAGCCGAACCGGCGAAATTATGCGCTCGATATAATCTCGGGGATAGAAAACGAAGGAAAGATGTAACATCCAGTTTTTATCTCTTTTTCGGTCCCGCTGCATTTCGAAACACGGAGCGAAATTCCTTTTTTGTTTCCGAACAAATTGGCCTCTTTGTAATGGGATCATCTCCCCCTAGTCCTCGAAAATGTGTGGAGACGTCCTTTTGTTCTTTTCTTTTCTTCTCTTCTTGACGCGCCGTCAGGAGGAATGAACGTTCTCCCGCGAACGCGTTCAAGTAATCGTGTTACGTGGTACATAAATCAATTGCGGCGAGAGCAATATCGCCTTCCGCCTCTGTTGTGCTCCGGTTTTAAGGCCCTTGTTTCATTATCGTCCTCTTCTTCACCTTTCACTTCGGAAATAAATAGCAGGCGACAACCCACAGCCGAACCGGCGAAATTATGCGCTCGATATAATCTCGGGGATAGAAAACGAAGGAAAGATGTAACATCCAGTTTTTATCTCTTTTTCGGTCCCGCTGCATTTCGAAACCGGAGCGAAATTCCTTTTTTGTTTCCGAACAAATTGGCCTCTTTGTAATGGGATCATCTCCCCCTAGTCCTCGAAAATGTGTGGAGACGTCCTTTTGTTCTTTTCTGTTTCTTTCCTTTTTTTATATGAAAAAATCCTTTAAAAAAGACTGGGAGCGTTTAAAAAAAGATTTTCTATTTGTTTTCGGCGAGAAGAAGACAAGAGAGACCCACCCTTTAACTTTCCCATTAAAAGCGTTAATGTCACATTATGAGAGAATATTAAATTTCACGGTAACACGATATATTCCACGTGTGTGCGTGTGTATTTTGTATGCACAAATTAATCGAAACGTTAATGGCAAAGCGCAGAGTCCGTCTCCTTGTCAGTTATTATTCAGACAATTTATGCTAAACTTTAATGCTCTTGTCAAATGACACAAAATACAGCCAACGTAGAATGACAAACAGACTAACGCCCAGAAATAAAGAAAAATATTTTACGGCAAAATTTTCAGATTTTCGTTCCGAACCGGAACGAAAAATCGTTGAAAAAAATTGTCAGAAAAATAATTAGCATTAAAAAACGCAAGAATGCAAATTAATTTTATTTTTAAAAATCGAAACCCCAACCATGGACGGAACAAGACCTATGCATTCGCTTTTTGGAAACAGCTCCGACTAAGCCGAAACTTGATTTAAAAACCCTTAAGTTGAACCCGAACCCTCTGAGACATAAAAGTTATGAAAAGCCCGTGAAGCCTCGATTTTTGCGATTCAAAGGCTGACTATTCCGCGATGTTCACATCTCCATTCCTCATTCCGTTAACGGTAAAACAAGCAAAGAGACATTCAATTCAATAAAAAAAAAGGGTGGCGCAAACGAAAAAGTGTTTTTTTTCCTTTAGTATCAGAATCAAAAAGTTTTTGAAAAGCGATAAAAGATAGTAAGAAAAAGATGGCTGTAGAACGAACAAAAAAAAAAAGAGAGAAGACTTAGATTCCTCCATTCGAAAAGAAATAACAGAGAAGCGACATTGATTTTGCTTTCTTTTGAAAAGCCTCCCGATAGACTTAGAGCACTCAAAATAGCCGAGATATAATACGCTGTCGGGACTTTACTATTTTTTGCTAACCCGTCGTTTTTGCTCCTTTACGAAAAAAAAAACCTTTTTTTTAGACCTTTCTAGGCGAAAGGGGGAAAATAAAAGGCGCCGGTGATTCAATCCCTAAGTCGACGAGAAACCCATTTTCGTTCGGTTTTCTTTTTTTAAGAAAAAAAAAAAAGGGAATCCAGATGCGAAAAGCGACCCGGAAATCGACTAACGAAGATGTAAAGGTACTCGGCGAAAGTAGGGCCAGACGTGTTTTATCGCAGGGCAAAAAAAAGCATTCCTACAGGAAGTAAATTCTAATTCCCAAAGAAGAATCGCGGGACTTAACTTGTGCATATTTTATAAATCCGAGTCGGCCCCGGTCAAGTAGTGGCTCAAACATAATCTTAATGCTTTCGGGTCTTTATCGGTTGATTTACACTCCGAAAAAAAAGTTGAAAATCGTCTTCCCCTGTCTTTCGCTTAAGCGGTTCCTTTCCGGTTATAAAATTTATGAATCGAGGCCGCAAATAAAGACTTTTTTTTCCCTCCCTCCTTTCGTCCTTCTTATTTTCAACGATAAAAATTTAAACGAGTCGTCATTCCAGAATTTCCGGATCGGAAAAATTTGCCAGAACGAAAAACTTCCGGGGGAGAGAACGAGAGAGGGAAAGGCAAAAGCTCGTTCGAGCTTATCGAGTTTAAAGATGTGATCCCGGCGTAAAAAAGAAAAAGAAAAGAAAACGAGAGGACTAATGTTTTGGAGTGGTTTAAAATATATGACAATTTAAATCCTCCTTTCTCGTTAGCAGAATAAATTAAGAAAATAAATACTACTCATCCGACTGCGTTTTCACCGACCGACTTTTCCCCGAGACTTTTCTTCTTTTACATTTCCTATATTTTCTTCGGGAACTTGCAATTAACTTGATGAATAAATGATTCCCGAGATGGTTGAGTTATACTCGACGTTTATTGTCAGATGCAAGCTCGCTTTGATTAAAATAAAAAAAAAAGGAAAAAAAAAGAAGAGAAGCGAAGCGGATCAAACGATAAATTAATTCATTACAAGAGTTTCACGACCCTTTTTTTTTATTTTCAGAACTTTTTTTTTGCTTTTATTATGAATCAAGTTCGAAAAAGAGGCGAATTGAAGATGCCGGGAATACGACGGAAAATTGGAAACTATGTCAAAAGGTTAATATTGCTATATATATTTTTTTTTTTGCGATTTTGTTTGTCAAAGCGTAAAAAGTTCAGAAAGCTTCTATGCAGTCTTTATCTATCTCGGTCCCGTTTATTTGTTTAACTTTTTATTTCATTTTATCGTTCTCGTCTTTTGTTACGGCAGTAATTAATTCCATACGAAAGGTTTTTTAAAATGACTCTACGAGTCAGGTAATAATAAATTAAAAATAAACATATACTTTGTACTTTTTTTCTTTTTTCATTCATTCAATTTTATTTTTTTCCAGGGCTTGCAAATCTGAAAAACTCACAATTTTTTAAAAGCTCTGGTTTGGGTTCGAGTTATTCAAAAACGGTCTCGTGGTTCGGTTTGAAAATTTTGGAAGACTGAGGCCTTGCGGAATAATGGGTATCTCACAGGCCACTAGTTAGTTTTCTTCTTTTTGTCACTCGCTACTAGAAAGCTCGCTCATCTAGTATAATAAAAAGGAAAAGCGTATATTTCTTTGTTTCCCTTTTTGTGGAAGGCGCCCATGCAGGCATCGAACCCATTTCGCCCAGAAAAATTAGTGACTTTTAGTGACCTGACGGAAGGAATCTAGTAACTTAAAATAAGTACATTCAAAATTTTTTTAACGTTTTAGGCGGTGGTTACATTGCCCGTGTTATTTATCAACAAACAGTTTCGAGCAGATGACAATTTTTGAAAGTCGTGAGTAATTACATTCCTTATCATTTTTATCAATTTTTCCTAAAAATGTTGGTTCCTAAAATTTTTAGCCTAACCATTTTTTTCCTAATTTTCAATTTTCATAACATTTTTTAATCCTTAAATAAAATTTCCTAAAATGAATATTTGTCCTAATTTTTTAAATCCCTAAAGGGGTTTTAGGAAATTTTATTTTCTTTTTAGGAAATTTAATTTCAGGAATCAAAAAATTTTAGGAAAATTAAAAATTAGAAAAAAAAAATAGTTGGGAGAACAATTTTAGGAACTAAAATTTTTATAAAAAATGGATTAGGAATTTATTATTTTTTTTTAAAGAAAAATGGTGCGGAATCTTCACAACTTTACATAAAATTATTGTTAAAGATGGCGTTTTAGTGAAAAGACCTTTCCTTGAGCAACTTCGAATCTTGAATAGACATTTTTTAATGCAGGAAATTTTTTTAAATCCACCAGTTCATAAAAAAAGTGACTTTTAATGACCTTTCACAAAAAAGTGACTAGTTCGATGCCTGCTCATGAAAACGGAGGCCGTTTTAGATTCCGAGATCATGTGACTACCACCATCTTGGAATGTCCAAGAAGTCGGCTGCCACCCTGGACGATGCACATGGCACCCTCAGCAAGACAGTAAAATGGTTTTGGCGGCAGACGCCACAAAGTGAGACACACAGAGATGGACTTCGAAAACGGAATGAAAGGAGATCGACAGATGACCTAATCTTCTCCATTTATGCTACCGACCACCCAAATCTCTTGACTCGACGAACGTGTGAGCTCGTAAACTAAACACAAAAGTTCAGCGAGTTTACTAAGAGATGAATCAGTCAGTACTCTACCCGTCAGTACTAATTTACTTCACCCCCATCCGGGACTACCTCTTGATTGCTTGCGAATACAGCTGCACCCACATCCAATTTTTCGCTCTCAGGTCGTATTAACTTGATTAAATTCGAAACGGCATTTTTCCTCCCAATTTGAAATGAGTCACAATAAGTATCCAACATCCCATGTTTGCTATTTTCGCAATGTTACAAAAAAAAAAAAAAAAAAAAAAATACTCGAGGGGTTTTATATTGCCAATTCGAAACGGTCGATTCCATCGCTTATAACCCCCTTGTGGATATTGATAATTATTCCATCTTGCGTCCAAGTTTATTCATTCGTGATCCCCGGCTTCATTCATTCACTTATATATATTTTTTCCGAATGTTTTTCATCAAAAACCCATGAAAATGTATATTGCTGACTGGTACGTGACGCATGCAACATATGGACCTTCCCATCCGGCGACACGCTTCCCGAGCATCATGCAACATCCATTGAACCGGGTCGGGAAAAATACGACAAAAAAAAAGAAAGACAAACCCGTTTTGAATTAAATATTTTTGGCGAAAAAAAGCTCCATTTACCAAATAACGCATTTCCTATTCAATTAACTTAGCCTCGGAAAACTCTTATCCTCATTTCCTCGTTCCCCGAAATTATTTAATTCGGCTTTTCTCTAAACTCCGTTACCGAAAACCGTGCCACAAAATGGGATTTCCATCATTTTTAATTAGTAATTAGTGTTTACGTTTTTTGCTGAAAATCAAATTTTATGATCGTTTGTTAATTATCAACGGCTTTTGTTTGACTTTTTTTTTTCATCGCTTTTTTGCCTTCCTAAAATAGTGAATTTATCTTTCGGAAAATCTGGACGAAAACGTGCCGGGATGCATATCACGTTTCAAGAACGCGGGAACTTTCTTTGTCATCGTTATTCAAAGCTGCCCCTAAGATATCGATAATCGAATTTCTCCGCCCCCTTTTGGTAAGAAAATGTCCACTTATTTCTCGCTTAAAACTTGCCTCGGCCTAAGCATCACATAAAATTATATTATCTTGTCAAAGTAAAAGCTAAAATTTGAATTTCAAAAGCTTCTCTTGACATGGAAACCCTTCCTTTGTCTAACCAGAGCTAATATTTACAGTCTTAATTTGAATCCAACTTCTTATTTACATTAAAACGTGTTGTTTTCTATTGTGTCGGGATGGTTTTTGGTTATAGGTTAAACTCGAGTCGGAACCCGGAGAAATTCCGTCCCCGTGAGTTTTTTTCCCCCTCCACCTACGTAAAAAAGGAAAAAAGTCACATTATAAAAAACCCCTCTTTTGAATGTCTTTCCTTCCACTTTTAAAATGAGAAATCTCGAGTCGGGATTTTTTTTTTCTTTTTCGTTTTCCTTTCCTTTCCTTTTCTAGTCTGAGAGGTGTCAGATAAAATAGTTAACTCAAGGGATCGCTTGTGAAAGGGTCAAAAGTTTGGAAGGAATTTAATAAAAAGTTAGTCACAAGTCACGAGAGATCAACTTGGGTAGAGTTTTCCCTGGCAAACACAACTGTGACCAAATTATAAAACTGAAAGCTTTTTCGAAAGATCGCGTAGCTTCATCACATTATAGTACTACCGACGCATTTTTTGTTTCTTCGGACTTTGATTTTTAATGGGAGGGGGTCAAAGAGTCCGGTATAAATTCTCAAACCTAAACGACCGAAAAAATGTAATCCCAACAAATGACCATGGTTGGTAGTAATCTTTGAGATTTTGGAATTCTGAACGACACTGGAGGTCAAAAATTGCCCCCCTTTGCGGTAATTTCACCCCAACGCTCTCTTAAGTCACGAGTAATGATTAGGGCGGGCCGAAAGAAGCGAATTTTTGAATTTGAAAACGCCTGATATGGGAATCGATAACTTTTTATAATATTACAAACCCAAATTTTTTTCAGATTTTTTAAACGACATTTTGAGGTGGCGCAATGGCCTTGAAATTTTTAAAAAGCTCATTTGAGGACCGAAAATGAAATTTTTTTTTTTGCATAAAAGACCATCGTTTCCTATCGGAAATTTTGCGTAGATTTTCGAATTTGAAGTCAAAAATTATTTTTGGTGCACAGTTTTTGAACCACATGCCGGATTCCAAAATTCTGAAAATCTTGTTATGGCATTCTGTCTGGGGCTCAAAAACCGTGCACCAAAACTAATTTTTGACTTCAAATTCGTAATCTACGCAAAATTCCCGATAGGAAACGACGATCTTTTATGCGAAAAAAAATTTTATTTTTGGTCCTCAAATAGCTATTTGAAAATTTCAAGGCCATTGCGCCACCTCAAAATGTCGTTTAAAAAATCTGAAAAAAATTAGGGTTAATAATATTATAAAAAGGCATCGATTCCCATATCAGGAATTTTCAAGTTCAAAAATTTGCATTTTTCGACCCACCCTAGTAATGATTTTTTAAAAATCAATTAATTGTCAACTTTCTTCAGGTGTAAATTTTTTCCAGATTTGTTTTTGCACCATGTTGTCTAAAGCTTTTTAATTATTTTAAAAACAAACGCCGAGCTTTTGTTTTTCGATCTCCCGGACACCTCTTTTGAAATCCAGCTCCCGGAAATAAATAATGAGCATTTCCGGCGTTTAAAACGAATTTGGATCCCTGCCAATGATATGACAAGGTAATTAACACTCCTCTTCCGAATAAAAACACAATCCTTTGATTAAGATTTGTTTTCGTGTTATTTTTCTCTCTTTAAAATAAAAAAAAAAAAAAGCTCGCTCCCCCGCTTTTTATTTTATTGTTACGATTTGTATTGCGGTCGAATTTCACTTTGAAAAAAACAAAGTAACGCTTATTCCGCTGCAAGCTGCTCCCTCCTACTCAAATATAATTGAATGCATGGAAACTTTTGCTCGAAATCCTCTTTATAGAATCCTAGTCTAAAGCCGATTACGAATCAAAAGTACCGTATTTTATGTATTTTCACCGAAAATATAATTCCGTTGGAAGGAAAGAGAGAAACGAGTTTCCGACAAGAAGATAAAAACAATGCAAAGCCTTATCCTTTTCATATCCGGAACCTGAGAATCCTTATGCTGCTAGGAAAAAGGTTCAATATTTCGTTACATCTAAAAAGGTTAATAAGATGTTGCTCCAAATTTGAATTTCAGGCCGATGAAAATTTTTGGTCCTCGGACTAAACGTGAGCACATGGTCAAAATAATCTCGATCGAAAACAAATTCGTAATGAACGAGGTTTGCAATTGACTACATTCTCTATTCAAGTGCTAATCAGACTAAATGAATTAATTAATTAATTAAATCGCATTTCATTAAACTTTGAAAAAATTTCAAAAGAAAAAAAGAAAAATCTATCGCTTCACAGTGTTTAATTTCCTGTGGAAAATTAAAAACTTAATTTTTCAAATACTTTTTCCTCGTTAGACTTTTTTTTGTGTTAAATATATTTTTCCTCCCGAAATGCCATCCTTACATCGTAAACTACCCGCAACAAAAGAAGGAATTAATTAAAAAGTCAGCAAAAAAACTTGGAATCTGACATGACTTTCGAACTTTTTTTTTTCTTTTACTAAAAAAAATGACATTTAAAGGGTTTGCTTTTACTTCCGTTTTTTTTTCGTTTGAACAATAGGACTAAAGAAAAAAAAATTAATTGGAGGATATGAAATGACAGAGCCACAGTAGGATTACAAAAACCTCGGGAGTAGTCGTACACTTCAATAAAATGCTGCAGAGAAAAACAGTCGAGGTTTGTTTTCTAACAAGCTTCCGGGGGTTTTTATTTCCTAAAAAAGAAAAAAAAAAAAAAAAAAAAAAAGCATAAAAAAAAGGTCCATGGTTACGTGGACGTCATTAAACAAGGAAGTAATGGAAGTGGTAAATACGTTTAAATACCAGGACGGCACGTTTTTCCTTCTCTCTTCCCGAGCATTAGCTTGAATACAAACTATCTCATAATTTCAATAATATCGAAAAATGAAAAAGCGTTTCGGTTTTCCAGGGGATTTCGAGTTCCCCGGCTAAATGAAAACATTCTATTTTATCATTTTCCACTCTATTGTTTAATAAAAGGAAAAGGGTGTCTGAAAACTGCAGCAGCCCAAAAATATTTTTCATTACATTTTTTTAAGATGTTAAAAAAAATATCTTGACGGCATGTATAACCGGTGTTCCCAGGGCACTAGGCGAACTTAGGGTGTGGCTTCCTTACTCCTTTAAAGTGAGCACCATTCCTCAGGGAGTGAGGCTAGTGGAGGGAAGCAGTAGCCACTAGTACAGAAATGAGGCGTCCGGAAAATATTTCCGGCAGCGGTCCACTTCCTGGTCCTCTTCAGGCTCTTCCAGGAAGCCTCGAGGGAGCACCCCCCCCCCCCCCCTTCGCAACTTGAATAGGGATACGAAGGGCTACTGATTGGACTTTGACGCCTTGCGCTACGGAACGGATTGTTGAGAATAGGAGCCCTTTAACTTTTCCTTCGTTCTTCTTCGTCTTTACGTTAATTAATTACTTCTATTTTAAATTAATAAAAATAAACTTCTGTTTATCTTTTAATGGTTTGTTTTGTGTTTAATTTGCCCTCTTTTTTCTACTCCTACCTTAAGGCCTCCGCTAAAGTAAGAAAGTCAGTAAATTCCCCTTTAACAAAGCAACTTCACTTTTGACATTTTACTCATGAAATCGTTCGCGTCATTTGCGACTTTTTTAATCCTAAAAAAAATTACAAAGAATACGAGAATAAAAGGGAATATTGCAACGGACAGGAAGGGAGAGCGGACAAAAATAAAAAAAAGATTTAAAAAAATCAAAGCGGTAAGAGGACCGTAAAATTTTACGAGATTTCGAGTTCGTGGAAATTAAGGAAATTACGTTGATTCTAATCAGATGGTTTGCTATCAAAAGTAACCCACCTGGGGTTTTTGGAATATCAACATTTTCGTTCCTTGTGCACTATCCGCAAATGTTGATCGAAGTGCTTCGGGGATCTTTCGGCATTAAAGACCAATAGGTAGGGAGGGGGGGTCGTAAATAAATGAAAACCTTCTGTAAAGCCTTTCAAATATCAAAACCCCCCCACCGTTTCCCGCAAGAGATAAAATCTCTAAACTGCCCCCGAAAAAGCAAGAAAATAAACAAAATGAGGATTATTAAATGAAACTAAACAAAATATAAAATGTAAAATAGTTCGGGCGCGATTACTTCCATTAGACGAAGGTAAACAAAATTTAAAGTAACAAACGTTATCCCGAAAACCAATTTTAGTGTACAGGCGTATTAAAACTTCGTTTGTTTCCAGAGCGAACGTCCGAAGCTCTTTGACATGATAATGAGTGCTGGGGGATTTTCCCAAAACGGCAGAATATTGCAGCAGAGCAAAAGATAAGAGCAACTGGTGGGGAATCATTTTTACCCGAGGAACGGGACTAGATTGTAAAGACAAAAAATTTTTAAGCAAGACGATCGAATTAGCCACGAAAGTAACCGATAAAAATTTAAATCAGCAAAGCAGCGGAGAATGGAGTTCCTAAGTAATTCCAACGGATCTGTGATTTGAAAATAATCTGAACATTCAAGTTTGTGATCAATGAATTTTTATATTACTCCAAAATTCTCGATGACTACCCTTAGATGCTTGTCATGTAATTGGAGCAGATATCATTCCGAGCAATTAAAATATATTCGACATAATAGCGATTCTGGAAATCAAAGTGAAATCTCGCCTAATGGTCGTGGATCCGTTAAAGATCAAAGATAAATGCGGAAGTCTGGTCATTAAAGCCCATTATATTTTTTTCTCTTGTCCAAAGTCGATCTAATGGAAAGACTTGCGTTGGGAATCCCTGACCTCCAAGACCGAGTGACCGACGAAACTTGAAAGACCCCCGTAAACCGCAACCGTAATAAGTCACTAAGTAATTGAAGACGGCGAAAGTAGGCGCGTATCAAAGGTCAAAGAAGGGAACGTTAATAATTGAGAATTGCAGGTTTCAGATGTGAAACTCACTGCATGGTGTCATAGAATTCAAATGAACCGGGGGAAAACTTTTCCAAAATTTGTTAAATATTAAAAAGCTTCCGCCATCCATTGGGGAAACCTCTTCTGTTGTGTTTGCGACATACAATTTACCAAGTTTTCCTCGCTTTTTCCTCTTTTTCGATTTTCGTATACGCATAAATTTTTTCTTTTTTTCTTTTTTGCAGAATTTTCGCATCGAAATGTTTATAACTCGATTAATCGTCTCGGTGGCTTGCTTTTAAAAGAAAAAAAAAAACTGAATGCGGATTTTTCCTCAAGACGAGACGTCTCGATACGACATTTTTATCGTTGTCTTCCTGTAGAATTGACGAATTACAGGGCACTAATGGAATTCGGTCGTAAAAGACTTAAACGCAGACTGATGGTGACAAATGTAAAAGCTATTTTGAGTTTTTACGGCGAAGATAACATTCTCTTTTGTTTTCGTTTTCTCCCCCTGCTCCGGATTCTTTCCTTATTAAATTTTTTTTTTTCTTCTTCAAGAGAAAAAAGCTCGCATGGGTCATTCTTCTGAAAGTGTTAAATTTCAAATGAGGGTTTTTCAAAAAAATAAATGTAGTCCTATCATTAATACTCCTTGGAGTTATTTGGGAATACCCAAGGAACATAAACTCCAATGATTTGAGCAAAACTCAAAAACTTTTTCCTGCTGGAGTTCCCGTATGAATGTGCCATTAGAATGGACCGATATTACATTCGCACTATAAGACATAAAAAGTTAAAAGAAAATCTAAATAATGACAAATCCGTTCTGTTGAATTTACGGTTTGATGCAATGTTCTTTTAATCCCAGAAAAGAAAAATCCTAAAATCAAGACCGTTTAAAAAATATTACCCATGGACCGACATTACATTTAAGTTATAGTAAATGGCATTACCTTACAATTTTGAATTTACATACAGTTTGTATATAATTTATACATAAAATTTCCATAAAAAAAACCCAAGTCCTTTACCTTAACCCGTTTTTTCCTTTTTTAACATCTAAAATCTCACCGAAATCCTCATGTAATTTTGAACAACCTTTATCATTTTTAAAGGATTACAAAAAGTTATTGAGATTGAGCAGTTAATCTTTCTTAAAAAGTTATTTTGACAAGAGAAAATCACCGGTGACAAAAAGTTAACACTTTCAGAAGAATGGCCCTTTTCCTTTGGAATACAATTTGCAGATTAAAAAAAAAACGCCATTAAAATTTTGTTAGTGAAAATTGGAGGGTCAATATAAAAAAAAGTGGAGCGTTTGTCTTTTCGTCGGTTTAAAAAGGTTTTCGGATCTTGAGTCGAAACCGTTAATCTTGTGTACATTTTGAAGGATTTGTATCCTAAAGTCAAGAGAATGCTTCTGTCCTTTTATTAATCCCAGGAGATGATTTTCCAGGCTATACTCGCCTGCCTAGGAAAAGACTTTAGAGCTTTATCTACCGCAGCGAAAGTGACGTTGATTTAGAGCTAAATCATTTTATATATGGGTTTCGTCTATTCCAGGGAACCGGAAATAAACTGCCATCAGGGTCTCGGGGAATGAAAAATGCGCACGTCCATCCTATTCTTTTTTCCGCATATCCATTAATCACTTTCTCTTTTCCGAAGAGGAGAAGCAAGGGAGAGCACCCCGGTTTTTTCGATAAAAAGCCCGACGCTTCGATTTTTAAGCCTATTGTTCGACTCTTAAAATTTTAATTAACTTAAATTAACCCTAATTAGTTTTTTTAAAAATAAAACTCGATTAAAAGCAGTTCAAAAGGTCGATTAGCAGTCTGATAAGACAGTCTTGTATTCCTTTAATCTTGTTTTATGATTAGCGCATTGAAGGAGGGGTAGAGGGCACAGACGGAGCGAAAAATCGTATGGGGTGAAAGGGGTTGCTCGACCGACGGAGATGGAAGTCCTTTGATGGATCACAAATAAACGCTGTCAGTCTGAGCCAGAAGCAAAGATATCAGAAGCGACGTGTCGAGCGAAATGAACATGTTGCTCGAATGGACGAAACTCGACTAGACACAAGAGCATCCAGCATCAACTAAATCATGATGCAGTAGCATCAGTTATATCCTTCACCTTTTTCCTGCATCACTGGATGTAATCCAGACGTTTTAATGCCTAATTCAGACGCTGTTATCTTTCCAACGACCTTTCCTTTTAATAGTAGTTGATCATCAAGCTTACCTAAAAATAGAAAAAACGAAACAATATTAAAATACGGTAATAACAAATGTGCAGTAAGACTTTTCAAACAAAAATTATTTATAAAAGAAAAAAGAAATTTGTGTCTAGGAGGAATTTTTCACCTCAAGGTAAATCTGCTACGGGCCTGCCGGCTGCCTTCCTGGTAAATGACGACCAGAATATTTCCCTTCAACCCCTCTTCCTTTTAAAATAAATTAACTAATTCGAGAATGGCCACCATTTCACCACGACAGCAGCCGTGAGCTCTCTAGCGGATTTATTTTTCTGTAAAAATTTTCATTAATATGGACAAGGTTTAAAAGAATTACGGCTCCCGAAACTTCAAGAATTTTAATCATTGCAGGATTTCTTTTCCTGGGAGTGAGTGGTGAGTGGCACTTTCTCCGCATAACCAATTATCCATTCTTCCAAGAACGATAACCCTACTAATTGATTTTTCTTTTTCTAGTACACGTCACTAAGTTCGCTTACTAGTTTTTTTTTAATACCCTTCATAAAATGCTCCTTAAGATAATTTCAATCTCTTATTTTAATGCTCATCTTATATTTTATTCAATAATAAGCTCTCGATATTTTTTCTGAATTTAAAAAAAAACGAATTGAGAGTAATTCCTCAAAAACAGCAGACAAACCTTTCGCTTCGTAAAATTTATATAACAGAACTCGGAAAAAAGAAGGAAAAAAAAAGTGTAATATTAATTTCAGCGCATTCAGCACTCTTCATCCATAAGAAAAAATTATTTCTGCTCTGCTTAATCCATTTTTAATGAAATCGGATTTCCTCCGGGTGGCAGATTAGGGGGAAACCCGAGCGGGCAGGGAGAAAAAAGGGAATCAAAAAAGGGAAGTCTCTGTCTCCGAAGAAAAAAAAAATAGACGCAAAAGTAATAACGACGTCTATTTTTATTTTCGTCGGTGGCAAAGTGCCGAGAGTCGCCCTCCCGCGAAGACAAAAAAAAAAAAAAAAAAAGTTCTTTTACAGGTGTTACGTTTTAAACGTTCTCGACGTAAGTCTTTCGGCCTGAAAGAGTTAATTAGGATTCGTTTAATAATTCAATCGCGAGAGTGAAAGGGCAAAGAGGTGAATATCCATTAATTAACCTCGAGCAAAACGCAGGGGAAAGGAAAATTAATTATTTAACGAAACGGAAAAATCGATGGTAATAAGAAATCGCTCCGAAAGAAAATTTTATACATTTTTTTTTCTTTTCTTTGTGACTGGATAATCTTCTCGCATTAGGTATGCACATACTCTGCAACAACTTTCTTCGCTAAGTTAACAACTTTCAAAAGAGATCTCGCAAGAGATTTCCCTTATCTTCCTTTCTGCCCTTTTCCCTTTTCTGAATTTCATATGCCGTCTGCTTGAATTTTTTTCTCCCCTTCTCCTTTTGACCACATCAAAGAATGACCGGCGTTTAAGAAAAAAAAAAAAACACTTTCAATTTTGTGTAAGAATTTTTTTTTTCGGGGGGATCCCGCAACTCGTGGAAAGTTTAAGTCAGATTCGTATTCGTTACAGCTTGATGTCGAAAAAAATAAATAAATAAATAAATAAAAGTTTAATAAAAATATATAAAAAAAAGAAAGCCGATAAAATGGAGATTTGTTTTTTCCCGGTTTTAAATTTCCATTTTAAAACGGAAATATTTATCATCAATAGCGTTTTCGTTTAACATCATGCAAAAACCCAACTGAGACTACTCAATTTTCAGACTCGGGTTTTTTCCCCGGTGTGGCCTGTAGCCATCAGAAAAAAAAAGAAAGCAATTTTTTTTTTAATTCAGGAGCGAAAGAAGTAGGAAAATGAAAAATTTAAAAGGCGTGTGTTGCCAGATTTTTGAGAAATGCTGAAATGAAGTTCAAAAAATTCCAAGCAAGATCTTTTCTCACAATCAAAAATTGAGGAGTATATTTCTACATTTCAAAGGCAAAGGAGTACTACTCATCGGATGGCCCAACTTAATAGGAAATGCAGAACTCTTCCGTCAGGATCGATAGTAAATACCCTGCTATTTTTTAGTTTCCATTTGAGAGCCCCGGAAACGATTTTCTTGAAAAGTTTTTTTACCGGGTGTTTTTATAGAAAAAAATATTGGCTGACAGGATTATCTAACATGCTAGGGAAAATGTTTGGAAATATTTACGAAATAACCTCAGAAAAAAAAATTAAAGTATCTCTCAGGAATAGCATTTCAAGATTGGCATGTTATATAACATATTAGAAAAACTACGGGAAAATGTTAGAAAATCATATAACAAGTTAGTTAACATGTTCGTCGTGAAATTGAGCTCTTCCCCATTCAGGTCAATATCGCAAAACGTTGTTTAGTGAATTCTAAGAAAATGTTTGACGTAAGATCGGGAAAAACTGCTGTACCCGAAACATTAAAAAAAAATCCAGATATTTCTTCCAGTTGTATCCTTTCGGCCCCGGTTAAAGGACTTCATTAACGGTTAAAATTTTATTCCTTTGCCCTGTTTCCGTTGTTGACTCCCCTCGTGTATAGTTTTGATTATCGCTTCGTTCCTCTTGCATTCCTTTCGAGGAGTTTTTCCTCTTCCCTTGTCATTCGCGACTCATTTATGATTCGGGTAAAAGGCAAGAGCGCGCATTTCCTTTTTGAACCTGCCAAACAGAAATTTGAATCGCGACTTAGCAAGAGCAATAGAAGCCAGTAACCGTGAAATTGAAATCGTAAAAACCCATAGTTTCCCATCGCTATGTTAACCTCTTACCAAGGAAATTCCTTGAGTTATAAAATTGAAAACGGCGTGTTTTCCGTGAGGATGAAGCCGCACTGCGTTTTTTTTTCCTCTTCCATCTTTTTTTTTTTTTCTCTCCCATAACCTAATCTGGTTACGAATTCGGGAGATTCGATTTTGAACCGATTCGATTCGTTTAAATGAGAAAAAATTTCCTTCACGCTTTTGTTCTTTTCACATTCGAATATGAAATATAAATGAAATAAATGAATTTCGTTTTTCCTTCTGCCTCGTCTCGGAAAAATTAATTCTAAGGAAATCATTTTTTTTTCTTCGCTTTTCCATTATTATAATTAATTAACCGAAAAAAAATCTGGTAGGAGTGCCCACCTACGCGATATTTTACCGTTTTAATCCTTTTAAAATTTTCCGCAATTAGGGGATGCTAATTATTAAACAAAAATATACGGTTTGGTTCGGTTTTTAGGGATTAAATGCCTGGGATTAGTTTACATTTTATACACTAAATCAGTGTCTTTCATTATTTTTTTTACTGGAAAAATTGGAAAGAGGTTTTCGGGAGTAAAAATACATTTTTCACCTCAGGATACATTGCACAAAAATAAACTCGCACCTACAATGCTGTGCTTCGAAACAAAGAAACGAGGGTGGTAGGAATCAAATATTTCCAGGAAGAGGAATGAATGAACATTTGGATAATTTTAGCGACTGATAAGCCGGAACTAGTAGCTTAGCATAGTTTCAGCTTTTGGCTTATGTCTTGCTTGATAAAATACAGATGCGCTCCTTTCGCTCTTTCACTTTGTGTTATTCTTCTTCGATATCATTTCCCCATTTGCCTTTAGATATTTTTATTACGAGTCAGTTTCATTCTTTTATCCTCATCCCCCTTATTTCGGATGCCCTTACTGTCTTGATATATTTATTTTTATTACTTAAAAGCTTCCATAATAAAAAAAAAAAAAAAAGGAAAGACGGTAACTAATAAACTTAATTGTCATTCGCTTCCTCGATCTTTCCCTCCCGACTTTCCATTTGTGGCGTCTCGGCGGAAAAATCATTCGACGGTTTATAATCGATAAAACGCTATATCTCCTTAACGACTGCTTAACATGTGAGGCTTTTAATAACCCTCCCTCATAACGTCAAATATGCAGGAAGTAAAACCAAAATTTCAAATTTTTTTTTTGGAATTGAATAACCGGATAAATGCGACGCTGCACTTTATACAAAAAACGGAGGGGGGAAGGGGAAAAAAGCAAATGCGGTCGGATAGTACAATTTACTGTTGGAGTAACGTCAGCAAAACGTGAATGATAAAGAGCCAGGGTCATTCTACAGTTATGCTTACATAAATCAGCCCATCATTCTTCATTTTCATTTTCCTTTTTATATTTCCCGAAAGCCGATTTTTATACTTAACCGAATGAACATGCACCGAGCCGATTATTAATCAGTGGAAGAGGCGATATCGTTTTTCATTTCCGTCACCACGGGTTTGATGATATTTTTTTTTTTAAGGCTTCTTGTCGATTTCAAGATTTTTTTCATTCTCTAAATTATACCGAAAATTCATTGATTTAAACCTTTTAATAAAAAACTGACGTCGCCATTATAAAATAACGCTCACCCTCCATCATGACGACGCAGTACGTCAGCAGCCCCCGAGTTAAGGAAAAGTACCACTTTGACCTTATCAACTCCCACATTTCGTCATGCAGTTAACCTGGTACGAGCTTAAAGTGACAACTCATTTAAATTTAATTGAAATCGGAATAGGAAGAATATCTTGTAATGGGAACCTTAAGCCTTTTTAGTTGAATCAAAATTAATCCTTGATCTGTTGCCATGGATACAGAAATTGTGGCTTTATCTTATTTCCATTATTACTCTCCCTCCTCCTCCCCTCGCGAAAGAGACTCGGATTAATCTTTCGATCATTGTCGAACCACCGCCACAAAAATTTGATGCACTTCAGGAATCGTCTTTAATTAATTTTCAATCTGCTTTTCCTCCACGATTTCCTCTTGTCCCGGTTTTTTGAACTGAACGAAAAAAAAAAAAGCCGGGGGAAGAGGGTTTCATTAATGCAAAATTACGTTTTCTGATACGGCTCCCCTGTATGTAGATATGGTAATTGTTTTAACCTAAATGTTTATATTTTAAAATCATCCCAGGCGATTAAAACGTTGTTTGAAAAGTTCTCCCAACTTTTGGAGGAGTTTCTAAGTTGTAAGCATACATCTCGATCGGCAACCTTTTAATTAATATTTTAATCGGAAATTAAGGGAAAAGGATTTATGCAAAATCGACTAAGCCAAGACTATCGATCATAATGCGAGTTACAATTAATGTTATCCTATAGCGGAGCTATCGACACATGAGAAGCGTGGATCAAGATCTTTGAAAATAAGGGTTCCAAAGATTTCGCCTGTGCTTTTCTTGAAGGAAAACCTGAATTTTTCATCACACGGTACTGAAAAGTCCACTTTTCAGTCCTAGTCAGTTTACTTACAGACTATTTTACGCCGTACCTTGTGATAAAAAATATCTTTCAATGCAAGAAATGCAAACGACTTGCCCGTCTCGACCTATTTAAGGCCCTCGCCTTCGGCTCGGGCTTAAAACTCGGTCTCGAAGGGCAATTTTGTCGTTTGTACTCCTTGTATTGAAAAATACTATTTCCTCACATTTTTAAAGGCTCTAGAAAAGCATTTGGTCCTTAAAAAATGTCTATGCTGCCAGCATCGTATAATTTATACGATTCTGTTTCATTCCGTTACCATAAACAGGGTGAGAGACCATTCAGCATTAATTTTCCAATTCTTGACCCTCCCCCTTTTCTTTTAACGGAGTCTTAACCTAGGCACCTTAAAATGCCTTCGCCTCCACATTTTCTTCGACCATCAACATCTGCAATGCAAGCAAGCAAAGGGCAACCTTAACACCTTCCTCTCAAAATTTTTTGATATATTTTTTATGTCCTCCATTTTTTAAACGGCCAAATGGAGCTTCCCCCATTTTCTTGGTTGGATTTCGGGCCCAAAAATTAGTAACGAAAAATTTCTCGCACCGACGTGGAGCTGCTTGCATAAACCAAATCGATTTAGGTGATGTTTTTGGATTTATTTCGTAAGAGCTAAAAAATTCGAATTCAGTTCAAAGGTATAAATCGATCTTACAAATTTTAAACGGGCAATGATTAAAAAGAAAAAAAAATTTCCCGGGTGCTTACTCATTCATTTTTCATTTCATCTACTATTTATAATTTAGAAGGCCGGATACAAGTGATTAAATAACTCTTGTTTGGATACGAAAAATGGATCGATAACTTTTTTTTTTCCTTTTCCTTTTTATCCGATTGTCAGTTTTTGAAATTTCTTTTTTATTTCTACCGCGCGTCAAAAAAGGTAAAGAACGTTCCAAAGCCGTCATTGACAAACATAAGACTTTTCGATAAGAAGGGGAGAGAGAAAAATTATTATTTTTTATTGTACGGAAATTAGATTGAAAGAATTTTTATGAGATGGGGAAGTCGTCAAGCATTCGGTAAAAAAAAAAAAAAATAAAATAAAATAAAATAAAATAAAATAAAAAATCGCTGTCTGTTATTTATTCTCTAGCAGAAACCAGCTTTTCTTTTCTTTTTTCTCAAAATTCTGATACATTTTTTTCCCTGAGAATTGTTTTCCTTTTTTTATTGCGTGGGAAATTTGTCGGGGAGAGGTCGTGAATCAAAACACCACAGAGATCCAGTGACATAATTTCCAGTTTGTCGATAAATTTATAGACGATCGGTTGTCGATCTACGTGTGGAGATATGCGATCCTTTCAATTATATAAACGGGAGGGGTGTTTTGATTTGTTGTCGAAACATCGGACTCTGAAGTCCGGTGTGTGGAAAATCCTCCTCCCGCTTTTGCTAAGTTAATAAATCCCAACCGGAGGAGTGCCAACGGGAGTGGGGCAATGGGAATCCCTACACACTCCAAAAACGACATAACAAGGGTTATCATACACAGACACTTCATATTTTTCTCTTAACTTGTTTCAATCCTTTTTTTTTTTCCATAATGTAAACAACCCCCTGACATCGGTTAAAGAGATTTTTACAAAAGAATATAAGCTATGCTAGGCGTTGCAATGGACATGCTTAAGCAATCACGGGAGTTTCCCCGAATGTTTTCCCCAACAACATGTTGCACCAACATGTCGTCTGACGTAAAATTGCACTTTTAATTTTTTTTTTTTTTTCCAAGATTTGATTCTTGCTTTGCAAACACTAAAATCTTTTAGGACATAAAAAAAACCTCGTGAGATTTTATTTCTTTCTTTCCTTTCTTTCTATTTTTCATACATCCAAACAAAGTTGTTAACCTACATTTCGAATTAAAACGACCTCAAGCGTGAAATATTTAACGCAGGAAAGGAAAAAAAAAAGTAAAAGAAAAAAAAGGGGGGAAAGAATCCTTTTGTATTCGCTTTTTGCTGACAGATTAATTTCACGTTAAAGGTATTAGTTCGTTTACACCACCTAAAAAAAATTAGGTCGATTAAAAAAACCAAAATTAATTTTGTTTTCGAAAATTCGGATTTATAAAAATGAAAATGAAATCGTGCCAAAAAGTTTTGTTGCGTTCCAGAGGCAAAGCTTCAATATTTGAAATGTATGGAAAAGGCTTTATGGTTCCCAAATTTGAACATTTTTTAAAATAAAAATAAAAAGCCATTGTTCAGTTTTTGTTGTTGAAATAATTCCCTATTTCCCCGCTAGAGTGCTGTATTGGTCTCTCGGAAAGAAACATTTTTTTTTTTTTTATTGCACGAAAACAATTACAAACAATTTAAAATTATTAAATATAAGAACAATTAAGCTTGTTCATCTGAACATAGCAAAACGTTTTGGCCCGGTTTCGGTGCGGTTAGACCCCTAAAATAGCGAATTACAAAAAAAAATTTTTTTTAATTTTTTTATCGTTAAAATGTCCCCACCGTGATGTAAACGAACTAATACTTCAAGGTAGAAAACTTTTCTTTCCTCCCCCGTTAACCAGAATCGTTAAAATTAAAAAGAAAAGTAAGGTTAGTCCAATTAGAAAATCATGATAAATTTTTCTTGCTCAGTCTCACAGACACTGAAAACCTTACCAAACATCGCTTGTCTCTACCATAAACCATTTGAAAAACAAAGTCGTATACGCATCAACCGCCATAAAGTTTTATTGGCAACTAGGGTAAAACCCCAAAAAGTGGGAGAGGAAGGGGACATATTCGAAATATATGAAAATCCTACAGGATCTCGACTTACCTAAATTGAGACGTACGGTAACATGCGAAGTCTTCGGGGACCGCTCCCCACTGGTTCCAACTTTAAAGAGAAGAAGAAAAAAAAAACGAAAAATCGTCTCGGCTAAAAATAACTATGCCGAGATGACAGCACGATCTATCCCGTAGCGAAAAAAAAAGTTAAAAAAGAGGAAGAGGTCAATTTGACACTTTTCTTTTTAATTTCGAAAATTCTATTTACCGGGGGAAAGAAGAAAAGTTTCCTACCTTAACGTGAAATTAATCTGTCAGCAGAAAGCGAATACAAAAGGATTTTTTCCCCTCCTTTTTTTTTTTTTTTTCTTTACTTGTTTCCCTTTCCCGCGTTAAATATTTCACGCTTGAGGTTAGCTAACGTTGTTGTCGAATATGAGAGGTAACGTTTTTTAAAAAAAAGTTTCAACATTTTCGCAAACATATTCAGCAGTGTTTAGATTTCTGGTATCTTTTCCCCTCAGTTCAAGGACAAATGCATCGAAATTTGTCCATGAAAACCTTTGTACAAATATAAGTTGCTGCCATTATAAGCAATGCCCAAACGACTATTATCACAGGTGTTTGTAACCGTAATATTCGGTGAATTATAACGTCGAAAAAAAAAGTTACTGTTGCAGTAAAGCACAACAAACTTGTTAAAAACGCGAAGGCACCGAAGCTTGGATTCCTTTTTTTTTATTTTGAAGACACGTATCGCAGTAAAGTTTGTTTATTCCGGAGGTGGAAAAGAAGAGCTCTGCATTTTTTTTTCCCCGTGAAAAAAAAATATTTTAAAAACATCGATATGAAAAAAAAACATTCAAAGTTGTGAATAAGTTCCATCGCTTTCTATTTTTTTTTTTTTTTTCTTTTTAGTTTTTCAAAGGTTACCGGAATTTTGAAAAATTGATAAGATTTTATACAAGTTTTCTTTTTTCTTTATTTTATGCATTGTCTTACTGTTTTACCAAACTTTTCGCTTTACGAAAAAAAAAGAAAAGAAAAGCGAAGGCCTATTCTAAAATATTTGATCGAAAATGATCGATGACGGAGGAGGGGAAAAAAAATTGAGTTTGATAAAAGTTTTGCTAAAGAATTTTTTTTCGTGCCTGTTGATTTCTTAATAATTTTTCCTTTATCTAAAATCAATATGCATTGTTTTGAAAAAGATTCTCCTTAAAAGAGAAACTTCAAGCATTTCCGAAAGAAAATTTACCTTTTCTTCAACAAAAAAAAAAAAAAAAAAAAGAAGAGGGAGGGAGAATAATGAAAGTAAGAAGAAAAAAAAATTTGATGTTGAATTTTTCACATCGAAACAAATAAAAACACAAGAGGATGGAAGGAATGTCAAGGACGAAAAAGGGATGAAACCCCCCCCCCCCTTTTTTTTTCTTTTTCGGCAAAAAAATTCGTCATTTTAATCCCTCCGTTTCAGAAATCAACAGATCTCTTAAAATTTGATTACAATTTTTTTCTCTTTGGGAAATGTAAATAAAAAGGACGAGGTAATCAAGAGTAATTGGATGTAAGTTCGTGGAGATTTCAGAGAAATGTATATTTGGAAATCGAGTTATGAGGGTTTAAATCCGGTCTTTAAATAATTAACAAGGAAAAGCCGAGTGATTCACGACTTTCGTATGTGATCATTGCCTTATAATGAATGATCCCTTCTCCCGTTTCAGGTAGAATTAATTTTACCTATCAATTTTCCCCTTGTCTTGTCTTAAAGTTGCTCGCTATCAAATATCTAGTCCGTTCCGGAGAAAATTATTTCCCCCCTCCTTTTAATAATAATAATAACTTTCAGCGGTGTTAAATGCTTATAGGGGAAAAGGTCGTAAAGTAGCTAGAAAGCGACTCGTTCAAACGGTTCATTCATTCTCTCATTTTATGTAGGCTGAGTGCGGATTTGGTTTCAATATTTGGTGCCATTTTTCCCCCTCTTTAACGAAAGTGAGCTCTTAACAGCGTAGGGCTGCAACGAAAAATTGTCAAGGAGTGCAGACACAAAAAGGAGAGACGAAACATTCGGCCATTTTTCCGGCAACATGACTTTACGTCACCAATAAGTGCGAGAAAAGCAGAGAAATCCTGACGTCACTAATGGGCAGGGTGGTTCAAAATAAATCGAGGTTTCCCGATTTAGCTGCACACTTCACAGTAGGTGCCTCTATGATAGTTATGACCTCTGATAAGATATCTTTGCTTAAATTAATTTCCTTAAGCAGCGCCGGGCCTTTGAAAGTGTCTGCGCACGTTTTCGATTTTTTAATGCTTTTCAATGGGATTTATTTAATTTGTCGACATGGAAATGCATCGAATTTGCATAGAATCATAAGAATATTTATTGTTTTAAAGAATTAACATGATTTTAAGAAATTTAAAAGCTCCAAAAAAAAGCAGGGTGCCTAAAGTACGATTTCCTCAACTTGGCCGATTCGTTTTTGACGTCTGTCATCCCGAAGGTCGATCCAAAATTGAAAACTGGGGTTTGCGTAAAAAACTAACCTTAGTAGCATTGCAAAAAAAATTAATATTGCAATTCGCATACAGGGTGTTTGCGAAAAAAAATTATTTAAAATCTTTTCTCAACTTGACCGATTAATTTTTCGACTCTATGAGGCGGAACTGTGATCCTAAATTAGAAAATGGGGTTTACGGAGATAACTAACCTTACTAGCATTGCTGAAAAAAATAATAACGCAATTCGCATATAGGGTGTTCGCAAAAAAAATATTTAATTTTTTTTTCAATATTTAAAATATTTAAAATTTTTTTTCGGCTTTTTCAGGCCCAACTCGGATCCAAAATTAGAAAATATGGTTCAAAAAATGGAAAAAAAAATCGTGTAAAAAAAAAGATCGATCTGCAGCCTATAAGTATATATCTATATATCTCTCTATCTTTCAATGTTTCTTAGCAATGCTTGTAAGGTTAGTCTTCTCCGTGAACCATATTTTCTAATTTTGGATCCGAGTTAGGCTTGAAAAAGTCGAAAAAAATTTTTAAATATTTTAAATATTCAAAAAAATTAAATATTTTGTTTTGCGAACACCCTATATGCGAATTGCGTTATTATTTTTTTCAGCAATGCTAGTAAGGTTAGTTATCTCCGTAAACCCCATTTTCTAATTTAGGATCACAGTTCCGCCTCATAGAGTCGAAAAATTAATCGGTCAAGTTGAGAAAAGATTTTAAATAATTTTTTTTCGCAAACACCCTGTATGCGAATTGCAATATTAATTTTTTTTGCAATGCTACTAAGGTTAGTTTTTTACGCAAACCCCAGTTTTCAATTTTGGATCGACCTTCGGGATGACAGACGTCAAAAACGAATCGGCCAAGTTGAGGAAATCGTACTTTAGGCACCCTGCTTTTTTTTTGGAGCTTTTAAATTTCTTAAAATCGTGTTAATTCTTTAAAACAATAAATATTCTTATGATTCTATGCAAATGCGATGCATTTCCATGTCGACAAATTAAATAAATCCCATTGAAAAGCATTAAAAAATCGAAAACGTGCGCAGACACCTTCAAAGGCCCGGCGCTGCTTAAGGAAATTAATTTAAGCAAAGATATCTTATCAGAGGTCATAACTATCATAGAGGCACCTACTGTGAAGTGTGCAGCTAAATCGGGAAACCTCGATTTATTTTGAACCACCCTACAATGGGGGCTCCTTTTAGCGTTTTTAATCTATAGCACTGGCCACGTCTCTTGGTCAACCCCATTTGATTTAAAAAATCAAAATTTGGCACAAAGTTCGGTTTGTATAAGCAGATGCAATAATGATTACTAAAAGTTTTATGAAAAAGAATTAGACTCGATCTGTTTTTCAGGGAATATTCTCTTCCAGTCAGGAATTTCAGGATATGCTTAATATATAAAAGAGAAAAAAAAAGGTTTCGTTTGACAATTGTTAATTCCCTAAAATTGTACGTCTGAAATATTTCCCGGTTTATTATAAATTTATTTTACAGAATTTCATTCCCATAAAGACAAAAAAATTGAAGAATTTGTGTCAAGAGTAATAATTGGAGAGTCCATTCTATTCCCGACTCACAACTGCCAAGCTTATTTAGAACCTTTCCTGGAAAAATTTCGGGTCTCGTTGCAAAGTTGCTTCTTCTAGATTCAGTTTTTTTTAATCTCCAAGAATCGGGGAACAATTAAAAATTATGTGATCGTTAAAAATCAAAAACCCCTTCGGATTTAAGAAAAAGAAAACAAAAAACACTTTTTTGAAGTCGATAAAACGCAGGTGACGTCTCATTAAAGAAAAAGATAAAAGGGGAGACGAGAAAAAAAAAAAAAAAAAAAAAAAAAAAAACAGGAAGAAAGCAGGGACATTAAATAGCTCATCAATTGACCCGCCTGCCGTCATCGTAACGACTTTTTTCTTTTTTTCATCGTAAACATCGAAGTGAATCAGTGTTAAAAATCACATCGAAAGGACGACGCCGACGATCGAATCAAATTAACTTGTCAAAAGGAAGGAGGGAATTATGACAAGTAATGTTTATCATGAGCGTTTTCATTTCACAGAAATTCGCGCTCCAAAAGATCCAGTTAGAATTTCCCTTTTGTTCTTTTTTTTTTTCTTCCACATTTAATTTTGCCCTTGATGTTGCGTCATCCTTTTCTAATTACAAGAAAAAAAGCAAGGAAGGGCCGTACCGAAAAGGGAAGTCCAACTCGTATCCATCAACAATATAAAAAAATCCCAGCATGCAATTCGTTTCGGACTATTATCAATATCTGACAAGGTCGCACTACCCATTTCCTTTTGTACGAAAAAAAAAAAAACATGAAATAACAGTTATCAATTCTCGGGCTCTTCACTACCGAAACACATACAAAAGCGAAAATCCTTTATCATTTGTTCATAAAGAAATGATAAATTCGTGGGCTGGGATTTTTTTCTTACTTCTCTTAAATAAATGATGAAAGAAAAACATGATACATAAATTATTACATTTCAAAGTAGATTTTTTTATGACTGAACCATTACGATTGAGCAACTTACTCTGCATTTCCTCTTGGGCTTTAGGGTTAAGACCCGGACTCAAGGTACAAGGATAAAAAATGAAAAAAGAGAAACAATCTTTTCTTTTTTTCCATTTCCGAAAATCGTCGCAAAAAAGAAAAGAAAAGAAAAAGGAAGAAAATTAAAACGCGTGTGCTTAATCCATTTTAATTATCTTAATTAAACAATTAACGATTTTAGCGAGTTGCGCTCGTTCTTTTTCTTTTTTTTCTCACAGAAATGAAATCCCAATTTCGGGAGCGAATTGAAAAATGCTTTGCTCTTAAAAAAGCCTGCGATTCGGGGCAAGAGAATAACATTTTTTTTAGCGTAATGTCGGCCGTTTCGGTATCAAATCGAATTATTGCTTCAACTAGACTTAAAATTATAATTAAAAAATAATTTGTGGAGAGCTTTTATCCCCAACCAACCACTAAAAAAGTTTTTGGAATATAAAAAAAATTCAGAGTTTTTAGTACAAGATAACAAGGTTTCATATTTAGCTTACAGAGTTTTTCCTTCATTATTCTAAATTCAAAATTTAAGATCCCCAAAAACCATTAAATTGAGAAATGTTTAGCCATTTTAACAAAAATTGATTATTTTGCTAGGTAACCAGCAAGACCTTCACATGCCTAATCAGGTTATTCAAGTTGTAAAAAACGATTCCAAAAAAACTTGGAATTCAGTTTTCAGAAAAAAAAAACTGATTTGCTTTAAGGCTGCAAAAGGATTAAACTTTACAAGGAAAAAAAAAACTTTTATTTTTTCCGCAAATTCGACTTAAAACAATATTGCCGTCATGGACTTTGATAGCGGTCATTCGCATTGGAGGAATAAAAATTTTTTTAATAAAGCTAATCCCTCTCCTTACAAATATTTCCTAGAAAAAGTGAAGAGGAGGGACTTATCGCAAAGGCGGCAACTCTTTCCTTCTTTTGTGATCGTTTGAGTCACACGTTCCCGCTGATAACAAAATTCTTTTTGGATTAAGATTGCATTTTAGATAAAATAGCAGTGTCTTTAATTTTCTAAAAATTGAGTCCCTTTTATCCGCGTACTAGACCCGAAAAAATTTCATAAAAAAATATTTGTATTCAAGGGCAGGTAGGCAACCTGAATTACAAACCAATGCCATTAAACCCGAATAGGAACTGGCAATTCGAAGAAACTACTGTAGCGAATTATTTTAATAATTTTATCTGAAAAAATAAATTCCCAAAACAAAAATTCAGAGAAACTTACGGATTTGGTCCTGTTACATAAATACAGTATGCAACAGATAAATAAAAATAAATAAATAGATAAATTTAAAATTTAAAAAAATAATCAAAAAGGGGGGAAAAAATGAATGTACTTAGATCTTGGTTCATCATCAACAAATCCTGTATCTGACAAAGCCAATAAAATACTGCCACAGTAAATTTTATACTGCTAAAATTTAACCGCCCCTGAAGCACCACTGCCCTTGTAAAATAAATACTACTCATTTAAATATTAGCAGCATATTACAAGTCAGTCAAGCCAAAACCAACGGCTAGAAAAACATTTATGGCCATTAGAAAAGCTCAATCTTCTCATCCGGACCACCCACTGGCTACGGTCCTGAGAAAAAAGGAAAAATTGGTGTTCACTATTTTCCTATTCCCTATTGTTCCGCGAGAATAAAAAAAAAATCTAAAGGAGGAAAACAAGGATTTTTATTTTTTTGTTGTAGAGGAAAACTTATATATTTTATGGGGTGATATGTAATATGTTAAAAAATTGAAAACATCTCAATAAAAGAATAAAATAAAGTAGAAAGAAGAAAAACGATCTCGTGAAACAAATTGGAATGATTGATAGCAAATAAAGGGATATATATCGCAATTTTTTTTTTAAAGGGACGTCCTCGTTCTGTTTTTTTAAACATTGATTTTGCGCAACAGCAATAAATACTTAATGGAATGACTGATAAAAGGCTTTCCTCCCGGCCTTTGTAAAGAGCTAATGATTCAAACTTTACTTCTCACACAAATTTTTCAAGAAAAATAGCTTTTGAAAAGAGAGCAGCATTATTATACATTGTGATACCTTTTCCTTTTAATTTCTTGCTTATTAGGAGAAATGCACTGTATTGAAGCACCTGTACTTTATAATAAGAAAACAGGAAAATTTGCTTTTTTTTTGAACAGACAACAAAATTGTACTTTTCAGTGCCAATAGGTAAATCAAAAGAACGGTTACAGGTTTGGTTGAGCTGAAGCAGACCTGAAAAACTTTTACGACATGACTTGCTCCTTTTTAAGGATCTTGGAAGATTTAAGAAAGTTGGATTGCCAAATTTCCGATTTCAGATATCTATTGAAACAATCACATATTACATTATGCTTGACACATTAGTAAAGAACAATTTCCTGTAGACAGCCCAAAAGGTTAGGATGCAGGCCTCAAAGGAGCTTTATAATGTGATGAAAGGTTGGAAAAATGTGTAAAACATACATATTTGCCATTAATTTCAGCAGAACGAAGCTTACCTCATTATTTTTAAGCACATTGCAAGGTGGAATAATTCAGTTAAGTATTTAATGGTTGAGGGAAGGTATAAGGCCAGCGTTCTTCTGAAAGGTTGCCAAGCAGTGTGGACTGTTGGGAGTTTCATGACCTTAGGCACTCCTCATGACAGTGGACAAAGAGGCCTGGACAGAACAAGCAAGGCAACTCTTGTCTTCAAAAAAAAAAAAAAAAACCATCACACTTTGTTAATGCCAAAGAAATGAAGAGGAAAAGGAGGATACCGTCGATTGAGGTGAAGTTGAAAGGAAATTCAAAACAAAATTCTAAGTTTAAATTCTAGGTTTATTATAGGCACTAAAAATTAAATTTTTTACTTAAGTATCCCAAAAACAATAAATAAAATAAAAGAATTTTATTTTTAGTGCCTAAAATAAACCTGGAATTTTTTTTGAATTTCCTTTCAACTTCACCCACCTTTTCAAATTCACCCCAATCTACGGTATGCTGAAAACCATTTACAGTAGGGCTCAAATGTCGCAGACATGAGCCCCCCCTATGATCCCTTTACCTTTGATTATAATGCTAATTATCTGCTACAGGCCTGCTTCAACTGAAGCGGACACATCCTCTGTTGAATATAAATATTATAAGTAAATTCTGATGTTCACTCTTATTGCAATAATCATTAAGAGTTCTTTATCGCAATGAAATATACCAATTGTTAACCCTTTATTATCATTTATCATGTCCTAAATGCCATTTAATCGGCATGAAAAATAATTATTTTACACTAAAGCAGCTAAACAGAATTCCTAAAACAACATACTTGAAGGCCTACTTATATTCCATGAAGAAACATTTTCTCATCATAACAAAGGCTAAACGGCTATAACATTGCAATTAATATGTAAAGCACAAAAAAAAAAAAAAAAAAAAAAAAAGAAAAAAAATTATAGTTGGGCACATTTATCATAAATTGGCAGAAGGAACGAAGTGGCATCAAAGCAACCAATTGTCATAATAAGAACTCTTTATGCTAATAGCACATTCAATAAAAAACAGAAGAAACATGAAACACATAAATACTCAGGAAGCATTTTCTCGTAAAATTTCTCAGCTTGTGGTACGATAATACTTTCACAAAAGTTCCAGAAAATTATTTTAATTTTACCTTGGTTGACTATCGCCGGCCAGGCAGAAGACGCCAACGATCAGAATGATCATTACTCGGTTGATTTATTCCATGAAGAATATAGTTTGTTACAAACTTATCAAACAAATAAAAAACATTCACTAACAAAGCAACAACACTAATTAAAATCAACTAAATAACAAAAAAAATCGAAAAAATAAAATTCCCTTCGAACCACCTATCCCGACTTCAACTGGTACCGTAATACTGTGAAAATTAAAAATGGCGGAGCAATCGAAAACATTGGACACGTTGTTCTCAGTGGCAACCATCAGCGCTCTCTATTGCATCTTTTCATAACCTACTTGGACTCCAACGCCAATTGAAAAGGGGGACATGTCTCATAAGGGAAACAAAAGACGTGTTCCCTTTTTCAAATTAACGATTCAATTAAAAAAGATTCGGTTCTTATTGCTGCAGATTTTACGTTCAAAAATCAAACTTTTTGATTTTGAGTCTCATTTAAATTAAGAAATATTTCAACAGCATTAAAAGGTGAAGACAATTAGTGTAAAAAAATTTATTAACATTATTCCGGAGCGAGTTGGCATTTTTTCCTATTGGAGCGCTGCTGGCGCTGTTACTTTAGAAACTTTTTTTTACCATCTAGTTGCGGTCAGATAACTTATGTTAGTGGATTTTATCCATAAAAAATTATAAGTTCCCTAGAGAAAAAAATATAATAAATAAAAAATCAGGGTTTGCAAAATATTTAAGCAGCCAATGTTTCGAAAATATTTAAAAAAGAAACTCGAAGAGCGTGGTTAACTTTTAATTACTTCGGACAAGGTGTTATACGGTGCCTATACGGTTTACAATTTTAAATTTCTGCTGCAACATTTTTAATGTGGAACGTCAAAATTTCTTTAGAAACAGACAAATTTGCAAAAGCTTGCAAAAATATATATTTTACCCATAGAAATTATTTTGACTGATATACTGTTCAGTATATATTTAAAATTTTTGTCAATTTAGCATCCAAATTTTGGGGGACTCCAACTCAGTTGAAACAACTCGAGTCAAGCGGAAAGACCCGGGTTCAAATCTTCCATGAATGCGATTTGAAAATTTTCTTTCGTTCTATATATACTCAGCTCCAAGCAGACTAAATAAAGTTCGACTTGGAATGTTTTTCGGAAATTCGAGTTTGAATTGCGTAGTCATATTTATCTTTTTCAAATCCAGATCCGAGTTCGAATTTAAATCTGAAAGTATTACATTTCAGGAAGTTTTCAATATCGTGGTCAATGTCGAACCCACTTGATCCCTTGCAAATCTAAGCAACATTGTTGGACGAGCGAGTCACGACTTTTTAACAAACTTTTCCCTCTAGTCCCAGACTTATCAGAAAAAAAATTTGTTCGTCATCAACTTTTTAGGTTTCGTTTTCACGTCGAAAGGCGGCCTTGACCCCGAAACTCATGAGCTTGACTCTATCACAGCTTAAAAAATATTCCTCTGGGTTTTTTTTGCTTATTTTTTCCCCCGAGATTAATCTTTTTTTATAATACATCCTACAAATAACCCTTTATCGGAGTGTCTTTCGACGTTGATGATGCGTCTTTTCAAAGAAAAGTCGGAAAAGACGAAGGAGGAAAAAAAAATCCAATCATGGGATTCCCAGCTGGAAATTCTTTATCAAAAAATTAATTTTAGTCTTTCCGTTTTTCTTCCAAGAAAAAAAAATCATAAGAATTTAATCTTAATCGTTGTTTTTTTTTCCTCGCGAAATCAATTTTTGGTTTTGCGGATGATCGGATTTACGGCGGAAGGAAATTTTTTTTTTTTTTTTTTTTTAATGATAGCGAAACCTCCACGGTAATAAACCAGAAATCATTTATAATAAGATCGTAATGTTTTTTTAACGAACCCATGATCGCCGAGTTGTGATGAATAATTTCTTTTTTGAAAATACGGTATGTGCCAACGTTAATAATGGCTCGTCTTGTAAATACATAATTGTTATTAGTTGCTCGTCATTAATAATAAAACAAGTGATTGTTAGCTTCGCCGCATATATTTATTTCGTGCAAAGATGACAGAATGAGGGATCACCGAACGCCGGCGGAAACGAAAATATTAATGTCCTGGATCCAAAGTTATGTAAACTTCTTTTTTTTTTTTGATCGTATTTGCTTTACTTATTTATATATTTATTTTTTCGAGAAGCTCCGGGCGACCCGATTTCCGACGATTTGGAATTTTATCATTTTTTACATAAAAAAAATATTGAATATTTAAAAAAGTTAATGGCAAATGTATAAGGCGTTTAAAAAATAATAATAAACGTTTTGTTAATTAAATATTCATTTTTATAATCGATTTAATCCCTTGAGTTACCGAACGGATGATTAAAACGAAACCTTAAAGATGTTTTTCTTTTTAAGTACCTGCCGGCTCTTTATCGCTTGCATCTACACAACTATTAACTCCATAGACGACTCCGATTACCGTATTTGCATAATTCTTTTCCTTCCCGATGAAACCGCGATTAATCATTTTCCTTAATATTTTATTCATTTCGGATTAAACGGGAGAAAAACATTCAATTTTTTTTTCGAAGAAAAAAAAAAGTTTTAGCGAAAGCCGTCTTTGATTAATCCTGACGGATGAAGTTCTTCCGTAACCGGAAGTATAAAAATCGTTTAAAGTTTTTTTAATCTCCTTTAAAAAAAAAAAAAAAAAAAAAAGTTGGGACAAAATTCTTTTATTTTGGTGAAATTTTAAAATGTGGGAAAACCCGAGGAAAAAGGTTTTAAAATGAAAGCCACTTTACCGGGACGTTCATTTCGATAAATGAAGTATTTTCCGACTGATTTATATTGTAGCCATTGAATTTCGTGCCCTCAGATTTCCAAGTTATTATTCCTGGGACAGAGGTAAAATATATAACTTTGCGTTTATTGTTTTTCCATTTTCTAGCAGAAAAGATAATTTTGGTTTTTGAAAAATTTTTTAAATTTTACAAAATTGATAAATCTGGATTTTCAAAATTTATTCGGATCTTATTTTCTTAAAAAAAAAAGTTGTGGTCCGGAAAAAAAAAACTGCTGCTTTCCATTCGCATTCCTCAAGATGGTGGCGATTTTTTTTAACGACACTAGCGCTCTTGTATTTATATATTTAGCTTATGTAATAGACTCGATTCCCGGTGATTTTTTGCAAAATGGAAATATTCTGGACCAAAATTAAACAAATAATTGAAGGATATAATTATTTATAGGGGGGGCACCTTTGGCTATATCATATATTTTTCCTATTTTCCACGTGACCCTGGACTCCTTTTTGAACTACGGGCCTCTGATTTATTTGTTACCCCAGAGCGATATCTCGTAGCCACGAAGCCGGCTTAAGTACGACTCGTTACCTGTGGAAAATGAATTCTCTAAACTGAAATTTGACATTTTCGCAATACCGCAAAAATTGATTCTGATAACCTCTTCCCCAAAACGGGACGATTTTGTTTTAATCGCGGAAAAAAAAATGTTAAACAATAACGACGTGTAAGGGATTAAAAGGGGGCTTAGCACCCCCTGTACACAAAGCAGAAATAATTATAAAATGCACGAGACCGTAAATTGGGATTACCTAACACGGCAGGGAATTCCACATAAAAAATATCTCGTCCGATTAGGGAGAAAAAAATTAAATAATTCGCTAATTTTCCTAGATTTTTTTAAAGTCGCAATCTTTTTTTCATCATAATTTTAGGATCATACGCTCTTGATCACCCCTTGCCCTTCATTTGAGAAAAGAGAAAATAATTATTTCAATTATCTTTAGAAAATCGACAGCGAAAAAAATAATTTCCTGGAATTTTTTAATTGCAGCGAAGGTCGGGAAATCGATCAATTTAAAAAAAGTCCCGGAAGGGAAAATAAGACAAAAAGTTAAAGTGCAAAAAAAAAGTTTAAGCGCCTGCATGGTAGGGCATAATTGCAGGCTTATAAAGCTTTTTAAAAGAAATAAAGTTACCTTTTAATCCTAAAAGGTTTTTATGTTTTACACAAAACTAGACGAATTCTTAATCACCGACTTTTCCCAACTTAGTTACAATTTATGTTTCTCTACATTTCCCGTTCGTTACAAAATGTTTTCAATTTATATTTATCTTTTTCGTTTTGACTTCCCCCCGTGAAGTATTGCATAAATTTTTATGAAAAAGATCTGTTCCAATGCGAGTCTCCCCCCCCCCCCCCCCTTAATTAATGAATAATAATCATTTTTGTTTACGGTGTGTTTCCCCGAGTAAGAAAAAATAAAAATAAAAAAATCACTCCGGAAAAGTTTTTTCTCCGACAAAAGTTTTATTGTTTTAAGCTTTTCGACTTGCTCCAGAGTTTTGTGGTTAAATCGATTCTCAATCCTACTCGAATAAATAGAAGAAAAGGTCGATAAATTAGAAGGGAAAGGCTTGTACTACGGCCGCGGAAAACTGCTTTAAAAGGTTTGTTGTGGGGAGGATAGGCGGCTTTATTTTCCGACATAAAAGCCAGATATTTCTAGGAACGGAAAATCTAGCTCAAACAAAAGGATTTCGGTATTTCGTAATCATCCACCAACGGTGAAACGTTTTCAATCCGCCGGCTCATTTCCAAACAACTAACATTTGAATCCTAAAAAATTCTCGTGGCCCGTCAATCTGTGAGAGCCAAAAAAAAGTAAAAAAAAAAAAAAAATTTGAAAAGGAACAACGGCTCAGTTTATTGAATTATTTCTCAGGCAATATTCCCTATACTGGAAATATTGGAGAGTTTTTAAGAAAAGAAGAAAGTGAAGACAATCTAAAGAAAAAGACAAACGCACGAAAGTACACGTATATCAACTTATGATAAAATGCAACAATGGAGGCATAGAGTGAACTTATGGGAAATTTCAAATTCTATAATTCTAAGATGACATAGTGTTTTCAGTGTTAAGCCTTTTTAGAAACTCTCAAGTCTGGAATGAAAAGATTAATTACCAAGCCTAGAGCAGTTTGGAAATTTGGTTATTAGGGAATTTCCCTATGTCTGGAATTTCAAAAAAATTTTAAAAGTACTGGTACTGTATTTAAAAAATTGGAAAAATAAAGGAAAATTATAATTTTTTGATGCAAACTGTAACAAGAAACCTGATTCAATAATGAACTCAGCGACTAGCCATCCCACAGGTGTAAATCCCATAATGTTCAAGTCAAGCTTTTCAGAAGATTTCGTGGGTTCAATATTATATTGTTCTACTTACACTTCCCAGGTTGACAGGCGTTTTTTATAAGCTAAGTACAGGGGACTAGTGCCAACCTGGGAAGTGTACCTAGAGCAATATAATATTGACCCCCCGATTTCAAGTTGGTTTAGTTAGGCCACAATTGAATATCTTCTGCTATAACGAGGCCGCTAGGGCTACACTGTTGTGACCGGCCAAGTCGGAAGATGAAAGCGGACGGACATACCTCATATCGGACTACAGCAGAAGTATAAATTGGAGTCAGAGTAGAGCTCGCCTCTGTCCTGCATGTGAAAAAAGTATGTCATCTTACCTGAAAAGAAATAATTTTAAAAAATTAGTCATTAAGCTGGAGATTCATTTTCAAGCTTCTAAAGCTTTCTGTACATTTTTTTTAAAAGAGTTCAGCAAATTCTTTTTACAAGCTTTAGGACAGAAAGAAGTAAAAGACATTACGTTTGGAGGTTTTTTATTGAATCGCACTCTTCTTCTAATGCTTTCAATTACGATTACTGATTGCGCAGCACTTTTACTGCTGAAGCTCAAAGTGGTTCGCCTTCAAGCAGAGCTTTCATCGCTAGACAGCCAGATACAGTCAGCAGCCATACTCAATGTCAAAATCTTACGTTCAGTCGAAGGAACTGCTTCAGGTACTCGATGGCATAGGATCATAAATGCAAAGGGGAAGCCACCTGATTATTGAGGAAAAATCAAATTAGTAAATTACCAAATTCCATGGGACACAATTATTTAACTTCGACCTGTCAGAGAAATTTCCGATACTTTTTTTACTTCGGCATCTCAAAATGGCCGAAGTATTGGTTTTGTTAGCGTCGTTATTTGCCAGAATTTACATTTCATTTAAAGAACATGAACCTAATAAAATTTTTGAAGCATTGACCTTTAAACCTCAACTTAATGAGTTTATCTTTCGATTTAAATGCTCGTTCAGTCTTGCAAAAATTATTTCAATGTTTTTAGAGGCGAAACAAATCGACATCCCACGCCGTACATGTCGTGTGCGGCATACCGTCTTCACGCAATGTCTTTTCACATCAAAATTTGGCTTAAAAGTTGACATTTGGGTCAAGGATGTGCAAGAAGTTTACCCCGACGAAAAAGACCCTCCCTATCCAAAGATATTTAAGTTTTTATTTTTCTCCATATACCACTACGGAACATCAGATATTTGTCCGCCATTTTGAAATTAAAAAGTAAACAAAGCCGTTAGCTAGCACCGATTTAATTCACCGTTATCGGTTATGTTATGTTATGTTCTGTTTTTGTTATGAGTTAAAATAAACGATTCGCATCATATTCAGAATGTGAATGTGAATGATTATGAATTTTCAAAAAATGATGACATTTTTTCAGTAAATACATCATGTGTCAAGATTAGGTTAGGTGTGATCTGTAAGTAAGTAAATTATTTTCTCAGGGTTCAACTCCACCCACACAAAACTTTTAATGCTCCATATAAAACCTGCTTCGCTGTAAAATCATTAATTATGTTTTGTTTTATTTTCAAATAGAAAATCATTCAAGTGTTAATATTTGTATGCTTACAAAAAAATCATGTTTTTACATCTAATGCCTTAAAACAATTTTTTTTAAAATCTTGTTATTTTTATTTTTAAAAATTGATTCAAATCGTTTCAGCAGGCCAAAATTTCAGTGGTTTGTTTAGAACTTAAGTGCTTCCCAAAATCATTAGATTCCTTCTTTAACCAAAATGTAAGAAGTCAAATTTTCACCATTTACCAATAACGTTAAGCTTTCAAGTCTACACTTCCATGTATAGTTTCTGATCCTTACCGAAACCATTATGTTTCCAATCTTAGGCAAGATAAAAGAAAACAAATCAGACCTTCTTTGTTCAGAAACATAAAGATTTTAAATGTATATCTGGTTCTTTATCTGTGAATCTTTACCAAATCATTATGTTTCTTCTAAAACTGAAGTATTAATTAAAAAAAAAAAAAAAAAAAAAGAACAATCAGTCCTCTTTTGTTAACCAAAACAAGCTTTTAAATCCATTCTAATGTGTGATGTCTGATGCCCTATGCAACCAAAATCTTAATTTCTTAGCCCTTACACAACAAAAACATATAAATCCCCATTGAACCTTCACCGCTTATCAGAATCATCACTCTCACCTCTTCGACTACTCAAAAGTTTTATTTCTTTATTGAACCTTCACCGCTTATGAGAATCATCACTCTTCACCTCTTCAACTATTCAAAAAATTAAATTCCTTATTGAACCTTTACCGCTTATCAGATTCATCACTCTTATCTGTTCAACTAGTCAAAAGTTTTAATTCAGCATTGAACCTTCACCGCTTATCAGAATTATCACTCTCACCTCTTCGACTACTCAAAAGTTTTATTTCTTTATTAAACCTTCACCGCTTATGAGAATCATCACTCTTCACCTCTTCAACTATTCAAAAAATTAATTCCTTATTGAACCTTCACCGCTATCAGAATTATCACTCTTACCTGTTTGACTAGTCAAAAGTTTTGATTCTCTATTGAACCTTCACTGCTTAGAATAATTATAATTATATAAGCAAAAACAAATTTAATGCTTGGAAGAGTTATGACTTACAGGTCTTGTAATTAAAAAAAAAATAAAATAAAAAAAAAATAAAATAAAAAAAAAATAAAAAAAAAAAAAATTCAACAGTAATTTCATTCTCTAAAGCTCAACACCCCCCTTTTTTTTTTTTTTTTTTTTTTTTTTTCTTTTTGCAGTTAGTTTATGTTTTACTGCAATATAAAATATTATTTTCAAAACTTAGTTTGATCATACTTGCTTGATATCTTGATTTTTCTGATTTCTTAATTCTTCAAGCAACTATTATTATTATTATTTACTTATTTTTTATTATTTTATTTATTTTTTTTTTTTTTAAACTTCCTATTTTGTTATGATGTCCCACCATTATTTTCAACTGATTTATTTATTGCTAAGCCATTATTAGTCATAAAGAAATTTTAAAATTATTACATTTTTCCGTTTAGAATATTTTGAGATGCCGGAGTTCTTAAGCCATTTAAACAGATAGCCCGCTTAAACAGAATAAACTTACTATATGTTCCCGTGCATTTGGAAGCCCGAAGGGCGATCCTTGACTGGACTCACCCGAATAGCCTACCGGAGTGGGATCTCCCGGACAGTGCTTACCGGACTGGGCCTCCCCGGACTGATCCCACCCGAACTGAGCCCACTCGGACTGAGCACACCCGGACTGTGCTTACCCGGACTTGGCCTACCGGGACTGAGCCCACCCGGACTGTGCTTACCCGGACTGTGCTTACTAGGACTGTGATACCCGGACTGGGCCTCCCCGGACTAGGCCTACACGGACTGTGCTTACTCGGACTGTGATACCCGGACTGTGCTTACCCGGACTAGGCTACCGGGACTGTGCCTACCCGGACTGGGCTCACCCGGACTGTGCTTACTCGGACTGTGCTTACCCGGAATATGCCTACACGGACTGTGCTTACTAGGACTGTGATACCCGGACTGGGCCTACACGGACTGTGCTTACTAGGACTGTGATACCCGGACTGTGCTTACCCGGACTGAGCCCACCCGGACTGTGCTTACCCGGACTAGGCTACCGGGACTGTGCCTACCCGGACTGGGCTCACCGGACTGTGCTTACCGGAATATGCCTACACGGACTGTGCTTACTCGGACTGTGCTTACCCGGTAGGCGTACCCGGACTGAGCCCAACCGGACTGTGCTTACCCAAAATATGTCTCCACGGACTGTGCTTACTCGGACTGTGCTTACCCGGACTAGGTCTACACGGACTGTGCTTACTCGGACTGTGATACCCGGACTGTGCTTACCCGGACTAGGCCTACCAGGACTGAGCCACCGGACTGTGCTTCCCGGAATATGCCTACACGGACTGTGCCTACTCGGACTGTGCTTACCCGGACTAGGCCTACCCGGACTGAGCCCAACGGACTGTGCTTACCCGGAATATGCCTACACGAACTGTGCTTACTCGGACTGTGATACCCGGACTGAGCCCACCCGGACTATGCCTACACGGACTGCGCTTACCCGGACTATGCCTACACGGACTGCGCTTACCCGGACTATGCCTACATGGACTGCGCTTATCCGGACTGGGCCAGCCCGGACTGAGCCCACCCGGACTTTGCTTACCGGGACTGGGTCTCCCTGGACTGAGCTCACCCGGACTAGGTCTACGCGGACTGTGCTTACCCGGACTTTGTCCACCCGGCTTGTGCCCACCCGTACTGGGCCTACCATGGCTGTGCCTACTCGGACTGGCTAATAAATATTTTGCCCTATATTTTTTTTACGATGATTTTGAGATGCCGAAGTTTTGAAGCCGTTTACGGCTTAAGAGAGGTGAAGGCGAGGCCGAAGGCCGAGCTGCGTCTGGGAGCCCGAAGGGCGACCGTTCCGCCGAAGGCGGAACCTGCGCCGCAGGCCAAGAATGCCGAAGGCGTTCTTGTTTAAAAATAAATTGTAACCAAATGATCGACTTTCCTTCTAAATAATTTTGAATTCAAAATTTCTTTACAGAATATTTGTGAAAAAATCTCTAATTATAGTCGTTTAAAGGAATAAACTAAGCTTATTTAATAAAAAAAAATTGATTAAAATGCCAACTCAAGAACAAAATATAAACTAAAAAAAAACACTAAATTGATTCAATTAGCTTCAAATTACCGAGATTTTTTTTTTTCTTTTCGAATTAAACGAGGAATTTTTTTTCTCGTTTCTCTTCTCCCTTTACATCTAGGATTAACGCCGAACTTTTATCATCTTTGTGGGGGTAATGAAAAGCTTCAGTCAATAACAGAAATGAATTTCATTTATTTCGTTCGCCACGACTGACGAATCAACAAAAGAAAAAAAAAATCATTTGATTCATCACTTTAATTAGTGTTCGAAGAAAGAAAGAAAAAAAAAAAAAAACCAAGGTGCCGAAAGGTTTTTTTTTCCTGGGGGAAAAAAGGACGTGTTTACCGGGAAATCGTATATATGTGGGGCAAATCATTAATTCAGCGACTTTTTTTTTCTATCCTCACGCAAAAGCTTTTCTTTCATTCATCGGGAGCCTCGTGTCGGTTATCTATTTTTCCCCGTTTAACAATGCTTGTTTACTACAGGGGGAAAAATCGGTTTTCTCGTCATCGAATTAGAATTCCGATATCGTGGGAAGTCGTAACGGCATATCGGAAAACCATGGGACCGATCTTACATACGTCAAATTTTAAATTTCGTAAAACGTGGGGAAATTTCAGCAAAAAAAGAAAAAAAAAAGTTTACGTTGATATGGTATGCAAGCCGTAAAAATGACCGACTATTACTCCTCATAAAAACCTCGGACACGGACAATGTCCGTAAAACACGGAGATGCTTTTTTTTTTTTTCTTTTTTTTTTCAGATTTGTAAGGTAAACATGCTCGGACAATTCCCATCTCTCTCCTGTTGGCGCGAGAAAAGCAATATGAATTACGATTTTTTTTTCTCCTCTTACTTCCGTTTGTGATACAAGATTATGCTCTTAGGAAATATTGTTAGTCCAAGTCCGGTACTCATAAATAATGTGAAAACCTTTCCATCCTTTTTTTTTCTGTATAGCGTTTGCCCCGAGAAAAAAAATGCTGGGAGAGAAAAAAAAAAGAAAGAAAATGATTTATTTTTCGTAAACAAGCACATAGTGTAGTCGTAAAGAGATCGAATTACAGATTCCGTGCCATTTAGCAACAGTTGGGTTCCTCTATCGAATACAATAGAAACCTTTACAATCCCGACGGAAAGTATGGACTCATTTTTTATATTTTGTAACACTTTTTTTTTTCGCATGAAACCATTTACTTTAAACTTCCTCTCATTTTTTATAAATCGGGGAACATTTCCTGAAATTACAAACAAAACGATTGCTTTAAAACGTTTTATTCTTCCAAATATGTTCCTGTGTTTATGGCTAAATGTTCCTTCGTAAATTTTGCGCCTTGTGTATGAGAATGTTGGTGTATAATCCCAAAATGCTGAGGCAAAAATTATAGGACTAAGCCTATGGGAAAACAAAACTCGTGCCGACAAAACTAATTCTGGACCTGATGTTTGTGTTCTACGCAAAATTTTCGATGGAAAACGGAAAAGGATTTTATTTTTGGGAGAAAATAATACAAGGGGCTTTTTAAAATGTTCGAGGTCATTGTGACACACGGAATTAGTGCTTAAATACCGATTAATTTCACAAGTCAGTCAAATCAATTAAAAATCAATTTTGAAAAGAGGAAATGAATGGCCACTCGACCTTCAGAAAATTTGGTTCTCCAAAATTTCATTTCATTTAGTCTTTCGAACTTTAACATTGCCTAACGATTTCTAGTATAGGCAGCTCGCATCACATGCATGTAATACAAAATATCGAGTAAGACAGATTTTCACTCGCCAAGTTTCACGGGTTTTCGACCACGTAGGCTTCTAATTTGACGTCCAATAATTTTTTTTCCAAGCAGGAAACCCAGTATGGCGCTGAAAAAAAAATTATTAATATTAAAATGGTTTTCTTTTTTAATTTTAACTTTGGATGCAAAACAGGTCGTTCAGAACCTTTATTTACCTTTATTCACCCCGATTTAGGAACTCGTTTTTGAAAGATTTTAATAAATAAGCTAAAAAATAAAAAGCTAATCTCTCTAATACGAATTTTAAAATAAAAATAAAAACCCCAGCCAAAAAAATTTCCTCGAGAAAAAAATCTTTTACAACAAAAGCTTATACGACGGATATAAATTTTGAAGAAAAAAAATTTATAACCTAATCTGTGGCTTCATAGAAATTTATCCCCGAATCAATTTAGTGAAGCGATGAAATCGCCCAACTTTCCAGAACGATTTACGGGTTGCAAGGGAAAATTCTCCGGAAACCAATTTGAATAGAGAGAGATCATTTTCCGGAGCACACCGTATCAAAGCTTTACTTTATCTTAGTTATAACAGTCTTGCCATTTTCATTCAATGCATTACATAAACGTATAGTTCTTGGCGAAACGCTTAAAGCCTAACACCTTTATTGAGTTTTGGATCCTTTGCATTTGTCCAAGTTAACCTTTAGCAAGACAAAAGGTTTCAGCGCGAGGATAACACCGAGAAACTAGATAACTCGCTTTTCCGATTCCGACTGTTTAGTTGTTTAGCTTAACTTTTCATGACGTTACGAACCTAGCCTCCATTTCAAAAAAAAAAAAAAAAAAGTAATTAGCAAAAAACCCGGAATTTTGAATTTTTTTTTTTTTTCCACGAAAAAACAAAATGGGAAACCGGGTCGCAGATCGAAAATCGGTAATTACATTCGAATGAGGTAAGGCAAAAGCGGAACCTTTGAGATGGGGTGGGTCGCTTTCCCCCCCTCTCTCCCTCACTCTCTCATTCTCTCCCCCTCTCTCTCGCATCAAACGACCGAATCATCGGCTGCCAGGAGGTGGAGGAAGAAGGAGGAAAGGGAATACGTCGAAAACCGCAACTTTGAAATTACGTCAATTGAGAAATGACCAAATTTCCGTGGAAAATTATGAACGGGTGGCGTGTTCCGACCGCGGGACAAAGGATACGGGACAGAAACTCCCGACGTCACGTTTAAATGGGAATTACGACAATTGCTGACTCTATTTCATTCCCGAATCAGAGAGGAGTGGAGGGGGGTAAAAAACGGTTTGCTGACCGAAAACCCTAGTCAGCAATCGCTCTCTTAATATGTTTTTGCGTGGGGAATGAGGGAAAAAAATAACGGTTTAGGAATTATCAGATTTTCTCAACTGATTTACTCTCTTTCTCCTCGCGTTTATTAACCTAATTTAAACTGGAACGATCCTGCTCCCCCTTTTTTTTTTTTTTTTTAAATTAACTAAAGGAAAAAAAAAAAGTCGGGACTATTTTATCTTCTCTGTTGAAGGGAAGTTTGTTTTTTGACGTCCCGAGCCCTTTTCGAGTTCATTCGTGATAAGATTTAAAAACTTCTGGCGATGGTTCTTTAAATTTCGAAGCAGCTCCCGAAATCGTCACGATAGCTAATTAAGGAAATTAAAGCCATTTCCCTTTTTTTTTCTTCTTTTTTTTCACAATGAGAAATTCTAAAACTTATAATTGTCAAGAAATAGAAAAAATTATAACGATTTTGTTTTCCTTCACGTTTTTTGTTCTCTTTTTTACGAAATTAAACGGAAAATATTTTAATGAGTATTCCTAAAAGAAAGAGATCCCAGAAGCTCCTTTGCTAAATATGCCATCAGCAGGTTAGAACGAGGAGGAGATCTCCAAATCTTCCACCAAATTTTAAGTTGTTATAAGAGGAAACCTATTTTACTTGCCAATTGGAAAGTTATAATCTGAATTCAAGTCTGAAATCAAGTTTTAGTAATAATCCTTTTACCCGAAAAAAAAAAAAAAATGGGCTCTACCTACGACCTAAGAAATCTTTCTTCAAAGAAAATCGAATGTAAATAACAATCTTTTTTCTCGAAAACAAAAATCATGCTGTCGTTTTCCCGTGCGAAAAAAAGCAAAGGGAACACACTTGGGATACATTCCTAGCAGTGAAAAAAAAAACAAGATAATAGAACAAAAGATAAAACGAACAAAAAATTTCTTCAATAGCTTTCTAAAGAAAAAAATCCTCCACGTGCCCTGTTAGACCGTAACATAACTTCGATAATGACAAGGCCATGTGTTTTACTAAATTTTCCATCACCATTAATTTTTTTTTTTTTTTTTTACCGCGGAATCCTCACGGTCAACTGCCTTTAAAAAAAGGAACAAATATTCAAAAAAAGTTTATTTATTTCCGCGCGGAAGTTTCGCCTCAAGTAGAAACAAGTTTTTGAGGCTTCCAACCCGGTAGTATTAAATTCCGTAAAACCCGAAAAGTTTCCAAAATATTTTCGAGCTTTCCCGTACCTTTTGTTTCGGCGGGACGGAGGCAGTGGCTTTCAAGACTTTCGTAGGAAATTAAAGCCTTCGAAGCGCATGCGCCTTCCGTCTCGTAATTTTCCTAATGGCTTTTCGTTTTCTACCAGCCGCGGAGATTTCTTTTTTTTTTTCTTCTTTTTTTCGTCCCGAAAACTTTTCGAAAACACCTCGAAGAATAATATCTGAAACGGGAGTTCGTTAAGATATTGACTTCCGTTTAAGCTGCACAAATAAATATTCTTAAATAGGGCGGGGGTAAGTGATTTATAATTCCCGTAAGTGTGAATCCAGCTGCGCACATATTTTCTTTTTCTTACCCCGCTGAAGATTTTTACGATCTTTTAAAGTTTATTCGCCATTTACAAAAAAAATGTTTGTTTTTCACCCCTCAAACATTATTTTTTTATTTGGGACAAAAAAAAACAGAGCTAAAATTTTCGGGGAATGTGGAATTTCCGGAATATTAAAGCGAGGCGAACGTCACCGCGTTGACGGATAAACCCCTTTCATGAATTACAAATATTCCCGTTGTAACAAATTAATCATAATCTCCTGAAACACATCAAGAAAGCAGCGTAAATATTTTAATTAGTTTCCCGCGGAAAATCCTCCCCGTCTTTTTGTTTTCATTTTTATTTTATCGCGTCATCGTTTTCCTCGTTATGGATGAAACGAACCGCTATAATATAATCTTCTGGATGACTTCATTCCGAAATTTAATTAATTGTTTTTTCATCGATTGTCGACGGAAAAAAGGAAATTTTCGAAACAATATGAAAGACCATCAAAAATTTCCTGAAAATTCAAACACTTTTAAAAAAAGTTAAGATAAATTAATTTCGATAAAAAAAAAAAAGTGAAAAGAGCTTCTTTCCTCGGAAGAAAAATTCTTATGAATAAATTATTTAATTTATTCGTATAAAACCGCAAAACGTTATTTTAAAAAAAGCGAAGCGTCAGGGTTTGGACTTATCTCGAAATTCCGGCAAGTGTGGAAGGTATACTTTTGTAGGGTCCTTTCTTTGGGACAAGATTTCGTGAAATTCCTATTTTTATCAGCAACCTTTATAAAATACAAGCTGTTCCAAGCACCAAGCTTCGAGTTGTAGCATCTGGATGTATCGTTATCATCATTAAAGATGGCTGCAGTCATGTCATCTCGAATTCCAAGATGGCGGGGATCACGTGAATTCAATATTCGGTTATCTTTGCGATGCTGGCTCCATTCGTATATCTAAATTATATATTTAGGACTTGGAAAAAATTTCCGGAATTTTTTTAAATTTGAACACTTTTTCGGAAGTTCAAGTTCGGGACTCGAATTAAAATTGAAAAAATATAGCAAGGTCACAAGGTGTGGGGTTTTGGGGAGGAAGACCGTACACTCGAACTTAGATTCCAGAAAAATCTCAAAGTTAAAAGAATTTGCTGACAAAATCACAAAATTGGTCAAAACGTCTAAATTATTCGACTAAATTTAAAAAATTCTATTGTTTACCGTCGATTTATCGACAGGTGACCGCTAGCTTATGCACAATTTATGTATCATTTATATCTAAATAATACATACATTATACATCAAATCTACAAACCTAAATTCCTAAAGTCCAAAGATAAAAAGGACCTGTATGACCGACCAGAAGTTCCAAAATTTTTTCAAAGCCCTAATATATATAATTTATATCAGATTTAGATATACAAATGAAGCCAACATCGTATACAAAACTCAACATTCAAGATGGCGGATGCACTGTTTCCGAGTACGATCGTAAATTGCTACCTTCTTTGAGTTTCAAAAACTAATTTTTCCATAAGATCTCCACTGTTTAGCTGAACTAAAAGCTGATATAAGGTTAAGGATAATTAAATTTTTTTCCATTTTTATCATTATGGACAATGTATTCTTTTCCAAAGACACTTTTCTGATAGACAGTGGGTGAGTCTCTAAAAACAATTTTCCACATGCAGCATGTGAAAAAAATTATATACAGAAACCCCCATTTGCGGACCTCCGAACAGGAAAAACGACATTCAGACGCCTACTCCCCCTTGAAGGTTTTCCTATATTTTTCCTGGAAAACGAATCTGAAGGAAAAATAAATGAGACAAGTTTGTTTATCTAAAAAAGAATAAATTGTTGGAACATGATATTGTTTGCGTAGGTTTAAAGACTATAAAATTGCAATATGGTATGTTTTTCTGAGAAGATTTGACTACAACAGCTGAATAAGGGTTGAAATAAAGAATTCTATTTTCTTAAAAAAAAAAAAAAAAAAAAAAAAAAAACCCTCGCATTTTAGCTAAATGTCAAGGGAGCAACACCAACCCTATGTATATCATTTAATTTGTAATTGGTTAAATTCTTCCTAAAAACACCGGAAATTCATGAAATTCCGAAAAAATATTTTCCAAATTACTGGAAAAAAAATCGCATTTTCCAAGAAAAAAGCTTCTGAGATGGTTGAAAATTTCCTGATACAGAATCACCAAGGAGGACTTTTTGACCACGACACAAGGACCAACTCGCCTAATACTCGGAAAAAGTTTAAAGCTTCCCTTTTTTTTAACGTAAAATTTACACTTTTAACGTTATCGTAAAACCCGCAGCGAACCTACGGCAAAGTTTTATTTAACTCTAAAAAACAAAAAATCGAACGAGAGTTAACAATCCTTTTGATGTTTGTTTCTTTTTTCTTTTTTTTTTTTTTTTTTTTGCCTGGAAGATTTCGATAGAAGTCAAGGCTGGCACTGAAACTGAATAAATGGATTTTCTAAATATATCGCAATCGTATATAAAAAAAAATAAAAAGTTTTCTTTCTTATAAATATGTCATGTCAATGTAACAGACAACCCAGGCAAACCTACCATTTTAATCAATACAACTTTCGAAATCAACAGCTTTAACATGGCTATCGCCTTTTTAAAGGCGCGATTCCCATTCGGCTATAATAAAAATAAAATAATTATAGAGGCAAAAGAAAAAAAAAAGAGAGGAAATTAATTTTTGGTATTATATTGCATTTTTGCGTAGGACACGAAATTACCCCTAAAGCATTGTAAAAACCTTTTCTATTACTCATGGTATAAAAAGTCCCTTTTTGAGAATTATTTGGGGACTTAAAAGTAAAACTTTTTGGGACTCTACTTTCTAGTACGGAGTACTAAAAAGTTGACTTTTTAATACTCTTGCTATCGTGTCGTCTGCATCGAAAAAAAAAAGAAACCATGAAGGCCCCGAAAAATGGTTGGCAGCATTGTATCAAGAGTCACGTTATATACGTGAAGAGTCACGTTATATACATTGTTTGGACAAACGAATGTTTTCAATTCACATTTTCATTTTTTTTTTTTCTTTTTTCACATCACACCATTTGTCACAGCAATATTAACCCCTTGAAATCAATCTTTACGAAAAAAATCTCTGTTTCATTCGAAATAGAAAATATTTTTAACCCCAAAGACAACACGGGGCCCTTTCCTGAACTTCGAGACAGTGTTGTCAAGCCTCGCTTCGCTCGGCTTGACAACGCACTGTCTCGAGTTCAGGAAAGTCCCCCGTGTTGTCCTTGGCCTTAAAAATACTATTTTTTTTTTTTTTTTTTTTTTTTTTTTTTTTTTTTTTTTTTTTTTGAAATCGCACATTATTGGTTTTTATGTTGTTTATATTAAATTCCTGTCCGCGCTTTTTCGGTGTTTTCCAACCTTTTGATTTTTTTGGATAATTATTTACATCGAAAAAAATTTTTTTGTAAACAAAAAAAAAACAAAAAACGATTGGGAAAGTAAGCCATTGACGTCGCCAGAGGACGTAATATTGTGATTATAAAAAAAAAACAAAAAGTTGCCATTCATTCAAACCACTGACGAGTTGAATTCGTCCTTACAGCACCGAGGATATCGATTCCCAGACCATTTAACCCGAAAGTCTTTGAAATTAAGCTAAAGTTGGCTTTCGAAAGTTAAAAAAAATCACGTGATTCGTGCTCAGGGGCGGAGTGGCCCATAGTTAGTTACCAGTGGATTTGGCGGGAGGCAGCAGGAAGCACAGCTGATAAATTGACGAGAAAGTACTCGACGGATTTACTAAGTTGCCTAAGTCTGCATGATTCATGGGATCTAATCACGTGTGTCGTGAGATACGATCACAGGAGAAGTATGATCACCTCATATCGATTACGAAATGGATCGGATTCTTTTTGGCATCGTCTGCACTGAACTCGTGTAGGGATTACGAGAAAAAAGAGAATTTTGCCCGTGGAAATTGGACATATCCCTTTTCAAAAAAAGTGCCCAGGCCGGTACTCGACTTTCACCCACCCCTGTTCCTCTTGTCTCTTTGAAGAAAGGGGGTGTTCCATTTTATTTCACCTTTTCTTATCAATCAACATTTTTTTTCTTTTGTATGCTAATTTTTTTCGGGAGAATTTTAATTTTGACGGGACTCACCCTTGACCTTTTTCCTTTTATTTTTTCCAAATAAATATTATCCTGCGGTAACGGATCGTAAAGTTCGATGAAATTTTTACGAGGGCATGTATGCGTGCGTGTTTGTGCGTGTTTCTGATTTACGACTTTTTTTTTTTTTTTTTTTCTTCTCTTCGTCTGGGATGTTTATTGGGAAAAGAAAAAAACGTGTCCAAGTCGTAACGACGTCTCCATCTTATGATAAAAGTCGAGGAAAACTTTTTTCTTTTTCGCGTGGCGGGGTAATCCCTCTTGAGAAACGAAAAGAAAAGAAGCGCAGCAAAGTTTAAAAAATGAAGAACGCGCTATCCATCATCCCGTGATAAAATATTTGAAAAGATGTTAACAACCAGGAGCCATCCACATCCAGAAAACTTCACGGTAAATATTTATCAAAAAGATACTTTTTTTTCTTCTTCTTCTTCATTTTTTACAAATGGTTTTCTTCACAGTTCAACAAGGAATCTATTTTAAGAAAAGATAAAGCGACTTGTGGCGTCGCGAAAAAGGATGAAAAAAAAAAAAGAAGAAGGAGAAAAAAATATAGAAACGTAGAGTCTACAGGTTTATTAAAAGAAAGAAATCTCATCAAAATTTTATGTGGAGGTGGTACTTTTACGAAAGGGAAAAAATTTTTTTATTTCAGTATTCTTTTTTTTATAGCATGAGGAACGGAAACAAAAGTTAAAAAGAATGGGATCTTTTGTAAAAAGGGAAAAATTATGTTATTGGTTAGGTTAAAAATGACGTTATTTTGTTTTTAAAATATTTTCGCAGAGCGGCCTTTATTCCATTTTTTTTTGTAGCGCTTTAACTGGCTGAAACATTTTCTTGTTATAATAAAGGAAAAGGGAGTTACTGTTACAAATTTAATAGGTTATGAGTTTTCCTTGCGAATTTGCTATTCAGAACAAAGCGGAGATGGCGTTGGAGCTTTTATTAATAAAGCTCGGAATATTCTCTCTTCAGTCTTGAGTCAGATTTTGGATTCGAGGTTTTTCACGTAGGGACAAGCGGGGTGAGCAATTCTAGTTTAAAAAAATGGCAAAATAGCTTATTTTTTGTAGAATAATTCTAAAAAAATTAAATTTTTTTGTAAGGGAAAAGTTAGGATAATGGCAGAAATGACCGAAGTCAAGGCCGAATTCTGAGAGTAGATAAAACCGATAAAATGGAGTTAAGTTTTCTTTAGGTTACTTACAGAATAGAAAATTCAAGAAAGCTGACGTTAATTCCTAAAAACAGCTCAAGTCACTGGACGCTTACCTGAAAACAGAAAAAATAAATACATTAAAATACGATAATAATGAATCTGCAGTGGCAATGCCTACGCAAAATTTTTAAAAAAAGTCAAGTTCTATTAAACTTTTGTAGAAATCCCGCAATGCCACCCTTATACTTTTTAATTTTCTTTTTTTTTTCCATTCTTTTTTCTTTTCAATTTTGAGGCTCCAGAGTAGATCTTAAAGATGAGAAAAATAATGAGAGTAAAACTCCAAGTCGATGCGTCATTCTGAGCAGAGATTCGAATTTCGATCTGCACGAGGTTTGTTGTGACACCACCTTACCTCCCACCGCTCGGCTCAGTAAAGGGATATTGAATATTACCTAACAGGCAAGTGAATAACACTGGGATTTGCGAAAAGGAAAATGGTCATGAAATTTTGAAAGAAACGCGTCCTCGTCGGGAGGGACGAAAGTTTCTTGCAAAATTTAACCTAACCGTAAATCTTTTGATTTGTGGGGAACCAGGAACTTGCACACTAATCTTGAAGCGTGTATGTATGCATGCGCCAAAGCGATCGAAATTTAATTTGCTCGTTAATATTAATGGATCCCATTTTAAGGTGATAAAATATCAATCATGTTGTTATTGTTTTAAGCGCGTTGAAACGTTGTTAAATACCGCAGTTGCGTTGTTTACATAATGGAATTTGAACGTTTTCCTTTGAATCCGGTGTTGGTTTCATTTCAAAAAGGTTATGCTAACTTTTCCGTTCCACGAATTTAAACTCTCCCACTCCCAGCCCCCCCCCCCCCTCGTGAATTCATTACCGCGGATAAAAGGAAACTGTGGATTCGTTTTTTTTTTTTTTTTTTTTTTTTTTGTTTCCGATTTTCTAAAAAGAAACCGGGGTGAAAGAGATTCACCTCACGTTGCAACTCCGTATGTAATTGCCCTTTCTAAAAAAAAAAAAAAAATCAAAAGAATAACAATCTAAAATCCATACACGAAGCAATCAAAATCTCGGTATTAGAGCAAACCGTTTTCCTTCCCTATTCCCAAAACATGAAAATCTTTTCCCGTCGATCCTGATTGAAAATCCGCGATTTAAAAATATAAATTTAGAAATTAGCTCGAAAAATTTTGAAACGAAAATCCTGATAGGGTTTTGTCGAATCATCTCTTCCGAGGTTTTTTGTTTTTATTTCGGAAAAGTTCAATTTACTCATGCTGTAGTTCCTTTATCGATTTTTTGTCTTTTCCCTAACTTCCATTTAACGGAAATGTATTTTTTGTTTGTTCCTTGCATTCTTTCGTAAAGTTTTAAGGAAATCCGCATGAAGAGTGGTGGGGGGGGGGGGGGTGGGGAGGATGCAAAAGGTTTTGCAGTCTTTATGCGTAATTAAAATTGAAGTCACGTTTCGTATTAGCAAAGTGCAAGCCTCTTCGATGTGCCTAGCATTTGAAAACTTCTGTCTTTTCCAGCTAATCCATCACTTTTTTTTTCGACTTTCCTCCCCTCCTTGTCGTATTTTAAACTGTGCGTAACGTTTCTTACTTTTATTGGCGAATTTCGTTCCTTTTTAACTAATTGCTTGTCTCAGGCAATTCAAACGACAATTTTTATTTCTTGTTTCCTAATGTTTTTGTTCTCTGAACGAAATCTATTTTCCTAGCCGGAATCGTGCTTTCAATTTGGGGAATGATTTTTTCGACCAGACTTGTCATATTAAAATATTCCTGATCTATTTTTAGGATTTTAATCTTTTACAAAAGCTCTTCAAAAGATTTTGCCCCTCACCCAAAAAAATAAAATGGGCAAAACTGCGGGAGAAAGTCTCAGGAAAGCAGAGACCAATCTGGTAGAAAATATATGTCAATTTAGGATAAAGTGCAATAATGGAAACATATAGTACCGTTATAGGAGATTTTTAATTCGAAAACTCTAAGATGACATAGGTTTTGCGAGTGTTTAGCGGATTTAAATTTCTTGAAAGTTTTAAACTAACGACCATTTTTTTAGGAGTTTTCTCGGGACTGATGTACAGCAACCCTGCGTTGTATTTCATTACAAAGAAAGTTAAGGTCGAAAAATATAAGGAAATTACAAGGAAAAATTCACAGCTCGTTCAAGGAGGACTCAAGTCCTAGTCTTCCCGTTTGCTTCAGCCTGTTGATTTTCCCAATTTTTTTTTTTAAACAAAAGATTATTTGTTTTAAAATTCATCTCCTGAAGACCACATACACGTTTGGGAAGACCTCGTTTGGGATGAAAGGACAATGTGCCCGAGGACACCGAGAGGTGTCAGAAACGAGAGCGACAGCTCAAGATAGATGGGGGAGCACCTGTGATGCGAAGATGTGGTTTTTAAGTCCTGTGACGCCAACTGAATTCTTCGAGGAAAAAAAATTTTTTTTTTTTTCTGACGAAAAGAAAATCATTTTGTCAGGTGTTTTCAACTTCGTGTTCATAACTTTAAAATGTTTCGAATTTGAAAAAGGTAAATACGAAAGGCATCCATTCGGAAACTCTTACTTTTTGGAAATTTGATAAAAAAAAATCGACAGTTGGAAGACGGATGATCCTCTTAAAAACAGTTTTGTAGACCTAAACTCTTTTAACGGTAACAGTTCTTTTTTTCACACAAGTAATTATAAAAATGTTGCGAGAGGAAACATCGAGTACGTTAAAATATTACCAAATAGTATGCTTAGTAAGTGGGAGGGGTAAATGCTCCGACCATCTTTCACTCCATGAGATCGGACGAGGCAAGAAGCAAATTTGTTTTCCCAACCTAGTTATATCCACGACTTTAGCAACACTTTTTCAGTTTTTTCTCTTCAATTTCTGGGAACCGAATTCAAGTTTATTGTTCTAGCTGAAAACAAAGAAAGTTAAAAGCTGAAAACTCCAAAACTTTGCCGAAAACATAGTTTAAAATCACTTTTATCGAAACTAACCTGGTGTACGTCAACACTTGTTATGTCCCCAGGTGTAAACACGCCATTAAAATTTGGTTCGATTGCATCAACATTTTACCTGCATGTAATTTTTGCAAAGTTTCCGAGGATTTGTAATTCGGTCAAAATGCTATAAATTCGAATATCTTGGTTTGGCCACACCGTCAAATAATGACAATATTTCGGATCCGAAACTTATCGGGAGGAAAGAACAAGGTGCAATATGATCCTTGTTTGATGAAACTCGCTTGTTTGAATGCCGCGAACAAGTTTCTAGTTCATTATTTTTAATTGAATTCCGACCGACCTCCGAACCGCAAAATGCGATTCACAAAATCACCTCAGTCATCGGTCTCTCTCAGGTACGGCTCACACCCCCCGGAAAGCCGAGATGACTTATCGCCGATTTAAGTCCGTTACAACCGAGTCAAAATCATGCGAAAACTTATAATTGTTAAGATGGGGAGTTAATCGAATTCCGAGTAAACTTCGTATTTTGATCTTTAGACTTTCCCTTCTCCACTTTTCTCCAAATAATTCGTGACTCCCTTCTCGGATTAAAATTTAAAAGCGAATCCCTTTCCCCCTTATGCTTACCCCCCCCCCCCATTTAACCCCGATCCTGTTACGCACCTGTAGCAAAAATAAGAAACTTTAATTAGTTTGATTAATCCTGACTCATATGAAACCTTGATTATTTCCCTTTCGAAACGATAGTTGCTTGCTACGTAAGCCGTGGAAGGATTTCTGTTCCGAATTCGTTCCCCTCCCCCCTTCCCGCCCGTTTCACGGAAAATCTCAGACGCGCTCGTGTTCTCAGACGAAAGGAATTTAACAACAGCAACCGAATTAATGTTTCTTCGGAGTGATAACGTAAAGTTTCACGTGTCGAATATACAATTACAAATTATATAAAATCGAGAGGAGGTTCGCGGGGGAGGTAAGGGTAGGGAGGAGGAGGGAGTGTTTTTTGCTAAAAGGAACTAACAAGTTACAAATGGGGGGGGGTGGGGGGGGGGGGAAATGTTGTTTTAAAGTTTTGCATGGGATACCGCGAGACATTTTACGGACCGAAGTTTAAATGACGTCCGAGGACGTAGGGAGAGAAAAGGAATTAACCCGCCGGGAAGAGACAAGAGCCCGGTTTTAAAAGTTGAAAAATAACCTTGTTTATGGGTCGTTAATCCGAAAGGGATACCAGCATTCGGTCGGCATGTTTCCAAAGAGTCATTCACGAGAATAGATTCTTTGAATTTAATCCTTTTCGAGTTGAGAAATCCGAACAAAGCGATTATGAGGAGAGGGGCCGCTACGAGAGGCACTCGACGTTGAACAAAGATAGAACAACAATAAGCAAAAGACAATGGAAGTCATGTTGTGGAAAGTCTGAGCTTTACAATAACCGGTAGGACAGCGCCGGGGATTACCGAACGGGCAAGTTTACATGTGTCGTCCTCCGGCGTTCCCCGACTTTCGACCATGTTAATTTCCCTATTATGCCATCGGACTTTTGTCTTTTCCCTCCCGGTTTCCCATTAAATCGGGGAAATCGAAATTTTTTCTTTCTGCTTCAGCAAAAAAAAAAAAAAAAAAAAAAAAGTATAAATCATATACGAAGGAGGGAAAAAAAGATTTGGAACGTCTTTTTTGTGACTTTGAAAATCGTTCGTTAAAAGAAAAAAAGTTTCCAGTAGTTCATTTCTTTTTAAAAAGAAAGAAAATTGGAAATAGATCGATTTAAAAAAGATTTCAAAGTTCAAGGGAAGAAAAAAAAAAAAAATCTTTCGGCGACAAAAATTATTTCTTGACACTTGAAAAGGAAAAAGTTTTCCTCCCTTATTCTTTTTTTTTTTCCTCGAGACCGGACATTGCGGAAAACTCGCAATGGGACATTACAGCGAGATATTAAACTTAATGAAGCAAAATAAAGAGAATTGTTTTACTAGATAATAGCATCATTTGTTACTTAATAAAAGTTGAAGTCCTTTGAAGGTAAGTCTGCTGCTATTATCCATTTCCTTGAAATATACTTGAGACTGAATTCCAGCATTTTACTTTTGATTTTGAAATTTCGGATGGTAGCCTACGGGCAAGTTGTATAACTCCTGTTTTGCACAACTGGCGTTCATCTTTTTACAAAATTTGAAAAAGGCTTCTCGGAATTTAACAAAATTTAATCTACCCTCAAATCGTATTTTATTACCGAAAACAAAATCATGAATGACGTACTTTAGTTTTCTCATGACAGAGAGACTGGGAGGATTCCGAAAACGGTAATGAGGAAAAACAAAATGAAAAATTTTGAGCCCTGGAAATGCTTGCAGGCAAATTTTCCATATGATTCGGAACTCACAATTGGGCCCAGTTTTTTTTTTTTTTTTTTTTTAATTTTCAACATAAAGAATTTTCAAACCAAATTGTTTTTACTCTAAGGTAAAAAAGGGTGTAATTCTCTGATCGTTTGATTAAATCATTAAAACCAAAGCTTTGGCTCCAATGGCCACTCTTGGAAAGGATCTTCGATAATGATATATGGCCAAAGTCATGCTTACAGGTTACCTGGGTTAACCTAGATTACCTTAACTCTTCTGAGAGCTTTTCCCGAAACATTCACAACGACTAATCAAAAGTTTTGACTTGGCTAAAAGAAACAAAAAATACAAAATCTTAGGCCAACTTGGAATGAATTACAACAACGAAGGCTCCTGTTAGTCATACGTAAAAACGAAAATTATCTACCCTTAAGAAGACTTATGCTTTTATTACATTCTAAAAAAAATTGTGAAAACTGACAGGGAACAAAAGAGCTCGAGTCATACTGTTCGTCTTTTCATCCTTGAAAAGTGAAAAATAACTCGGAAAATTCAATTCCAAAACCTTTCATCTTCAATTAATTATAAAGAAAAACGTAACAAGAATATCGTTCCTGGTTTCATGAAATATTACATTTTATTACATTAATGCTAGACGTGATTACGTTAGCGTATAATGAGACAGAAGATTAAAAAAAAAAAATCAAATTAGTGAGCATAATATCAAGAAAAAAGTTAGTTGAAAAATAAGTAATTATAATTGAATAATTATTAAAAATGTCAGACCGTTTGTTATTTGCTCACCGTAGTAAATTTCTACCCCTCCGACTAGGTTGGAACAAGGAAAATTCCGGTTGACCCGGATTTTTCTCCAAAGAAAATCTTAAAAAGTGAAGTCCTTTGAATTAAATTAAGGAAAGAGGTATAAAGCAGTTTAATTTTTGGGAAATTCGTCAACTATTTAGTCTTCGTTAACCTCGAATAAAAGTAAAAGCTCAGGGGAAAAACAAAGAGGGAAAGCCGTGGGTTAAGAATTTTTTTTTTTTTTTTTTGATAATGCAATCAGATTTCTATTCCCTGGGTTTATTTAGCATATTTGGCTTCTTTTCCCCGGCTTTAACTTGCACCGTTAATATCTCATTTTTTTTATTGTTCCCTTAAATCATGTTTTGCATATTTGGTCGTCTTCCAGTTCAAAAAGTTTTTTAAAAAAATGCTAAGAAATCAATATCGGCGACAAAAAAAAAAAAAAAAAAAAAAAAAAAAAAAAAGATTTACCTAGGTTGGATAAAAAATCGTTTCCCTCGACTTTCATTTAAAATTGCAAAAACTATTTTCCATTATTTTGAGGTAACATCTGAAAAAATATTAAGGAAAAGAAAAAAAGAAAACAGCAGATTATTCTCATCTTCAACAAAAGAAAACGCGATTACTTTTTTTTTCTCGTTGTGTATACGAGGGAGTTTTCCAACTTGGTGATAAAAAAAAAGGTAAAGAAAAAAAAAAAAAAAGTCATACGAATCATATAAGGAAAGATAGCGAGGAGGGTGAGGAAAACGCTGTTCCGAAGCTGTGTACGTGAGTCCTTAAATTTACAACTTCGGTATAAAGGGAAAACCGAACGTCCAATCTTGTTAAAAGCTCAGTCGTAAGAAAGTTGGCAACGTTTTGTCTTGGAAAACCGCTAGAGATTTTGAATTAATCGAAAAATTATTCCAAAAAAAATACCTTCCTTTATTAATTAAAAGTCGTAATTAAGGGGGGAAAATTCCTACAGAAATCTTTTTTTTTTTCGTTGTAATCCCTGTAATGAGCTCTTTTGATGATCCTTCTTGCAAAAAAATTCATAATTTTTTTTAATTAAAAAAAAAAAAAAAAAAAAAAAAATCATCGAAAAACACCCGAACCTCTGTCGAATACGATTTTTTTTATTATATCCCTTTATGTGCAATAAAAATGTAAATAATACGAGAGAAATACTATAAAACTCGTTTTAATTAAATCACTCTCGGCCTAAAAGAATGAATGGGTTTAATCTGAGATGAATTTAATTTTTTCATATCAGTCAATCAATCACTCTGCCAATTAAAAACCCGACGAATCCCTTAAAATGCAGTAGGAGGTGATTAATAACTTTAAAAAAATGTACGTATTTATCAACGAGGTACATTAGCAGGTACTTATGTCAAAACATTTTTGTAGCAACAAAAAAAAAATACCGTAAATATTTGAAGCGACAATAAAATCTAAGATGATGATCGATAACTTTAATTTTTTCCGATAACGGCAATAAAATTTCAAGGCTGGCCCGGTAATCAAAATTACGCGGGATCCACTTTCGGAATTTTTTTCTCCTTTTTTTTCTTTTATTTCATTTCGACTGAGAAATGTCTTTTTCGGGTGCCGCGATCGTGGGTCGTTCCTTATCTAACGGCGATTTATTATAAAATCGTGAGGTAAAGAACTATTTGAAACGAAGACAAAAATTTCTTAATGCCCTTATGTTATTCAAAATAAGAACCGTATGCCGGAGTGAAAATGAAATGCCGGTGACAAAATTAAAAAAAAAAAAAAAAAAAAAAGATCACGAAACATCAAAAGTTTTAGAAAACTACGAAGAGTTTAAGAGATCAATTAACTTGCTTTAACTGGGAAAATTATTTTTTCACAGCCCTTAATCCCTGTTAGACTAGAACTGAATAATCAATAATGAAGATAATTAATTAAAAATTGGATTTCTGCAATAATCTGATGACAATAAAAAATAAAAAAATAAATAAATAAATCATGTTTACTTTGGCGCAAATGGCTTTTGCTAATCCTATCGAAAATTCAAAGTTCCGGAATTAAAAAAATTACAAAAAAAAAATTTTTTTAAGGTTTGAACCGCCTTATTGGATTGAATATTTTTCTTCAATTTGGATCTAAGATTTAAAATCAGCGACTCCGAAAGTTTCTGTCCCTTTAACCGCTGAAAAATGAAACGTAAAGCAAAGATTCTTCTTGCAGTTTTTGGACGACGGAGGGGTAATAGCAAAAACTAATTATTAATTTTTTTCCGCCCTCAAAAGTTTTTCTTCCACGAAAAAACTTGTTAAGAGCCGATTTTTCTTCGAATCTCTTGCGAAAGGAAAATCTTTTCCTTTTCCCATTAAAACGGATTTTCTCTCTCCTCTCAACTCCTCTCCCCTCCCCTCATCCTTTTAAAAATTTAAAATTCAAACCGGTAAAACAAACATAAGTCATGCAAAAATAAAATGCAACGAATGGTATTTTTCCCTCCCGGGTTCACAGAAAACTTGGCTGTTAGTTTCTCTAAAAACAAAACAAATATTTGTCGACTGTTATAATAATATTAAGAAAGATGTGCAAAGGCGCAGACATTTGCATTTTAATTATATCAAACTAAATGTTTTTAGTCGACTTCCTCTTAAAAGATAAGAAAATTACAATTTTTGGATCAGCATTACTCCTTCATTCTTTTTCGTGTTCGAAAACCTTTTCATAGTAGACCGGAAAAAAAAAGACTCCCATCAAAATTCACTCATCTTTCATGCGTCGTCGTACTTCTCGAATGTTTTAAGTTTTTTTTTTTTTTTTTAAAGATGCATCACTTTCGCTGACAGTCTTTTAATTTATTTTCTTTTTAACATGCTACACCCATATGACACATATTGCTTTTTTACCTTTTCTCTCCTTCTTTTTTTTTTCTTGTGGAGTTTTTCGAGCCGTCAAGTAATTTATCAACATTGTTCTCTTATTTTTCTTTTTTCTTCTTTGAAGGTTCAAGTCCAAATGCAGCAGCTGCTGTTAATATTTTTAAGTCGGCCGTATTTTAATAAAGCTCAAGCGTTCCTTGCTTGAAAGAGATGGAAAGTCAGGAATTTGCGAGAAAAACCCTGCAGAATGCAGATGACGTAGCTTTGGAATTCTAAGAAGACATAGAAAGGTTAAACGTTAAAAGATTGGCCATAACCGGTGTAAGTGCGAAATAATCCATTTTGCTTACATAATATTCAAACGACCCCAATGATGCTAAATGAGCTTTGAGGAATCAAACAAAAATATGAACTGCTTTTTCGTAAGCTAAATAGTAATAAAGGAAAAAAAAGAACGTGATGCCCAGGTAAGATAAACATCCATCCACACGACGACAAGCATAAAAAATGAAACGATTCCAATATCGATATAGTATAGCGTTGTCTGTTCGACGTTGAAGAATGATGATGAAATGAAAAATACTCTGGATTTTTTTTTTTTTTGTTATTCGCTTTGCTGGGAAATGTCCTTTTTTCACGACACGCATACTTTTTTTCCGCTGTTATTGAAAATATTGGATCGAGCCACAAATATTTTTTACATCAAGTCAAACTTGATTTTATTTTTTTATGTAAGAAAATCCGATCTTGCCTAGAGTGATAAACGTTTTAAGTTTCAAAGAAGAGAATCAGGTGTAGGTTCGGACAAAAGGGAACATGTGGTCGATGTATTAATTAATGTCTCGAGGATATTTTTTTTATAGAGCTTCGTATGACTGGACGTCTATCAAAGGTTTCTTTTTTTTTTGATAAGAAAAACTTTTCCTGATATTAGACGGTTAATGAGTACGTGCGCTTTGATAATTTAATTTCGAAAAGGTAAGATTTATGTGTTACTAGGAAATAAGGGCTGAGGAGTTTACCGACGTAACGAAAACTTACTACTAAAACTTTGTTGAGGAAGATCTAAATACTGAGGTTTTGTTTTCGGGAAAGTTACTTTTTCGTCAAAGTCTTATGAGATCTTTCACTGCGAAAGGTAAAAGAAAAATCAAACTTTGACCCGGTGAATTATTCAAAACTAAAGTAATTTTGATCTAGTTTACGGGATTTTCCAACTAAAAAAACTTTGTAATAATTTCGTTTTGGAGTCAGGCACGAAATTAAAAGAAATATTTTCCTGGTCGGCTTTTTAATGGAGACGACAATAAAAAGACATAGGTTTTTATAACGAGAAAAAAATTGGCATATTACATGCATCATTTGCACCTGAACCGAGGGACGAACCTTTCCCCCGTTTTTCCAGAATGTCAGTTAACACAACTGATTTTCCCCGGTGTTCCGTATTCGCAACGACAAGAAAAAAGTCAAACGGTTAAGTAAAATTTCATTTTCAAACTTTTTTCTGGGAAAATCAAAAGCAAAGAGATAAAGAAAAAACCCATACGACAGGATTTTGCTTTTCCGATCGCTTTTTTTTATTTGTAAGAAAAGGAATCAAAATCGTACTACTAAGATTTCCCACCGTTGCGGTTCAAAAAAAATTTTATTTCAACATGTCTGTTGTTCGGTTTACCTTCTCCCAGGAAAGGGAAAAAGAAATATTTCGTTTCTAAAATTTTCTAATTTTGTATTTTTTTTTACATTTTGTTTTTAATTATATTATACCTCGTTAATCATCCCCTTTTAAAATTATGCCAAGAGAAAAAGGAGTACAATAAGCACGGATCATTTCCGGTGGTTAATGGACAGGAGAATGTTGTAATATGTAAATGATGAAAAAGACGAGAATGGAGGACAAAAAAAAAAAAAAAAAAAAAAAAAACAATGGCGGAAAATTTATTTTGATCACATTCTATTCAACTTTTTCACACAATGAAAGTTATGAAAAATTTAATTACTGACGAGCGAAAATGCCACCTTTTGACAACGGGGTCTTTGTCGTCGGAGGGAAAAAAATGATTTTTTTTTCTTTGGGCGAAAACTTTTTTTTTATCGACCGCGATTTAAAATATTTATTTTCCGATGCCGAAAAAAAAACCTTGGCGCGTCACATGAAGCGACTCTTTTATAATAACAGGCCGAGTATGTAAATTAAACAAGAAGCTGTCAAGAAAAAAATTAAACATCTTATTAGGCAAGAGTAATTTAGTTTAATCGCGCGATGATCGATTTTACAGAAAAAAAAAAAAAATCATGCGTGATGTGGACACCCCTGGCGGGGTTAACGGAAAGAGCAAACATAACCAAAGCCTTATAGCAGAAGGACCGTTTCAATTTGCTTCGAAAGGTCGTTTTTCTTTCGTTACCAAAACTAATTTCAGCGGAAACGGGAAAAGGCAGCACATTTTCCCGGTTTTCAATTTCCCACCGCTGAATTTATCTTCAACTTAGAAACACGCCTTAAGACGTTATAACACTGGTATGAATCCTATATTGTTTAAATTAAGAACAAGAAATGACTGACTCCAGCTTTTCCGAGCGATTGCATTTTCTATTGTCATTAATTACGCCGAGGAAAAAGGGAAAAGCGAGAAAAATTAACTTTTCTCTTCCGATATAGTTTATTAGCAAAAAAAACGTCGAAATTTTCATTTCGGGCGTGAATAATAAAAGGTCAGGCACTCCCGTTTCTATTCCAAACGTAATAAAAAAATCGGGGTATATACACCTCGTTCCGTGCAGATTCACGCGGGCAACTTGTCAGAATGGACAGCATTTTTATTCATTTGGAAAAAAAAAAGAGGAAAGAGAAGGAAAAAAAAAACTACGAATGACAGAATTTCCTTTTTCCGTTTTCGAGTTCCGGACTAAAGTAAAAATAGTAATGGAGCGTCCGGTGATTGGCAAGGGAAATGACGAGTGAATTCCACAATGAATTTCACCTGTTTTTTTTTCTATTCATCAGGGGTGTGAAAATCTTGCCTTTCTTCGGAAATTTTCTTTTACAAATCCAAGCCCCGTTCAGAGTGACTTAGCAGGGCTTGAATAATTTAAAAGTGGAACTTTTTATTTATATTTATCAAAATTCCATGAAAATTGACTCTGAGGATGTAACCTCAATACGGAGTATTTCCAAGCTTGTTTTTCCCCATTTTTTTTTTTTTTTTTTTTTCGTAAACTTGAAATCCGATTTTAATTTTCTAGAAGGTATTCGTTTAAATACCTTGATTTTTCCAAAGTCTTTATGAGTTGTGAATTTGAGCTCTTTTCAACATTAATGCACTTTAGAAGCCAATTAGAGCAATAAAAGTTTTCCTTCTATTTGTGGACTATTTCTCAAATGGAAATGTGGTCTAATACGTTTAATCATCCTTTTTTTTTTCAAAATTTTACTAACAAAAACTTTTTTTGAAAATTCAAAGGAATGGATTTCCTTGGGACTATTTGCCTGAATTCCTAAAAATCTCCTACTATTTTTTTATAAATCCCGGAATTAATTTTTTCTGAAGAAAATAAATAAAATTCTCCTGACATCAACTATGGGCATAGACTCCGCGAAGGAAAGATATCAGCTGCAGTCAGATTCAATTGCTTAGTGCAGAGTGTTTTGTCATCTCCGAGAAACAATCCTATCGAATATCGAATTCCATGCCGAGTTGGAAACAATTCTCCCGAAACCTTCTTCACTTTGAAATCGATACCTCTTTTTTTTTAGTCGAGTTGAATAATGGGACCTTACCAAGGTGAAAGCAGCCATCGCGTTATCAAAACGACCTTAATTTGTACAAACGGCATCGCGAAACCATAATGATTTCCAGTCAAGCGATATCGACTTCCGGTTTTATTGCTGACTATTTATAACCCCTTATCGTTGCGCGAATAATCATTAATTATTCTACAGCTTATACCCAAAGTCCCCAAATCGAAAACCGCACAAAATTGCAAAGGTCATTTAATATTTCTCGTGACAAATAGCTTCAGATCGTTAATCGAGAGGGGAAGGGAATTAAAAAAAAAAAAAATAAATAAATAAAATCGGAACAGGATTATTAATAAAACTGATAAGTGTTCTCTCTTTTTTTCAAATCTTCATGTGTGGCATTCTAACAAACTAGTTTCTTATCTCTGCTCGATATATTTTTCTCTTCTTTAGTTGCTTAATTCAGCTTTCTATCAAATTTCTCGAGGGGGATCAATCGCTCGTGATCAATTTAGTTAATAGCTTTAATTATGAGGAATCCGTTGGTCGTGTTTTTTTTCGCCATAAAAATCGCCATACATGTTTTTAATGCTATCAAAAAAATTTCCAATAAATGGCATCGAGAGAGAAAAGAAAAAATTATCGGGCTTTTGGCAGACTTCCCTGTAGAGATTAATCACGTTGCACGTGGGAATGTGGATTTTTTTTTTTTTTTCTTTTCGATAAAAACACTTTGAATAAAAATTTTCAGAAGGGAAAAAAAGGGATGTTAGAGGACGATATTGATTTTGGAACAGAAACGTGGAAATAACGCTCTTCGTATGGGTCCCATTTTCGCAAGCGTGCGTGGGCACGCATTACAATATTAAGGTATCAATCATTCAAACTTTTTCGTTTCAAAAGGAAAGTAGAAAACGACAGCGACAGGTAAATTTTCAATTTTGAACGGGGATCACCTTTTTGGACGGACATGCGGCATTCATGTAAATATTCCCCCTGGAGTTTCTATAGTTTCTTCTTAGAAAATTAACAGCTTGGCACATCTTTCTACTCAAAAAAAATTATTAAGAGTTTTGGATCATTTATCTTCGGTCCTTAATTCACGAACACTAGCTGACCTTAACCAACAAATTCTTCGTTACCTTTTCAAAAATTAAAAATTAAAAGAAAAAAATTCTTAAAGCAAATTCTAAAGGTTTCGTGATGATTTAACTAAAGTAATTTGTTTTTAACGAAAAGAACATCCCGTTAAAAGTTTTTTTTTTTTTACAGCCGACAATAAAACCTCGAGATTTTCGGGAAATTACTGTTTTCTTCCAAATTATCCAGAAATCGGAACCTAGACTTTTTAACTTTTTAAAAAACAGACTTCGATCACGAAAAAGAAAAATCACTGAGATAAAAAGCGTTGGGAACAGGGAAGCTTGAAAAGAGACGGAAAATATCAAGTAAATACGTGTAATTTGACACAGACGTGTACATAAACATGCACGAGTCACGTCGGAGCAGTTAAAACTTTGACATGTCAATTCTCCTGGGTCTCTCGAGTATTGGGTTTTCGGAATTTATAACCGGATAATTTTGGGTGAAATTAGCAAATTAAACCGCTTCTTTAAAAAAAAAAAAAAAAAAAAAAAAAAAAAAAAAGTGAAGCAAACAGAAAAAAAAACGACTCGAAATTCGGATGGAGCAAAAAAAAAATCATCATTTTCCTTTGACGATTCCAAAAAAAGAAGAGGGTAGAAAAAATGAATCACGCAAATACATCTGATGCATGTTTAATAATGTACATATGCCAATATGCCTCACTTAATTGCTATTTTCCGATTTCGAACCCATACCCCTTCCTATTTTTTTTTTCCTAACTGCACCAATTCCATCATGCAAATCAAATGGGTTTTATTTTCATCATCAATAAGCTTTACATTGTCAAAAATAGATATAAAATGGAAATGAAAATTTCGGAAAAAATGAGTAAAAAATACGGACGATTTTGCAGTAGTTTATGGCAAGACAAAAATAAAATTTTGATAAGCTCTATTAACACGGAATGGACAATTCGTAGCCACATAACTCGGCAATTAAAGCAACGGCAACATACGGTAGCCCTTTGGCTGGAAAATTCAAATCGGTTCGACTTCAAATTTTTTAAGAGTAATTATAGTAGCACCGAAGTAAGTTCGGTTACACAACAGGTCCAGGTGTTTCTGGACTCGCTGATTTCAAATCCGAAGACGAACGTTTTCGTACGACAAAAAAGCTCCAAAATCGAAAATGATTCCAACAAAAAAGCCTCCATTTACCCGTATTTATGACATTTAGAGGACTGACACCAAGCAGCTCTAACCTGGACTTTTATTAAAATATATCTGTAAAAACAGGGAAAAGATCTTTAATTTTTGACTCGATAAGAGAGAATTGCATTTCGGTAGGCAAGAAAAACCAAATCCGGGTAAATCCCTAAAATCGAATTGTGATGGAAAACGGTATCCCGACGGATTAATCCTCCCGTTGCATGGACAGTACAAGAAAAGTAACTCATCCTTGTGTGTAATCCATCAAGACGTTTCAAATATTTACAAGAATAACAAACTTTTAAGGTATCAATCATGACCGACTCGTCAATTATTACTAAACTTTTTCGAGAGTATTTCCGGACGTTCCACATCGTTTTTCCATTTCCGTTACCGTTTCACCTTTGCATCCTTTTTCATGCTATATCATTGACAAGTGGAAAATAATAGTCGACAACAAAGAAAGAAAAAAGCGACGGAAAGTTAAATTCGTTTTCCCCTTTCCTTCCTTTTTTTTTTTTTTTTTTTTTTTTTTTATGAGATTAAGAAAAGCATTCGCATACGTGAGAGCGTTTCCCTTCACGTTCGACGTAGTGCGAACTGCGACGTTTAATGTAATAGCCGTAAGAGGCACTCATGAGAAAACAAGTCTACATGTCTTCGCGAACTTAAGAAGATAAAGCGAAATGCTGTAGTTTATGTGTTCACTTGTCAGAGGAGAGAAGAAAAAAAAAGGGGGAAGAGAGAAGGAAAAAAAAACGGTAATACCGGACAAGGAAAGAATAAAAGATGAAATGATGGTGCAAAGAAAACATGTAGGAATGACGTCACGGAGCATGTGACAGGATCATCAAGTGCGTGAGTGGAGTGTTAAATATAAAAGACGAAAACTTCTCGCTTCTCTTTGGAAAACGACCCCTTCCCCCCCCCCCCCCTCCAACTTAGCTCTTTTTCCTCCAGTTTCACCCGTAACCAAGTACAACTTTGTAAATGTAGTTACTTTTCGTGAATTAAGAAACTCCCTTAATATTCCAATTTCCAAAAGGGATGTCAAGTTTCTGAAGGAACATAACGGAAATTATCCTGACTCGCAGTTTCCAAACGACTTTAAACGAATAAAAGCAGTTTTCGAAATAAAAAGAAGGAAAAAAATGATTAAATTTAAATAAAATGAAAAAAAGGAGGATCCAGTATCGACGATATTTTGAACTTTGAAACTTTGAAAGCATAATTTACGTATCGCGTTGCCAAATTAGCGCAAAAGTAAAGAAAGGGTATAGGAATAAAAGGTACAGGAAACTTGCTTAATTCGGTTTCAAGACGACGAGATGGAAAAATATACTTGATCAATTCCATGAGCTCTGCTAATTGTGCAACTGACAGAATGTATATCAAGTGGGATGTTCACTTTTTCAACAAAATTTCCCTCGATTTTCAGTTCTTGAGAAAAAGCTCATACGTTGAAACTATTTACAAAATAATTATTTTGCCCTTCAAAACTTTTGTCAAGTTACTTTCGCAAAGAGGACCGCAATTTTTGTATTTTATTCCTTCCCTCAAAATTTACTTTACGAAAAAAAAAAAAAAAAAAAAAAGAAAGATTTAGAAAGCTATTTTCCGATAGTTATTAAGCTCGTAACAAATACGGGGAAGTTAAAATCAGGTCCTTGATTACTTTTTTTCTTGGAAATCGATTCATGTAAAAAAAAAAAAAAAAAAAAAAAAAAAAAAAAAAAAGAAGCGAATTGAATTAACGCAGGGGAGTCGAAGACGTGAAAGACAACAAGGAATCGAATTAGTCTCTTTGTAATATTCGTGGGAGAGGAAAAAAAAAAAGTATAAAGAAAAGAAAAAGGAGGAAGAAGGATCCTGCGGTTGTAAATCGTTAAAGCTCAAGCCATTATCGAAATAAAGGAGATAAAAACAGCCATTAAGCTGAATCTATATATTTCTTAATGTGTCACCGTCGGTACCCTTTTCGTCTTTCGCGAGGCTTTCAATATTCGACCCCTAGGTGGTCTCCTCCCGAAGAAGGGAAAAACAAACGTCACCAAGACGCCAACCGCCGTTTTCATAATTTAAATATTTTTCTTTCTTAAAAAGCCTTTTCACCCTCTCCCTAAAGTCTATTATTTCCACGAGAGGAAATCATGTTTTAATAATAAAAAAATAAAATTGAAGCCCTCGAAGAAAGGAGCTCGACCCTCGGAAGACGTGAGTTACTCTAGCTTCGATTAGCTTTTAAGAATAGGAAACCATCCCTGGGAACGGGAAGGGATGTCTAGTACAAAGAAACCAGCCTTTCTCTTTATTCCCCCATGTTTCGCGACCTCCCTAAGAAGTACATCATTCCGAAATAAACTTCTATTTTAATTCACCTCCCTCCCAAGCAAAATACAATTTAATTTAATTAAACGCCTGATTCCTGTGTTTTAAAAGGAAAACTCTTACTTGTTGGGAAAAGCGGGCGAAACTGTCAGTCAACATAAAACCGACGCCAACTTTTATGTATAAAACTCCCGTGGCACAAAGTTATTCCTTTAAATTGCGGTTTTACCGTACGTAAAGAGTACGGGAAATCGGTCAACACCCGATTTTTAATCGTTTAATAACGAGAAGTGTCATGACCAGACCTCAAAAAATATTCAAAAGTTTTTTCGGTGGAAGGAGCCCCAAAGACTCCCGAGAAATTACAAAATTTTATTTATCGGGGGAAAAAAAAGGTCAGTTATTTTTCCCACTTTTCCTCTCGGAGTTTCATTCTTTCATCGTCACTAATCCCTACGGCTTTTTCGTCTTGTCACTTTCAGGTGCAAAACCCTAATGTACAAGTCATTTGACTTTCGAGAAACGGAACATGGAGTTTAAAAAAACTTTGGGAGATTTTCTTTCAAAGCAGCTCACGCTTTTGAAAAAAAAAAAGAAACGAAATTGTCGTAATAATGCTTACAACTTGCAATAAATTCCTGGTATTTACCAGAGGGATTGCATTCTTAAGGCTCCTTGGCACAACCGTACAGCAGGTACCTACGCCTGTGAAAACCACCGGCCACTGCAGCCCTCCCCTAGCTGAGAAGGGTACTCGTTACAAAGGATAAAGAAAGAAGGTACATTTATTCCCGTGACAGAAGCCAAGCGTCCGCTTTTCCGCTAAAATTTCACTGGATTCCCCTTGACGAAAAGATATATTTATTAATAAGAATCCCCCCAAGCCGAAAATTGCTGAGGCGCATTCGGAATCGGCAACAGAGGAAGTTGAAAATGGAATTGATTTGATTTGCCTGGGATTTTCTTCAGGAAGAGAGGGAGGGGGGGGGGGGAAAGGGGAAGAAACATTGACATATACGTCAAATGCAGATGTCGCGAACGTTCTCGAAATCGTTCGTACCGTAGAATATTAACGTCTTCGAGGTCGACAAGCTTCGACGCTTCCGCACCGTTCACGAGTAAAGAAGGAAAGTCGCGGACATCTGACCCGTAGCCCGTTCTAAGAAGGAATAACGTCAAATATAAAAATCTAATCTTGGGCAACTGTGTCCACCGCATCAATATTCACACCGGAATCGGAAGGCGGGGAAAAACAAAAACCCAAATAATTTAAATCACGACGCGATAATAAAAATCCATTAACCAAACAAAATTAAAACAAAATGAAAAATTAGTTTAATTATCGAAGTAAACACTTTTTTTTTCTGCGCGTGAAGACCGGTTTTCCCTGATTTGATAAATCACAAAAAAAAAGTATTAAATCGATAAATAGATGAAGAAATCAGAAAAATTCGTGCCAGGATCGATTTACCAGACTCAAAATTCCAAAAGAAAAAGAAATAGGATAATTAAGAAACGGAGAAGCCAAAAAGAAATAGGATACTCCTTCTAATTAATTAATGAAGTCGATTAAAATGCGCAGTCGCAAACTCGAAAACCTTTGATGGCTGAAACATGTGTAGAACAAGAGTTTGGGAGAAAAAAAAATTTTACATTTTGCTTATGTAAATTTAATTGAACCGCAAAACGGATAACTCATGCAATTAAATCAAAACGAAACGTAAAGGTTGCGGCGGTGCCAGGTACGTTTTGATAACACAAAAGGAGGGAAAGGAAGGGAAAAACAAGAAAAGCAAGAAGGCGGAAAATGATAACTTAATACGGGGGAGCAGCAAACACCGCAAAACTGTGTGTAGTATAACGAAGACAAGAAATATTTGTCAAACGTCATTGTTGGATTTAAATTTTCCCTCGATCCCTTTTATTTATTTCGTGACTCCGACGTTTCGGGATAACCGGGACCGAATTAATCTAAAGTTTCATCGGAAACCATGACAAAGATTATACAAACTTTGTAAATACACTTTTCTTTTTCGAAAAGGATTTTCTATTTCCCTCGGGTTTTTGACTTAATTACCCCGTGGATATTAATTAAAACAATCAAAGGACTGACAAAATGGCTCCGTGGACTTTTTAACTTATTCTACCAAACGGTTAAACGGACTCGTTGGCTTCATCCGTTACGTCCGCAAAAGTTGGCAACAGTCGGTAAATAAGTGGCTCTATGATCTTCCTCGGGGATGAGATTTTTCCGACCCTAGAAAACCAAGTGCTAACTCCCGGTTTCGGTTCTTTTCGACTCCCTTCCCTTTTCGTCGGCAAAATACCATTATTCATCGCATAAAGACTTTTGCAAAATTAATTCAAATTTTCACTGGAAAGCACTAAATTTGCGATATTACACAGTTTTCACAAAAAACGGATGGAAATCGCAAAGTACGTGGAGAGTAAAGCCAGGGACGGGAAAATGGAATCAACAGATTGTAATTTGACAAGATAGGCATGTCGCACAATGGAAATACCGCTCGTAACTTCGATTTATGTCCCGCAATTTGGAAAGGAGCTGGGTGATACATTTTTTTAATTTTTCTTTTATAACGATCGTGAATTACCTGAGAAAACACCATTCAACAAGTTAAAAAAGGAAAAGAAAAAGAGGGAAAACATAGGAATTTTTTTATCTCACGAAGGAAAAATTTGATATGGAACATTTTGCGGTTAGGGAAGCATAAACCCGAATGCGCGCAGGAGGGGGGCGAGTGCAGGGGAGGCGCAAGGAGCCAGAAGAGGAGAGAAAGACAGCGAAAAGGAAAATAATAGTGGGTTGCGGTAAAAAACTTTGTTGAGAAAAGCCTAAAGCCGTTTGTCAGAATAACAAAAGTTGAATTCCTCTTTCTGAAGTCGACCGCAATAGAACTGGTGTGCAATAATTTCATTTGAGAAAGACTCAGACAAAGCTAACTGTTTATTATACTGTATTTTGTATTTTACAACACCAGGGGAGTTTTTCTTGCCAAAAAAAAAAGTTTCGACATGATTTTTATAGCTATTAATAAAAAACGTCTTGCAAAATCAGTCGTTCAGGTTTAAAATATTTCGAAGCGAACGAAGCTCATACATGTTAAAAGTTTGCGGCAAGTTTAAAAGCTAAAATTTCAAGCGACCTAATCCAAAACCGCAAAAATAATTATAAAATGTCGATAGAATGCGATCGGATTTTTTTTTTTTTTTTTTTTTTTTTGTGGTTTTACGATCGATTTCAAGAAATAGCTCATCGAAATATTTTTTCCCCCAAGTCAAATTATGTACAGATCGAAGTTAACTCGTAAACGTAAAAAGCGTCTCAGTTGGATTATCGCAGTAAAATTTAATCTCGGTTTTACTAGTTTTTAACGTTCGCATCCGCATAATAAATCTCCAGGAAAATACCTTATTCACCAAACTTTTTTACATCGGTCCAAATCGTTCTTACTTGCGAACGACACGGACGGATTAACGGAATTCGCGGCAGGGGCCATAATCAGTCTGCAAGTTCGATTCGTCCTACTCATTCCAATAAAAATGGTTCGAACATAAAGGAGAAGAAAGAATCGGAAAAACCTGAGATTAGGAAACACAAACTGGAAAACTAAAACCAGAACATATTGGCAAGAGCTTTTGAAAAAATAAATTCACTCACCCATGAGAAAGAAACATTTAAGACGTTTGAATCCGTTAGGTTGTTTCTAAAAATGTAATCGAAATCGACGAGAAGACATTGTTAAAAGATTTTTGTTCTTTTTTTGAGCTTTTCTTTAGCAAAAAAAAAAAAAAATCAACAAAAGTCATCGGATTAAAAAAATTAAAAGTCTTTGAATATTTTGTATAAGAAACGAAAACCCGAAACAAACTTCCTTTCCTTATGCTTTCTTAGTTCATCACTTAATTATCCCAAAGTTTTTAATAAAATTCTTTTCGCCCGAAAACTTCTAATTTTGCAGTGTCGACGTAATTAAGGTCGTAGACCTTAAATTCTTCTTTTTCCCCTTCCTCCATTTTTTATTATTTAAATTCGTACAATCGTTTATTTTAACTAGAAATTGAATTCGTTAAACCATCAAAAAACCTGGATATTGTATTTAGTCAGCAAATTCGGCTTAGATTCCGGGTCAAAGGTTGTTTTCACATGAAATTCAATCTTGTGCCAAAGCCGAGGCAAGGAAAAAAAAACTTTCGGATTAAAGTGCCACATTCCGCGGTCCGAAGAGCCTGGAGGCCAGGACGTTTGAAATGCGGCCCTAGTTAAAGACACGTCTCTTGGATTTCAACTCATAATTAACAAAAAATCGATCCTTTTGTTGCTTAAAAGTTCCGCAGAGGAAACTTTTCAAACCAGATTCCCTTTGACCCCTTTTCGTATTAGATCGTATTCGGATACCAGAAAATCGTTTGATCGTATTTCCCCGAAAATTTGTTGCTGTAAAAAGGGGAACAAGGAAAACAGAGTAAAACTTGCTCCCCGCCCGAAATGTTTTCTTCATTATATAATGTGATAAATTGATTACGTGAATTGATTATTCAAAAGTGTAATGGAGGTTGAGAACAAGGAGAAAGCAAACTAAACGTTGTCATTAATCATTTGTTTCTGCTACAAAACGGAAAAAGTTGCTGTTTGGATGTCACTTTACACAAGATGGTTATGTACAGTGAGCGCGGGGAGATTTATTATTTCGCGTCACGGAAGCGATAGCTTCCACACTCCGAATCGAAATATTCGCGGGCCAACTAACGCGGCAAAATGTTTTTTTTTTTTCTTCATCTTCTTCTTCCTCCCCGAGAAAAAAAAACCAACATCGAGGTCAAGCTCTGATTGATTTCCTAGCGAATTGAACTGCCATCGAAGAATAGAAATTCGATTGCAATCTCATGAGACCACCTAGGATTTTTTTTTATTTTATTTATGATATTTTTTTTTTACATTGGTCGACCTTTTTTTACTTTCCCTTTAGAAAAAAATATATACAAGCCTTCATTAATATTTTTTTTTGGAGAGGGAACAAACTTTTCCGGTAAAACGATTTAGAATTTTTTTTTTTTTAAAGAAAGAGAATATTTTTATTTTCTTATGTTTACTTCTCTGTATATTAAGATATCATTCGAAACAAATCCCGTTCTTTTTTTTTTTTAACCTTTGTATTTTTCGAGAACTCGAGGGAACATTCAGCTTATTTGCTTGGCGTAAGCCACGCTTGTAAAACTTATTTTTCGAACGCCCTGAATGCTTTATACGAAGTAATTGACCGAGAAACTCAATTTTATATCGATATTGTACCCATATTGTTGACCCGTGATAAATTTATACGAGATTTCCCCGATCGCAAAGGTTTATTATTTCCAGATATTTTCAATAAGATGAAAACCTAGGCTTTTTCCCTTTTTTTTTCTCTTGCTCCCAGAGGTAATTTTTTTTATTCGAATATTCATGGGGGTATAAATATGATCTATTTTAACGCTAAGAAACCTCGACTCTGGGGGAAATGCAACGGTTTCCAACCGGGAAAAAATGGGATTTAAAAATTCTACGAAAATTCTACGAATTGCCTAAATTATTTCGAGAACTGGAATGACTGTTCTCGAGTGCCCGGAAAATTAACAATGATTTCCGGAAATGACTTGACATACCGGAAAAGTTTCATTTTCCTAATCGCGGATTTTTTTTTTTTTTTTTTTTTTCAAATAAGAAAAATTGTTTTTAAATTTCCGAAAAGCAGATACGGATGTGCGCAGAAAGGACCCAAGAACGTTAGTCCACTACAAAGTTCTCAGATGGTAAACAAGCCCAAAAAATCCTGAAATCCAAAGGGGAGCAGAAATCAAAAATCACAAAACTTTTGTTGACTTTTGCAGCCACTAGGAAGCTCGTCGAAAACGATCTAAACTTGTTTGTGAGGAGATAAGGAGCGAAAATTACAATAAACATGTTGAACATGTCGGACGAATATTTTCGGAATATTCCCTTACCGTCTGCCTAAATGTCTCAGATTATTATTTTTTATAACCCCGCTCGTTGTTATTGTCTGCAAGTGTTTGGTCTGCCTCAGCTTTGGCTTCCAGTCCATGCAAGATCTCCTCGTTCCCCCTGTCTAGCACAGGTTTTCTGAAACTTGTCATGCTCCGACATAAACTTTAAAAATCGTCCTCAATTTTAAGCGAATCAATCGCTTTACCCGGCATTCGATTTCCAAGTGTTGAAATTTCCCTTACCTGAAAAGAAAAGAAAAACAAAATCGTTAAAGTCAAATTGCATTTTTGTAGGGGGAAAAAAAATTGCGAGAACGAGAAGGGAAAAGGGGTCCGGGATAATAAAAAGGAAAAGGCTGACGGACGCCACCGTTACAAAAAGGTTCATTAATCAAGTTTCTGGAAGCGGCAAGTGTGACGGTCTCACGCTATAGTACCGCAGCTCCCTTCTCAAGAACCGGCCCAAAGTCAAACACGTGAAAGATGTATGGTCATTTGTATCGGCGGCATGTTTTATTCATTGGATTATACACAAAGCTATGAAAACAAAAGAGCTATTTTTCCCTCCCCCGGAGGTGCGGGGGTAAGGGAGGAAAAGACTTGGAATAAACGACCCGTATATATACATACCGTATATGCGACGACATTTATATCGATCGAGAAGAGCGCGCGGGGTTTCCGGTTCGGAAAACGAAACGGAATTATAATCGCTTATTAAGACGTAATCGCGTTAACCCTTAGCGAAAAGGATATATCAAGGTAAGCAACAAAGAAAACTCAGAAATTATCCCAGCGAAACCTGGAGGCTGTTAAAGGATTAGGCTAATCAATGACTTTGATCACGGTATCGATAAAGCGAAACCTTCTAACGAAAACGTGAGTCTTTCCGCGTTGCCATAATTGCCATAATTCACATACGCTCTATTATTTTAATACGTGAGTATTTCTTAATATACAGCATTATCCACCAAAAATTAATCTAGAAAACAAAAACGGGAATTTCACGAGCAATGTTTTAAATGTGCTGTTGGGAACAAGCTAAAAAAATTTCAACATTTTCATAAAAATATTAGCTGTTGCCCAAAGGCGCAATTTCACGCCGAACATGTTTAAAAAAGCTTCATTGCTTATGCAGAGCGTCCCCTGCATATGAAGGACAATTTTGAGTGAAAATGTTTGTCTAATACAAAAAACCAAAACTTCGTATAATATATAAATTCGAAAATAGTCAGCAACAAAACAACAAATCGATTCCGATTTAATTAGCCAATGTTCCAAGTCCCAAGAACCATCATATTTTTATTTAAAAAAAAGCCAAAAGTTATTATTTTTTGGGGCAAGATATGCATGCCTTTATTAATTTAGTGGAAACTTTTATGAGAATCGTGAAAACGAAGAAAATACATTTTCTTTTTCTCAATTTCCGGGCAAAGTCAGCATTTTCACTTTCGTCCCTTCTATCAGGAAATGAATGTTTATGAACTAGATCTTGCCTTTTTTTTTGTACATAAATAAATAAGTTTCGAAAAAAAAGAAGGGGGAAAAAAAATCTTTTCATCGAACACGTTTCAAATTAATAGAAATATTTGATTAAAGACCAGACGAAACGTGCCAGATCAGATTTCGCAACTTCTCCGTTTCTTTCGTTTTTTTTTTTTTTAAAGCTGGCTTTTTTTTCCAACGTTAGCTTTTTTTTTTTTTTTTTGAATATTTTTCCGCTCCGAAGTATCCTTTCTTTACCCTGGAAAAATTCTCGACTAGGTGATTGACGTAGTCGAAAATTGATTCCTAGATTTTGCGTAACTTTACGCCAAGACTCGACTCCCTTGGCTTTTATCTAATTCTTCGTGAAACTAATTCGATTTGGATCGTCTCCCCGACCGATATTAATCCGGTTTCGAATGCTGCGATGGTGGCATTTTCGGGGAAAAATAAAAAATAATGAACAGGTTCCAATATTACGAAAATTAGATCGACGACTCGCCCGAGGGGAGGCATCGTATTTCCGCACCGTATTATTTTGATTTAATGAAAGGTTCCGATTTTTTTTCCAACTCTTCGATCTCTCTTTTTTTTTTTTTTTTAGGTATAGGAATTTTTTTGGGTTGGCATGATTAAGAGTAGTAAAAAAAATAAATAAATAAATCGCGTGAGTGGAAGACGTATAGTTCCTTGCGAAAATATTTTCGTCTTTTTTTTTCTGAAAAAAAAATCGCAAATCAAGCGACGGAATAATTTTGCTTGATTTATGATAGAGCTCGGGGGGTACCATAATATAAAAAAAAAAAAAAAAAAAGTAAACAGGGCGTGGTACTACAAAAATTAGCAGATTAAACTTCAATTATGTATAAAAAGAATCCCCCACCACTTTTTCGCAAGGAAAAATTACATTTTTTGAAAAAAGAAAAAAAAAATCATGTTAAAAAAGATTTCGTGAGGAAATAAATCGCGATAAGAAAGGAAAAAATAAAGATATCTCGGATGGGCTTCCATCTAGTTTGTAGACTTAACGTATATCTTGTGCAGCATGAAACGGATGTAAGGGAAACGAATAGATGAAAACGATTACGAGGGAGTTTAATCCACGGTCAAATGGACTCTTCAAAAAAGAAAAGGAAGAGGCGAAAGTCATATCAGGTAATAAGAAAGTTATCGTTTGGAATGCGATCATTTAGTTTTATACCCCGAATAAAACACGAGCTTAGTTTAACCCCTCAGCCATGTCAACTTCTTGATCCGTTGTTGTTAGAGGAAGATAAACAAACCCGGCTCTTTTAGTGGAGTTTATGGCCTCGAAAAAAAAAGAAAGGCGAAAAACCCTTTTTTTGGATTTGTTTTTCTTCGATAGAGCCTTGTTCGAACTGGTGATGCATGAATATATGCTAAATGTAAATAAATTTGTGGCGTGTAAATCGAAGCCAAATATTTCTTTAACCCACAGGATAGGTAACTGTGGCGTGGGAAATTTGTTTCGGATGAAAAGAAACGAAAAACTTCTTTAAGCCCCGCTTTCTCTTTTCGCCCGAAGCGGTTCCAACATCTAAAATCAGGCAGCGACGTCTGTTAGCAACATTCCGAACCGATAATGGCAAGACCGAAGATACGAACCAAAAGCCCTCTTCCGTTCTTATTCTTTCTAATTTAAAAAGTCAAAAGATTAATATTTCACATCCTGACCTATATTATTAATGAAAACTTTTCCTCGAACGGTAAATCCGATCTTTTCAACTGAAGGAAAAAAAAATTTACCGAAGCTCGTTATTTTGAATTTTTTAAAAAGGAGAAGAGGATTGTTTTTCGTCCGAAAGAAAAAGAAAAAAAAAACGGATTCAAAATCGACCCCGTTTCCATTTTTACCTTTTTTTTTCAGGAAAATTTAATAGGGGAATAAAGGAATAAGGGAAAAAAGGAATTAAAATTCGAAAATGTCTTTCCAGAGTCGAAACCCGCGTTTCCCTTTTAAATTTTCACGGGGTTTTCAAAATGAAAATAAGCAGAACCGAACCGCATTAATATTTAATGTTGTGAAAAATAATACTAGATCGAACTCGTATCTTTTTTTTTTCGAAATTAATTTTCTTTTTGTTATTTTTTCTCTTCTTTTTTTTCTCTATTTCTTTTGTTGTCTGAAACTAGGTCAAGAAAATTTTCATTCGAAAAAAAAGAAAGAAAGAAATGATCGATGAGGGGAAAATGTGGGATAAGAAAAGCGACCGCTTTGATATTATTTTATTAACTCGCGAAAATTGCTAAATTAAACTCTCCTACACCCCAATTCATAATCTTTAATAATGGTTGTCGCAGAGCTAAACGTTTAGGTTTAAATAACACCCGAGAGTTGCTGTTAGGATTTCCAAAACGGATGCTGCGTTCTCTCCCCCGCCCCCTTCCCTCTTCTGGCAGACTTTGACTTTCACCGTCTCGAAAATAGGCCTTCCACTTCCTCCTTTGCTTATTAATACTAGTTTTGTTAATGAAATATTTCGTTTAATATCTCATAACATCCCTTCTTAATTACTTAGGCCTATTTCATCTTATTTTAGCGTTCACCGGTCTGTAAACGAACGTGGGGAAATTTTAACGCTCGGTTTACTTTTTCGGAAGGATCGTTAATCAGCTTTTTTTTCTCTTTTTTTTAAATGCGCGTAAAAAAAGGGAAAAAAAAATCCGGGAACTTTTTCTAAAAAGAAAAGAAAAAAAAATTAATAAAATTTTTTTTAAAACGTAGTGTGCTACTTTCTTTATTTATTTAATGCGTAAAACGTGGATTCTGCTGTCTCATAATAAAGCAAAGAGGGCCCGTATATACGCGTTCGCGCTTGATTAGGTCAAAAGTTGTAGGTCACATACTTTCTTTCCGCAGAAAATGTAATCTCTGGCGCGAAACTGTCGGGGCGAATGTTTTTCATTTATTTATTCACGACCTATAAGAAGAGAAAGGGAGAGATAGTTTACTGGGATATGCAAACCACTAAAGGATGTTCCTCCTTTTTAAAAATTTAACCCTTGTTTTATTTATTTTTCCACGCCGTTCGATATCTTTCAAGAGTTATGAAAGAGATACCAAAATAGCATTTTTTTTTCCTTTTACCCTTCGTCGTTTTCGATCACGATAAGAATTTTTTTGTTCAAGGAAGAATTTATTTGTTTCCTAGATTTTCTTTAAAGAAAAAAAAAAAAGTTTTTCCACACGCGTGTTTTTTTTCTCGGAACTGTAATTAAATATTACCTGCCTCACAGTCTTGGGGAACATCAGCGTAAACCAACATGCTGACTAGGTTTGTACAAGACCCACCGTTAAAGGATTTTCGTGAAAGATAAGAGTAATGAGGTTTTTCCTGTTCCGGGGTTTTTGGTCAGCTGTGTTCCAGACTAACGTTGCACGGTATTAAAATTCACACGATGAGAAAAAAAAATGCGAAAAGTGAAAAAAAAAAAAAAAAGAAAAAAAAAAAAAGTTTTTCCACACGCGTGTTTTTTTTCTCGGAACTGTAATTAAATATTACCTGCCTCACAGTCTTGGGGAACATCAGCGTAAACCAACATGCTGACTAGGTTTGTACAAGACCCACCGTTAAAGGATTTTCGTGAAAGATAAGAGTAATGAGGTTTTTCCTGTTCCGGGGTTTTTGGTCAGCTGTGTTCCAGACTAACGTTGCACGGTATTAAAATTCACACGATGAGAAAAAAAAATGCGAAAAGTGAAAAAAAAAAAAAAAAAAAAAAACGAAAACTTGCAAGTCGTCATGTAAAATAGGTCATCTCTATTCTTTTGAGTTGAAAATCTTTCTAAGCGAATTTCCCTTTAAAACTAATTTTCCTCGCATTTTTCTTTTTTTTCCGGGAAATCAAGACCTTTTCTTTAAAAACGAAAAACGAATCGTTGACTTTTCGACATAAGTTTCGAATCTGTTTTTTTCGAGAGGATGCTTGGAAGCATTTTACTTATGATTTTTTAAGGTTTCCTCTCTCGTGGGGTAGGGATTTGGCGACTCCAGCATCAGACTGGAAAGTCGGAGACGAAATATTAATGTAAGGAACGGATGAAGTGCATTCCGGTTCACAGCACCCTCTAGATTTAATTCGGGGACCGGAGTGCTAAAATGGTTTTGGTATGTAGGATTTTCAAAACAATGAAATCGTCGTCCTAAGCATAGAACAATGTGAAAATACAGAGTTTCTTCTCAGAGAGGTCCATTCTATAAGGCTGGGATGGAGGTTCTCTCTCGTCGAGCTCTCTAGCTGCACCGAACCGACACAAAAAAAAAAGGTTTTAAAATATTTTGATTCATCTGAATGTCGTTAAAAATGTCAAAAAATCGAAAGAAGATAAATAGCTAAATTGGACAGAGAGACAGAAAATCTGAGGTGTCCATTTATTTTGGAGGACCCTAGTCCCACGCTTGATTAGTCAGAATTAGATGGAGAATGAGCTGCGTTGATCCGATAAATGCCATGCAAAAGCGAAACGAGAGAGGTTATTTTATTATAAATTTCAAACACAAAATAATAATAAATATCTCTGCCGAGTTAGAGAAATCCCATTTGTTGAAACTAGGTCCAGCGAAAATTTATAAAATCACTTTAGGGATTACATAAAACCCTGAGGGATCGCAAACAATCGCCTCTTTAAAATCATCGATTTTATTACCTCACGGGTAACATATCATATCACATAATACTTTATTTCAAGGTGTCAAACCTCTCCGAGTCAAAATCTAACACCCGAGACTTTTCAATAGGAAATAGTGAAAAGGAGAGGAAAAAAAAAAAAAAAAATTTCCCGACTTGGCCATTATCGAAAATCAATCAGATTAGTGTCCTTCGCTGACGAAGGGTTTCCATCGGTTTACCCACTCCGGATTTTCTATTTCCTCCTAATTAATTCTCCTGAGGAGATGATTGGCTTCTCACTTTAGCACTCTTTAAAAAAAAATTCCAAAGATTTTTTTTTTCGGTTTCGAAATAAAAAATAAAAAAAAGAGAGAAATGATGTAGCGATGGATGCTTTTAACAGAATTTTCAAAAATCAATTTAATGGAAGCATTCCGATTCGCGGTTCATAACGTTATTAAAGAGCATTAAAACAAAATTTTTAATCAATTTTTATTCTCCCGCGACGGTTTAAAAGCGTGGATGTAGAGGCGGGAGGGGGAGGGGAAATTCAATCTTCAAAACTGAATCCTTTTCCTATTATTGAATATTTAGTAATTTACTATACAGCACAAGAAAAGTTGGTTAACTAGTCGGGGAGGAGTAAAGAACAAGGAGGCAGGCAGGAAGAAAGCAAGCAAGGAGCCTTTTGATACGTTTCCCAGTTTCATTACTGTTTGTTATATTGTTTACAAAATCTCATTGTTTTTAGTTAGATCTCTCTAGATCTTGTTATCTACAATGTCACGACTCATCCTTTCTACCCCGTCTTCCCATTGTCATTTCATCACCAAGAGATCCTTCTAGAATTCCAAACCTCGTTTCTGTTTACCCTCCTACGAGTTCGGTCTCACCCCCTGCCCCCCCTTCCCCCCGCCCTCTCTTTCTTCTATCATTGGATTCTTTTGTAAAATGAAAAGTCTTATTTCTAAGAAGTGCCGGATAAAAAAAAGTGACTTGCTCTTTTTAAATCGGAGGGATGTGGGTGAAAACACCGGTGTAAAATCGTTTTGAATGCAAAATCGTAGTATCGATCGAATGCTTCTTTATTTTCATGCGTGAAAGAATTATGGCAGAAGAAAAAAGATTTTTTAGTAATCGATCTATCTATTAACCGATCGGTTTGTACGACCGGAGTTTATGGACTCGTTTTCCTCACGGTTTTGGGGTTATACGTCAATTACCAAAAGCCCTTGCATCTTACACTCTCTCAAAACCTTGAGCCAGAATTTTCTCGTGACCCTTTTTCCCCCTTTCACTTTCAAGAAGAAGATTTACGAAGTAAATGATTCGACATCGCTACATCTTACTCCAGGAATGTCTAAAGATCTCGACTTTTCACGGAAAAAAAATCTTAGGGGAAAAAAAAAAAAAAAAAAAAAAAAACCGAGAGAAAAAGGAAAGATTTGTACCTTTCGATCGGGCTTTCGAATCCCAAATAATTTCCATCTCGAATTGCTGTTAGCATAACTAAAAAGGCTCCTTAAATTTAAGTCCTCAAGTTGACACTTCTTTATTGAAAGAGAGAAGATTTTCTTTAAGGATCTCTTCTCTTTCTTATCTGCGCTCCCTTCCTCTCTCTCTTTCACCCGAGTAAAGGGGGTTTATAAAAGAATTTGCATTTTTCTTGTTTATAAAATTTCGCAACCAGATGATGGATGATGACGGCATATTCTTTTTGTTATTGCAAAAGTTGCTTCTCGAGATTTTGAGATTTACAAAATTACAACAACCGCCACTAAGAAAAAAGATGATAAAATATATTATTCTAAACTTTTTATTAAAGTAATCACTAATGTCGCTTTAAAAGAAAAAAAGGAGAGCACGAGAGAAAGACAAGGGAGAGGAAAATAATATGCATCCGGATTCGTCGATAAAGCTATAAAACTTTATTCCAAAATAATCCGGACAGATTGAAAGACAAGAACGTGAAACATCGTCGGAGCAATTTCGAAACAATGATTTACTGCCAGGGAATTTCGTTTTCTCCCATTTTTCCCTCGAAAAAGGAAAGGCTCCCGTGGTAACCCAGTCGGTCATCACTCATCGACGAAAGGCTCGACACCCTTAAAAACATAGAACCCGGGGTGTAAACACCTTATCGCCCTTCATCAGACGGCGGGTCATCTCCATATTCCGATCAGGACTTAACCCTTTTCGTCGCCTTTTCCCTTTTACTCTTTAAAAAGAAAAAAAAAAGTTCCTGAATGATTGATGAAATCGATGTAAATGTTTCCGGGAACGAAATCGATTACCGTTACGGTTACACGTAATTATGGCCTTTTGTAAAGACGGGGTAGCTCTTAAACCTATTATCGATTACGATAACCTCGAAAGGAAAAAAAAAGAAAAGTCATCGATAAAACGCGATATTTTCGCAGGGCAAGTGCGGCGCTCGAAAAGTCCTTTTCTTTGTCTCCTGGATTTCCCGACCTTTTGACCTTTTCCAGAGTTATATTTCTTGAGAGCTTTCATAAAACAAAAGCAATATCCGAAGGGCGTCGTTTGAAAAATATATATGACGGCGAGGTCGTGGAAATCGAGTGATTTTATGAAATCACTAGCAGTTTAGTCCGCTCATATTATTCGGTGATGGTCCGGGAAGAAGGACCTTAAGAAGAATCGACGGGGAAAAAGGGCTGACTGCGACTTGTGTTCTCAACACGTTTTCTCGATTCCCCCTCCCCTTTCGGCAACTATGAACCGAACATGTTTTTAATCGTATCCCTTCAAGGTCCATGAACGAACACCATATTTTCGGATATTAACAAAAAAAAAATTGTTTGGTCAGCGAGAATCCAAGGTTAAAACCTTTCCTTAATACATTCCGCGAGAAAAAATTTAAATAAAACTTGCTAAAAAAAACCTCTCCGAACAAACATTTTCACTATCCGCGGCATGTAACTACGGTCCAAAAGGCCCATCTCCGGAAACCTTTTAAAACTTGGAAAACGTATTTACGGTTATTCCCCGTCTTACGAATTCGGTGGAAACCTTCCTTTTATTTGCAATTGAAATATTTCCCGAGTTTTTCTCTGAAAAAAAAAGGAAAAAAAGAAAGAAACGCCTCGAGGAGTCAGAGAAAAAACTCGATTCGTTCTAAAAAAAAAAAAAAAAACTTTACGGTTTCTTCTAATTACGTCTTGGTCCGCTACTTGTTCGGGATATGGTCCTTTCCGGTCATGTAAATGCGCGCCTTTCTTGCGGGACCATTGAGTGGCAACAGTCGCTTTTGAGAAAACCGGAATGACGTCCGTCAAGGAAACAAACAAAGCTGAATTTCTCTTAGGAACAAGATTTACCCTATTTTAATTTAATTTCGTTATAATAATTTCAACCTAATTGTGGGCGACGTTTTATTCGATGACACTGGTAGTCGGCGACGGTTGCCTCCGAGGGGTCCGACCTCCTTTTGTTTTTGCATCTCCCCGGTAATTTAAGACCGAGATGAAAAGAGGAAAATTTGCGAGTTTACAAGAAAAACTTCTCGTCCTTTCCTTCCTTTTCAAGCTTTTTTTAAAACGGTTTTCTTTTTTTTCTTCTTTTTATTTGTTTCGAGCTTAAAACCGTAACAGTTTGTTCGCGATCGGTTATCGATACGATATCGGAAACGAATCGTCCGATTTAAATCCGTTATTTACCTACGGTTCGATGATTTATTAAACGTTTCGACTGAACTTCTTTTTGTTTTGGGAAGAGATTTTTTTTTCTCTTTTGAAAAAAGGAAATCGAGAAAAAAAAAAAGACCGGGAGCACGTAATCCCCGATCAGGAAGAAAAAAAATGGATTTATATTTTACGCCACTCTATTTCCGGCGTAGAAAATTTCGATCGGGGAAAAGTTTATCAAAATTCAGTGCCACGCTTTATTCCACTCCATTTTGTTTCGAGTGTCCGACGAAGGGAGATCCGGCCCTTTAATCTCGCAATTTTTTGTTTCCGAACTGACATTCGCCCGTTAAGTCCCATCCGAGAGATGTTTAATAGCAAAATTAAATTAGGATACGTACCGTCCACCTCTGCACTTTAAAATCATCAGAGTATTGCATAATACACGACACTGGAATGCAAGATGTCTGTTCACGGCTAATCATTTCCATCATTTTCACTACACTCAAATCCGTTTGTTTCGTGGACAACTCGAAATTCTTAAATCGCTCAAAAATAAAAAAAATAAAAATCGCAGCGACTTGCGGTCTGCGCCAAATAATCACTTTTTTTTGTCTATTTTTTCGTTATCTTCCCGATTTTTTTCGGCCTACCCCCGGAACCCAAAAAAAGGCCGGAAAAAAAAATTAATAGCCGAGACATGACGTCACAACGAGAAAAGGTACCCGCTGGTCCGATCTCTCTTCGTTCCACGTTTGCTCCTGGGTCCCCCAATTTGAAATTTTCAGAATCTGTTTAAAAAAGTCGTAAGCTTTGAAGAGAGGAGAAAAAAAAAAAAAACAACTCAAAATGGCGTTTTAAAGCCTTTTTCTTTTCGCATTTCAAGGGTTTAAAAATAATTTTTTGCTCCAGGAACTTAAAAATAATGATCCCCCACTCTTGTACGCCATTTTTCTTTTTTCAAAAGCATTTTAATGAGTAATAACCGCAAGCCCCGTCATGTTTAAATCTCAACATGTCGCGGGCGGCAGCTTTGTACATACGTATTAAGGTCATTTAAGAAGTCTTTCTAAAATTTTGCACACTTTTTTTTCAAAATTTTCTGGAATATATTCTTATTTACGGAATGCACTTGAATGGAGGCGTAGGAAAAATAATTTAAAAGGGGAAAGAGCAAGACTGAACTGAAGAAACGGAAAAAATATTTTTGGTCAAATGGTTAATGGAATAGTTAATAGGAATAGGTTATTGGTGTGTACCAACCAAAACTGTTTTTAATACTGCTCAAAAATTAAAAAAGTATCTGATCTGACCAAAAAGTGAACTATTATACCTACTGGTCAGTTAAATGAAAGGTATATATTTAAAGTGAGCAAGGCCGCAGAAAAGAGAAGGTTCTAAACCAGCCCCAGCCTATTATGCACTATATGAGAGTCAGAAAAAAATAAACAAATGACAAAAAAAAAAAGAAATTTTTACAAATATAAGCAGGGTTTTAACTACCTTCCGGAAAAAAGCAGTTTCCGATTATTAACGCGATCAATTCTCCGGAAAAATGTTTCTTATTATTTGTTGGAAAAGAAAAGGGGGTAAAGAAAGACGAAGAAAGTTACAAAAGAAAAAAAAAAGCCAATGATTCAACAAGTTTTAAAGTCTCCGCAAATGAAAAAAGAGAAAAAAAAAAAGCTGTTCTTTTTTCTTTTTTTTTTGGAATTGGAATGCGATAGCTCCTCTCGAGCAGAAACCAGACGATTCCACTAAACTATCATTTTACCCGACAATGCTTCCTTTCCTCGGCGTAATAATACGTTTCTTCTTCCTATAAACGAACATCGGAAATCGCAGATAAAAATTTTTACCATTTTTCTCGTTTCGCATAAAAGAAGAAAAAAAATAAAGAAAGCGAAAAAAAGAGAAAGATGAGTGAATTTGTTTAAGAATGCGTTTTTCCTTGCATTTTATTCGGATCGTTTGGTTGGGGGTACGGGCTCGGATCTCTTTTGTTTATTTTTTTGAAAGTTTAAACAGTGACAGACGACCCCAATCGTTTCTGTGCAAGGGTTTTTTTTTTTTCGTTGGATTTGAAATAAAAATTATACGACTGCTCAGGTTGGAAATCTAAACAAGATAATTAAAGAGGGGGGATCCGGTTTAAGTGTTGGTTTTACTTAAAAGAGTTTTATTTACTCATATTTATCTGCTAGCAGACGGATATACGTCGCGGGTTAAATAAACGAAAGCGTTTTTTTTTTAGTTTTGTTTGTTCTAAGGGGTAAGAAAAAATTAAAGAAACAGACTTTGATTGCACATTAAGTAACCCAGCCTAATTTTTTTTTCTTTTTTGAAAGTTAAAGGGTGCTTAACTTTTGCCGAACTCAACCTTTATCGTCGGTTAAATCTTCCAACACTGCCCACTGTGATCCTCAAGAGTTTTTATTTGACAAAAATGGTGAAAAAACCGATCACGGACAGTGTAGAAGTTTGAAAACTATTGGAACCAAAATTCTACCTGATACCCGCAACAAGACATCTCCAAAATTAGACTTTTTTGTGCTATAACTTTAAAAACTGACTTCAAAGGGTTGTCAGAACGATTATATGGAATTAAAAGCCGTTGCAATGAAGTCGAATAAAAACTTCGTAGAGACTCGCCGTGAACGGTTTTGTACCTCGCAGGGCTCGAAGCTAGGTCTCTTTCTTTACCCATTCAAGGGCTTGAATTGGAATCACCCCAAGCTAATGACAGCAACAGGGTACAATTTTTCTTTAACACCGTCTTCCCTCCCTCTTGTCAGGGGCTTTGGGATGGGAGGAGAGGGGATTAATGTCGTTCCTAGAAACTAAGACCTTTTCGTGATGTGGTGACCGAACTCAAGCCGTAGAAAAGGAAAGCAAGTGGAATTCAATGGTAAAATCTCTTAAAATTTTAAGAAGGGTGAAAGGAAGAAAGCCACCCTCTTTGTCCGTCGACTGTATCGGTCTTTTGTTGAAAACTTTTAAAACGGGTTTTCCCTACATCTTGTTTTTTTGTTTGCTAAAAGTTTTCATGTCAAAAATTTTCATACAAATTCAAAATCTGCATATCTTTCCTCAAGATCCTCAACCCCTTCTCCAACTTATTTAACATGTAAGAGTCGATAATATTCAAGTTTACACAAAAACGTGAGCTATCAACGTTTTCGACACGCCTCATATGTAAACGTTATATAAATGAATAGCAAGGGGAAAAAAACGAATCTTTATTTTTCCGTCGCCTGCGATTTTTCAAAAAAAAAAAAAAAGGTTTTTGTATGACGAGAAAAAGAAAAATGGGATTTTTCAGGAAAAGACGGAACGGACCGCATATAAACGGGAACCAATTAGGTATGGTAATTGATTCATCGAGGGCGTCGAGTGATGTACAATCACCGTAGGCAACGGCAATCCATTGTTGTCAAGTACAATCGAGCTAAACTGAATGGGCATTTGTTTTTCTCGCTCCTTCTCTCTCTCTCTCTCTCTCTCTCTCTCCCTCTCCCTCTCCCTCCCCCTCCCCCGCATCTCCGAATACCTTTCGATTTCTTGCAAGGACGATTTGGGAAACGTTCTCTCCGCAGGAGGTGCGTAAAAGGACAAGAGCTCCCTCACAAAATTGAAACATTTCAACCCGAGGAACGCTTTATACAAACAAAACCGGAGCTGCAAATTCGAGGAATTAAAGAAGAGAAAATTAATTATAAAAAGAAATAAAAAAAAAAGAAAAGACAAGCAGCTTGAAATCCTTGGTTTAATTATTTTAGATAAGAGACCTTTTTTCTTCTGGAAATAACGATTTCCATTCATAAATAATGCGCTTTTGTTGTACGGAATAATATAAAAAAGAAAATTCCCCTCCTCGCGTACCAAAATAAAAGAGAACATGCATAATTAATTAATTAACACTTAACGCATACTGCATTAGATAATTCTTTTTTTTTTCTCAATTCATTATTAAAAATATTAAAGCACGTTCCTCTTGGAAAAATTTTAATTTTTCCGAGAGAAAGGATGCTCTCGGAATTGGAAATTCGGATTTTTGTCGCAAAAGGGGGAAAAAAGAAAATCCCGAAAGCAACGTCGGAATTGATAAGTTTAAAATTCTCCTCTTTTCTTCGTGTGGGGAAACTTAAATATCAATATTTAAATGTTGCTTAATTATCCTCAACAGAAAGGAGCGGAGGAGCCTCCGAGGTATTTTGTTTTACTCTTTTTGCGGTTTGTATTATTCCTGGGATCCTGCTGCAACATCCCAGAGATATTTTTAATTTAACTCTTTAAGACGGATAAAGAATAACTCGTAAACTGTAAATGGAAAAGGAAGGAAAAAAAGAAAAAAAAACGGGGGATAATGAAAAAAAATTAGTTTAAAGGGAAACGAGAATGAGTTTGAATTATGAAAGGGAATTAATTTTTTTCTTTTTTTTTTAACATTCTTTTTATACACGTTGGAAATTTTATTTTATCGACAAAAGGAGGCAAAGAATAAATTCATGATATTTTTCCGGGTAAAAAAATATGAAGATGCACTCAGTATTCTGTGTAGGGACGCCATTACCGGCTTAATTGGTATCGCCTTATTTTACATTTTAAAAAACAGATTTTTATTTTCGTTACTTACGTACATACGGGAGAATTTAAAAAAAACATTGAAATCAACGAAGGCTTACCTGAAAACAGAAAAAAAGAACAACATTAAAATAGAATAATAACGAATCTGTACTTGTAAAATTTATTATGACTTGTTACAATTCCTGGAAAATTAGGAAATTTTCCACCATTAATCTGGAAAGGGTTTCGAATCATACGATTTTTGCAGTTGCAAAAGTCCCGCTACCAGTATTCATAGAATTTAAAAAATTTTTACAGACTTTTATTATTTTTTCTACTTTTTTTCTAGCGTCACAGAGAAACCATAATTTTTAAGGATTGTTAGAGAAGCGTCCCTCTTTGTACCACCCAGTACATCTAATACCAGGATATAATTTTCAGTTTCTAAAACTTTTTTTCTCTCGTTTAGCGAATTGAACAAAATCACAATCATTTCCCACCGAATCAGATTTTCATTTTTTTTTTCGATTCGTTATTATAGTCATAAAAAATAATGACGCAGAAAGGTTAATTTTTTTTTCTCCCGCCAAAATGAACGACGAAAGGAAATAAAAATCGAAGCTTAAGGAAAAAATTTGCTCCAAGGGAACATTTATTCCTTTTTTTTTTTCTTAAATGTGAGCTTATTTATGAAAAAAATAAAGCTGGCAGTCTATTAGTCTGTCGGTTGAAAGTGAAAACTTACATTCATTTTCAACTTGATTCATAGAACCGAGTTGGATAAACAATCGGGGGACATTTTCAGCCCTCGGATGTTTACCTTCCACTTGACGATTTTGAAACTGCGAAAGTGCTTTCCAATCAAAAAATACATCTATGAAAAATGTTATTTGGCATTTATTTGCCCTCATCTAATGTTTGTTCGGGAATCAAGGACCACTCCGAAAATGAAATATGTGAAAAAACGAAAAAGGTTCAGCCAAACAAAAAAAAAAAAAATGGTAGCCCGCCCCCGGTGATTTTTTTCCCGCTGGATCATGAGAAAAATCGTGAAAGCGGGCGTTACGCTATTAATTAAAACAGACAAACAATCCTGAAAATTTGCATGGACAAATCAAATTAAAATCAAGAAATATAAAAATCAAAACTAATAATCGTTTTAAAATAGGAATTATAATTGCTCGAGACATAAATGAAGAGATAAAAAGCGGAAAAACACTCGAAAACGCCTTCAGTATCATCCTTAATAATCGGTTCGATAATTTGAAAATTGCTATTTTTAAGGAATTTTTATTTTCGGGGCCGGGCACCATCGGGTCCGTTTCCACGAATACATTAACCAGACCAAATCCCGTCGTCTACAGCTTTAATCGTTGTCATGCACAAAAATAAAGCGGGTTTCATTAAAGGATCTGGACGGAGAGCCGAAAAGAAAAAGCTTTTAACCTCCTCCCGTTTTCCTAAAACGGTCACGCTGCTCACAAAATATGCGTTAACTAGGCGTGGTGTGAAACCGACGAAAAAAGAACAGGCGCCCTTCTTTTTTGATACCTTTTTCTCCCTGAGAAAAGAGAGAAAATTGGAATTCGCGTGATCGATTGCAGTGCGTTTTGAATCGCGAAGCACGCGTTTCCAAGGAAGAGTGGGCGTTAACCCAAAAAAGAAAATGCAAGATTTGATTTTCTCCGACGAGGGAACGCTTTATTTAAAAAAGAAAAAAAGAAAAGGCATTAATCTAAAGTTGAACCTCGGCATGAAAAAACATAGAGAAATGCAACAAACACGAATAAAAAACATTAGCAAAAAAAAAAAAATTTAACTCTAACTCTATTTAGATTTAAAACAGTCTTAAGAAATATGAAAAAATTAGTGAGGGGTGAGGGAAAAAAATCGATGGATTCCAAGATTTTTGCTCCGAAGACAAAATTTGGATCTTTTCCCCCACTTTTTTTTTCTTCAGAATTTTACCTGGAAGGCAAAAAAAGCAAAAAAAAAAAACACTTAAAGCCAAATTTTATGGGTTTATTGGTTTTATTGATCTTCATGCATTTAACTATGACAGTGATTCCGTTAATTCCAATAATTCCGATCTTAATACTGAATCTGCGTCTGACTCCGATTTTGGGAAAATTTTTGGGACAAACTGTTTCTCCAGTATTAAAAGAAAAAGGTTTTAATTTAAACGATTGTATCGGAATCGGAGAGTGGTGGTGGTGGTGGTGACTAGTGACTAGTGTCAGTGGAACGACCACGACCCTTTACTTCAGTTCAGATAATTATCAAGGCGTTGGAAAAAATATCAAATTGGAACGATATCAGTTTCGCAGGGTTTCCGAGTGTTCTGTTGCAATCTAAGCCATTAGATGCCAGTGCAGCTAAAGAAAAATCGAACGAACCGAACAAAGTTTTACAGGAAAAACGTGAAAAGGTTGAAGATCATTTTAATTCCACATTTATCGATGCTAAAACATTAATGGATGATTTAAACGTAGAAGTCTGTACTTCGCGTAGCTGGAAGCCGGTTTCATCTAAATAATTATCCTTGAACCGGAAACGATGCAGATTATTGTAAGCTGCAGATTACGGCAAACTTGTACAACAAAATTCCTTAATTGATGTAATCAAAGTTTGCGAAAGTGAAATGTACTCTATATTGCATTGCTTAGTTAGAATTTTAATTACTTCGCATGTGTCAGTGGTTACAGCCGAACAATCGTTTTCTTCTTTAGGAAGACTAAAAAATTTGGCTAAGGACAAGAATGTCGGAGCGGTTTAGCACTTTTCAACATTCATAGAAAAATAGAAGTCGACGTTGACAATGTATTAACCGTTATGTTGGTGTTAGATACAAGAAATAGGAATTTATTTTACAATAATACTTTGTTCGAGGTAACAATGTTTGCCATTTGAAAAATAAAAGTAGAAAGTCATCGAAAAATTTAGAAAATTTGCACCCCCCTTCCCCCCTCGAGAACGGAAATCCGCCAGTGAAGTTTCCTCGACTAAAATAAGCCATTTGTTTCACTGTAAGAGAGAAGCGCGTTTCCGGATGCAAAAGGTGAAAAAGGAACCGGGTCAACTATCAAAAGAAGAAAAAGAGTGACGCATTTCAAAAGGGTTGAGACAAAGAGAGAATCGAATCCTCTTACCGAACTCTTTGTCAATACGATCTTGCATTCCCGGCTGAAATTTTCGAATTTCGCCACGAAATCCAGGAGAAAGGAGGGCCGAGGAGAAGGTAACGGCGGCGGAGGCGGGGCAGGGAAGTCGAAAGAAGGGATTTTAATCGGCTTTTCAAGAGAGTAACTCAGTAACAGAAAACAAAGTTCTTAATTGGCGCACCCAATTACCAGATATCACACCCGACTCCAGTACACAGTAAACATCAGTTAGAAAACCGTTCCTGACACTCTCGTCATAATACACCTTTAGCGGTTTTTCGAAAATTAAAATTCTTCGCCTCCAGTTCTCCGACGACTTATTTAAAAACTTTGTACGTCAAACATTTTGTCTCGTTTAGAAAAAAAAAAAAAATTAAAGAGAACATTGTTGTTTTTTAATTCGATTCTAATTCGAGTAAAATGAGCGTTGCATGTTATTTACAAATTTTATTAAGACATATGTGTGTGCAGTTTAAGAAATCGATATCTCCATCAAAACGAGCATTGTAATAACGCGTTGTTGTTGTTATTATTATTCTGGAAATAAAAATACAGAATGAGAGATTTTAATTATAAACGTTTGGATCGATTTTTTTTTCGTTTTATGAAAAGTGTTAAGTTTTAAACTGGTGTAACCGAATATTACCGTTCAACCATTTTTACGCCATTTACACGATGCAAAACTGGGTTTTTTGTCGAGAATTTTAATTCTATCCTTTCGTTTTTAAAATAACTTAATTTCTTGTTTGTGGAAATCGAATGTCATGGGCTATTATTAAATGTTACGTGAAACTTTGCTAAATACTTAATTTACTCTGAAAGCCAAGTTAACAAGGCAGCCAACAAATTCCAGGACATTTGTTTTTGAAAAAATTACGTAATTAGAGGTCCTTTAATTATTAACAACTATTGCATAATTTCCGAGGTTGACTCAGCAAGAAAGGGCAGTTATTCTTCCTTAACTTCCTCGGTCCCCGCTGCCCCAAGAGGAGTCTTCACCCTCGTCAAGCTTCCTTCCTTCGTCTCTGTCTTTCCCTGCCCTTTGGCCTTCTGCTGGCAAGGAGAAAAGTCTAAAACTTTAAATTTTCTTTCCGAAATTTTCTCTATGATTTGTTTTTTTTTTCCCAACATCCCGAGTACTGTAGCCGGGAGCCTATTTAAAAAAGCTTCCCGGCACGATAAACTTGTTATAAAATCCTTATAAAACAAATAACAACGTCTTGGAAAATCAGGAGGGAAAAAACAAGCAAGGAATAAACAAGAAATTACAAAATAAAGTTAAATCTCGCTTAATGAATCGGCAAGATAAAGATGAGAGAATATTGTCACGTTTATTACCCGGTAACAAAATGAAAATTTGAAGGGAAATAAGAAAGTCAAGTGGGTCGAAGGTCTGGGGAATTAATCTTTTGTTTCCGGAGCGCTACTTACGGATTTCGAAAAGTTCCCTTTCCCGCCTTTTCCCCCGTCGACCGACGCGATAATTCATTCCGAACCGCAGACCTTCTAATCACGGGGAAAAGCTTGGGAACTTTCTCAAACGATTACAAGTCAACCGAAAAGGAGGATTCGGAATATCATTTTCTTTAAAAATTATATTTCGTATTTATTTCCATTCTTTTTTTTTTTTTTTTTTTTTCGTTGACGTTAATGAAAAATTACCCGCCCAAGAATAAGGAGAAGATTCAGCTTTTCTGACACGTTGTACCCTATGGTTGTGCGAGTTATATTTTCTTTTAACATTTCGGATGCATACAAATGACTTTAGCTCCCAAACTTTTAAACTTTGTTGCTTAAGGATATTTAGTATACTCTTTTCCTTTCTCGTATTGGCAACAGATGCTCCTTTTTCCTAACGTGGCACCAAGCCAGTAGGGAATTTATTATCATTATTATTTTTTTTTCTGAATGAATGATTAGCTAAAATGTCGGGAATAAATTCTAATGCGGCAAAATAACATTATCCGCAGTTTGAATGAAAGACCGGTAACTTTTTTATTTATTTACTTTTTTTTTTTAAAGATATCAAAAATGAGATCTAGTTGATGAATGTAAATCTATTAATTATTATGTTAAATAGTAATTATTTAAAATTTGGTTGCAGGTCAAAAAAAAAAAAAAAACATCAGATATGGACCACCGAACTTTGCTTTGAGAATCAGTTTTTAACCACTTCATTATCTTTCTTAAGTTTTTTTTTTCGGACGTTTCCTGTCTGGATTTGTTTTTTCACCTCCGGGGAATTTTCTTCGAGGTGGGCATGTTGCACGTGGAAACAAGGCATATTACATCCACATTTGCACGTTTAGAGACTTTGGTATGCCATTACTCGTTTTACCGTTACCGAAATTATCAGAAACAGATCACATTTTGAAAATTGAAAAAAAAAAAAAAAAAAAAGGCTGGAGTGATCGAAATCTACTGATATACAAACTACAGTTGCGAATCACCGCCAAAAAAAAATCCCGGCAAATGCTTGAATTTTTTTTTTTTTTTTAATTTTGGGCTCATAGCAAACAAATGGTAAAAAATTAAATCAAGCACTCAAACCTAGCCTTCTTGGTCAAAAAATCTCATCCTTCCCTAAAGCCGCTATTCCAGATTTAATCATTTTTGCCCAAGTATACAATTTCGGTGAAAAAAAAAAAAAAAAAAAGTTTAAAACGTGAATATTTTCGGTTTTTTTTATACTAAAAATTCTTCGAGGCAATTCCTAACTTTATGATTTTCCCGAATAGCTTATTTAAACCGGATTAATTACAGTTATACAAAGAGATGAAAGTAAAAAAAAAAGTTTTATATGTATATTAAATTATAACAAGCCAGAGAAATAAAATAAAATAATAATTGCGATAATGATGATAATATTACGGGGAAAAAAAGAGGGGAAAAAGCGGATTAATAAACAGTATAATCTGACTGACTAATGATATCTATTTGAATTTTAAAAGTAAAGTATCCAACTACAATTCGAAAAGTAAATTATTAGTCTGAAAGCATACAACAAACAGACCTCGGAGGATTAATCAATTTTCATTACCGGAATCTCCCTAAATTGATTTCAAAGAAAATTTCTGCGAGACTTTTTGAAATCCGTCATCCTCCAAGCGGAATCCTCCATTTTAAATTTTATAACAATAAATTTAAATTTTCCTTTTCCGCCTGTTCGGTGATTATTTTTGTTTTCCGCGGCGTCGCCTCGAGTGACGTATTTTTTTCCTGCGGTTTTCGAGAATTTCGTAATTAATGAACCCCTCCCCCCCTTCGGTTTTTTACCTCTCGTTCTTTTACTTTGATTAGGTTTTTTTTTATTTCGAATGTCATCCATCACCGTTCTTATAATTACTTTGCTCTACAACTTTGAGCTCTTTTTCTCTCTTTTTTTTGCTTTTTATCGTGAGTCGCGTAACTCACCGCGAATTATAATTTTAATGAGCGATCGGGTTCGCGTCTTCTGGCCAATTTATCTTTTTCTGTAGGTGTCAAATTTACCTTTTGGAATTTTAATAATCGACCAAAACCAATCCGTAGGCGAATTTAGCTTTTTAATTTACGATCCAGACCTGAATTTGGAACTTGCGGAACGGTAGATATTGATTTTTTTTTTTTTTTTTTTTTTTTTTTTACGACCAATTTGTTTTTCTACACTGCCACTTTTTATATCGCGGGCATAATTCTTTTTTTTTAGTTAGCTACGTTTTGCAGTTTTTACGACCTGAGAATTTTGAAAAAAAAAACAATGAAGAGAAAGAAAAATCTCAAAAATTGGTAACGATTAAGTTGGAAAAAGATGACAGCGTTCTTTTTTTCCTCCTATTTAGGTCGATTTGATGAATCCGTATTCGTTATAAAAATATCGGATTTCATGCCAGATACGAAACTTTAGGAGGGAACGCTTGTGAAATGCAGGAAGACGCCCTCCAAAATTCGGTTTTCGGTTTCCTACATGAAACGTAATTGAGACTTTCGTTTGTTTTTGTTTCATGTTGGCCATTGGATTCGAGTGTTATCGAAAACCTTTAAGGGCATATGCAGTCGAATCATCATAAAACACAAAATCCCTGTCGTTAAGAGAAAAATATGCGAAAAAAGTTTTCTGACAACGGAAAAACATGCTAACTTGTGCTTAAAGGTACTAAAATTCCCCCTGGTACCTCAAAAATTAAATTGGATAAAATTTGGATCGTTATGGAGGATTAATATTGGCTGCCATCCAAAACTGCCAAATATTGAATCAAGGCAGATTTCTTCCCGATTATGTAAAAACCCATGTAAATTAGGGACCTCAAACCAATTTCAGCAAAAAAAAAAAAAAAAAAAAAGCAGTGCCCTGGAGAGAAGCGGCTGGGAAGGGGGAAGTGTACACTGTCAACCTCAAAAATTCTCAAAATAGAATTCATTGAGATATAATCCTTCCAATATTTTCAGTATAATAAGGGTAATTTTTTTTAAAAATTCTTTTCGTATTTAAGATTTTGATAAATGAGGATAAAAAGCCGGTTTTTCTCTATTCAAATATTTCTTTATAATTTTAGTGATTTAATTAAAAATAGGAATCCCAAAAGTCTTTTGCTTTACAATTTCCAAATCTTTTACCGCCTGAATTAGATCTGAGAACTAAACAACTAAAAGGTCATATCAACATTTTTATTTTTATCTTAAATCTATTAGAAAATTAAATTTCTTTTTTTTTTTTTTTTTGTATTTATTTTCAAAATAACATATTGTAAGGGGTATCTCGACAGAATTACACGCGACAAAATAACATACGACTTTTTTACACAGACTTTTATACACAGCGACTTTTGTACACATGCCATGTATACACGGGTGCTTTATACACGTTGTTAAATTAACACGTGACAAAATTACACATTTGTCCGTTTTCGTATTAACACACTCGAAAATTTTAGAAAATGGAATATTTTTAAAAAATTGCTAATTCATAAGCGTAATACATACTGGAAAAAAAAGTACGAAATTGTTTATATGCAATGGATTTCATTTAGCGAGTCAGTTCGTTCTTTTCCGATATTTAATTTATTAACCGAATATCTTTGTTTATCATAATTGTAATGCAGCTAAATTTTACTTGGTCACAGCAGGTATTTGCTTTACATTTTTCCTGTATAATTGTTTTGCCATCGCAGTCGCTTAAATGTCGTTTAAAGAGGATCAAGTTTTAAATTTTATTATGTTTTAAGTGGGATCAATTTTTATACGGTTAATCATTTTTTTTTTTTTTAATTATTAATATTTGTCATACTTCTTATTTAATAATGACGACTCTAGAAAAGGAATTAGCAACTCAAAAGACTCAGTATTTAAATTACTTGACTGGAAACCGTATACCTCGGAAACCAAAATATGAAAGATTAAGGAATAACTTGCGAAATATTGTTGCCGATTATGATTCCACAAATAGATTAAGATTTTTGAGAGCTGTCGCTCATCTATCGTAAATTTACTTTTCCAACATTACCCAAGGAGATGGTTTCGGCAAATTAATTATAAATTTAAATAAATAAATTAATTAAATGAAATGAAATTAAATTACATTACATTAAATGAGACTGAGAATTAACTGTAAAAACAATAAAAAAATTAAGATTAAAAAATTGAAAAGTTAAAAAATTCAAACTGATTTCAAAAATTTGAGAATAATCTGGAAACTATTAAAAATTAAATTCAGAAATTAAAAGAAAAAAAAAATTCTCAAAAAATAAGTAAATAAATAAATAATTAAATAAATAGGGAAATAAAATAAATGAATTTTATTTTCGTAAATAAAATTTTCAAGCGTGTAAATAGACAAATGTGTTAATCTGTCACGTGTTATTTTAACAACGTGTATAAAGCACCCGTGTATAAATGGCATGTGTAAAAAAGTCGCCGTGTATAAAAGTCTGTGTACAAAAGTCATATGTTATTTTGTCGCGTGTAATTCTGTCCCATAACCATTGTAAGGCCCCCCGAAAGCAATTTTTCGTATAATAAAAATTTTTTTGTGTGTTTTTTAACCTTTCAGGTATGATACAAAAAAAAAACCTGACCCCGCAACACTATATTTAACCAATCACAGGGTGTCTACTGATTAATGAAAATTTGGGACTTTTATAGAACTTTATATAGGTCCATTTTTTAAAAAATGTAGGACCAAAACAAGCAGCTTTTTGCAGGACTTCCTCCAGGACAAAAGGATTTCTTACATAACTTCTATGTCGATGTGCCTTTTTAAAAGCCCAAAAGTAGTTACTTCTCGTTTTGTCTACACATTTAAAGCCTAAATCGTTCTAATTGGCAAAAATTGACAAATTGACAAATTTTGTAAAAAATGTTATGAAAATATGAAAAATTAACCGGTACTGACTTCTTGTGGTAAAAATATAGGAGTATTATAGGATTTTATAGGATTTTATAGGAATTATAGGACAGTAGACACCCTGAATCACTAAAAAAACGTAAAACATAAACGTGTCGGTTATAATTATCCATTAAGCCGCTTCTGGATTTATAAATTGAGGAATGGAGTTATCCGCGGATCTATGTAAAAGCGTCAACAATTACAGCAAGCCTGTTAAACCTGGGTTAAAGAACCAGATATATCGATTAATTTTTCAAAATCAAATTCGGTATTCTTATTTTTTATTTATTTATTTTTTTTTTAATAATTAGGCTGTACAGACATTAGTTGAGTCGGAACGGCACTGTACAGTACAACTGAAAATTTTTTTTAAAGGTAAATAAGGAGGGACACATCACCAGGTCTTCATTCTAGGATTAACACCAATATAATAAATTGCATCCAGTAATAAAGAATAAGTAAACGTAAACGTCCTGTTAATCACTCTGTATATGCAATAATCGCCAATCAGACATTAAAATATCTCGAAAACAAAAAATATGGTCTCTTTTACAATTATTTTTCAACTTGTATTTTTTCTTCCTTTGAAATCCCCGAATTTATTGTTGGAACCGATCGCGTTTTTATACGGTTATGCCAACCGCAATGTTCGGAAGATTAAAGGAGGGATTAATCCCTCTTCCGAGAGAAAAAAAAAATCTGCGACTTTACTCGGGCTGGATAAAAGCTGTTGGCTTTAATTTAAAAGTTTTCGGATTTCTAACGAACTCAGCTTTTTTTCTTCTTCTTTTGGAGATCTTTTCGGAAAGCACTCCAAAATGTTATTTTACTGTGGGGGAGAAAAAAGAAAATTTATTAGGGACTCAAATTTAATCGAATCATCCAGCCTACGCCTAGGCGGGGGCGACGCTCGAGAAAAAAAAATCTCCCATTCAAAAAACAAGCCTCAAAGTGAAAGAAATCAAACGAGATTTTCCTCGCCCTTTTTATTTTTTGGCCCTTTAACCTTTTTCAACGTGAAAACGTTACGCAGCTGGACACCGGAAAAAAAAAACGAGATTAAGGAAAATTTTTTCCTCATATCTCCAAAAGAAGAAAATGTTTACCTTGGCGGCAATTTTTACATTGCGGTAGGTTAATTTATGGAGGCTTCCCAATATGCAGGATAATTTTGCGCCCTAAAATAAGTTTCTCAAATTGCCTGGACTGCCAGAATAATTCTAAACTATGGAATACTTGAAAAGAAAATTATAAGAAAGTTGAGGCAAAGGGGCATGTTTTTTTTTTTTTTTTTTTTTTTTTCAAAATTTAATGATCCATGTTGTTTCATCTTTTCAGCAAATATCGAATTTTACAAAACGCTGAGGATATATGTAAGGTTTGATTTTTTTCCCGGGACTTTTATCGTCACGGTTTATTAAATTCTTTTCGTTTTTGAATTTTTTCATCTGTTTTAAACATTGGCTACTGGATATGACAAGACATTTTAAAAAAAGTCCAAAAATTCATTTCCAGAGTTACAGTTCTGCTTTTTTTTCTAGTTCGTGATCCGGCACGAATTATCCCCCTCCCCCTGCCATTTTTTAAATTCTCCCCTCTTTTCCTGTTTCCGAAACTTTCCCCGTGATTTTTAGCTGAATATATGCGACTGCGGATGCGGTTTTAATTAAATTAAATTAAAATTTTTAAAAAAAGGAGAAAAAAAAAAAAAAAAAAACTCCAGGTTTTTGGTTTAATAATAAAACTTTTCTCTTCGACTCCTTTCCAACCGCTAATAAACAACGAAAAAAATGCGAAACAACGAAAAGCTATGATTCCATAATTATTCAAAAGCTCGTTTAATTACTTCAGGAAAAAAAAAAAAAAACCTGGAGCGATCGTTGAATAAAAATTGGTATGCGAATCTTGGGAAATAAAAGATGGCAGGTTTTTTCCCTTTATTATTCACCCTTTTGTTGCATTTCCCAGACCCCAGGGACCTTAATTCTTCCCTTCAATTTACTCGCGTTGGCCGAAAGGCTGGAAAACCTTAAGGTATTTTACTAAGTAGTCGAGGGGAAGGCGAAAGAATAAAAATGTCTATTATTTCCTTGGAAAATAAAAGGAAAAAAAAAGTAGGGCATGAAATATTTGCATCAAACCGAGGAAGGGACATGAATTTTTAAAACATTTGAAAACGAGAGCCATCCAAAAAGTCGTTTCTTTTTTTTTTTTTTAGAAAAAAGAAGTATCTGGTCGGAGGCACGCCCTCGGGATAAATCTTGGGAGACACAAAAAAAATCTTAAGTAGGCTCTTAACGCTTCTTTTTCACTTCGGACCCGAAAAATAAATAAAACGGAAACGACTTTTCCAATACAGTATTGAAAAAAAAATCTTAACAATGAATTTTCGGCGCCTACAGCCTAAAAAAAAAAAGAAGCAAATAATCGATTAATAACTCAACTTTGTTGAATTTTTAATAATGTAAATAATATTTTATTCTTTTTTAAGAAAAAGAAAAAGATGCTGAATCCCTTGGAGCAAGAACCGATTTCGATAGAAAAAAAAAAAAAAAAAGAAAAACCAAAGGGAAAAAACCTGTTTACGATCATAAATTTGGAAGCGATTGGGTGATTATAATTTATCTCTTATTCAAGAGCAACGAACCAAAGATGATACCTTTTTCTGTTTAATACGGGCTAATTTTGACTTAGATATGGTTTTAGACTTTAAGGACGTGAAAAAGGAAATTAAGTCAAGCTTAAATGCCAGAAACTTTTATAAAATGTTGTGCATTTCAAGGTCAAAATGGATGCAGCTCCATGTATTTGCAGCTAAAAAATAATTTAATTTTTTTTTTTTGGCGAAACAAGTAACTAGAAAGACATGAACTTAGACCAATTACTGACTTAACTTTTTGACTACCATAACCTGGAAATTTCTTTTTCTCTTAAACGGTTATTGGCCGACTGTCCATTTTTTTAAATCTGAAAGTATGCCTAAGGTTTTCCGTTTTTTGATTTCTTAAATCGGAAAACTCCGTTCCCAGTCAATAAATAAATTTAAAATAAAATCTCAATTAATATTAAATTCTCAGCCTCAGAAAAGGCTTTGCTTTGGACGGTGATATAATGCCCAATTTAGTCTTTCATTTGAGTTTCATCGATGGGAAAAAAATAAAAACAATTTCATTTTGGGGCAAGGACTTTGCGGTAACCCGGTAGCAGCCTTATTTTTTTTTAATTTTCCAGAAGAAGCCTACGCTCCTTTTTTTTTCTTCAAAAATAAAAAAAATAGAAAGAAACCAAAGGGAAAAAATCCATTTTCGCGCTAATCATCCTTCTTTTTGTGTTCGGTTATCGCACACATTTATCACGAGCATTCAAGTTAAGGCGAGTTCATTATTACGTTATTCTTTGCTTTGTGAAACCTTCTTTCTCCTCATTATTTCCGTTATATCCCGTTCACTGATACTCTCAAACCGGTAAGGAAAAATTAGTGGGGAGTCATTTTAAAAGATGACTTTTTTTTTATCCCAGTTGAAATTTTCCCGACCCGACCGCAATTCCTCACAATGCTTTATTTACATAAGATAAGCGTTGGGACGTGGAAAATATTAATTAGTAACGTGCAAGTATAACGATGAAAAATGATTAAAAAAAAGAGGCATTTAACGGGGGTTTAATTTTTCTCCCCGGTCAGACATAACATTTTTAATTTAGGTTTTCCGTTTTTTAAAGATCGATACCGGTACGAGAAGAAAAAAAAAAGTTTAATTGAAGACCGGGCTTTAAGTTAACGAGATGGAAACACTCGAGGGTTTTTACAAGTGTCTGGCATGATAACGAACAAGTCCACTCGAGTAGATTAGGAGGCGAGGAGCTAAGGGCTCGCGATAAACGATTCAACTCCCTGTGGGAAACCGCAAACCTGGTGGTGTAATGCGGGGGGGAAATCAACACATATCGCTCCAGGACCAGATTAAATCCAATCATTGGAATTAAACTTTTCTGTCTGCTGTTGGAACCTTTTTTTCCCCTCGTCTTTTCCTTTCCAACTCCAAGGGGAAAAATTTAATACGCTAATTTGATATCTTCAATGTGGAGAAGGGTTCTAATTCCGCATTAAAATTCTTCTTTTTTTGTACCTGCTGTCGAAGATAAATTAAACGAAGTTACGAGAGACAACCCCTTCAAAATTCAAACGATACCTACGGCTTGCATTTCTCGAAAAAAAATTAAAATTTAAGAATTTTTATTTTTCTTTTCATTAAAAGAAACTGGTTTTGGAATTGAAAAATTATCTCTACAGACTGTAGCATTTGTTCCTTTTGATGACTGGGAAACCTTCTTTTCGGACTTGGTACAGACGTCCGCTCCGGGTGCTGATTCAGGTATTAGAAATAAAAATGACAATGGAATAGCACAATGGGTCAACTACCTGTCAATTACTTGCATTGTTCCAGAAGATTCCTAAAGTGTCTATGTACACGTCGGTCGCCTCTAATTTGTGTTTATTTGATACTCGTCCTCCGAAGAGTCATATTAGTTTCAAGTTGATCCCTTGGTTTTACTTCAGAGAACAGTTTTAAAGGTGCCAAATATTTACATTTTTTTTAAAAAACCCTTAATTTTTAATAAACTATTTTTAATCTGTTCAGGCCACTGTCGCTGAAGTCCGGTGGTGTTTAGATAGATCGGGAAAACTCAAAGGAACAGCATCTGATACGAAAATAATGTTGGAATCTCCATACGAGAAACAATCCACTGCAGTGTGATATCTGACTTAGCAATCGGGCATTTTCTTTAGCCTCAAAACTAGTTTTCCTATCCACAAAACCTAGGAACATGTCGGTTTTTCCGGCGATTTCTGGGAAATCCCGAGTTCAGGGCGACCCAATTTTTTTTTTTCTTTTTAATCGAATTTAGTCTTTTACAACGTGTCAAAGTTTTAAGCTTTTAAAACTTTATCTTTTCCAGTGAAAACTCTTTGCAAATTATAGGAAACAGAACAAGTTTAATAAGAAATCTATTTCAAAAGAAATTCATTAATTTCCTTTTGAAAGAATGAATGACTCTGAAACATCAAAAGTTTTTATTCCCTTAATTATTTATTAAAATAGGTTTTTAAGCGAGGATAGAGGGAAAAAAATCGTTTTAAGCCCGTTGTAATATCTTTGAAGGAAAAGAAAAAAAAATTTGACTGAGGGAAAATTCCGAAAGTAAACGATCGATCTCGTGGAAAACTTTTAACTTCTCAAACAAAAAGAATAGTAAACATAAATTTTTAATAAACACGAAATCTGAAAGTTGCAAGTTGAAGCCGTGATTTCTCCTGACGTAGGAGAGTTATGGCACTTTCTGGACCGAAACAAGGGAAAAAGGACAAAAACCCTCTCGCTCTCCTTCACCTTATAAAACATTTTCATCTTAAAACCGGGAGACGTTTCCCCGACGCTTTCGTCGGAATGTTCAACATGGATTTTTAGTAGAAAGGCTTTCCTCCGTTTTGGAGACAAGAGAGAGAAACCATCTTCCACTTTTGAAATCGTCTTGGGGTGCATATTTAAGTCGAAAAGGGGGCAGGTTTTGTTTTCTTTTGAGTAAACGAGCTAGAGTTATGGGTCTCCCCTCCCCGAGTCTCTCGGGATAAGTATTCCTATTTACTGGTTCTAGATGAGGCCGAAGCCGTAAAATTGGCTCGGGGAAAAAGAGAATAACCGAGTCAACTTTGTTTAGGGATTCAATCGAACAGATTCGTATCTTTCTCCCCGCTCCTTCCCGATTTTTTCAAGACTGACCGCGGCTTTTAAAAAAGTAGGGGAAAAAAATTTGCAATTTTCATCGTCACCATTTCGTCCCTTTTAAAGAGTAATTAGTGGAAAAAGTCGGTTTTTAAAAAATACGGACGGGAGGGAAAAAAAAAATGATTAATGTTCCTACTCCGCAATTGGACGAGAGGAGAGATTTAGGTCGAAAATATTAACCAACGGTTACGCTTTTCGAAATCGGAAATAAACCTGCTTCCAAGCAAACGAACAAGAGAAGGACTTAAAAAATTAAAGCGATCGGTTAATTGACTTTGACGGCAAGTTCCCTTTCGGTTCTAATTATCTGACAGTCAAACGAATTCGAAACCTAAAATCAAACGGATGCTGCCTTTTTTTTTGGTTATGATGCTTCGGTCGATTTTCGAATTAGGGATTTCTAAGGGAAAAAAACAAAAAAAAAAAGATCGGAAATAAATACTAAAATTTTTGGAAGCAATCGATTGACTGAATTCCCTTTCCGTCTTTTTTCAGAATATCACGTCATGAGAATTAAATTTCGCGAAATTCATTAACAAATTGCAGACAACAATTATCTTGGCTGGAAGGGGTAGGGGAAGTCTTGGAAGGCAACAAGCCAAACATTGCAAATTGCTTCAAATTTCTATGCAGTCCAATTCTGCATAAAGCCTGCGGGTACCCCTTCTGTCGAAAATGGACCAGCATTAAAAAATTATCTCAATCGAATCAAGATTCTATTTTGAGGCCTGGGTTACAGGAGTATCAAACTTCTGTTGGAGTCAGGAGTAAATAAAATAAAACAAAAGAGGGTTAATGTTGTTGCGTTATGACGAATCTTATTAGGACGGAAACCGAGGGCGATATTTTCCGCTTATATTTATATCTCGTGGAAGAAAAGGAGAAGAGAAAGTTTTACGGAATTTCGGGGTGCAACCAGCTAATGAGGGTTAGAGAGGAGAACTCGCTCGGATCATCAGTCATGAAAAGGATCGAGAATGGGGGACGGAAGAGTCTCTTTCGTGTTATCAAATCTCTAGGAAAACATGTTTTTCCCCATGTCGCTTCTCCTTTTTTTTTTCCTCTTAATAAGCAAAATAAAGCCTTCCTCTCATCGTTCCTTCAACTTTTTCTTTTTTTCACCCATTTCCGTTTCGAATCGTCCCCCGTAGGGGAAAATTTTTTATTCCAAGAAAAGTTAAGCATCCTTCCCGTTTGAAATAATTATTAAACAAAACGAAATTAGTCTCCTAGTGTTGAAGACTCGAGGAAATGACAACGGTAATTTTCCCTCATAGCCGGAAATGTATTTTACACTAAAAAATACGGAAAAAAACAAAATAAATCTTCCTTTTCCCCATGTTTACCTGTGCCCTGTGCTTTTTTTTTTTTAATCTGCGTCATCTCCCGCGTAAATATATCACGTGTATGAATAAAGTTCTCGCCACTCATTCTATGCGACCTTTTTCTCCTTCGTTTGAATATTTGGCGCAAACGAAAAAGTAAATGCACTGGACTGGTATCAGATTAGTCAAGATTCCCCATATTGAAATTTGATTCTATTTCGGTACTGCAAAGTATTTTTATACCTAGGATACGAATTTTAAACATAAAAATTTTGATGCCGAAGCAGACTCGACAGAAGGTACGTGTAAATGAAAATATTATTTTAAACGCCGGCAACTTTCCCTTTTTTTCCTAAGAAAAACAGGGGAATTCGGCTTTTCTTTTACGTAGCCGGAGGTTGAAACGATTTCCTCGAATTGCCCACACGCAATTAATTTTCAGATGGTTCGTTTTCCTTTTTTCCCCCTTGTACACAACAAAATCTTGGGTTTCCCGAGAAGACTCCACTCGTTTGATACCATTTAATTTAATAACGAGTAAAATTGTTTCTCCTGTGAATTTATAATTCGACTGAGTTTGGGATTCCGAAAAGCCTCGAGAATTGCGAAAAGAAAGGAAAAACGACATCTATTGCATTTTCGAGGGACTAACTGCAGCCCGAAGCGAAGGGAATGCATTTACAAATTAAGATATGAATTATGAACAAAGGAAATGCCTTTGAGAGTTGTAAAAAAGAAAAATTTTTTTTACGAAAGAAACGATCTTGCAGAACGAAACGGTTTTTTATTTAAAGGGAAGGGGGAAAAAATTCGCAAAATGACGTACGACCTGAAAATGACAAGTTCGTCTTGTTTCGTACATCGACTAACTTTTTCTCATCAGATAAAATGTTAAAAAAAAAAAAAAAAAGAATCAGAAACAACCACAGAAAAAAAAAAAATCATGTCGTCTTTTTGTTTGACGTTTACTCTTTTTTTCCCTCCTTTTTTTTATTTTATTTTATTTGGATCGTGACGAAATGGCAAATTGAAGAAAGTCCCGTCAATTTGATCTTGTCTTACAAAAGAGATTTAATTAAATAAAATGTCCCTTTTTAGGAGAAGAGGAAAAACATTTACAATAAGGATCTAATGTGACACCGGGATTCCGTTACATTCCGATCACGTATTCCGTATGTAGTTTATGAAGGAGTGCGAACTAAAGTACAAAAGACGTATTATTCGATACTCGGAAACGTAATTTGTTCGGAACGTTGTAAATATGGCAGGGACGTGTGAGGACACAATTTTCACGATTTAACAACAGTGACGAGTCCAAAGAAATGACATTTCCTTTTCCCGGATCTTTCCTATGCGTCTTTGCTCGCTTCTTCTCATCACTACCTTAATTTTGTATATTTTTCTCATGAGAAAAAAAAGGCCGAAAAAAGAACTAAATATGGAAACAATAGGTTTACGTCAGCCATAATGTCTCGGGTAAATGGCCGAGAAAAAAATTTGTGAAGGCAATAACAAAATTTCCAGATAATTCTAAAATCGGCTCAAGTCGTTTTAATCACTGCTTCAGCTGCTCCTTGAACTCCTGATCCAAATAAATCGTTTAAATTTATTCCGCAATAAAAAATACAGTATTACCTGACCCTGCATGTAACGGAAAACTGCTTTGAACGGAAAATTTTTTCTGTCCCGGGGAATTAGAGTGGGAAATACACAATACCCAATACACCACTCTGAGGATCCTAGTTGAAGCTCCGAAATCTTACCTGAAAAAAGAAAAAAGTAGTGTTAAAATAACAACCTAATAAATAATTATTTTTCACAGAATTTTTCTCGAATATTTTTTTGGGTTTTGTTTTTGAGAATTTTTCCTTGCAAGTAGGGAATTTCGGCTATTAAGCTAACAAGAATTGGCAATCCTATTATTTTCGGAGGTCCCGTGGTAGCGATAATAATGCCTTCTCTTAAAATTCTTCGTCGTCTTAAAAAAGTTAATCGAAGACCTGTTTTAGCGTCTTTTCGTATAACGGGATGGAAAAATAAAAGTTATTAAGGGAGAAAAAAAAAAACTTGATGATTTCTTATTCCTGTATTTGTTATCTGACAATATACCGAATTTGACAAGTCCCGGTCTATTATACAATTTTTTGCTTCAAATATAATTTGAGCAAGGAATTTAGACAGGTCCTTTTAAAAAGCGACGGTAGCTCGAACAAGAATACGGTGACGGGAACCAGGGAAAAATTACTGCGACGTCTAACTGATTTTATGACAAGTTAAACAAATTGAGCATTTTTAAAAACGAGTTCCATTACCATTAAAAGAAGAAAAAAAAAACTCGAAAGCTACACTGTCTTGTTAAAAAGGGTTCAGAAAAAAATGACCGGAATCCTTCTTTCTTTTTTTCTACGTTCATACCGGCTCGTAATGTATCAATCTTTCGAAAAAAGATGGAGTATCTTGTCATTTGTAAAATTAGCCTAATTAATAAAAAAACTAGATTTCTCCGAAAACCAGAAAAAAAGGGAAAAAAAAACAAAGTTAAATAAAATAAAAACAACTCCACCTTAATGAAGTGCGAGGAAAAAAAATACACACACACGAACAACCTGATTCGTTTGCTTTTACAATTAACAGGTGCCGGTGAGAGGTTGACCCCTCGAAAAAAAAAAAAAAAAAAATACTTCCATAAAATTTTTTGAATATTCCCGGAGGCATATTTAACATCTCGAGTGATAAAACGAAGAGTGGCGCCGATCCCACAAAGAACGTGTTTTCGTCAAAAAGTGTGTTACACGGGGATACGATCAGCGACCATTCAAAAACGGTCGCAATTTTTTTTTTTTTTAATCTGCTTAAAAGCTTCTCTCCGTGCTTTTCGCGTCATAATGACATTATCAAAGAATTGTGTGTTTTCCGTTCGAAAGCCGATTTGCAAAAAAAAAAAAAAAAAAAATCATGTAAAACCAAAGATTAGGACGAATATAGAGGAAGAGAAGGGGAAAAAAAAAGTTTCCCTAATGAAAGAAATGAGGAATGACAGATTCGGGAATAAAGCAAGCAAAACCTTTTGACTCGGGAACAGTTTTTATTCCTAAGGGGAAATTAAAAATAAAAAGAGAAAGGGGAGAAAAAAAAATCTGCGAATTTGATTGCTTTGATGGCTCATCGACCCCGCGCGGGAAATCCGAAACTTTTCCTTTTCCAGTAAAATGTTTATTTAATAATAATACTAATAATAATGATGATGAAAAAAGCTACTTTTGCACCCGAGTAACCATGACGTCAAGGGTGAAATCGGATTTTTTTTTCAGAAAATCATCTCCCGAGTACACTTGACCGGTTTCCTTGGAACCCTCTTTGTATCGTATTTCGAGTCTGCGATGACTAAATGCAACGAATATCGATTAAGATGAAACACAAGAAGGCCAAGCCTCGAGGGTTCCATAAATCCGGACTCCTCAGGGCTGTCTAAAGAATGTTTCACCGAATGCAACCATTTACCGGGATTGCACTAAAAAATTAGGTGTTTGTTTTGCGAAGTTGACGAGTTAAGGGACGAAGAGGTCAAAAACTCTCAAAGACACATACAAGAAGAGAATTTGGAGCTCCTAGTGCCTTAAAAACCTGAAAAAAATTCAAATATTTTACGCAAAAAATGTTTTCCGTTGCCAATTAAAAGAAGAGAATGGTGTTTTTCCAATTTTTTGCAACAACAATGGCCTCAGGTTTTCTTTTTTCATCATTGAATTAAATCTTTCTCTTATGAATCAAAATCAAATCGATTTTTGTCGGCAATCCTTTGGAGAAAAAAAAACGTTCAATTTTTTTTTTTAAAGGTAAAGAGACAAAGACAGACGTGAAAGACACGATTCCAAGAAAGGAAATGGGAATGAAAATTTCGAATTAAACAATTTTGAAAATAGTTGTAAGGGTGACCTTAAGGCATTGTTACTAGGAAATTGAAAGTGTACGTTTTGTAAACAGTTTTAGGTTTTAGTTTAATCAGCACGAACCAAGGAATGAAAAGACTCACGTCCATATCTTATTTTCTTTTTCCGTTGTGATATAATTTAAATCGTGAGTGCTCGACATTCCTCCTACCTCTATCTATCACTTACTTGTTAAAGTAAACACTAAAAAAAATCGATCCCTTAAGTATCATTCTGACGACTTTTTAATAGGTGATCGATTTGGTCCGTCGGAAAATTCCGAAACGAAAAAAAAAATGAGATTATTAAAATGTTGGAGTTGGAAATGTCTTTTTCCGAGTAAAAAAAAAAAAAAAAAAAAGACTTTCTACACTGATACGTTTCCCTCGAGCGAAGCTTATATTCTCATTAAGTCACGTTTTGCCTTTTCAATAGACACACTTGTAATAATTGTATTGTCCGTTTCGCTGACGACCACAGGGTAAAAAAAAAGGAAAAAAATAACCGAAAGGCATTATGATATCAAATTTAATCAATGAAGTTGATTACGGACAAAAACGAAGTGTCAATATTGATACATTTTTTCCCCATCTCTGGACACAATCCCCTCATTAAGTTTTCCCGAGTCTTTTTATGCGAGATTTTCAATCGGTGTGGGAAAACAAATCAAGGACGAAACTGTTATCTTTTTTTTTTTTCTTCCCCGTGCTCGCTTTAGGAAACATATTTTCTTTTTTTTCTTTGGGGGGATAACCTTTTTTATTCCATTGTGACTTTGCACATTTCGCATCAAATAACACATTGTCCGTGATTCGATTCAACGTCTCCGTTTTCGATATTCCAGCCAATTCTTTAAAAAAAAATTCTTTTTTTCCTCGGAAAAAAATCTCCTTGTTAGTGCATTTCTCATGGCGAATATAAGTTTGGTTTTTTATCGATGACGGGACAAAAAAAAAAAAAAAAAAAAAAAAAAAAAAAGAATCGACCTGTTCGTTTGTTCCTAAGAAAACAAAAATTACATGATCGAGCAAGAATCGTAACAAGTGTTTCGAAAAACAACAAAGAAAATATAAGAAAAAAAATGCAAGCATTTGTTAATATGACAATAAAAGTGAACAACATCCGTTAAAGCCTGATTTACGCCGACAAAGAAATTGAAGTCGTCACGGAATATTTGACAGTTAAATTAAAAGTAGCTCCGATTCATTTTCTTTCTCCCTTTTTTTCTCTTCTTTTAGAATATTAAAATTGGAAGGAACTCATATAGGATTTGCATGCATTTAAATTAATTCCCGAAAGCTTATTTAATCAGATATTCATTTAGTGAATCCCAAGAAAAAGAGAAAAGCTATTTTCTAATACTTATTCCTTCTTTTTTTATTCTTGGAAATTGGACTTAATTTTTTTTTTTACCATGCCCGGTTTTTTGGCCCTTAACAGGGATATAGCTTAACTATTTTCTGGACGTCTGCCGTCCTTTCGCAAATGTCTCTGAATATGATGAAATTCCGGTCGCTAAGGGACAATTTTGCCACCGGACTAGAGTTAACATGTTGCAACCTCCGTTGGGACTTGTCTCTAAGAGGAAAAGCGACCTTGTGATATATGTGAAGAACAGATGTTAAAAAGAGTCGGACAAAAGGTATGAAAAATGTAAATACAATGGTGTTTCTCATAAATTTATTGTCGCACAAGATACTTTTAGAGAAAATGAAAATTGTTACAATAAATAACCCGTCTGTCACTGAAAACCATATAAATCCTCATCACCGGGATCCCCATATTGAAATGAAATACGACCGGGAGGAAAGTGACCTTATTCTTCCTCTTTTTTCCTTTTTTTTTTTTCTTTCTTTTTTTTCGTATATGACGATGCCGTCTTGAAATTTTCGATATAAACCGTTAATTAAATTTCAAAGAGAAACCGGATTACTCCCTCGCATTTAATATTAACAACGCAAAACTAAAAGTGGAGAAATTTCGCGGAGCTTTAGAGGTATCCATAAAAGGTCGTACGAGTTTTCGTAATGTAATTTCCATTTCAAAATGGAAACATACACATGGGTTTTCTTTTCTACTTATCCACTTAAATAATCATACCTTCCGGGTGAAGCATGCGTCCTTTAAAATCTAATACATCGGAGCCTCTCGAGTGGAACAAATAAAAAAAAAAAAAAAAAAAAGCGTTCAACGGATATCATTAGCGCCAACATTTTTCGAATCACGAAAACCCCTCCAAGGGGTTCCATTACAAACGCACAACACACACAAACACACATTTTACCGCATTGTCTTTGTGGAAAAAATTTTTGTTATTTTCCCTCGGACGAATCTTTTTTTCCCCCTTTTTCTGGGGGGTAATAACACCATGAATGAATAGAAAAAGGGGAAAAAAATTACACAATATAATCACGACATATAATCATAATGAATTATGCACGAGGAATGACATGTCGCCCCATGGAAAATGTAACAACGGATCATTTTCGTAATTATGTTATTTTTTAATATTGCATTCCTCGAGGTCTTAACGGTGAACCGTTTCCTTCTTTCTCCGCTCTTCGACAATCATCGATTTCTTTTCAAAACGTGCGGAGATTTTTTTTCAAAATTTCTGCATATTTCATTCTTCAATTAATGACAACGAACGGCCGGGGAAACATGAGCCAAAAGCTATTAGGGGATTGGAAAATAAATTTCTTGAAAATGCATTCGTGATGTTTTATTATGAGAGTCCCTAATGTTGCGCTTCTATCGACAGTTAAAAGATGGTTATTAACGAGAGTCATTTTTTGTTTTCATATAAAAAACACCTTCGGGCATGTTCAATACTAAAGTAGTCACTATTGAAAATTTACAATTTCAGAGTCGGAAAAGAATGAAAAAAAATGGACTGTTGGGGTAAAAGCCAAACAATTTTTTGTGCCTATCGCAAATTGCATTAGATAGAATCTTTCCGTTTTGAGGAAAAAACGAGTCAATTGTGCATGTTTTATTGCTAGCATATTTTTTTCAAATTTTCCTAAAAATACTTTAGTCCCGATTCTTCCTAAAATTTCTTAAAAATCCGGAAAAAAATCCCTCAAGTGTTTTTAAGTGGTAAAAAAACAAATTTTGCTAGGACCTCAAATTCGAGATGGGTCATTTATTATGGACCACCGTATAAACGGTCGCCTTAGGAATTTCTTCACGACTTCCTACCATGCATGGTTCCTAAAGATTACTTAAGCGAAATCTTAAAAGCTGTATCGAATGCTTTTGCCTAGGCCGATTTCCGAAGAGGCTTATCATTTAGGTTTGACCGTTTACAAAATAGAAATAACTATAATTTTTAACAGATCGACGATAAAGTCTTCAAAAAAAATCCAAAATGAGTAGTTAATTCCTTAAATTATCGTAGAAATTTAAATGTAACGGTTTTCGATGAGCCTGTCTTAAAGCCTAAAATGCTCTACCTCCGACCGCATATGTCATACCGAAACTACACGCAGTTTTTTTTTTTTTTTTTTTTTTATTAACATTAAGGACCGCTTCGGAGATAAGTAGTTATTTTTTCGATTATACGCTTAACATATGTCTAAATAAGATGGGGCTCGATTATTAGTTTTTGGAAAATGGATGGTGCGGAGCTTTTCATCCAGAAACTTTGGGAGAATTCACGAAATTAAAACGATTTATCGAAAAAGGAGAATGTCGCAGTTTCGGATTTTGATTCCGGAGTTGAACGACCCTTAAACGACCACGTGAAACGAAAGAACGGGTCTAACCGCTTATTCACCGAACCGGAGTCCTCCAGCTTATAATTTTATAATGCTTGTGGACCATCCTTGGAGAAGACCGACCCGATGGGTCCGAGTCGGATTTCTCGCATCATTTTCTTAAAATTAGATCGAGCTTCAAAATTACATACGAAAAGTTATATTCCGAGTCGCGAGTCCGAGAATTAAGAATTATATCCCGGACTGTTTTATTACGTTGTCCGGGCCGTGCTTCTTATGCACGAGACTTTTTTTTTTGTTTTACATAAGAACTGGATCAGGAGTGGTATCCATCCAATTTATTGGATATCGTTACAGATAATGTTGTATTTAGCTTTAGTTGAGAGAGAGAGAGAGGAGAGGAGAGGAAAAAAATAGACATCTAAGTTGTGAGAAAATTTCGTGAACGTGAGACGAAAGTAATCCAAAATAATGGCGGATAATTTATTTTTGCTTCCCGAGCGAACTTGTCTTATTTTCTTTTTCGAATCGTTATTTTTTCATCCGGATTTTGTTTATAGATTCTTATAGCTAGAAATTGAAGGCAAGAAACATGATATTAAATTTCAAAAGGGCCTCGGCTCCACTCTCATTTTCCTTAACTTTTACTTGGTAAAAAAAACTTGAGAACCGAGGACTGTGGTTTATGTTTTTTTGCAAAAATATGGCATGAAAAATAGTTATATGGCACAAGCTGCTCCGAAAGCGTCTTAAACAACTAAGCATGTAAGTGTCATTCGGAACGTAACAAAGTGGCTTTCTGTGCACCGCTTTAGGGCCAAATCGTGAAGGCAATAAAGTACCATAGGGGAGAGGAATCAAAAATGACAAATTATAGCAAAGACTCCGAAAAAACATACATCGAAAATTAAGAAAAAAAACTCGGCAGCATCAATTCTAGATAAACTGTAAATTTACGATAAAACATTAGCCAAGTTCACCACGTGACCTGACGTCCTGGATTAAAAGAAATACAGAAAAGGTTTTCATTTAGTTTCCTATTCCTTCGGGGAACTTTCCCGAAAGCGTTTTGCCACATTTTTGTTTGGTAAAAAAAAAAAAAAAAATATTAAGCAGAAGCGACTGCCTTGACAGAAAATATTCTAGTAGCCTTGAATTTAATTCTTCTGGTCGACCATAAATATTTAGCCGAAAATGCGGGTACTGTATATGCATTTTTTTTTTCCTTTTTCAGGTAAGATCAACCCATTAAAATGCATTTTATGAGTTTTTGTCCGATACGTTTTCCTAGGGTCATCCGGTCCGGAGTGTTGACATCTCGTTTTTTTATCTTTTTTTTCCATCGAATATTTGGTCAGAAACAAGGTTAGTTTTTTTTTTTCTCTCTCTTCTTTTTTACTTCTTTAAGACTCGTTCTGCCACGTTAAGCCAAACTGTCGTATCTCTCTTTAGTAATAGACTCTTGCTTACTGTTTTTAACTTATTTAAGAAAAAATTCAATTTCGAGTCGGTCTGCTACAATTCGGCTTGGCACAGCAGTCTTGCTGATTCAAAAAAAAAAAAAAGCGAAATAAAAAGTTAAGAAGATGAGCGTGATTGTTATCATGAAAATTTTTCCCATGTTTTTTACGATTAATTTTATGATTTAAATATTGTTTTTATGTTAATAAAATAAAAATTGTCATAATTTAAAGTGAAGGAATGCTTCCAAGGTGTATCATAATTCTGGAGAGAAACATGAAAACCGGGATGCGAAACACAGTGTGTTTCACGCATCGAGTTACATATCATTTTGCTTCAAAGTAGCTGAGTTCAAGAAATTCCGGTATCGGTGATTTTATTACGACATATCATGTGGATGGATCCCTTTTCTTTCGAATCGGATCGTATTTACATCATATTTTATGTGAGACGTATTTTCAAAATTGTGCTTGTTAAGCTTTGTTATTGGGCACGGACTTGATAAAAGGAGGGAGTATAAAAAAAATTTCCGGGAATATTTCCCTTGATGTTTGTTTGCTCTTTTATTTCTAACATAACAATTCGAAGCTGGCTGATGGGTCAACTGTCCGAAATTTACATACTTATTTCCCAGAATTTCATCAGAATGCGCATCTCGATAATTTCAATTTCCGGGAAATCGTTTCAATTTAAAATTCTAGGTCCTGAGTCATTATCATTGTCAAACGAAGTCTAATTTTTTACTTTCCTCATACTTTTTTTTGACTCTTTTAAACTCTCGCTATATTTTCAAACTTCAGAATTTATTTAATTCAAAATTCTCCATAAGGCTACTTCTTCTCTTTTACTTTATTGCAGTTTCATCCACTCGCTTTTTTTCTAAAATGGGATTTCTTCAGAAATCCAAGATGGCGGTCGAAGACAAATTTTAGAAGTTTGCAAATTCCGAACCGAATTTATGAACCATACGATTTTTGCATTGCTCAGAAGTTACAAATGCGTTCTTCTCTTCAATAAATAGTGCTGCAGTTGCTTAGCCTTCTGCGGATTTTTTTTTTAAAGAAAGGTGTCAAAGCGCTTTAGGGAAAATCCCCTAAAGGAAAAGAAAACTAAATGAAAAACTTTTTCTGCTTTTTTTTTTTTTTTTTTTGCATTTATGATGTAGAGCAAAACTTTCTTTTTTTCTATTATTTGACGAACATCATCAATGTTGACATTTTTCCGGTTTTTCGTCGTTCACGAGTTTGACAAACAGTAGGAAAAAAAAAGGCAAAGTTTAAAAGTTTAAGCCGCCCCGTTTGACAATAAACGCTTTTTCAACTGAGAAAAAGATAAAACTTCCGTTTTGGAAAATGAAGATGGAAGTTTTTAATAGCAGAGGTTATGGCGTCGGCTGCAGCATTTCTCCCTGATTTGCATATCTTAACGTGCATCTTCCTTGCATTTTATTAAATCGACTTAAAAAAAGTTTTGAATTAAGGTGAATCTCTTTCTTTTCCCGCGAAAGTGACGTCTCATTTCCATAAGATTTTTTTTTTTTTTATTTTTGTCGCAGCAAAAGAGGGAGGAAAAAAAGGAAAAAAAAATCTCACGTACTCTCCGAGCTGACCGGAAGAGGAATCCTAAATTTCGAGTTTTCTTCTTCAATTAGATTTACTTAAAGCCTTGAACTATAATCTAATATAAAATTCCCTATACGTTTCAGATTCGATTCTCGCAGTCTTACTTCTTGTTCGTCCCATGCGATCGTCGTAATTTTTTTTCCCTTTTTTTTCTTCGAAAGGGGTTGCGTGTGCCCGCTTTTTTTTCGAAAACCCGTTTTAATATGAATAAAACTTTTCGTAAAAAGAGAATAATAGGAAATAGTAAATCGCTGAAAGTTTCAAGTTACGGAGTATGAATTTAAGTTGGAAAAAAAAGTGTTGCCGGGAAAAAAGGAGGATAACAAGCGCAACCAAAAAAAGGAAATGGCAAACGATAAGAAAAAAAAAGTCGGAAAAGGAATAGGAAATAATCGTTTTTCCAGAGAGATTTTTTTACTTCCTGTCTAAAATGCAAAATGGAAGGCAACACCTTATCTTTAGCGGTTATTACCCGTTTCCAGATTCCAATCGCTTTCTTAGTAAAATATTTGTTTTCTGAATTTATTTCATAAACAATTTTTTTTCCATTTCGGCAGTCGACGCTGTAGTCTTGTCGAAATAAAAAAAAATCCGGTCGCAGAATCCATAGATCGGACATTCCTATTCTATTTACATTGTTTGTTTTGGTCCAAAAAAATTGAGCCTACCTCGCGTTTAGCTTATGGATGCCCATAATGAACATTTTCTGACGCTATTGTCCTATCTATGGATTCTATTATCTAAGGTCGCATCAAAAGCAGGCATTAATTTTTTTTTTTTTTCAAAGGACGTCGGAACTACATTTCGCGAATTGCCTACAGTTTTTCGTCTTATTTTCGCAATTAATTTTTCATGTTACTTACCAATTGGAAAGTTTAAGGAGATTGTATTCGAAAAACTGAATTTCACACGAAAAAATAGATTATCTTAAATCCATGAAAGCTTACCTGAAAAGAAAAAAAAACAGCATTAAAACACGACGATAATGAATCTGCAGTGACATTTCGGCAACAAATATTTAAAAATAAATTGGAAAATATTTATTTGACGATTTTTTTATTATTTGCAATTTTTGGCTGTTAATCTTGGAAAAGGAGGCGGGGGCAATTTTTATTGTTTTTGGATTTTTACTTTTAAAACTCCTTCACATGTTCCTTACATGTTCATAAGCATGATTTTGATCTTTTTTCCCTCCTTCATCTCATTTCAAAAAAAGAGTTATTTAAAAGACTTTTTGAGTTACCTATTCCTAGTCAACCAACAAAAAGAAAGACTCATGAATAAAAAGATACTTTGACTTTGGAGTTTTTGGATAACTTTACTTTTTTTCAACTAGACCGAAGTCAGTCAACTCCCTCAAACCTTTTTGTCTCTGGTCCAATGCCACCAACTTTAGCTTAAAGTCGTAGCACAGAGTCCTAAGCTTCAAAACGAGAGTTACAAATAATTTTTTGGAATAAAAATTCCATATTGAATATTTTGAAAAGCAATTTCGTATCCGTATGTCAATAGCCGTCCACTTTGAAAGCTCCAACTCAACGAACCACAGCTGTGTTTAAATCTTTCATTTTCTTTAATCTGAATCGAGGGGGGTTTGAAATCCGTTTTCAATCTGTAAAATACTACAAAATTCAATTAAACCCCGAATATTTTTTTTTATACTCCTTCCTTCCCCCCGATTTAAAATAAAAAAATAAAACGAATTCCTTTTTATTAAACAAAGATAATCTCGTCCCCCCGGTCGAACTCCCGAGAGTTAATTAATTGAAAGAAATATATCTGGACATTAATTATAGCCGGGGTGCCGAGGTTTTTCCGCCGCCATACGGAAAAAGGAAGATAATCAGAATAATAAATGAAAAACCCGAAGGAAAAACAAAAGCAGGAATAATTATCTTAATTACGGTTAATGATGATCGATGGACTTTTAAACGCCAAAAAAAAAAAAAAAAAGTTTTTGGGGAGGAAAGGAAACGCAGAAAAAAAGACGGCAAAAAAACCTTGAAAAAATAACGTGGGAGGAGGCGGGTTCGATCCGCATGCCATCAGGTGTCGAATGGAAACGAAGAAGAAAAAAAATTGTAGATTTAACGTAAAAATAAGAAAATGGCCCCGAGGTGTATTATTTCACGTTGGTAATTTAAAAATAGATCAATATAATGTCATTATGCAGTGATACGTGATTTTTAAGGAAGGTAGGTGGGTTTTTGATAGCTTCATTACGTCACAATCGACCAATTCAATTCGTGCACCAAGAAAAAGAATTTTCATCGAAACGCACCCCCATCGCCACCCATTTTAATATATCAATTTATAATTAATCTTTTGCATTATCTTTTGCAATTAATGTATTAATTACCCGTCGAGGCAGTGCGAACTCGAACATGTTTTCCATTCATGATTGCACGATAAGTAAAATTCTCACATCCTCCCAATCAAATTTTAATCAGTTTCAAAAATCTTTCTTTCTTTCCCAGTTCGGAAAATTATTTTAAAAATGAAATAATGCTTTATTTCGGATTTAAATGAAGTTTCGATGTCAAAAAGAAAAAAAAAAGTAAATCGAATAAGGTTGGGATTTCAAGTTTAAAACATCAAAACAGGGAAAAGGAGTGTCTGTGAAATTTTTATTTAACTCAGAAAAAAAATATTTACAAGTTGTATTTTACACCGAAATGATGTATTCAGATCGATTAGGCAGGGTTTTTTAAACCTGGAGCGGGTCGAATTTTATAAAAATAAAATACGATCCAGATTCCTGTCCTTGCTACTTTTCATGCACACGAATCAAGGTCAAGATCTAAACTCCGATTTAAAGGTCGAAACGTGTCGGGAGTCGATGTGCTGCATCCGGCACACAAAAAAATGTCGAATTCGGGAAAAGGAAGGAAAGCAAACGAAAACAAAAGGTTCCCGCACATATCGATCGAGGGTTAAAACAGATGATGAGTTGAGCATCTAACATCCTCAATCAAAGTGCCCCCTTCCCTGTTATCGATTAAATCATCATCGACAATAAGGTACAAAGCGAGATGCCTTTGAAACAAACTTAGAAACCATCAAAGTTCAACAACAACAACATTATCAAATTTTATCTTTTTTTTTCTTCTAGTTTTCACTCTTTCCAATAAAAGTCAACTTTTTCTTTTCTAAAAGAGATATTTAGCTGCATTTCCTTCTCGACGAAATATGATAATACTCATTTTTATCGCGTTAAGAAAAAAATAAAATTAAGTTACGCCACATCTCTTTCATTATTTAAAAAAGAAAAAAAGGAGGAAAAAAAAGGGAAACTTTTTCGTAGTTTCGGTTAATTAAACTTTTTCGTGAACATCGACAGAGAGAAAAGTCGAATAATAAATCAAAAAAATAAAAAAAATTAGCGTGATCGTAACTCATTGGTGCGCAAGCGGTTTCGGGCGAATCAATCCGTTATATCGTGCAAACGCATAGGCTTACAAAAAACTAAGTTTTTAAACAATCCCAAGACTTTTTTTTTTCTAAAATGATAAATTTAATCGCTTGGAAATGGATCCGCATTAAAAATGATACGAGTAACAATATCGAAAAATCGAGAAAAAAAAAAGATAACGTGAAATCTATTAATCATATTTCTACTGATACGACAACAAAAAATTATTCTGCGGTTTTTCCAGCTAAAGTAAAAAAAAAAAAAAAAAAATATTTGTTTAATCAAAATCATCTTTTTTTTTTATTCGTGTTTGGGGGAGAGGTTGGATATAAAAATAATCGAATAGAACAAAAAGCAATAAAAAAAATTTCATTTTAACATTTAGAAGTCACGTTACCCCATATTTTTTACATGGAGAATTTCTTTTTAGTTAGTTTAGTATCTTTTAGTTTTCGCTCGAGTTGGTTGTTTTCTCCACCGCTTATTGCTGTCGGGGGAGAATTCCCGACTTCCCTCGACAACATTAAAAAGAAACAATACAATGAAATCAATTAACTGCGGAGCGATACGAGTCGAAACGGATACATTAAAATAGTTAAACTCGCTTGGGGCTTATCACCCGTTTTCTTTTCACCACCTCACAAACGGAAAAGAGAATTTTCACTTTCGTTCTTTAAATTGTTTTCTAAGAAAATACAAATTTGTACCCAAGTTTGCTCTTTCTATTTACAAACAAAAAATAACTTATATTCTCCTTTTCTTAAGAAATTAAAAGCGGAATCCCAGGTTATACCGATCCCTAATTCCGTGAATTAATTTTAATTCAGTTTTAAATATTATAATAACGTAGAAAGGTTAACAATGTTTTTCACATCGATTTAGCTTCGGGGCTTCGAATTTCATCTGTAAAGGCTGCCACTGGATTACCATAAGGCTTTCGCCCCAGATTTTTTTTAAAAATTAAAGCTAGGTACTGGTTCACTTTTTGTAAGGTGCTGCAATTTTTTGTGGGCAGAGTTTCTCGGAAGATTTAAGTTCAAAGTTCGGCCCAAAATTTTGTACATTTTCCTAAACTCTAAATTTTGAATTTTTCTTCATAAGATGAAGACCGGCAAACATTGGACGCCACAAACTCGGCCGCAAGCCAGTGTTTCCCCAAACTTTATTTTTTTAATATAAAAAAAGACCTAGTTCCTGGAAACATGCACCGCGCACAAAGTTGTAAAATCTCGCTTCATTTCCTCCGAAACTTTTAAAAGGGCAACGATTCTTCTTCCACACAAAAATAATACAATAGTCGCAGTAAATTAAATGCTATAATTTATTACATTTTACTGTCAAAAAAGTAATTAAACATTGCCACCGATAAAATTAAGGTTTTCTTTTGCTTCGTAGGAAAAAGCGGGGACGTATGTGGAGGTGAGTCAGGAGTCCCACTCCAGATTTTTTTTCTTCTTATTTTTAATATTTATTTCGTTTCTTAAAATTAATTCGTTTTTCTATCTGCTCGGAAAAATGGATCGCTGAAAGCTTCTTGAAAAAATCCATCTACGCGAATTACTATGACATTTAATATTCCTATTGAGGCAGTACAGCAACTACTGTAATGGATTTCTTAACTCTTAATTCTTAATTTTTTATGTTTCCCTTCCATCTCTTTCCATTTTTTTTTCTCGGAAATCATTACATTTGCCTCGTATAAAATTCGATTGAATGACCTTTTTTTTCCATTTCATATATTCCAGGAAAAGTTATTAAAATCCATGACTCCACGGAGATCATTCCACATAAAAAAGTACCTTTTGATCAATGGAGAAACAAACAAAAGCAGATTACATATTTTTTTTTAAATCTCCAGGCAAAAAAAAGCCTTTTGTCTTTTGTTTTTTCCTTAAATCCGGAAACGCTGCTCGATTTTATTTTTTTTTCATGGAATTTCACCCGAAGCCTAACTGATTAAAAAAAATGGATCATCGCATTAAAAGTTTATAAAGCAAGTATTAAATCGATCCCTCAAAAGTTATCAATTTACCCCTTCCATTAATTATTTTTCCTTGTCCGTTTTCCGCTCATTAGCCGAAAAAAAAAAAGAATTTTTATAATTTCATCACTGGCGGAATTTTTTTTGAAGGGGGACGACAGAAAAATCTTATATATTGTCCTTTCAAGGAGGGAATGAGATCACAGGCTTTAAAAACCATACAACAAAGAAACTTTGTTTATATGGACTTTAGTATCTGAGATGAAGAGTCGATTATGCAAAAAAGAAAAAAAATAGAGGGAGAAAAAAAAATTGTGGAAAAGCCGGAGGGGAATCGCTTCAAAGAAAAATGCATGATTGAAACTTGCTTTTTCCTACAAAGAAAAGTGAAAATAAACGGATTTACGTTTCACATCGCCTCATAAATAGAATCTTTATGCCATGGAATCGTTTTTCGTTTTTGACAAAGTAAAGAGAGAAGATAGACTGCGGTTTTTTTCTCCTTTTTTTTCTCCCATCCATCTCTCTCACTCTCTATCGGGAAAAGCTTTCGTAATTAAAATCTTCCCATATCTGAGTCCTTTCGAGAATCGACCGCATCCATCTTTCGATTACGAGGGTTTTCATTGTCATATTTCCCTGGGGCGATTTTAAACTTCCCTTTGAAATGTGAAAACGGTTCCCTAATTAACGATCCCCATGTCCAGAAACCGCATTTAAAATTTCATAAAAATAGTTGATAAATATTTTAAATTTACGTTACGGTAAATCGCAAACACCCCTAAATGCCATTTATCGGTTTCTGTTGGAAAATGTTTTAAATATTGTAAAAATTTAATTTTAACTTCGGGTCAGACTGCAGTCCTAATTTTCAAGTGGCTTATTTGTCTAACTTCCTACACGGACGTTTTTAAAGGTCCATTTTGCTTTTCTCTGATCTTTTTGATCTTCTTACGTCGCTGTAATACAGAAAAAAATACCGGAAAAAAAAAAAATACTTCCAATTTTTTTTTCTTTTACTTGAGTAAGAAAACAATTTCAGATAATCTTAAAAATTTTTCAGTTCAAAAATTTTCCGTTATCTTTTCTTTTTCTCTTTATCCTATTTGAGAAAAAAAAGTTTCCTCCATTTTAAAATAAAGATCAAAATTGGGCAAAACCATAAAATAAAATAAAAAACCTGGCGCAAAAATGCAGCGTTTAATCTCGATAGCAGTAAATTAGTTATTTTCCACTCGGCTGAAGACAAGAAAAAGAATCTTTTCTTACATTTTTCTTTTTTAAGAAAAAAAAAAGTTAACAATTAAACTGAGACTTTTCGAAAAAAAAAAATGCCCGTAGTTTGTTACGGGAAGTCCCTTTTACTGAGATTTCGCTTGCAGGAAATTATCATTGTATCACGACGATTCTTGATTCAATTTCCGCTCTTATTTATTTACTTTTTTCTGATTCCTCCTCCCTGCTCTTCCGAAATCCTTTTTCCTCTGTTTGAATCGTTAATCAGGATTCGAGATCGATATCGATATCTTTTTTTTTTAATTAGTGGAAAATGGCTTTTTCATTAATGATTAAATAACGAGCACCCCTGTACATATTGTTCTAATGGTTTTTTCATTTCTCCGATCTGACTTCCTTTTTTTTTCTCATTTTAAACTCTTGCCTTTTAATGATTCGAGAATAATTTGACATCTGGATTTATAAATGAAAACAAAAGGGAGAAAAAAAAAAACCTGTCCGGGATTTTGGTTCTCGATAAAAAGATTATGATTTTCTAAAATAGCCGAGGAATTTTCATGTTGAGTAGGGTTTTCATTCCGGAAATTCCGACGTAAAATAAACCGCTCAGGTGATTTGAAAGAGTCCGGATCGATTTCCTTTCCCGCGAAAACGCCGCGTTTTCTCCCTTTAGAGAATTATATGAAACGCGCGTGGTAAAAGTAAATATTGAATATTAAAATTTCAAAACTGAAATGCAAATACAATAAATCAAAGGGAATGTGTAAGTACAATCGTGGGAGAAGGAAACCACCCAAAAATTTTCTGACTAACATTTAATAAGCCCTTTCTCGCCTGTATGCAAAGTCTCGAAACCGGGCAGATGTGCAAATAGTATAATCCGAATATTTTTCCTTTCGTGTTTATTTTATTTTAAACTAAGAGGAGGCCGATATCTACGTCGAGGTATCGTGGTTTTTGGAAAAAAAATTGTATGTTTAGCTTATATAACGTATATTTTTCCTCTAGTAAAACCAATATTTGATTTAGATTCAGAAATATTCAGTTTTTAACATTTCAATTTCAATTTCCTAAACTATCAGTGAGTGGATAGTAGCTAAAATTTTTAAAAATCGCATCAAGTATTTTCTTCCACCCCTTTAAGTGAGGCAGAAGAAAATATTTGGAAAACACCAAAAACGTGGCACAAAATCGGTTAAGTTTTCAAGATTTTAATTTCGACAATTTCAGTTGTGTTCTCAGTTCCAAAGAGAAAGCTCTTTGGTCAAGTCTTCATTTCCCTTTTTAGGAGTACGCATCAGTCGTGGCAGCAGATAAATCGTATTCTTTACTTTACGGAAAAAAGAAGACAAATCTTGAAAAAAAAAATCTTCAGAAAAAAATGCTGAAGATTTCTTAGCTTTTCTTATTTCAAAATTTGTCTTCGTTTTTCCGTAAAATAAAAACTACGATTTATCTGCTCCCACGATGATGCGTACTCTTAAGACACTTACTGTTTAAAAGACGTATTCAGGTCAAAATATTAAATTTGTACAACAACTATGAAAGTTTTAAAAATTTCTGAGGGTTTCTTTCTGGATTCTTTCGATGGCGTTGGGGCAGCGTCCCAATGTCAATCACGCTGTAAAATAACATTTTTGGCTGATTTTCATATACTACGGTCATTCAAAAATTGAGTTAGCACCCTCGGAGGAGGTTGAAAACTCCCAAACCATACTTGGGTTGCCCCTCATTTAAACCCGTCCAAAATACTCCCCATCTTCCTTATGTTCTCCTAACATGTTTTGTAGCAAACTTGCGCCTTAATAGGGAATCCCTCCCTTCCAACAAAACCTTGTATTTTTTTAATATCCTCCCCTTTTAAAAAAAATCTCGATTTCGTTTTATTAACGCAGAAAATCCGTCACCAACTGAAAAAAAAAGAATTAAATTCGAGATTCTTTTTATAAATAAAAATTTCGAACGCGAGAGAGGAGGAAAGAAAACCATTTTTTATATCCCCCGTTCGTTTAATAAAGCGTAAATTTATTATGGTTTTCTTTTTCTTGAAGCATTAAGGTTTTTTTAAATTGGTCTTGTATTATTCACAAAATATGAATAATTGCTTCCAATCGGGAAAAATGCGTTTTGCATCCGGACAAAATTTTACTTGATTCACAAATACGGGGGGAAAGTCAGTGGGAAATTCTCTGATTCTGTCACAGTCTTTTCTTTCCTCTTTTTAAATTTAAATTTTAAACGTTATTTCTTTCACCGTGGATTCAAGCAACGGATTTTCATTTACAAATTGACAGAACAAATAAAAAGAAATCCTTCTTTTTTTTTATTCAACAAAAATTCTAAAAGGAGTTTTTTGTTTAATTTTTCCATTTTCTGTTAATTCGTTTACGGGCTAATTTCCTCGAGAGAAAGATATTTTCCTTGCTTTTTTACGGAAATATCCAGCACGAAAAAGTTATTTTAACCAGAAAAAAGATTCGGATTTCGCATCGATTAACAAGGCAGGGAAACGCCAAGAAAAACAAAATTTTGAAATATGAAAAATTTCATTTTTTTTTTTTTTTTTTTTTTTTTTTTTGTAATTAAATTTATTATTATTAACAAAAGGTGAAATTAATCCGGATGTCAAGAGCTGAATAAAACGAGAAAAAAAAATGAGATTTTATTATCGGGTGGGGTGACATACACGCAACCTTTAATTTTTTGTAGGATATAGTGTAAATACACCTATCAGAGCGGCAACCCCAACTTTTAGGGCGTTCGGCTCTAAATTCATACTTATTATGCTTTTCAAAATGCTTTTTATGCGGAAGTGTGTAAAAGTCAAATTGATTACTAAAAACGCTTGTTCGTATGTTTACAAGTTCCATTCAATTGTCTTTTTTTTTTTGTTTTTGCGTTAAATTGATTTTTATATAAATGCCGCTTCACATTAAACCTAGGCTAAAAAAATAGAGCATATATTTTAAAAGACTAAGAACCAAAATTGTCCCTTGGTTCAAAAATCTGAAGAGATTTTTCCTGACGTGCCGGCACCCCTGCACGCAATATACTATTAAATGTTCTTTCCTAAGATGATCTTAACGATCCCTGCAGATTTCAATTTTTATAAAATAAAATTATAAGATCATTATGTAACGACGTCGCTTTTGCACTGAATATATTTTTTTTATCAACAGGTACATGTTAATTATAAATCCGAGTTTATAGTTCGACGATAAAACCAAAACTTGAAGAACCAGTTTTGCAAAAATTTTTATAAAAAAAAGTGATTAATTTTTCCAATAATCTAATTACTTTAATTCTTTTGTATTTTTATTTATTGATGGAAAGGTGAGATTTTTTTTCTTGTTTTTTTTATAAGCAAAAGGTGGACAACCTCACATCGACTTCGTTATTATTTATTTACACGATTTTTTTTAGCGAGGCAGTGCGAAATGTATATCGAACCCGTGCCCTATGCGAACCAGTGCTTTGAAAATATTTTCTCTTTACGGTCGCAAGCCGGGCACGGCGGAAATATTTTCCGTTATTATAACGGAAAGAGAAAATAAAAAAGTACTCTTTTATTTATGCGGCGGTTGCTTAATTAACCACATTTAACGAAAATCCCAGGACTAAATTACAATCCGTCCTGCCCCGGGTTTAAACCGCATGAGGCAAACAAGGGCTTAAAACAGAAAAAACATCCCAAAAAATGTATATTTATCATCATTGCTTATGATACATTCAAATGAAACGCAATAAGTTTTTTTTTTAACTTTGTAAAAAAAAAGTTAAAACCGGCAGCTTTTTCTTTCTCGGAAAAAAACTTTTATTTCTGGGAAAAAACATGGATGAGCTTGTTTTTTTTTTTTTTTCTGAAAGATAATAATCGGAACATTGTTTCCCCCCTCAGCCTTGTTTCTCAGAGCTACTGCAAAGCGTAAAACTTTTCAAATTCGATTTCGAGTTTGATAAGAAGCTAGAATCTAAATTAACACATTAAACAATATCGTGACAACATTACAATTGATTGTAATAACAACGATAATAATGATAATTCAAGGACGCCACTTTCTCTCAGTCATTGACACACACACACACGATACGCACCCCATGATAAAAAAAAAAAAATCTTTTCGTTTCAGAATATGAAAAATGGGAGAGTGAGAGGGGGAGGGGATTAAAAAATGAAGAATAATTACATCGACGTCTCAAAAACACTCAAAGTCGTTTTTTTCTCCTTTTTTTCCTTAATAAAAACGAAAAGTGGGGTGGTTTTGATAATAATTTTTAAACTATATTTAAAAGGCGGAAGTAAGGAAAATGCGGAGCTTCCCTTGAAAGAAAAAACTGGGATTGCATTGAAATATTTTCCAAAGTGCGTGGTTTAACTTTTTTTATAAAGGAATTTAAAGAGCTCAAAATTCAAGGTTGAAGTGCGGGAAAATATTTTTTTTCTTTTACTTTTACTTTTTCGCTTTAGTAGGGATGGAAGTCTTGTTTTTCATCATCGATAATTGGTGAGAAGCTTTACCGTCCATAAAAATTTTATTTTCACAAAACCTTGAGGTTTTGTGGCAGCTCCTTCTTTGAGCGAAATGTTTTTAAACTCATCAAGCTTTAAAAAAATTAATTTCCGAAAATCCATTTTATAAGAAAAGTCTTTGATGCCGAAATCTAAAATTTGTTCTCAAGACGCTTATTCGTCAGTCGAAGAGAATATATCCGATATTTTGCTCTGGAAAAAAAAAGGAGATTTTTTAAGGGTAATTAGAAATTCGGATTTTCTTGATTTGCTTTGTCTGCAATTGTCAGAATAAGCAAAGGCATAAAAAAGGGAAGAAAAGCAAGAATATGGAAGCCTTACTGGCAATATGCTCGTTGGCACTACCAGTTTCAAAAATGACAGTAAATTAGTTCTGCAGCAAGTTTTGGAAATTTACTTTGTTTCTCTTTTTAAATGAGCAAAACTTTTTGACAATCGAATTTTAATTGATTTTCATCATGACATGTTTGGTCTGACAATTAAGTCGCTTCTTTCAAAACGCATAATCGTACTTTTTTTTAGCGATTAAAATCAGATCATTAACGCAATAACGTGTTAACATATTTTTAATCCTTGAAAAGTACAATGCTTGAAATTTCCGAAACGTGTCGGGTGATTAATTAATTAACAAACAAATGAATACAACAAGAAAGCGAATTCGATTAATTAAAAATCAAAAACGAAAACTGACAAATTCACTCCTACGAACGTCATCCCGACATAAAAAATAACCTCAAACATTTAATTCGGAAAACTCATCCTAACTCAGCATCTTTTTTCATATTTGGGTAGAATTTTTAAATTCGTTTTCATACATTTTTTTTCCAAAATCTTTATTCGGAGATTCCCTTTCCCAAGGTTAAAATGAAACGTAAAAAAGGTCATCCTATATACAGAAGTCACGTCATGCACCAGAGCAATTATAATAATAATCAATAACCGAGGTAGGGCCCTCTAAACTGGCTCTTTAATTTTTATTTGAAATTAAAATGATTTTGATATATCGAGCAAAATTAGGAGGCGGTACCAGCCGTACGTCAGTTTTAGACTCCGTTTAATGCCATTATTACTTAAACGTCGATCCCTCCGCTGCTCCGCTACAGATAATTTGCATTTCTTTTTGATTTTTTTTTCTTCTTTTTTCCATTTCGTTTATTATCCCTTCCTTCATGCATGGAAGGTTTTTCTTCGAGATTAAGAGGTCAGGTGGTTAAAAGCCAGTCGATTGATCAACTTTGACGGCATAAAAGACGTGCATAATTACGTTTCAACATTTTTTTTCTTTCCCCCGAGAAAATTCGGGTGAAGTCCCATTGTTAATTGTGAAACAAATCGATTCCATTAATGAGATACCTTCGGATTTTTTTCGGTGTTTACTTAATGGATTTTTTTTTCTGCCTCTCCTCCTCCTTTTAAATAGTGACATCTTCGGTTGTGTCACTCCGGTTTAAATTAATTATTTTTCAATTAAAATTGTAATTAATTCCGTTAAGACGTGAAAAGTTTTTCTTTTTCTGGTGGAAAAAAAACCAAAAAGAAGCAGGTTTCTTGGAATTAATCCGAATGATTGATGTGTACAAGTTTTTTTTCTCTTTTTGTTAAAAAAAAAAAGGAATTGAAGTCACGGTGTACAACTGAATTTCTCGTTCCATTTCCTTTTTGTGCTTTTACGGGTTTAAGTTCTTTAAAAGCGCCTTAATAAATCCCGATTAAAAAAAGGCACCTTTTTTTTCCTTTTTTTTTTAAAAAAAAAAGGGCTGGAGCACCTCTCAGTGATTTACCTTCGTTATTGTAATTATCTCGCTCTTTTCTTTTTTTTTCTTTTACCATCATCCTCTTTCGTTGTTTGCTCTCTCATAATTTTCGATGCATCAGCGTATAACTTTGTACAAAAAGGCTAATCTCCTCTTTCAGGTTTTTAGCTTTTCCTCCTGTCGAGTCCAATTTTAGAGAATTTCCAGGAGACTTTTAACTTTCCACGAAAACGTTCAAAAGGAATAAATCCGATTTTTTTTAAAGATGGATTTTAACGTGACAATCAAGTGCTGAAAATAGCTTGTTTTGATTTTTCACTGGTCTGAAGATAAGGGGCTTCTAATCGGTTACTTCTCGCACTTAGCTATTACAGGCAATTTAAGGCTCTTCGAAATTCTTATTTTGGCTGCCGCGTCTTTCCAAGCGACGGGAACAACGAAGACGTAGGATTGACTCCCGGGTCAACACACGGCCTGTCTTATTCTCTTCTTTTCCGTCAGAAATTTTTCATCTCCTTCGGAATTTCAAGTGAAAAGCACGTTCTAGCATTTTCAGACTTCAATTCCCCGCCGAAAGAACCAAACAAGACGTTACAAAAAGTCTATCTTTTATTTCTTGACATCCTATATTAACGAAAAAAAAAATCGAAACTTGACGATGCACATCATCACGTCTCGCCTATTCAAGCTTCCTCGGAAAACTTTTTTTTTTCCCTCCCAAAAATGTGGTTTTCAATTACCGCTTCGGTTAAAAAAAGAATACGCGTATAATTTCTTTTCTTCCCAGTCTTTACGACTAATTACTTAACTTTAATCGGTCTTGTGCACTCTATGGAATTTTAATTAATCGTGTATAATCTTCTACTGTCTGTGAAAACCGACTTTAAAAGCTGCGGACTCGGAAAGTCGCTGTTTTAATTATAACTCATAATTGTTATTAATTATTCATAATTAACCAACAACGACCGGAGAAGAGAAAAAAAAAAAACTAAAACAAAAAAAAAAAAAAAAAAAAAACTAGTCCGCGCAATTAATGAACCGGAAAGGATTTCCCTCCCGAGTGTGATTAAGGGCCCATTCAAACTTTTTTTTTCTCCTATCCTTATTTTTCCTTCGAACTGGAGTTTTCTGTATCGAGAAATCAAAAAAGACGTCCCGACTGGAAAAAGGAAATTAAAAGGTTTGTCACTGTTGAAACGCCATCTTTCACATTTCCTCCTCCAGTTTTTGCGAATCGATAAATCATCTGACTTACCCGGGAGAGAAATTCCTACTTTTTTTTTTGTCGGGGGCGGCTTTAAATATTCCGACTTTTGGCAGAACAATTCGGTAATGCAATAACCCATCGTACGAAACGTATGTGACGTCACGTGAAAAGAGGAAAAGCGAAAAAAAAAAAAAAAGAGTGAAAAGGGATAAATCTCGTTCGACCGGTTGCAAAATCATGATGGCGACATCAGATCTCAATCATTATTCTGAATTTTTTATGTATTTCGATAAATTATTCGTCAGAGATCGCGCAACTGAAAATGTTAATCGACCGCTTTATTTTCTCTACAAGCCGAATTCCTTTATTAATAATAAATATGGAAAACCGTTGATCGTTCCTTCTATCTGACGGGATTTTCCTCCGGATGAATTTAAAATTAACCGTTCCAACTTTTCGGAAAAAAAAAAAAAAAAAAGGAGAGACGATCGTAAAATACAGATCAAAACGGACAGATGATGAAAAATTCTTTCTTTCGAGCGTGCAAATAATACCTAAGAAGGCTACAAGGGGAAGGGAAGGTTGGGTATGGGTAAGAGTATCTCTTGGTTCGTGTGGAGATTCCATGTTTTTCGCCCATGTTTAGCTTCTGTGTTAAAAGTCGAAGCTGCTCCTTCAGGTTCGCAATTTTGTCAGCCGGAGAAGGAAAATCGTTATCGTCATCATGGGGCGTAGTGCGTGACTGCTACAATTGAAGCCATACACCCGATTTTTTTACAATGTACGGTACAGAAGTGAGGAAGCACATACCGAAAATATTTCCTAGGCCTTAAACCTGTAAATGTGCCAAAACGGCCAGTTTAGTGACAGGTTCCCTCGTGGTGGCTTTTGCTTTCACTGAGCGGGACTTTCTTTTTTTAGACACAGGACTTACGTCTGGTATTCACTTGTAATACTTCTAGTATTCAGTGGTGAACGGCAGTGAAAAAATCCGAGCCATATCTCAGACTTGCACCCAGACCGACTCCTCGAAAGTTCGGTTCGAAGTCGGATGCGATACGGGCGCCCCATTTTCCGTAGAAAAGCTTACCTGAAAAAAGGAATAATAAAAAAAAAAAATTATTCTCCCTTTCTTAAAAAAAAAATTATTAGATAAAAACTTTCTTTTTTTATAATATATTTCGTTTAGTTTGATAATTATTTTGTGGAAAAGTCGAGTTTAAATTATATGACGCGTAACACCAGGCAAAAAAGGAAGTAAAAAGGAGAGGGGGTGGGCCCTACGATGAGAGTTCGAACGGGGCGAATTGAATTAGGAAAAAAAGGGAATGAAAAATATAACTTTTCAAAAGTTTTCTCAAAGTTGAAAGAGAAAAAAAAGGAGAAGAGAAAGGAGAAAGTAGGAAGAAAAAAAAAGTGCTACATCAAAAGGCAAACGAGCTTTTTCCTTGTAAACACCCGAGTTTACGCCTCCCGTCATTTTAATGACAAAAAGAAATACAAAAGACAATTAGTTTTTAATTGGCGAAATCTTGCTCCTGACGAAATAAAAGTTCACGGATTTAGCATTTCGGAAAGCAGATTCCGGTGCAAATCCCAGTTGAAGCGAAGGTCTATTTTTACACTCAAGGTCAAAGATAATACAAATTATGACCCCAAGGCGAAAATTTCAGCACATCTTAGAAGCCTTTCAATGTCTGCGCCAATGCCTTATTAGAGCTGGCGTATGGGATTCTGTAAGGTTAAAATTATCCAAATATGATTCCCATGTTTAGCTTATGCAAATATATTTTCAGTTTTAAATTATGCCTTTCTGTTACTTAACTTAAAAAATTATGTAAGAGCAGTCAAATATGGCCAGAATTCATGTTTACGACATCCTATGTTTAGCTTATGAGCATTTTACCCGTCCATGTTTAGCTTAAGGAGCTAATAAAAGTAATTGAAAAACTTTAATTTGGAAAATCCTCATATGGACCAAAGATTGATCGTTTCATTTTTATGAAAAAACAATAATATCTTATCAAAAATTCCGTAAACCATGAATCTGAAGACAGTTTTTTGAATTCCCTCACTCAGAGTTTTTAGTCGGAGACAAAATTATGAGAAAAAGCAAGAACTTTTGTCACCTTGCATTATTTTTTTTCTATTTTTTTTTTGCTTTCGAATGGTAAATAAAAGACGTATAAAAAAACGGGCTTTAAATTTGTGACCATCCCAAAATTTTAGACTACAAAAGACTAATCTTTTTAAAAAATAAAATTACCCTTTTCGGTTTTTAGAAAAATCTTCCAAAATTTAAGCTAATAACGACAGCTTATTAGTAGTTCTCATTAGAAAATTAGTGACCAACCTGTCCGCAGTAGTCGCTAGTAGTCTTATAAGACTAAAATAAAAAATAGGCTTATCGTCGTTAAAAGAGTTAAACTATCCAGAGGCGAACAAATGGATTCGAGATTTGTTAATCTGGCATCTTCAAAAAATAATTTAACATCTAATGAAATCCAAAATGTTCTATATTCATTCATTTTCCAAATCCGTACGCCGGAGGTCAACTAAAGTATCTCCATCGTGAATATGATTGGAGACGCAAGGAAATATTTCCCTTTGGCCGAATAAAAATCGGGACCAAAGTTCGAGTCTTTAACACAAACAAAAAAAAACAAAAAACTGTTTGGATTTTAAACTCGGCAAGCGGGAAAGATGTTTTAGTTAATGGCGTTAACGTGTCCGCGGTCAAACCGCGAGTCACATTGTCACCGAAACTCAATAAACGCTGACAAGTTAAATAGAGAGTATTTTGTTAACGTTCTGCCGGGACTCGTATTATATCACGAGGGTCGATATCGATATATGATTAATCAAAACGAAGTCCGGCAAAGAATTAAGTCCGGGTTCTCCCCGTCCCTCGTCAAAGTAGTTATTAAAACAAGGGTCAAATTTACGATAGGTGTTATCCTTTAAACCTCGTTAATTGCTTATTTAATCCTTCCGTCGACGGAATAACATAAGTATATAAATAAATTACCGAGGGAAACTTTTTTTTTTCTTTTTCACTCCGGAAAACTTGTAAATACAATAAAGCGAAAACAAGGGTTGGGGGAGAAGTTTCGGAATATCTAAAACGTGCGTGCGCTTATAAATTCGATTTCCAGTCAAAAAAAAAAAAAGTTTTCCGGAGACGAGTTTTCTTTTCTTTTTCCATATATAGCACTAAAATTAGAGTATATTTGTCTTAGCATATGCCGCTGAATTAATTACGGCGGTAATTGCAGAGCGACCAAGAACTTGGACAATTTATTTGACTTTTCCTGACACTTTACCTTGTTCCCTCGTTCTTTGTCTTCGGGAATATTACCTCATTAATAATGTCTCGGCGTTCCGCGAACCATTTATTTCGAATATTCGTCCCCTTTTCGTTCGAATCTACGTGCAGACTTATTTTCGTCTCGTATAAAAAAAAAAGAAAATAACACAAGAAAAAAAGGAAAATCAAAACGTGCAAAAAAGTCATTCCCGATTCGTTTTCGCAATTAATGTAACCCGAAACTAAAAAGGGATCGAGGTCAAGGAAACCGGGACGAATGGGAAACGTTCGTGACGAAACAAGATGGTTCACATCACCTTTTAAACTTCATATATGGGACAACAAGGGGGTTTATATACCTTTTGCATTATAATTTCTAGAAAATTGCTCCGAAATTTCCGTTTTTCTTTTAGAAAAAAATATTGCAGTAAAAACGAACAAAAGTTATAAAATCGAAAGCTCCTTAGTTTTAAACGAGCAAAGCAAAAAATAAGACCGATTCAATTGTTGCTACAAGAATTTTTTAACAGAGATAATTCCCAAAAAATAAAAGCTAGAATGGTTTTTCAAAAATATCGGGAAAAGTTTCTTTACGGTTAAGAGTATTAACTTTGAGTTTTTTCAAAATATTTAAAAAAACCAAAATTCGTCAAAAAATTTACTTGGAATTTTTTTCACCTTAGGCCTTCTTTCCCCGTCCACGATCATATGAACTCATCATTCCCTGGCGGAAATTTTAATTGCAAAAACAAGACTTTGTCCTGGCTTTAAGGGAAAACAACTTGCAACTAATTTTAAATCAAGACAGGCTTTTCTCTAACAAAAAAGATTTATTAGATATCGAAAAGATGGATAATTGTTTTACCCGAACCCGAACCGTTTTCGTATTAAATGAAATAATAAATGGAATGCTATTCATCATGTGGTTTCGTGCAGATTTTTTTTTTTTTTTCGTTGGATGAGATGATTCGAGATAGAACTGCTCCCACATAACGGTACGTCGTGTCGTTAGGCATCTGAAAGGGGCGTGGCAAGGTATTTAGATCGTAGCAAAAGACTTTTTCTTTATGTTCGATGCTTTATTAATTACTCGATAAATCTGTCTCCGGAGCATAGGCAGGCATTATTATCGTTGCACACGTTTCTCTCCCGCAATTGTCGCGGTCTTCCCTGCGGTCCAGGGCATTTCGGTCTCCCGTCCAGGATGTGACACGTCCCGCCCACTGCAGTCGACGCTGCAGTCTTTATCGCATAACAGCGATCGTTTGGTATCGTAAGGAAAAGCCCGCCTCGGTTTAAAGTTAGTTCAAGTCGTTTTCCCTTAACCCCTTAGAAAGTCATCGTTTTTCGTTAAAGGGGTAATCTGGCACATTTTCGGGTCGGTTAAATTTAATAACCCCCGATAAGAGGGCGATATTTGATGAAATGTCGGGGTTACAAAACAGGAAAATGATTTTCATAGAGAGGTTAAGGGCGACATTGCGAAGGGCAATTCAAAGTCCTCTTAATTAAATATCCTCGCTGGTAATTTCCCAAAGGTGCAGTTCAAAGTGCTAACTGTACATTTGCGGCGAGAACCATGACTTATGGCCCAACGTTTTGCGAATCTTAAATATCTGAATATTGTGTGTATCGCTTCTTAATTAATTTTCCGGGGAGTTCGTTTTAAAATTTTTCTTCCCAAGAAAGAAAAGAAAACGCGAAAATATATATCGGAAAAGATATTACGGGGGAAAAAAAAACGAGTAGACGCAAACTTATCCCGACGTTCCCCGCGGCCTCAAAAGCAATTTTCTATCATCCTAGATTTAGTCTGGTATTATTTACTTCGTTGCAGGTCACGGAACCGTGGTTCTTTTTTTTTTTTTTCCAACGATAAAATTTCTTTTTCCACGTTTTTCAGGGAGAAAGGAAGTATTTCACCCTCATTAACTTTACACTAAATAATTGGCGTAATAAATTCGTTTATTATAGTTGGTACGTGCCATTACGATTTTAAGTTGACAATAGGACGCTCCCGAAAAGGGAAAAAAAGGAGAAGAATAAGAATAAGAGAGTTGTTAACCGAAAAGGAAAAGAGAAGAGGAAAATAAGGAAGGTGCTGCTAATATTCAAGAAAAGGGAGTCGACGTTTCGAAACCTTTTCATTTTAATTGCAATACAATTTTTTTTCGAGGCATACTCTCTCTCAAGTCATTCGGCATTCATTTCCGTTCTTTTTCCTTTTTTTTTTTTTTTTTAAAAAAGAAAAGTTTTTGTCGCTCCTGGCCTTCAACAAGATTGCTTGAATAATTATCCTCTTTTCCCGAGTCTCAGGAAATCTTATAAAACCGTTTCCGTTTCCTTTCTTTTTCGATGAATTGCAATCATTTTTGTAAAAAAAAAAAAAAAAGTCAAGGGAAGTGCGTGCGGGGAAAAAAGATCGCAAACACCGAATGGAAATTATTTCGGATTTTATCAAGAGCCCTTCTTCATTGTTTGAATTGCACAATTTCAGGAGAATTTTCTTAAATATATATCATCGTGAATTCGACTTTATAATTAATAGCGTAAGCGTATATTAAAAGAAATGAGAAAAGGACTAATCAACGAGGCAAAGATCCGATGATCAAAAGCAACAAGATTGACAGGTTATTGTAATAAACATGAAAATCCGCATTCTAAAGTATATCAAGCATGGCTGCTTAATCAACCGAAACAAGCATAAAGCTTCCTGCTTATATTGACGTGTGCAAGCAAAATCTCTTTCCCGGAAATTCCAAACCTTCTCATCCTTCCTTTCCTTCTGACGGATTTTCCTGAGATATCAAAGAATCCGCATCTCTCCAAATAATCTTGACATCTTTTCCCCTTTCGCGTCGAAAAAACCGATAATTAGCAGACCCTTGATAAAGTCTTTTCCTTATGATTTCGCCCATCCTTCTTTTTTCCCCTTAAAGACTAATATTTTTTTTCCCTTTCCTTGTAATAAAAGCCCTTTGAGAAAAAGTTTTAATTAACAATCGGGCTCTATGTACTCCCTGCATTCAGGGGTTAATCCTTTTTTTTTTTTTCTTTCAAAAACAGCCAAGGTTACTAAATTATTACGGAGCACCTCAATTAATTTTTGTTGGAAATAAAATTAGAACTCAATTAAGAAAAAACAAAGGCTAAACAAAAAAATTCATTTCAAAAAAGGTTTTCATTCATAAACTGCATGTCTTTAACGCTTGAATTAAGTTTCTTAAAAAACGTCAAAGGCTTTCTTCTTTCTTGGTAAACAATTTTCTTCTTTAGAGAAAGGAATAGAACTTTCCACGTCCAAATGCTGAGAGTGAACGACAAAAGCGACCGGTTTAGAATTTAAAGCAAAAGGGAATCCCGACACATTACAGAACCGACGTCTCAAAGAAGATTTTCGCATTCGGACCCAATACATTTTTAAGTTTCTTATTTATAAAACAAATCAAAGGGCCCTGGTGGATATTTTCTTCCCTCCAATTATACGGAGACTGGATCAACTTTGGATCAAGACAGATTTTTCCCGATTCCGTTAGAAAGACGAATAAAATAAAAATAACTCTAACTTTTACTACATTTCAGTGAAAAACAATGAAAGTGACTAAATTTGGCGAAAATAGTAGAGAAAAAAAAATGAATGTTTAAGAAAACATTAGAGAAGGGCAAATTATGGCTCACGTAATACTTTTGACGGCCTCGAATCTAGAGATTAAAAGTTTTTGATATTTTTTTAATCCCGACCTCCGTTAATCATTTTCGCATCAATCAATCCTGGATTCAAAAAAAAAAAAAAAAAAAAAATGTATCGTGTTGTGCGAAAGGGTTGATGTTATTTATTTAAAGACTCGGGGAAGGTTGAAAACTCCGACTGGAAACATCTGTTACATCTCGAACGACCGAGTTTCTTCACCTGTGTGACAGGGGACATGGCAACCTTTCTAACTCGATGAATACTTTAAAAAATATATATATATCGAATAAAAACACGAGGTCTTTTTTTTCCCGATCGTTAATAAATCGGTCGACTTCACACTTTAAATTTTCCACTCCGAATATTTTTCTCGTTCGAGTGCTGCAATCGCTTGCATTAGGTCTTATTATTCGCATAACTGAACACGCAGATTGCACTGGGGGACTGTAAAAACACATTAAACTCCAATTATTCTTGTTATACCTCTTAAACTTATTAACGAGTGTAAACAATTATTTTTCAATTTTTTTTTCCCTTTTTTTTTGTGTGTACAAGTCGCAAAGCCTCCCCGCCACGAAGAAACTGAAATCGTAAGCAATGTGAATGACATTCTAATTTGAAACAAAGAAGTTTTAACGCTGAGAAATTGAATTCACTTTGAATTTGTCAAATCAAGGAGTAGGAAAAGGAGGAAAAACGAGGGAATTTTCACAGCAGAAAACTTTTAAAAGCATTCAAACAAAATTCGAGCCCGACCCCTTTTTGTAATTTTTTTTTCTTTCTCTTCTCCCGTTGCAGGACGAAAATCTTTAAACGACAAAACGCAAAACCTTAACTTGAAAGCAGACTAAAAACATTTTTTTTTATTTCCGAAAGAGGGAAAAAGCGGTCTATATCGCGTGAGATTCCATTAGGTCGAAAACCGCAACCCCTCGCTTTTTTCTTCCCAGCTCCTGTGTATTTAAAAAAAAAAAAAAAAAAAAACTTCTTCAAAATCGATTCGAAATTCACAGGGAGAGAAAAGTCTCAAAACAGCCATAATGATTACTATTTCCTATTTTAGTGTTCAGGAAAAGGGGCAAGCAAATATGGTCACCATGGGATATGACTTCTCATTTCCATCCTTTGTAATATTCAAGACTATAACCAGTTTTTCATCCGGAATTGATTTTTCGCTCCTTTACGGAAATTGAATCGCGCAGAGGAATTTTCCCGGCGAAATCGGTAAATTGGCTTTTTTTTTCCTTTAAATTTTTCCACACAAGGAAAAATTCCTCCCCTTCACCGCGATTCCACTCGACGAAGGAAACAAAGCCCCTTTTAACAATAATTACGATGATTATTTTAAACTTTGCCCTCGAAAAATAAAACCGTGGTAAAATTGCGTTTTCCCCCCCTTCCAGCAATCCTCCAGCAATTAAAAAAGCATTCTAGACGGAATTCGAAAATACGAATCGGGGATATAAAGCTCGCCTTTTATATTCTTGAAAAGTACGGCACGGATCGACCGGACCGGACACCGGGCAATTATTTAAATGACTTTAGATCGTGAATAATGGGAAAATTAGAGGTAGTGATAAAAACAATAGAAAGATGACGTTATGGGGATAATTTAATTTACATTTCAACATCTACCGAGCTAATTAAAATTGCACCCAGGAATATAAAACACGGGGTGCATTGTTATAAAACGAAACGGAAACCCCGGCCTCTTGTTTTGTTTTGTTTTAAAAAGATAAACCTCCAGAGAAAAAAAACTACAAGTATTTATTTATTCTCTTCGATTAAAAAAAGGAGCTTTTAAATATTCCGGGTTGACGCGTTTATTACCTGGATCGAACTCGTCATAAAAAGCCCCGACAGAAGTAAAATCTGGCGAGGAAATTGAAATTTCGAAGGGCTTAGCACTCCCCCATTTTCCTTTTTACCCTTCTTTTTCCTCCTCTGATTTGTTTGCATGTGAAAGGAGATTTAACAATGCGGCCTAGCCTAGAACGGAATCGGTCCGACGGAACAACAACAATCCAGATTGAAAAGGAACTTTCCTTTAGTCTTATTCCAAAAGACGACTTTGTTTACAATATTAGTCCAAGATGGCTTCTAATCTCCAAAGTTGTTTACACAATAACCTCTTCTCCTTTTTTTTTTTTTTAAAGATACGACTCTTCTTGAATCAACAGTCACGGCCGGATTAATAAGATTACTTATTAAAGGGAATGCATTCGATTTTCGTTGCTAAGGGGACGACGATGAGAGAGCCGCAAGGAAAACTCAGGCAACTATGAAACACTATATGACTCTTTTAAAAGGAAAATGGAAAAAAGTTTTAAATTACTTTTAATTTCTTTTGAAAGTAAACAATGGAGTCATCCGAGATATATAATACTTCTATTTCGTATCGAATCCTTACAAAATGTAACAGCATTTCCCGGTTTGTTTCTTTTTTTTCCCCCTTTTGTATCAAATTAATAGTTTATTTTTGGCCAGACTGAATCTTCAATTTTAATTGTTGTCCGGACTAATTTGGCTTACGTCCGCCTTTTGGGTAATCGATTTCGCGATTTCGAGTCACACTTGCTCTTGCGCGACCGCCAAAAGGTCAAAGTCGTCCGCACACCTCTCTTCTTAATTAGTCCGTCTAGATTCGTCCCTTGAGGGATGTTTTCCAAAACTTCCCCCGATCGGTTTATCCTCCGAACCGGACGACACCGACGCAGGACATCAATCGGCGGGATATCGTCACACGACCGAGGGCGATTCTCCTTGCCGGAAAATCATCGTCCCACGGTCGGCATTCCTTCCATCTGCCGGCCTCCTTGCGTAATTTTTCCTGAGGCGCCGCAAAAACCCTCGTCTTCAGACGGCCATTACAACAGGAAATCAAATTAATTCGCATTTATTTTCCTTTGGTTCGAGGCATGAAATCGGATTTTTTTTTCTATTTTCGGTCCAACGACATCGTTTTAAATCAATGAAAACAAAGCAATTTTTAGCGACCTCAGCCTGATGTGAAAAAAACAAAACGGAAGAAGGGAAAAAAAAGGACCAAGAGAGGATTTCATGAATGAATGCATGAGCAAAGCTCAAAGTTCCATTTGTTTTTTCCTCTTAGTTCACTGAATTAATTTTTTTTTCTTTCTCTCATTCCAATTTATGAGCGATTAAAAACAACATATACACACATAACAAAAAAAAAAAAAAAAAAGTAATTGATGAGCTGACGTGATAAATATAAAAATTAAAAAAGTTAAACAAACAAATATGATAAGTAAAACATGTGTTAAAGGAGCACGCCTGCACTTGTCTTAATAAGAATGCATATGCGGCCTTGCACATCCGGTGAAACATTTTCGTCACTTTGTAATTGTTTCCGCGTTCCGCGTGGGAACATGAGAACTCCACGCTTTTTAATGACTTCTTTACATGGCTTTACAGTAATTAGATAATTTGGGATAATTTCTTAATCGGCTCGGCTAATTCATGCAAGGGAATCGTATAATTTCAACCAGCCAGCCACCTTTCACAATCGCATTTTCACGAAAAAAAAAAAAAAAGTTTTGACGGTTGAACGATTCCTAAATTATTGGAGTTGTCATCAGATAATTTAATTGAATATTGACAAGTTAATTTTTTTTCCGTCTGTTACGCTTCAGCGGCAGATGCTGGTGAGAACAAAAAATAAAAAAAAGCAAAAGAATTTAATTAATAATAAGCTAAAGAATCGTGGAATCATCCTCGCGGTGTGAAAAAAAGAAATCCCAGGTGTTCCTTTCAAATCTAAGATTTAAGTGTTATCATGACAATATTAATATGATATAAATCGTATAATACAATGTTATTGATCAGACATCGCAATGATTTAAAACAAAGAATTGGAACTGTTAAAAGGTTTATATCATAATGATATTAGAGTAACACTAGTTTTTTGAAAATTAAAAAAAAAAGTCGCCACTGAGACTAGAACCCATTCCGTTTAGATTCCTATCGTCACAACTCCTTCACCTTACCATCTTCACCACTCCTTAAGTTACAAAAACGGTTGATAATTTGATTATTAAGTTAACAAACGACGGACTTAGAATTTTTTGACTGTTTTATTCTTATCACTTTTTCAAGTGGAAGAACAAAAAATTTCAAAAAACGAAGGGCAGAACAGCCAAAGCTCTTGAATCGTAGATTACGAATTTGCCTATATTCTTGTCCCTATTTCAGGTATAAGGTACAAAAATTCCAAAAAACGTAAAGTATAACTTCTAGAAAAAAGTTTTTAAGAAACTTCACAAAACTTAGTGATGCTGCTGTAACATCAGGCTCACTTCAGACCGTTAATATTCTGTTATGTGAAGTCTAATTTTTTTTTTGCAAATTAAAACATCCATTACAGTCATTAATATATTAAGTGAATATTTGACCGATATTTGTTTAATATAAGTCAACGATCTGACATTGGTTTGATGTTAGTTCTACATAAAGTTAATATCAGACTCATCACATTTTTTTTGAACACCTGGGATCGTGTACGTCTATTTGTACCGATCTTGTTTACTTGTACCAAAACATTTGGTCGTAAATCAATTTGGCTAAAAAACCGATGACGTCACCGTGCTCTATGTTATTTTATTCGGAACCATCTCATTTAAAACCATCTGCGCTAACGGGCGAAAAGTCATAATTCATCCGAGAGTCCGAAAGCGCTCTTTCTCCCTTCATCGCCCCGCTAAATTTTTCATTCATAAAGGAGGAACAAAAGAATTTTTTTTTTTTTTCAGAAAAGAAGTTATTTAATCAACATCTGGGAGTCGGCCGAAAAAAAAATCGCTTCGTCACGAACCAAAAAATCCGACGAACGCGGATAGTTTCCGATATAAAAAGAGAAAAAAGCCCTTTGTAAGTTAATCTGAGTTTAAAGTATGTCAATATTTTATTGTTGATAAATGTCAACCGAAAGGAAACTATTAAAAGCGATGACAGGTTTTCTTTTTTTCTTTTTTTTTTTTGAGGAAAAAAATCGTAACCTTTTCTCTCGCCGTCAGCGTCGCCGCCGCCGCCGACGCCGAAAACCATTCAAAACACCATTAGCTTTTTCTTCGTCCTCGAACTTTTTTTTTATTGGAAACGAAAAGCGCGAGATGTTCGCTGCCGGTTTAGCCACGTTCGGGAGAGATCGATCCGTTCGGTCCCAGCATTATCCGTCCCCAAGAGACAGGAGAGAGAAACCCGGTTAACGGCGTTTTAAACTTCCTCCTGCCGTACATCTCTCGGGAGTCCTTTTCTTATCGATGAATTCCGTTAATAATCCGTTATTATGTAAATGAAACGAAAGTCTCCAGTCTATTGTCTTTTCTTCAAATGTGAATTCCGATTTTTTATGTGAGAAATCCTTGACGAACCATTCCTTTCGGTCCTTTCTCTTTCGATGGGAAAATTTTAAGAATCAATAATTAACAAATGTGTTACGGCAACTTTTAATTACTCAGCATATCGCAATTTCAATGTATGAATCTGCCCGAGAATTATCAGAAATCGATAACTGCGCTATTTCAGAGGAATAAGAACCTGAGTAGCCTCTAAAAATTAGCAACTTTTAGAACCGAAAATGAGGAAATCACATACCACTTTAAATACATTGAATAAACCTGAAATGATGCATATAGTCATCAATGGGTTCAGTAAAGAAGGCACTTGTACTATTTTTTCTAACAAAGAATATTTTTTTATGTATTTTTGATTCATTCGGTTTTCTCTTAAATGCACCGGGAATTTTAAAAAAATAGGAGACCTCCAAATATGGGTTTTAGGAGCTTTCGGGGAAGTTCGAGGCCTGAGGTGGAAAAAAGGATCAACGAGGCGCAGTGGTTGACATGACTTAAAGGAGGAAAGCTATTTCTATTTGGCCAGGTGGCTTTCCTGTCTAATCTTAATCCATTGACCGAAATTTTTAGACAAAAAGTAGCGAACGTAATGCGTGGAGAAAATACAAATAAATACGGCAACAATATTAAGAATCTGCAAGCACCCAAATAAAGTTATTTTTCTGGGAAGAAAACCATGTGATCTATTGCCGACAAGACTCGATCCTCTGGTGACATTGCTGGCATCCTGAAGGACTGATAAAGGCAGCAATTTTACAAGGCTCTTTTCAACCATGGTCTTCCGATTTTTTTTAAATTACGAAAACGGGATCTCTCTAATCGACAACCAGGCAAAAATACAGATAAAAATTAATTCACTTGGATAAAACATCAGGAGGTATAATAGAATAATAGTTAATTTTACAACTGGGATCACAGGTAAATATTTTCGATGCGAGGCCAATTTACAAATATTTCAATACTCGACCAGAATATATTGAAATATTTAATTCCGATTTCCGCTGTGGAAGTAATTTTTCCCAACTCATGATGAAAAATAGGATTTTAACTGACTAACTTTTGCGGTCAAAGTACGTCTTTTCCCCACGTAAAATTTCGTCCCGTTGAGATATTATGAGTATATTTAAACGGCTGTTCAGTTTGAGATAAAGATGTTCTTTGCCTATAAGGTTGACATAGGCGAAACACGAATTCTAACGAAAGTTTCTGTGAAAAAAAAAAAAAAGAAATCTGCTACTACGATCTGCAAAACAAATCGTAACTTCAATGTGTTCCATAAGCGAAACACGAGATTTGATGCGAAAACGACTATGCGTGCGAGGAGTTGTTTTTGTTTTTTTTAAGATTATGTTCACTATGTGCAATATTGATGAAAAAAAAAAGAACGTTAAATAACTTAAAACTCCAAATTAGTTAATTAAAATCGGAAAAAGATTAAAAAAGAACAATATAAATTTTTATCTTTAATATTACCCAAAACTTTTCATTCTTTAACAACGTAGACATGACTTTTTTTTCTGTCAACTCCGCACTTGTGGAGGGGGAAATCTTCACTTCAACTTTATATCAATTCATTTAAGCCTCACCCGCATTAAAACGACACCAATAACTTTTTTTTTTTTACACATTTTTCAAAGGTTTTCTGCCGTTTCCCATCCTAAATTTTTCAAAAAATCCCGTGGTTTTCATCACTCGTTGGGAAAAATAGCTACCCCTAAGGGTTAGGCAAACGGAGTTGTTTTCCAAACGGGGTGGGCGTTAGCCACACTCGAGGCTCGCTTCGCTCGCCTCTCGTGTGGCAAAAAGCGCCCACCCCGTTTGGAAAACAACTCCTTTGCCTAACCCTTGGGATAATATCTATTTCCCCATCGCGGGGAAAAAGACTTTTCCATTTAAAAGCTCTTAAATCTCCTTAAAAAAATATTTCGCATCGTTTGTCTGAATAATGCATCAATTTTTCACCGATAGGAAGTAATTCGTCAAACAATTTTTTTTTTTTTTTTTTTTTTGCAAAAATAAATCAAAAATGATAATTCATTCATAAAATGTTGCGCTTATGCTTTTCTTCTTTTGGGATAAATGGATTAATTAATAAAATGATCGTCTAGCTTGCTATGCGAAGGCGTTTATATAAATCCATTTTAATTTGAAATAGGTTGAGCCTAATCCGATCGGAACAGTGTAAAAGTCAAGAATTATAAAACGTAAGGGGGTTTCCAGCCGCATTAATAAAATTTAAAGGATGTTTTCAAACGAAGGGAATATGTCAAGAGAAAATAGAGAGAGGAGAGAAGACGTCGACGTCGAAGTCGAAGTCTTTTCTAATTCTGGCAAAAACTCCCTTGGGAATATGAAATTTTGAAAGATAAAATGTTAATTCAGTTTCTTGTTATTCCTTAGGTAAATCTCTATTCCTTCCTATTGAAAATTTAATTGATTACACGAGCAAATTCGATCGCTTCGTTTAAGCAATAAAATAAAAAGCCTTATGTTTCGGGTTTCTTCCATCCACAGGGAGAAAAAAAAAAAAAATGCGGGGAGTGATGAAGAGACGAAGTGGAAACGACACGAGATTCGATGAATCGAGCACTCATCGGTTACATTATTCAGATTTTCAGAGGTCGGAATTTTTTCAAAAAAACAGATTTTTTATTTTCTTTTAAGCACGGTACTCTCCGGCTTGCTTGTTTGCATATTTTTCTTTGATTATCCGCCATCAGAACTTAGCTTTCATTAATCAACACCTGTCAAACTTTCCTTATGAATTTTTTATGCGGATTTAACTTTTTTCTTCTTTTTACCCCGCTCCCCTCTTCCGTTTTCCTTCCCCTCGATTGTTTGCTTATGGGTTTTTGTTTAAATTACAACGTGTTTTTTTTTTCCGTGACGCAACTAATATAGATCATTCATATTTTATTAATTTTTCATAGAAAAAAAGAATTATAAAAACATGGCTTCTGCGTAATGAATTCCCTCGAATCAAGTTTTTGACCCTTGTCGTGCATCTCTTTCGCTTTTCGTCCCGATCGGAAAATTAACTTTTTGACATGAAACCTAATTAGAACGAGAGGAAAAAAAACGAACGGCAGTCCCAACTTTTTCCATTTTTTTTTTCATCCCGAAGTGAAATTTGAAAAAAAAAAAAAATAATTTTATCAACTGTAAACAATCGGCACAACATTTTACATTTCCGAGATTTGTTGGCTGATTTTGTTGATAAAATTTTCGTGTGAAATTAATCGTTTGCATTTTGTTATTATTTTCGGAACGCATAACGTATGGCACATTTTTTTATATAAATATTTACAGAAAAATTTTTTAGACTGACACATACAACTTGTAATCAAACAGTTCTTGATTTGGAACAAAAAAGCTGCATTTTTTTTTTCTTTTTTCAAAAAGTCAAAAAGAATTTTGAGTGGATCGTACGGAAAATCAAAATGCACGAACGTATTAAAAATTTAATACTGGGGAAAAAAATGTTACACGATCGTTGTGTCATATCTTTGTTGTTATCATTTTGTATCGGCCTACTTCAATTTTTTTTTAGCTTCCGGATGTCCTTTTAGCTTACGACTGTTTTACTGAGGATTTCTTGAACTGACTGAAGTTTGAAAAAAAAAAATACAGTTAAAGTTAGTGAGAGTTATTTTATTGATATTAATTAATACAAGACATCGCTATTTTGAAGGGGTGTGGGAAGGAGGGGGTATCGAGATATTTCTTTTCAAAAAAAAGACTAATGGTAGCTACTCAAAAATTATCTCATTTTGCTGGCGATGAGCATTAAAGGAAGCACTTAAATTCCCTTTAAACAAGGTACAGCAGAATAATAGCAGACTCTAATCCTGTTAATAAAATCTAAATCCCCCCAGAAAATCGCAAGGCGTTTTCTTATTGAATGGGATCACTTAAACCATCCTAAAAAAAAGGGTTAGCCCTTCTTTTTGGGAAACACGACCTGATAAAAGATGGGCTGAATGACATGTGATGATTGTTATGACATGTTTGATAACAGTTTGATTACTGTACTTGTCGGAAAACATCACAATGATTTGAGGGCGTTGCTTGGGAAGTACCGTTTTATTTTCGGTTTGTGGAATGATGCCGCAGGGTGGGAGAGTTAACTGAAACCCAAAACCACTGATTTAAAAAAAAAAAAAAATTAAGCAACGAATGCCTAAGTACCATTTCAACCTGCCTCCTCCCCACTCAAAATAACATTTTCCCTTGTGAATACTATAATACAACTTCTGATCTGGCAAATTAATTGCAAAATAATTTCGCTCCCCAACTTTAACCCGAAAACTTAATAATCTCCTGTCAAAATCACATTCGGCTAAAACATCAAACGAGGTCTTCAAAATTTTACCAATCAATCTAACAAACTATTCTATCGAGCGGAAAAACTTTTTTGACTAATCCCAAAATCAGATAAACATTTCATCAACGCTTGTCGGTTTCGAGGGAGAAAAGGTCTTTGGTCGGAAAGATTAAAATCTACACAGCACAACGCAACCAACAAAAATTTAGAAAAGCTTGTAAAAAAAAAAGTAGAATCCCATCAACTACAGGTTTTAAATATTCATCTTCGAGGAATGGACATAAAAAAGTCTTAAGAGAAAAAGCTTTGGTAAATGCTTTCAATTTAAAAAAACAATTTTTCAATTTTTTAATAAAAAAACGATTAAACTGGTACCCATGGAGGACTCGAACCCTCTTCTTTCTGTTTCCCTTTGACCGGCCTATTTTAATAGAAACAGGGCACTTAAAAAGGTTCCCAAATTAAGAAGTGATGTCTTACGGTACAGGAAGCGGAGAAAAAATATGACCCAAAAAAGGTCGGCCTTCTGGAAAAAGAAGATGAGCTTTCATTGCGAGCCTGCTTTCTTGTCCTTGGAAAATCCTCTCGGATCAGATGTTCCACAACACAACTAGCCAGATATAAGACTTACCGGTCTGTCTGTGCTGAGAGTATATCAGCTCGAGAAAGGGATTCTGAATCCACGGGTATTTTGGAACCGTGATAAGGATTCGCTTTCGGATTCTTTGAATTAATTATAAATTGCATGTTTAAAACAGTCACATTTTTCTGACTAAATTTCGTGTATTCAGAAAAATTTTGGCCAAACGGCATGGACATAACATCCCATTTACCTTTATTATAAATAATCCAACTGCATGATAATCCAAAAAGAAGAATTAAAATCCAAGCTCCTACGATCGAAGCACATTTAATAAAAACATTTAAAAATTTTCACTAAAATTCACTCATTCACATTGAACAGATTTTCTTTTTTCTCCGTTTCTTCCTTTTATCCTATTTTTTATATATATTTTTCTCTTTTTTTTCGCGTCTAAAATCACTAACAACACAAAGCAAATATCCTACATCGTTAAACTGTCAAACAATAAGGATCACCTACGGAAAAAAATAAAAGTCTATCATTAATTTTTGGAGACAAATGACAAATTTTTCCACCACGTTTTTCTTTATTTTTTTTACTACTACGCACGGTCAAGAGGGATTCCACGTGAAAAATAAAAATAAAGAGGGGAAAACCCTTTTCCATTCCTTCTCGTATTATGCAATACAAATAAAAATAGCTTGTAATAAATCCCGAACACAAGACTTTAATCTCAAAATCCCCTCTTTTTTTGAAAAAAAAAAAATGGGATTACTCCCGAAAAAAAAATTAAAACCTTAAAAACATGTACGGCTTTTTTTTTCTTTTAAATCGTACAAAAGAGGATATATCGATCCATTCTGACGTAGTCAACAAACACGGAAACGAACGTTCAACCGTTTTTAAACCGAACGGGGGATTTTATTTAGGGATGCACGATGAGACTTTCGAGAAGTGTCCGAGAAATTGGCTTAAATTTTGTTTCCCGACAAGTTTTGCACCAAGGAGTCCAAAACTCAAATTTCTCGTATAATTTCTCGTACGAGAAATCCCATGAGAAATCTCATGAGAACGGGATTTCTCGTTCATTGTTTTAAAACCTTGCAGCTTGACCAGTCAAAAACCAAATTTTTGTCATTTCTCGAAAAATTTCTCGTCTCATTCTCTCACGAGATTCTCGTCTCGTCGTGCATCCCTAATTTTATTTTTCTAATTCGAAACGGCTAACCTCTCACAGGAAAAAAAAAAAAAAAAAAAAAAAAAAAAAAGATGAAAGAAAGAAAGAAAAAAAAAAAAAAAAAAAGATTCTTCTTTGGCTGCTTTTACAAGAGAAAAAAAAAATCTTTTTGTACGACTTCACAAAAAAAAAAAATTTTGTGTAAAAATCCACATGTTCCGAAAGGTCCATGCTTTCGGCAAAACAAAAACAAGAAATTGTGACGCGTAAACAAAAAAAAAATATTTAATATATCAGTTGTCAATGAAAATTTCGGAGACAACCGGAAAAATAGGCTTTGTTTACCAACAAAACCTGCCAAATTGCGGATGCTAATTTTAATATTTTTCCGTAAAATTGTTTTGCCGTATTAATTTTTTGAAAACCCTATTGGCAAATTTTCCTGTGAACAAATTATTGTTTCAAAAACACAAAAAACGAAACTGTTATCTTTTTGTTAAAATCACACTTCACCTTTTCGTTTTGTTTTCTTATATCCCATAGGTGAATAATCCAGTAAAATAATCCAGAATTCCAGTTCAGTGCAACGGTTTCCCCCCAAAAAATTTTTCAATAATCCAGTTTTTACTATATCTGTACAAGACGAAATAGCATGAAATTTTTCAGGAAATGGAACTAAACACACGGTGGACCGCCCGGATTCTGAGACTGCACTGAAGGGTAAAAATGTTAGCACGTACTGGCAGTCGTTCGACGCGGTCCGCGCATGCGCATTTCTACCTGCGCCACGAGGCTGCCAGCTAGTTCTTTATACGACCGATTCAGCGGCGGACTGGGCCGGTTGTAACAACTTTTCAGGAGTTCAAAAACTAGAGTGACGAGCATAATTCAGAAAAAATATCGTAATGAGACAAGTCTTTACGAGCGATCGCAGAAAGGGAACTGCAGGGGATTCACAATTTTGAGAAACCATTAACTGCTTTCCTTTTCAAATTTTTTTATTTTTTTTAAATTTTTTATCATAACACCGTATTTGTAAAATTTAAGGAAAAACGGCTAACGATTAATTGGCTCAAGACAGTTAAAGACATTAGCCCCCTCTCTTCCTAACTTGCAAATCTTTGCTTGGAAAAGGAGCAATATGCAAATGCTTCTTCGAAAGGTAAACATAAACATAAACATTCTTTTTCATATTGCTCCTTTTCAACGCGCAACGACGAAATGTAAAGCTTGAATGGCCTAACATCAAATTAATTTCTTAATAAGCAGAAAAAAGAAAAAAAAATGTTTAACAATTTTTTTTCTGTTTGAAAAAGAGGTATAAATTAATTTCTGTATTCACAAAAACGTCAAAGCGACAAATTCTTCATAGCCTAGTTGCAGATTAAAAGGCAACAAACAAAAAAGATTTAACAAAATAGACACTGCTGATAGTCACAGCGCCCTCTCAGGTTTTAAAAAGTTTACAGATTTAGCGGCAACAAATGAAAGCTAAATTTCGCGAAATTACAAATTATTCTGTTCCGCCCATACAGAATGAAGAGCAAGCGGGAAAAAGGATCAAAGTCCATGTTTTTGTTTTCAGTGCTTTGACAAAAGCTAAACATAAGATCTAAGTGTAAACAAAAACAATGGACTCTGATCTTTTTTCCCGCTTACTCTTCAAATGGTAAACATCTTGCACAAATGCTTATGATTTTCTGAACAGCAAAAAAATTACTTTTAACTGGCAGAAGATCCCGAAAACGTTTTTAATTGAAAAGAGCAAATACATAATTATTTCTTAAACGGTAAAAAAAGAAAAAAATGCTCCAGATCTTCCCTTAAATTAGTCTTTTGTCCTTATATTAAATATTTAATGCACGTTTAAAACTCAATTTACTATGCCTGCAATTAATTTAAAAAAATCTTGGGCAAATAAAGATACCAGAGGTGGGGTAAATTAATTTCTCGATCTGAAATGAAAAATATGGAAATTATTTTAAAAAACGAATAAAAATTGTACTCTCCTATTTATCCGCTAAACGTGCGTATAATTAGACGTCGTACAACGTCATGCTATTTCGTCTTGTATCGTTATAGTAAAACTAGATTATTGCAAATATTTTTTTATGATTTCAAAATTACCACAGCTCTCTATATGAGCTTGCAAGTTCCGAACTTTGGACCACCGGTATGCAAGTTTAGTGCGCTACCGTTTTGCCAACGAGAACTGTGTAAATGTTCATCGCAAGTATTTAATTTACTGTCATGCCTGAACCTTTTTAATACGAAAATCCGTGAGTTTGATTCTTTGCCTTCTAGAAATTCTTTTAAAATCTCTCAAATAAATAAATTTTTAAAAAAAAAGAACTTCAAAGCAAATCCCTTCAACAGAAAGAACTAAAAAGCAAAAAATAATTTTTTTTTAATTATAAAAAAAGAACTGAAAGGCAGAAATTATCGATCAAAAACCAAAATTTGATCTGATTTCATGGAAAATTTCTTGTTTTGTTGTTATCCATTCCTAATATTTAGGGTCAAAACATCGAATGGCCCTTTTTCATAAAAATAAAATCTGAAATTTTAATTCTGGTATCAGAAATGGTATACATCTTGCACCGAAATTCGTACCAGTTTCCGAAACGTCTACATATTTTTAAAAAAAAATACATTGGGAAAAGCAAAATAAATAAAATATTTTCATTTTCATTTTCCTGACTTTTTTTTTTTTACCACGTATTAAGATGTCGGTTTACTTCCCAATTAAAAGAGTCAAATCGCGCGATCTAATTTTTTTTTTTTTTAAACTTTTTGGCTTTAATTAACAAATATAGGTTTATGACATTGAAACCAACTAAAATAGTAAAAAAAAAAAAAAAAGAAGCCGTCTTTAGGTTCAAAACTAACATTAAATAGTGAAAAACCGGGAGGAAAACAGTACTGAGTCAATTTATAAGAGACTTAAGAGTACCGTATCGGCAATTTCCAATTAAGCAGTAGCATTTTCCAGTAAAACTTGAATGGTATCCTGCACCGAAATGTAAGCTACCACAATTACTACGATTCGGATGCTCTTTGCCGTCGAGACAGGTTTGAACCTGTCGAAACTCTTAAAATCATGATAAAATCTTTCGGTCTATTCTTTCCACGAAATGATCTCTTGTATCTCGAAGCATATATAATTAGTCTTGTATGGCGCTTAAATTCAGATACTCGAGGACAAAGAATTGTAACCGCTCAAACCATTGACATCCCCATCAAAGTTGATTATTTTCATCCGTCGAAACTAAATCGTCGAGAGAGGAAAAAAAAATCCCTTTCAAAACATCTCTCGATAATTTAATTGCATTATTAGAGAAAGAAAAAAAAGAAAGATCGTTCGATCCGAACCTGAAAACATGTTCCAGTTTTTATCGTATCGGGAATAGTGAAGTGAAGCTGTGTGCACCACGCGACCCGAGACTTAGGCCACAGACTGGAAACCCCTGGGCCCCCTCTAAAAGATGATATACCTCAAACCGAACTCGGTACCCAATGTAAAAAAGGCCCCATCCGACATTGTCGGTTAATTCACTTGTTACTTTATCACACGGCAAAGTCCATGCGACTCCAGTTATAATTCCATCGAGATCTATCTACACGGAAAAAACGGTTTCACTTGGATTCTTTTCGTTCGTAACCTTCTCAGAAAATTTGCCTCCGGGTACTGCAAGGTACTACAACTCAACATTTCTTTGTTTCAAAATTATCATACTTACATTTTTTTTTCACTCATAAAAAAGGGATTGAAGTGAAGGAAAACAAAAATTTATTTTTTTCCGAAATGAATGAAAACAGTAAAAAGTAGTGAAACGGTTTCTTTTTTTGTTTTTTTTCCAATGTTGCACTCTCGGGAAATTTGGGTAACTGCGCCCATAAATACCATTTAATAAACAAATCACGGACCTGGATTTTTATATAAAAAAAGCAATTAAGGTCTATTAGGCCCGTTCCGGTGCGCCCGTGATTATTATTTTCTTTCATTATTATTTTTTTTTCCATCCTTTAAGGCCCCGCTATCTTGAAAGAACCTACGAAGCTGCAGGTACATAAGAATGCGAGAGTGGCAGGTGCAAGAAACAAGTAACGCTTCAACGAGCTGTTTTTTATTCATCTCGTTGATGATCCAACCAAACTCGTATTCCATCATATTCCACAGCTTCGTGAAACCTGTTTTCTTATGATCTTTACAATCTTTTTATTTTAAAATTATCGCGCGACCCATTTCAATTCAGGTTCCTCCTGACGACTTCTTAAAATCATCTAACGATATACTGAATTTAAAGGAAAAAAAAAAAAAAAAGAACAACTGGTTCAGCTCCAGATTCAGTTCGAAGCCTTCCTGAGTTTTAAAAACCCCCGTATAAATTCATAATGCAACACTTTAATGTAAACAGGTCGCCTTGCTCTGAATTTGATTTAATCGCGCTCTTTTGACTCTTCTTTCCTTCTTTTCTCCTTTTTTTTTTTTTTTTTTTTTGTTTTGTTTTGAAAAACTGCGGATTCACCTTTTTCGAAAAAGAAAGTAAACGAAGTTTGTGTAAAGCTGACCTGATAATTTTTGCTAGGCTTGGCTTCTTTTTTCCTGTCGCGTAAAAAAGGTAAATGACTTTGTTCCACGGACTGTATAATTTTTTATCCCCCCCCCCTTTTTTCGAAGACCTGTCTCCTTTCGGCGTCTTTGGCCTCCGAGATCCGAAACGCTTCAGGTCGGTCATTTGAGTCTTAAGGAGTTTTCGGAAAAGCGAAAGAAAAAATATCTAATGTCGAAAGCTTGGAACCAAACTCAAGAGACACGAATCAGGAACGTGAATTAAGACCTAAGAAGTATAAAAAAGTCTCAAAAAAATTACAATCTTAATTCTTGGGATTTACCGAACTAGTAAGGGAAATTTGGGAGGACTCGCATAAATTGATTATTATCGATTTTAGATCGATTGCTCTTCGATCGATCTAAACCTTCGATTCGGATTTCGGAACGGTCTCATCGATATTGAATATTACAAATGTAAATGTTATTTTTTTTCTTCGAGATCCAAAGAAGAACGTGAAAGGAAAACACTTAAAACAACTGAGGTCCAATTTTAAGTCCTTGTTTGGCAAGAGGAGTTCAAAAAATTAAAAATCTAGTTCTCATGAACGAATTCGGACTATCTCAGATCAAAGGCGAATCATTTGGAATCAAAATTAAGATCCTCAGAAAAGTGCTGGTTTTTATGACTTATGGCTTTTAGACCAGTGACTTTCCTTCTAGACCTACTACCATTTTTTTGAGAAACATGACATTGGAACAATTGTTTTAGACCTAGCACGGACATATACACAACAGTCAGTTTCTTTTTTCTTTCCATTTTCCTTAAAACCGGTTTAAAGGAAGAAAAAAAAAAAAAAAAAAAAAAAAAAAAAGGCTCGAGAAAGTATGTGGAAATAAAGCGTGCCCCGGCTTGAGCTCGTTTTTGAAAGAAACGAAATTAACTCGGAAATACGGAAATCCTTTTTCCGTTCGCGACATTTTCCTCGTTTAAAAAAAAGCAATGTAAAATCATGGGCTTGTTATACTGTATACGAAAGGAGTAACTTGATACGTAGCAGCTGTGGTAAATGTCTTAAACGATGATAATAATGATAGGAAGCATTAAAAGAGTTTACTGCCTCCTAAAGCATCTAATTCTCTTGGTGAAAAAAAATATATTCATATAAAAATAAAAACACTCGACCGGTTTTTCAAAAGATTTTAATAGCGACTTAATTTCGTTTTTTTTTCTTTTTGAAAAAAAAAAAAAAAAAAAAAAAAAAAATTCTTTTCGTTTTTCTTGAACTATTTCGTGGTTTTCATTCTTTGGATGCATTGAAAAGCCAAGTTTAATGACTCGATATTGGTGAAAGAATAGGGCACAAGGGATAGGGAATCCAGTGAAGCGTGAACATCATGCGCGTTTGATCATGATTCATGAATATAATTGACAAGTCTAATAATCTACATACACGTCTCGGACTCATTAAGAAGTTAACACAGCAATTTATTTTTATATCAAATATTTCGTTATTATTTATTTTGATATTTTAGAACAATGGAACTTTTTGCTTGCATGGTTAGCAGACCCTATCCATTTTGATGATATTACAAAATAAAAAAGCGGGGGACTTTTTTTAATCAAAACAAGGTCGAAATCCCACGCTCCTCCCGGACAAAAGCTCTTCATTTAAAAAAAAAAATACAAATAAATAAAAATACAAAAATACTTTTCATCGTCAACGGAAGAAACGAATCATCGAGGCGAGATTGAAGGTATCAAAAAGAGTTGACTGCCAGGTGGAATCCGAACCTGAGTAGCTACCGCCAGGTGCCGTCGACATCACAACCTACCGAGATTCAATCTTTCCTCTCTACAGAAAACCAATTCAGGTACCAAAAAAAAAAAAAAAAAAAAAAAAAAATGAAATTACGTGTGCAAGGTCAGTTTTCATCGTTTCAAAATAAATTCTTTGTTATAATGACAATGTCAAACCAAATTTTTTTTTTTTTTGATTCGGGCTAATTTTCATGTGAGTCTATGGAAATTGTCCGAATCCGATTCGGATTTTATCTAAATCGAATTTTTAACTAAAGATTTTTTAGGCATGGAACGCCCACGTTGATCATAAGGAAGAGTTTTAAGGAAATCTTGGGAAGCGGAAAATGCGAATGAGCAAATTTCTGCAGGGCAGAAGCCAGGTTCGTAAAATGTTCAAACTTTAGAAACCGTTGAATCAAGTTCTAAAGAGTTTTCTTTCTCTTGCGCACTTTCCATGGCCAAAAATTTCTTGTGCTCTCAACATCCACATTCTAGCGCTTTCCTAAAATCTGTGGGTCAGAACTAACGGTTTCCTATTTCAGATTTTCTACTGCTGAACGACGGCAATCAATTCTCGCTTTAAAAAAACTGAAAAGTAAAAAAATAGAAAGGAAATCTTTGAGAAAAAGGAGAGAAGAGCAAATAAGGGGGGAAAAAAATCAACAAAACCGATATCCGCAAATGTAGAGTGAATGCGGGGCAAGTTTTATGGATTTCAATTTTATAACGAATATTTCCCAAGTCAATTTCAGGTGAAGTTTTTAGGAATATCCGATAACTTTTGTACGCCACCTAGGAGAGTTTCTCATTGGAAATATGGGTAACTTTATTGCTTTTTGTTATTTTCGAGTTTTAGATTATTTTATTTTTCATGGATACACTACAAGTGCAAGCGAGGATATATTCCCCGAACTCATTAAAATCGTCTCAAAGTAATTTTCAAAACTCTCTTATTATGTATAAAATCCATTCCTATGTGCCGGCTATCCTGAAGGTTTTTGAATTGATAATCGCTTCCTTTTTCGTTTTCGTTTTTCAGATTTTTTTTTTCGTAAAAATCGTTAAGATTCATAGGAGAGGACGACTTTTACAAACATGATGCTTTAACACTTCGTTAAACTGCTGCGAGATAAAAACCGCCTCAAACAATAAAAAATCCATCACGGTTTTGTAAATAACCTGTTTAGATCAAAGACGATATGAGTCTTGATATATATATTTTTTTTTTTACTTTTTTGGTGAGTTTTCGTTGGGAGGCAGGCACACACTCGCGCACATATGCATTCGGGAAACCAAAAACGGATTTAAACCGAAAAGTTTTAAGTGACAAGTTGATAATTATCATTTGAGATGTAATCATCTAAAAGCTTCTCTTCGCGACGTCTCGTTAAAGGCCCGACGAGGTTGATCCGCCTTCGTTTCAGCTGTTAACAGGAGATACTGCAAAATGTAATTCCAAGCTATATTTATAATTACCTAAAAAGCCATCTGTTATACTAATCGAGGACCCGCACAAGATAAATTCGCAATCGTGATGTCACATTACACATTTGTCTTGGGAAAATGACGAAGGAGCGGCACGAAAGCGATACCGAAAAAAGAAAAAAAAAATAAGAGAACTCCTTACGAATTAAATTCCGGTCGTTAAACAAATGCTGAATACCAATTAGAACGAGTTTTAGACGTCGGACAGGGAGATTCATTTGAAACGATTTGCCATACGTCGCGTCTGGAGGTAGAGAAATATTTTTTAAGAAAAAAAAGAAGAAATTAATGGCCTAAGGGATGCTTTATTGATAATGGATAAACGTTCTCCTTGGAAAAAGCCTTTTGTGGAAAGACAGATAGTCCATGTTTGCTTTCTAGTTCGACAAGATCTCAAATTAAATAAGGATTCAAGACTCGGAAGTATCGTTTCATTTCCGTTTCGTTATATATGAATTTTTTTTTTTTTTAATATCGATTTGCTAGATTTGTCCCGAAGCTGTAAAGTGTGATTTATTCCAAGAAGCGACTTATTAGCCGAGGAAAAAAGGGGAAAAGTCGATTTCGATTTTTAAGGAAGCCGTTTATTTTTGCAGGTTGCCGAGGGAAAGGAACCGTTACACGAAGCGTCTTTGAATTTCACACGCAGAACCGAGTGAAACTATTGATTCATCAATTGAATAAGATTGAGAATCCGGGCAAAGCGTAACCAATTATAAGTGTTAAATGAACGGACTAGATCCCGATGAAGACCTTCTACAGGGGGTGGAAAATGCCTATATTCCCTTTTACAAATTTCAGGACTGGACTATTCTCTTCTAGATATTCTATTCAAAGCCATTTCAAAATGGTAGAGCCAGAGTGCTACGTCTGTCATACCGGTATTTGTTATGCCGATAATTTTTCCAAAGACAAAGAACAGATCTAAGCCGTCCGAATCTCATAAAAACTAAATTACAAACTAAATACAATGGTACTTCACTACCGGATAAAATATTTTGGGGGCGGCATCGTTACAAAGTTCACTGGAAATAATGAACATTCTTCTCCCGTTTAAAAAGAGTCCGACGAACCCTAAAGGTGAAGCTTAAAAAAAAAAAAATCATCAGCCCCCGAATCACGATTCCTAGTTAAAAGGACAGGAGCATTTTGATCACGTTTTTCACTTCGGGATTTCGACTAAATTAAAAATTAGCCGTCTTCTCCCAGAGTCTAATAACCTAATAAACAAAAAGAAAATGATTTCGAAGGTTATTTAATTCAAAGCGAAGGGTATGCTAATTATCTTTTCTATATGAAAATGTTTTGTGTATCATCAAAAAATACGGGCGTGAAAAATTCGAGGAGTGAAATCGAGTAGTATTAAAAAAAAAAAAAATATCGTGAGAAGTGTATTATATGCGCGGTGTACTTGATTAGGCCCTATGCGCTGCTTTAATTCATTCTTAATTTTAGCAATTACTATTGGACTAGGTAAAATTAGTATAGCCCAGTTATTTTAGCATGGATAATTTTTTTTTTTTTTTTTTTTTTTTTTACGTAAGCGATATCGAAGTTAAGATTACAAATTATTTGATTCTGGAAATTTTATATCCTGCTATTATTCTATCAAAATCATTTTTTATTGCTGCACAAATTGAGGTTGCTGTATAAAATTAATTTTTATTGTTTTTTTACTAACAACTAAATGTCCGGTTTTGGATTACTTACTCCCGGTTTGTATTTTTTTTTCGAGTCTCTTGCAAAAAAAAAAAAAAAAAAAAAAAAAAAAAAAGGAGAAAATCACGACAGATCGTTTTCCATTTTCTTCGGGCACGAACGATCCGTTTCCCGCTTTGCCACCGGTGCGTTTAATTCTTAAAAACCGGGAGAGGAAAAAACGTAACAATAAAAATAAATAAAACATGGTGCGAAATGGAATATCAATAAAATATACAAAAAAAAAACAAGTTTTCTTCAATTTTTTTTTTCGCTGATCAGTTTTCAATGTTGAAAACGAGATGTAAATAGCGCTGTGTGGCACAATCGGATTATAAGTCACGTATTCGGACGGACACGAGGCTTACATTATGTATTCATTTTCATCATTATCATTTGAGCGGGGAGGGAAATGACGTCATCGGTACAGGCATTTAAAAAAAAAGAAGAGTAATTAAAACTAACTTCACCAAGAAGATTAAAACTTTTTCTTTGAGTTTGATCGAGAACCCCGGCTAATTGATCTTGAAAAAAAGAAAGAAAGATGAAGGGGTTTAAGAAAAGTAAAAAAAATTTAACGGCCGATAAATCCTGGTGTATCGCTGATTAGGAGGCACCCCCGTGAAAAATTAATGAGGGAGGATAGCGAGATTTATTTTCGTAACCGGCCCATATCACAAGAGAAAACACTTGTAATCTGACTTACTCCTTTTTATATTTACCACTATAACCGTAAATCACGGCCGTTACTGTGCGCGTCGGTTATTACTTGACCACCATCAGCAAACAAGGTTACCGTACATTCGTTATGACGCTGATAAAGTCACTCTCACTAAAATATTAAACCTTTCGGATTAAAAACAAAAAAGAAAAAAAAAACCTGTGCCGAGTCCTGTTAGGAAACTTTAATTTATTTTTATAGGCCATAATGTAGATAATAAATTTTGTTTATGAAACCCATATTCTTACATCTCGTTTTTTTTGTCCCCGCGTTTCCGGAAATCTTAGCCCTACATGTTTCTTAAGGAAAAAAAAAAAAAAATACTGCAAAATCATGAAATATGCAAGGCTTCGTCGCATAATTCTTAAATTAGACGAGCTTGAGACATGATATTGCGAAGAAACATAATGACCAAGTATAACCGAGCTAAGAATCATCATCAGATGCAATTCAGGCTCCAAAATCACCCGAAAAAGGAACAACGCTGTCTGCTACTAGGATCGGTCTCTAGAACGAGGAATCGCAACATGTAAAATCCTCCGAGAAACATGTATTTTCAACAAACCCTTGCGGTCGTTTTTCTGAACGAGATGAATGTCGAATATAAAGTGTATCTCTTGGTAATTATTGCCGATTTCGAATGCGAATTAAAAGCTTCGATTTCGAAAATCAGCGACCTTAAATACCGCTAAAGTAAAATTTTCATCTCAATTCCTAGAAAATCTAATTATTCCTATGCGACTTCTGTTTGCGGTTATTTCCATGAAACACGGGTTATTTTGTTAGTAAGCAAATGCGTTTTCGATGTCGAATGTTATCATTTGAAATCTAGACGCAACCAGGGGGGGAAAAAAAGGAGAGAAAAACAAACAAAACAAAAAATTTTAACGGTAGGTATGAAATCCGTGATGGAATCAACCCATCCCCAGGTGATAAAAATAAAAATCGTCTGTCATGCGAGGAAAATTAAGCGAGTCTTCGGTGTCATCAAGACGTCACACGGCGTTTTCCTGTCACTCCCGTCAACCCATCTGGAAAGAAAAATAATTGTACGAACGGTTCGTGACCGTCACCAACTTTTGGAAAAAAAAAAAAAATCTCAATTATTTTATTAATACACTAGTTGCAAATTACTTTTAATAGTTTAGGCCAGATTTGACATTGATAACCGAAAAAAATTCATCTAAAAGTCAGTTTTTAAAGAAAGCGTCGCCATTTTTTCAAGTAAATCACATTACTTCGTTACTTCGTGATATGAGCGATAGTCGGTCATACGGAAAATAAAAAAGACTGCCTAAAAAGTTGGTACCCATTTGGCTCCAACCTGGGACGTTAGGCAAGTGAAGTCTATGGTGCGAATTCACTATAGAATGTTAGACCAACTTGTTGTACCAACATGTTTGACAAGCGAAGGAATCGACTATTGTGCCGTGAAAAGGAGAATCGACCTATCGCACATGTCTGGGTTGGCCATGTTTGTTTATGTTTAGCTTATAAACAAACATGGCCAACCCAGACATGTTGATATGTCTAAACTTAGGAGGCGGAAAATAAATAATAATAACGAGTTTTCCTTAAATCTACCGAAAATATAATATATGAAAGTAAAAAGATACATCGAAACGGCTCGAAGTCTTACCCGATACTCAGCACGAGTCGATCGCAAATCGACTCGTCTTGAGTTTTGCTTACTTAGCAGTTTCGGCTAAGATTCGATTCATTTTATCTTTTTTTGTCATATCAAATTCTTCCCCTGCAGAATCTTAGCCGAAATAACGGAATAACAAACCATTAAAAAATCCGAACGAGAAAAAAAATATCGCGGTAAAAAAAAATCAGACTGAAAATAAACTTGTAGTCCGTGAAAAAATATTAAAAAAAGTACGAAATTTTGAGGTGTAATACTTCGAGTAGAACTTAATTACTAATTTTTTTTTTTTTGTTAGAAATCTTAGAACTATTATCGATACATTATAAAATTAACCTAAAATCATTATTTTATTTATTATTTTACTTATTTTTAGTTTAATTTCATTTTATTTTATTTTATTTTATTTTTGATTGACTTACAATTCTTGACAGAAATTGTGTAACTATCATCTATACAGCATAAAATTTATTGGCTAGGGCCGAGAATAATTATTAATTCATTCATACTAAATTTATTTGATATCGAGCCGAAAATTCAAAAAAACATACCCTTTCAATTTTCAACTTGCATTCATAGAAGCTCTCTCTCTCATACTCTCATACTCTCAAACTCGCTAACTAACAGATTCTATCATTATAGATACACAATTTCGTTTGATATAGAAAATATAACTATCAGAATAAATTTTTTTGTTTTGTTTTGTTAACATATTCTCAAACCTCTTTTATAGAATTTAATTTTGATTGTCAAACCGAGAGAACATAAGTCAACCTTTTTTTTTTTTTTTTTTTTTTTTACCTATTTATTTATTGATTTATGATTGTATTTTATTTATTTATTTATTTTTTTTTTATTTTTATTTTATTTTATTTTTTTTTTTTATTTTACTTCAATTATATGAGAAATTAACTGAAGCATATACTAAACTCACAAAATCTAAATAGCTATCATTTTTTTATTTTTTTTTTATTTTTTTTTTATTTTTTTTTGTAATCAGTTGTATGCCCCAAAGGATATAAATTACTTCATACAAACGCTGATAAACATACTAAATCTAACTCATTTTCAGAACTACTTTTACGTCAGCAGGCTTTTTCACCTGGATACCACATGTTACGTCAGGAATGTTTCATCCTGGAACCACTCGAAAAACTCAAAACATAAATAAACAACAAATTGAAAAATCAAAACGTATACCAGCGACAAATTGACAATTCTATATGCGCACGGTTGATTTTCCATTGTAATTATTATTAAAGAAAAAATTCAAAACATAAACAAACAACAATTGAAAATTCACAAAATCAAAATAGCTCTAATAATTTTGTAATCAGTTGTATGCCCCAAAGGGATGAAAATTTCTTCATACAAATGCCGATAAACATACCAAAAAGAAAACTAACTCAAAACTACATCTATGTCAGCAGGATGTCTTCCTGGAACAACTCGAAAAAAATCAAAATAAACAAACCACAATTGAAAATTCGAAAAATATCAAAGTAACATCAAAAATCAAACAAAAATTGAAAATTCTACTTCTATGTGCGCACGTTTTATTCTCCATTGTAATCATTATTATCCATACAAAACAAATCTCGTGAATTAATAACTGAAATATACTCAAAATGATTCTTCTATGACTGCAAAAATCTCGTCAACAATATTTAAACAAAAACAACAAAAATATTTAAAATAAAATCCGAAAAGCTTCATAATTAATTGTTCTACCCAAATAATAACAAAACGCTAAGGAAAAAGAAACGTTTTTTTTTAATACCTAAGCTACGATTGCATCGTATCAGCATCGATCTAAACATTGAAAATAATTTTTGCCTATTATTCATTAATTAATTAATATATCAAAATTAAGACAAAGGGAAAGAAAGCTCTTAAAAGAAATGGATTTAATCCCTAAATTGCTACTGCATCATATCTACACATATATAAAAATTTATTAAAATTCTTAATATTTACAATTCTAACCTAATCATTGACGGTCAGCAGAAAAAAATCAACCGATACATTTTACGAAAACCGACACCGGATGTCTCGCACCAAGATGCTTACACATATATGACATGTAGCATGTAAAATTTATTCTCAATGCTTTCCTCATTTTAACTAAGAAACCGAATTTCGTGAACCTGTCTTTCACATATTTTCCACTTCTTTTCATTTTGCACAACACTTTATTTTACTTATATATTTATTTTTTTTTTTTTTTTTTTACTTTTTTTTTTTTTTATTCGCACTTGGTAACGGCACTTGACATAATTTCCTGTAGGATTCCTGTACAGCAGTTAAAGATGCAGAAGAATGTTGGAAGACTTATACCAGTTCCATTCCCCAAAAAAACTGGCTGTTCGCCTTCTGGCAGCTGCTTAAGAATTTCCAGGCTGATATTGCATTCTGATTCCGATTTCCAGGCTGATTGCATTTCCTGATCCTGATATCCACTATAAAAGTTTAGGTAACCTGACCCTTTATAGGTTTGAAGACTCGAAGAGATCATTTTGTCCCGCGCCGCAATATGATCCCTTGTGCAACTTCTGACCTGATTAACTAATTAACGTTCGAGTGTTCTTTTATTTTCATTATTATTATTATTATTTTTTTCTTTTTTTTTGTTTTTGTTTTTATTCATTGAAAATTTTACTTTAGCCTATTGTTTTTTCACATTTAGCTGAGCACAATCAGTTCTTAAACCATTTGAATTCATCGGTTATAATTAGTACAGTTAATAAAGAATATAGTCACTAATCAACACACGTGCTCACGCACTTTTTTTTTTTTTTTTTTTATTAATCAATCAAAAATGTTTTATCATACGATTTATCCATGGTCGGAAATTATTTCGCCCTTATTTTTGAACGGTTTAATCTTGAATACCACTAAACCATACTACACGTGTTCACCACGATACTTTAAAAAGTTTACTTCTTTTTGTTAATAATTGTTCAATAAAAATCACGATTTTTTTTTTTTTTTTTTTTTTTTTTCTAAAAAAATCTTTGCGAGCTTTACCGCTGCCACCATTTGATATGTCTAAACTTAGGAGGCGGAAAATAAATAATAATAACGAGTTTTCCTTAAATCTACCGAAAATATAATATATGAAAGTAAAAAGATACATCGAAACGGCTCGAAGTCTTACCCGATACTCAGCACGAGTCGATCGCAAATCGACTCGTCTTGAGTTTTGCTTACTTAGCAGTTTCGGCTAAGATTCGATTCATTTTATCTTTTTTTGTCATATCAATGTGCGATAGGTCGATTCCCCTTTTCACGGCAGTATTTCAGAATTTACTCCTACGCCAAAATTAGTGTAAAATGTTGGTACAACATTCCACAGTGAATTTGCACCCTTAGATGAATTTATAGTGCGTCAGAGAAGAATTCTGGAGAATTTTGCTGACTTAAACTCAACTGGCAACCATATAGAGCGATCTCATTCGATTAAGCATTTAAATTGATGCGCGAAGAGCATCGCACATTAAAAATCGTTGCAATTACGTATGATGGCAATGTCGTGACGTCCTCATCAGATACGCTCACCGAATTGAAGTTATTTTGACCGTTAATCAAAATTAAAAATTAAGCATACAAATGTAATTGGATCATCGGTACTCAATTGTTAGGAAGGAATTCTCCCGAAGTGGCTACGTCCCTGACGAGGAGGGACTTGGCAAAACCGAAATTGCACCCGTTTTCGATGGACATAAATCGAAACACGATAAATTTCCCTAACTTAATTAGCTGGAAATGCAACGATATTAAGTGTGTTATCGTTTGTATTAGACGAAAACTGGAATAATCGAAAATGATTTCAAGTCCGGCGGAAGCTAACTAATGAGAGTGGATGTTCATCCGCGGATGAAACCAGTTCATTATCCTTATGATTTAACATAAATGAATTATTTCAATCAGTTAAATTATAGATTTTGAAAGGAGAATTCCAGAGGCTGGCCAACGTAAATAATTAGAGGTCGAGGCGCAGGCAGAGCCCGGGAATCGGATGCGACTATTCGTGATGCCTTTCAAATTATTATCGAGACGAGGGGGCTGCCCACCGACCAGACGTTTCGAGACGTTTTCCGCCCGCTGCCTACGTCACGTTATCCAGACCGCAAAACGACCGCAACAATTGCGGGGTAACTTGTAGATGACACTTCGGTTTTCGAAAAGAAAAAAACAGGATTTTCATTTTCCGAGAAGAAGCATAACGAAACCGGTAGGTAGCATTGTCAGGGTGTGCCGGTGGCCGTCATCGAGGGGAAGAATAATAACGGTCACGTTTTCATCGAGGCCGTTTGATTACGGACCTATCCGTTTGATTAACCAGATATGTAATTTAGAATTTTTTTTGTATTGTCTTGCTTTGTACGCTTCTGAATTTTTCGTGTACGAACTAGATCACAGACCGCTTAATGTATAAATTTTTCGTTTCCGCTCTACCTTACGATATGAAATCCATTAAAAAATCGAAAAAAAGCATAATGAAAACAAATGAAATTTTTTTGAAGAAAAAAAAAATTTCTTTTAAATCGGCAACTGAAAGAGAAGTGTAAATGAGCTTAGACATCCTAGGGAGATGATGATAAATTGAGCTTTAAGGAAAAAAAGAAAGGAACAAGAAAAAGCCGAAAAAACTTTTTTAAAAAAGAGGCTTTGATATCCCAGATAGAGTTTAGTCTTTGTCACTTTGTCAAAAGTTAAAACCTTTGGTAATGAGGTTACAAGACCTGATTAGCTAGGAGAAAATGAAAAATTAAATTTAAAATATTTCCGCAAAAATGATTTTTTTCCTCTCTCCGTTTTCGTTTTTTTTTTCTCCCGACTTTGGTCGTTTTCCTACGATTATATCCTTATTGATTGCTAAATCTTTAAAATCGAGTCAGTTACATAGTTATTTGACTTCTCTTACGTATTTTCAAGGATCAGATGATCTACGCATAAAAATAAGATAAAGACAAAGGGGGGGGGAGTCAAAAAACCTGGACAGAGCTGTCAATTGTAACCCTCAAGGCTTTTGGTTCCACTAGTTTTGGGGTCGTGCATATATTACGTAACGAAAAATAGGACACTTTTTATCCCCCCCCTGCCTCCCTCGCAGCACAGCCGTAACGCAAGTCGTGAACCTGTCCCCCTAAATATTACGTAACACTGGTTCTAACTCCCGCCCTTCTCCATGTTCCATGGGGTTAAAATTATGGGAAATAATTGAATTCATTTTATTATAAAATGTTAAGTAACACCTAAGCTGACGCCCCCCGCCCCTTCCACTCTCTCGAGACAGATCGGAACAATTTTAGAGTCCCACCCCCCCTCTCCGGTGTCAAGCAATACACGTGGACGCTCCCTTTTAATAGACAGCCCAAAACGTTTAAGTTCAGTTAAGGTTCTTATTATCCTGATTCGGTTGTTTCAAACGATTGAATCTGGTTCGTTGCCGTTGGCCTAAAAAGGGCTGAAGTATTCAAGCCAAACAAATTGTACGCTACTTAGCATGAAAAGGATAGCAAAGAAAAATCTCCGTCAGCCAATTTCGATATGTTTGAAACGGAATTACCTCGAGTCCATCCAGGAATTTTTGCTTAACTACTTTTTGCAGGGAAGAGGAATAAGAACCTTAAGGGGACTCTTAATTCCTGTATTTCCCGAGCAACGATACGATGCCGACGGCAGGCATTGCAAAACGCTAAATGTCCAGTGTTTCGATCACTAATATCCAATTTTTTGCCCCCTCTGAAACTGATTATAATGTGAAACGCAAGTCTTCTAAATTGCTTAATTAATAACATTTGTAATCGAAATTAGTCGCGTTAAATATAATAATATTCATTGCGCAATGTACCCTTGAGTATTTAATAATAGCATTTTACTGCTTTGTAATTAGGAAAAATGAGCGAAAAGTCTACTAAGACGTCAATCATAACTGAGATGCTGCAGTCGTCACCCAGCTGCAAAAAGCATTCGGACTCTAGCCAAACCAGGCCATAAGTCTGAAAAATCAAAAGGGCCAAGGGTCACAAAAACAAAATTCCAAAGTCAAAAGTCATAAATTCCTGGAAAAGAAATTTTTCTAAGACAAAATTAAGGTCTAACACAATCATTGGACACATGTCAAAATAAACTAGACCTTAATTATTAAGAGTAAAACTCGTATTTTCGTCCGATTTAAATAATCGTTTTCGCGGTATAAACACACGATGCAAATAACATAATGATAACCGACCCGAATTGATTTTTCGTTTCTGGAAAATTAGGCAAATATTTTCTTTGAATGGTATATCGTGATCGAAAGTGTGTGCATATTGCTGCTGGCGGCAAAAAATAAATTTTAAATGCTTTTTTAATTTTGTTGTTAATTAATTTCATTAATTCTAATATTTTCACTCGCGCTCGAGTCAAATGAGTTTTCGGCATGCTAATAAAAACACTTTTTTTTTGCTGAAATCTTAGAAAGGCATCGTTAATGCTCTGGAATATCGAGGAATATAATCCAATTTTGCAGATATATCCGGATTATTCCAAGCTTGCTACGAATACATAAAAGAAGGAAAGGCAATTGGGCGATTATGAGATTTTGCACCGAAGAAAAGGATTTTTTTTTTTCTGCCTTTTTATGTGGAAAATATATTTTAAATTTAAGGAAAGCGAAGAAAACTAAACCTCCCCAACTCTCCTCGAACATTTAAGTGCACGCTATAGCTTCCTAGCAATGCGGCTGCAGAAGCTCCATCTTTTCCAGCTTTTGTTCAGAGACACTTTCATTCGGACATAAACGTATTTAAATGATAGGAATGTGAAGGTTAGGTCTCTTTTGCAGTATAGATCGCTCATAGTAGAAGAAAAAAGGCATATGTTATTGTGACGGTAGGAAAACCGATCATCATGCAAATGAAGAGTGACCAAATCGCTTAATTAATAACATTTATAATCAATCAAAATTAGTCATTAGTCGCGTTAAATATAATAATATTAATTGTGCAAGTACCCTTGAGTGTTAATCTTAGACTTCTATTGCAATTAGTGAATGTGCGCATTTTTTAGCATGCTCGACATTAGTGTTTACGAGCTTTACGACGATAATTACGGAGCCGTTCTCCTTCGGGTATGCAAAGACAAACAAGAGCTCGTTTTCCCGTTAAGTCTTTACGTTTACGAGGCCGGCAGTCACGGCTCGGGGAAAGCTCTTGGAAGGTTCGCTTTCTTTGTTTGCGTCGGATCTTGGTTCCGTCAAAAATGAAAAAAAACAAGCCAAAGTTCTAAAAAGGAGGAACGGTCATTATGCTTCAAGCGGAAACGGTGTCGAGGACCTTCAAATTTTTCAACGTCAAAGCAGTCCACTTCAGCTAGTTAGAGCCGAAAACAATTTTTCGACAAAGTTTAGAACAAGATCGAATGTTCCCCCCGCCCCTCCATTCATAGAATGGAGGTCTTTTCCAAAGGAAAAATCAATTTTTAATCGTCTATTACCAAAATGTTATTTGCATCGTGTGTTTATGCCGAGAAAACTATTATTTAAATCGGACGAAAAATACAAGTTTTACGCTTAATAATTAAGGTCTTCTTTATTTTGACATGTGTCCAATAATTGTTTTAAAGCTTAATTTAATGAAAAAGGAATTTTTTTTTTCAGCATGTTTGCCTTGATAAAGAAAAAACGTTTTATTTTTTTAATAAAGAAAAAAGCACGTGTTCAGATTTGCCCTATTTTTTCTTATTAAAAATTCCTGGTTTAGTCAATCGATATTACGATCTTTTTTTCTTGTTGCTGGTAACAAGCCATAGCTACACCGTGTATTTCATGTAAACATTCGGGGAAAACGTGCTTTTTTTTTATTAAGTGTTTACAGGTTTTAATAAAAAGTTAAAGCTTTACGTCTTTATTATATGTAATGTAAGAAAAAAAAAGTAATGGAGGAATAAAAAAAAACGTGATATTTATTGTGATTTAATATAAAAGGAAAAATAGTATTTTTCTTTACAGGTGTCGAAGGTAAATATTTCAAGTACGAGACCGACTTTACGGCTCGAGGCGAAGCCGAGGGCCGTAATTGGTCGAGTCTTGAAATTTACCTTCGATACCTGCAAAGAAAAATATTTTTTATTCCGAGGAAAACAATTTTTATGGTCTACTTTTTAGTCCAAGGAATGAAAAAAATGTTTTTCTAGTGAAGAATGTGTAATAGCTGAAGGATATATTTGAAAACCATCGAGGAAGCATAAATGAAATATTACAAAGGTTTCTTATAACTTAAATAATTAATTTGATTTTTTTTTTTATGTGTAATCTATTACCAGATAGGTTATAAAAAAAACAAGAGGTATTATTAGCAAGTTGTTCGAATAATTAAAAAAAATCGCAAGTAAAACTTTTTTTTATACGATTTCTTTTACTTTTGGGAAAAAATACAGAATCTGATCAAATATATTTAGATTTGAATAAGCTTAGACCTTGTTTTTTTTTTTTTTTTTTTTTTTTGAATGATTTCAGCCTAGATTTATGAACGAAACCTCATCTGCGGCGACGCGGCGTAACTCATTTTCGAGAAAAGGAGGGGGGCCGACTCACGTCTTCTTAAAATACTTTTTCTCACATGTAACATTACATTTGCAGGGTGACACCTATAGAACGGATCTATATTCAAAGGTCGAAGAAAGAGAATCGGACGAAACCCGATAGCTGATTTTGTGTCACCTACTTTTCAAGCATGAGTCGATAGGATAGGTTGTAATGAATTTTAATTATTCATCTTGTTTTGTCTCCTACATGGAACCACAGCCCCGTAAAATCGTTTTCCTCAGTCCCGCATATGGGACAACCGTCTAAAGCGAAACTGCAACTAAAGAGATAATGAATGAATAACGAGAATCCGCTTTTAAATTTAAAAAAAAAAAGTTTTGAAACTAAAACGAAGCTCCGCAGTAAAACATACGGTGAACGAGCAGAAAAAAAAAGTAATGAATGAATTTCCGTAAATTCATAATCCAAAGAAATAATCAAAAAGAGAATATCCTACATGAGAGTCATCGACACACGTTTGCTTACTGGCCCGTAAATCAGAAACGGTGACCAGCAAAACTCATTTTCTTTTGTAAAATATCATTTTTTTTTTATTTTCTCGATAGTCTTTTAAATTATACCTTCCAAGATCGGATTCTCGGAACGGCTCAAAAGTGCGTTGTTTTGCCGTTGCTTTTATTGACTTTTTTTTTTCTTGTAAAAAATCGGTGATGTCATGGCCGGATACCGGACCAGGTCTCTTTTAAGAGCTTTACAAAAAAAGGCAGAGCCGGAGAGATGGAATCGATCAAAGGAGGGAGGGACGTTCAAAAACTGACAGAAATGCAATTACGTACATTGGCCATCAAGGAATTACGAGGACCTAAAAAATTTGAACTTCGCATTCGAAAAAGAGATGAACTAAGAAAATGCCGTTGCTCAGTACTGCTCAATACCGAAAAGCCGTAAATCGGCCTTAATTCGAGTCAGTTTTTCCAACATTGATCTAAACTCAATCAAGTTCCAAAGCCCTTAAAAATCCGCAAGCCGGCAACTAGCTCTCACGTTCTTAAGACTCGATACAAATTCGAGCAAACCTTTGCAACCCAGAAAAATACCGAAGACTGCGATGACGTCAGAGCTAATACAAGTTACCTCAAGGCTACGGAAATACGGAATTATTAAGCTTACCTACGGAGTGCATACAACAAAACTTGAGAAGAATGATTTGCAGCAGATTCCGTCACTTTTCTGGAGGGCAACCCAAGCAGTCAAAGAAGAAAATCATGACCGCAATGGACCTTTCCCGTATCCGACGGCAGGTGATTCCAAATACTGGTTTACCTTAACCATAAATCTGACAAACTTTTTTATTTAAAAAAAAAAAAAAGAAGTCATTTTTTAAATCGAGACAGATGTTGTCTGTAGCATCTTTTCGATCACATTACTTTATTAATCGAATTCCCTTATGCAAATAGGTAAATTATGACGGTGCTTCCCACACACCGAATTCCTTTCTTTACGCGAATCGAAAGGAAGCACAAAACGGGGACCGTGTTCCGATAAGACACGGTCAGATTTAAAATGTACCACATAGAAAAAGAATGAAACATACGTGTGGTCGACCTATTTTTTTTTTTCCCACAAAATTAAAATTTTGCCCGGAGGCCGTTTATTCGAAACGGAATTCATTTGTTGATTTCCGCAAGGATTCAGATGTTAACATCGATTTCTGTAGACGTTTACAAAAAAAACCTTGCGGGGTCCAAGCAAAACAGACGGAATATTCCCAAAGAACCAAATGAATGACTCCGACGTTTTTTAATTCGTATGTGGAGAGATCGGATTTAAGCCTGTAAGGTATGGTGGCGAACCAATTTGCAGCAGGTGCAGTTTTTTTTTTCTCTTTAAATCTTGATCTTGAAATCTTCGTAAAGAGTCCGTTTTAAATCAAACAAATCCGAGGAACGGGCCTTCATTTTAAAATTCCTCCACTTGCTTGAACAAATAAAGAAAGGGTAAAGGAATTGTTTTTAACGTCATTTTACGTTTTTCGACCTTGGTTTGGTTTTTAAAATAAAGAAAAAAAAAAAAAAAAAAAACGAGTGTCTCCCCGATTGAATCGAAGGTATTTTTGTGCAAGGTGCACTCGTTTGAGAAAACCTCTCCTGCATTTTCAATTAAATCAAATGGAGTAATTTCATCTGGAGCATAAATCCGATTTTATGAGCTTTAGTCTCTTTATTTTTTTTTCCCATCAAACTTCTTTTTTCCCCGTTTAATAGTCGATCCATCGATCTAACACTATGTAGTTAATGGTTTGCAGTAAAAATAAGAAACTAGATGCTTCTGCGAGCTATGTATCAAGACTTCTGGAAAAAAATTAAATTTCCTTTTTTTTATCAGATACAAGATAGCTCCTCGCGGGATACGACTTACCGGTTAATTGAAATATTGCAAGTCTTAAAAAACTGGAAACGATTAAGTGGATGGTGTTCGTAAAGATGAAATTTTGCACTATTAAGTATCTAACTTTCTTGGTAAAAATGGGTTGTTATCATGTTCTTGTGAGTACAAGATTAATTCTTTAATAGCAAAAAGTTCATCTACTGGTCATTCAAAGGGTTGCCAACATTTTTTTTTACAACTTCAGCTCGTGTTCAAGAAAATTTTAGAAGGTTTTGATTTACGTTTTATTGATTTTATCTCATAAAATTGGGTATCTCAGAAATGTTTAGATAGGCCTGAGTACGGTTCAACGTCAAAAAAATTACCTCTTGCATCCTTTCTACTGATAAAAATAAGCGATGGTTCTTCCAAAGTTGCCAAATTTCCTTTTTTTTTCAACTGTTCGAGAAAATCCAACACAAAAGTTAAAAATTTCGCGTTAAACCTTGCGATCTTTTGCCTTCGACCATTTTTTTCTTCGGTTTTCCTACAGCAAGAATTAGGCAGGGTACTCGTTGAAACCTGGTCCACATATTTATGAAATCTTACCTGAAAATAAAGAAAAAGAACAATATTAAAATAATATAACGAACTAGAGGCTCCATCACTATAAATTTTGGCAAATAATAAGAATGTGAAGAAACTATTTTTGTGCAAAACGCATATGGCCTATTTGTTGCAAAACTAGCTAGGTCTCAGGAAAAAGTTCCTTACAGAATACTCTGGAATCCGGTATAGCATGTTTAAAAATTGAAAGGAATCGCAAAACGGTTAAAAAGGAAGAAAACGAAGCGTAAATCAGAAGCACATCGATGACGGGTAATTACAAGACAAGACAATGTAAATGCAATAAATACGAAGGATGTAAGGCAAACGGAGGGAAAATGAGAATAAGCTACCGTAGTCACGAAAACAAACAATTATTCGGTATAATTATCGGTCGGACCACCGTGCAATGGGTCGAACAAGTCCGACGTTGCTTTACAGGAATGTAACCAAATTAAACATTAACCCATTTGTAATCACCACAGACTTTTTATTTTTCCTAACAAATCGTCCGAATTATTCGTATATAAAAATCCCCTCCAAAAGAAAATAAAAAAAATCGAATTGGGTGGCATAAACAATTTTCAGTAAATAACTCTGTAATAATCATTTTTAGAACAAATTCGATCGAGACGGAAACAATTTTTATTTTTTTTTTTTTTTTTTTTATAATTCATACGCATATAATTGTCGCAGTGGTTTGTAATTAAAATGTAAAGCAAGGTAATATAAACGTGATTATATGCTAATAGGATTTTCCATATTGTCAAATAAGCCTCTAATTGCCGCAGCAACAAATCACGTTTCATGAATATCTTTAATTAATATTTGACGAAACGTTAGATTATCATCAAAAACACCGGAAAAACAAACTGCACATCATTATTTTTAGTCTCCCCTTGAAATTTGAACTTTCATAAAAACGTTTAGGTTACCCCTGTGGAAATTTTCCTTTTAATTAGTGTCGTCCTTTTTATATTGACACAAAGCATTTTTTTTAAATTTTGAATCAACATTTTCCTTTTTTGATAATATTGCAAAATACTTTTTTCCCTCGGAATTTGTTTTAATCACAACTAGATGGTTCAATGATTGCACAAAAATTTTTTATTCCAAATGATTTGCAAAGCTCAAAGTCGTTCCTGAAATTTTTTAACCCTTTTACATCCGAGCTTTGCACAAGGGATTTTTACTATTTAATTTTTGAGGCAGGGATACGATGCCGGTGGCATTTTATCGGCATCGGCATCGCTGCCGGAATCGGAATCGGTAAAAAAAAAAAATTCGGAATCAGCATCGGCATCGGAATCGGTTAAAAAAAAAATTCCGGAATCGACATCGGCATCGGAATCGGCGGGAAATTATTTACCGGAATCGGCATCGGCATCGGCATCAAGTATTTCACCAAAGAAAAAAGAAATGGTTGACAGCAATAAAGAATTTTATATTTAAAATAAAAAATAAAAAATTTGAAAAATTTAAAAATTTAAAATTAAGGAACAGATCCTTTGCTTTCGTACTTCATCGAGTTGGAAACAAAAAAAAAAAAAAAAAAAGGAATGCAAAAAAATTTTTCGTTTGCTCAGATATTGATATTGAAAATGAAATTTTAGATCCGGTCGTCCATAAAACAAGTGATCATTATTGTGGCCATTTTTTACCCCCTCCTACCCCTTGTTAGCATAGGTTAGCATTTCGAGACCCCCCCCCTAAAATTACATTAGATTTCGGTTACCCCCACCCTTAAAAATTAAAAAAAAAATTAATACTAAACATTTTAAAAAATATGAAATTCTTTGGAACTTAAATTTTAATCTTTTTTTTTCGTGGAGTCGGAATCGGCGGAATTTTTGACTCATTTTTGAAAGCATCAGCGTCATCGTCGAAAAATTTTTTTTTCACTAATCGGCTTCGGCATCGGCATCGACATCGGTTATTTTTTAAAAAAAAAAGGATCGACATCGGTTATTTTTTTAAAAAAGGAATCGGAATCGGCATCGGCATCGAAATTATTTGCGACCCTTGGCGGCCGATGCCGGCATCGGCTTCGGCATCGGCATCGCATCCCTGTTTTGAGGTTCCGACCGACAAACGATGGACTGGCCTTTGTTTAAGAAACTAGTTCTTTTTCAGTGGATGACCGAAATTTGTAAACGTCGCTGAAAAAAAGATAATATCTCTAAAAATCTAGCGCTAGTTCAAAGTGGCTAATCCGCTTTGGCTTGTCCAAATCTCTAAGTCCGTAGCCATTCCTAATTGGCAATGCTCAAGTCATTTCGATGACGTTGATTTCGTGATCGATCCACTGCTTTAAAAAACCAAAATGGAAGCCACACGGGCTGAAATATCGGCTGGAGTCCGTTCTGTTCCAAAAATAATATATAATTCGTTTCTAGGTAGCAAAGATCGTGCCATAAATGATTTAATTTCGCAATGCTCATAATCCTTATCTTGACGATTCGCAAAAAAAAAAAAAAAAAAAAAAAAAAAAAACCAAGAGGGTAAGGCAGCCAAATCTGGGTCGTGTCACACAAGGTCTTATGACATCGTGAAACGACGATTAATACGATAAAACCGCGTCCTCTAAAAAACGAAACAAGGATTTTTAATTACAAAAATCTTTTTTATTAGCATTTTTTGATTTGCATGACCGCAGCGAAAAATAAAAAGGCGTAAAATGGTGACATTAGAGATGCTATTCCCCGATACCGAGTTTAATTATCTATGTCATATATTAGACAATTATGTGATGCTTTAAAAAACTTGTTATTACATTATCGTGATGCCCTTTATGTTGAATGATGACCAATAAAAATAAAGATGATCGAAAATAAAAAGACCAGATCGACCACCAAAGCCGGGTTCGTTTTTCTCAGGGAACAGAGTCCCAGCGTGTGACTCAAAAATAAAAAACCTTCCAATTCGGCTGCTTTTAACTTATAAAATTGTGATATATTGTCGGTGTGTTTGCTCAAAAACCGAATCGATTACGCGTATAATCGATTTCAAAAATAAAATAAAAAAAATAAAAATCCTCCTAAAAGAGAAACGAAACACGTATTAACTTAAATAATTCATTTCTTCTATTTTCTCCCCGTAAAAAAAATAATTCCAGGCCGATTTTCTTTCTTCCGAAGAGGTATATTTCGTGATTGGAGACTTGTTAAAAGGAAATCTGTGAGAATCGATCAGATGATTCCATTTTTGATAAAAAATATTTTTTCGAAAGAGAAAACCACTTTTCCTTGAGAATCGTAAAACTCGATGCTAAAATAAAAAAAAAATCGCTTTTTAAAGTTATTTTTACTTAAAACACAAAAGTTTAATCTTTTAAGGCAACTCCAAGATTTTCATCGAAAATGGGGAAAAAAAATACAAAAAAAAACTTGATTGGTAGGTGGACATTTAAATAGTTTTTGTGGATTTTATACGGAATTAATGGGTGTATCGTAATCTTAAATTCCGGACTCGTGACCCTTAATCTTTCGACTTGAACGATTATCAAAACGACTTGACACTTCTTCCCTTTCTTTTTACGTCAAAATTAGGTTTCCTCTGAAATTTAGAACAATGTTTATGTTAAGGTGTTTCACCGGGTTCTAGGATTAACATGTTTTGAACCGATTTTTTACGATTTTCTTTTTCCCAGCAACAAAAGCTCCAACCAGGACTAGCCACCAGAGTTGCCAACTCGATCCTCCGGCAAACGGTGCCTGTGAAAGCGAAACCAACGGCAGTTTTTCGATTTAGCTTTTGCAACCGCTTTACCATTGGGGCATTTCGCCTGGCAAAAACAACCCAAGTACAGGCCGTAATTTAGTACTGTCGGCGTTTATCAGGCCAAATCAGCTAATCGGCAAAGCGGAGTTGCCGAGCTCGACGGTCCTTTCGTATAACCTTTGGTTACAGTGCAGCAGACACTGCAAAAAACCTGACGTCGCCTAAAATCAAAAGCAGCAGTCGAGTCGATAAAAATAATATCTATTGATAGTTTCTCAAGCGGCCGCCACTGCGATCGAAAAAAAAAAAATATTAAGGCTTCATAAATTTAAAGGAAAGGGAAAAAAAAAATAAGTGGTCCCACTCAGTGTTTCTTTCTGACAGATAAAAGAGACATATCCGCTTTAAAAATTGAACAAAGCAATCGGCGGATTAATGAAGAGTCGGTCGATAAGCTAAACGAAGGTAAAGGTCGATCGAAATTGTGGAAAAGGCCCCGGGCGGAGGCTGTGGTGAGGAGCAGGTGGCTCTACATGTTGCCTCTTCTCAGATCTTAGAGTTCTAAACTCTGAGTCAACAATAATTATTTTCACGTCTTCTTTCTTATGGGTTTTCGTGTAAACAATACAATCCTCACTTTCTTGTTCCTCGTCTTTTTTTCTTTTTCGACCACGTATGTTTGTTTTTATCTCGTTTCGTGCTTATGTCAACCGCACCGTAACTTCGATCAAGGACGCAACCATTTTTTTTTTTTTACCTTTTTAATTTTCTCTTTTTCAGCACAAAGAATAACGAACTCGGAATTAATAATTCCTTTTTTTTTTTTTTTGAAGATAAAGGGGGAAAAAAAGATGATCATTAGCTCGTTAAACTCCAAAGTCGTAATAAAATCGTTGTTTGAATTTTCGACGAAATCGAAAAAAATTAAATTCGTTAAAATGATGAGCCTGTGTCTTTAACAGAAAAAAAAATTTATAATTTTACGAGTAATAACGCCGGGAATATGAAGATCTTTATTGCCGGAGAAAAGAGAGAGAGAGAGGAAGAAGAAAAAAGAATATACATTTTTGCACATAAAGCTATTGTAAAAAGAAAATAAACTATGTTTAGTAGATTCATAACATTATATTGCCTATTCAGTTTTAAATAAACCCGGTCTCGCTACAAGTCATAATGCTTCGGGATAGCTCTTTAAAAACTTCTCTCTTTCTCTCACTCTCTACCTTTTTCCAATTTAAAAATCATCTTTTTATCATTTTTTTTTCTTTTTAAGGTTAAAATTAGATTACAGCTTCATTAGTTCACGGGGTCTTGCGTCCGGGAGCCTCTTCGAAAAGAGCGATCCCTAACTCGATTATTTTTCGCATGAAAAATATATAAGCAATCGAATTCGGATGAGGGATGGGAGGGACAAAGGATAGGCTTTTCAGGTTTCTCAATCAAAGTTTTAAAATTCCCGGGAATTTATTTCTTAGGACTTGCTCCTTTTAGTAATGTCAGACTGAGAAGAAGTTCTGGGTTTACCCTCTTAAGACTTGTATCATATACTCAGGGCAAATATTCCCGAAAACTCCCAGTAATCAAGTTTTTATTCCCCGGTTATTAGGGTGAGACAAAGAAAAAGAAAAGTCCTCTCCAGATTTTTGATCCCCCGACAAATTTCGGTTTTTTAGAAAAATGTTTTGGAGGTGCAAGTGCCGGTTAAAGATTTTTTAGGCAAAAAAAGATGAAAAAATTCGAAGGTCGAAGTTAATAAAGCCTAGGTATGTTCCATCTCTGTTTCTTTGTTAGGAAAAATATTTTTATTTTTTGTTCTTAAAAATTCGAAAATTTTTGGCTAAAATTTTGTTTTACTCCAAGTCTGAAAAGAAACCAAGGCGGAACGTAGGTTTCAATACAAAAGCGGTTTCTTTTGGCGAGTTCTAGGCAGGAAAACCCATTTTTAACTTTTGATACGGGGCCTTAATTCTACATAAATTTAAAGCACTTTACCGACATTCAAATCTTTGGCGACGAGGGTGGCCGAATCTTTTAATTTTTCCGGATAGGATCACATTTTTTGTTTTTTTTTGCCTAAAAAAGCTTTGGTCGGACTTACACCCCCAAAAATTTTCTTTAAAAACCTAAAAAAAGTTGGTGAACCATTTCATATAATCAAGAACCGAAATTCGCCCCGGGAGCAAACATCTGGAGTGGACCTTTTTTTGACGCACGCTACCGGTAATAACTCCGTTCTCGCCTGGTGGTAAAAAGGCATAATCCTCGTTCAAGGTTTTTTTAATAATGATGATGATAATCCTCTTTCATGTGTGCTTCACATTTACAAAAACATACACAGGTTGTAATTATAAATAACGTTATATACACTGGTACTTTTAAAATACTCGGGATAATGTCAAAACTGAAAACTTGAATTCTATTACACGAATTTCCGAAGAATGTCAAGGCGTTTACAAACATAAACCAATTTTGTGTTGATTATACCTGATGGTTACCTACGTAACAAAGTTTTCGACCGTGAAATTTCTCACGCCGACGAAGCTTCCGTACATCGGAATCTTTTTTTTTTTTCTTTTTTTCTTTTTCCTTTTTTTTTTTTATTAATGTAAGTAGTTAAACTAGTTATCGAAGTTTGAAAAAGTTTTTAATAGAAAATTTTAGTAAGTTTTACTCGAGTCGTGGCATATTTCCGAAATGTAACATAAGAGATGTTTATATCTCGATCGACTTATCATCTTAAAACAAAAGTTCCGGGAAAAGGTGGGGATGATTTTCAATTTCATAGATGTTTCCTGATTTTCAGAGTGTGGGAGTTTGAAAAAGCACTTGTTAATACACAACTTTTTTTTCTAACATATTTCAAAACATATTTTATTTTTAACCGTTTCCCGCCCAAGGCTTTTCCCTTCGGGTTGAATTCATTTTTAGCTTTTTACATATAAAAAAAAAGAAAAAGAAGCTAAGCAACCGATTTCATTGCAGTGAAAGTTTTTCCAAGGGTATTCGGAATTTTCACGGCAAATCCAACATTAATGTCGAAGCCTCTTTGTATGAGGCCCGAAAACTCCGAGATTCTGCCTGAAAAATTGTCCCCGAAGGCAATTTGTCCGTTGACGTCTGCCCCGTGACAAAATATCCGGCAATTAAAAGTGCAAGTGGAAGGTATAGTAATGCACGCGCATTCCTTCGCTCCATTACCGCGCATGCTTACTTTATTTACACTGTCCATTGTGCATATATTTACATCTTTAAAAGCCATAAAATGTATTTTTATAAAAAAAAAAAAAAATCATGTGGTTTTGCTATTACGGGGAAAAAAAAATCAAGTTATTTTATTCCTAATACGGATAAATAGATCGAATTATCCGCATAAAATTTCAAAATTTAATGTATTCATCTAATATAATTCTGTCGTTGACGTGTTTAGGAATCCAAGCTGTTTTTATGTTTACTGTAGGCGGATTATTTATTAAGTCAAACTCGTTTAACATATCACAATAAAGAGTTATGAAAATTCCCGTGATAATTGTGTTTCAAAATTTAAGGGTTGGGTGGGAAGCCTTCGGAGAAGCGTAAATTTATGGAGAAGAAATAAGCGAAACGGTTCGAAATGCACGAACCTTTTCCGCGCTTTTTTTTAAATGGAATATTTTCGTGAATAATTAAAATGACTGATTGGAATTGGACCGATCGAGGCAATTTGATACGGTCCCTCTGAAAATTAGGCCCGAAATTCAAGGTAGTGAACGATCAATAATTGTTTTGCCTCCATATTTTCCGGGCATTGGGATCAATTTTCTGAAGCTTTTTTACCAGATTTCCGAGAATTCCACGAATCGATTTCTCGTTCTCAAAAAATCGAGACTCCCCCCCCCCCAAAAAAAAAAAGTTCTCAGTGTTTAAGAATTTTAAAATTTGCCGCAAAAATACCAATTATTAACCCCACTCAAAAAAGTGGTTACTAGTTGCCAGTACAATTTAAACTAGAATTTGCGCTTAGTTAAAATTTTACTTGTCGGCAGTCGAATTTACTCACAGCCAAGAAAAATTTACTGGCTGTAAGTAAAATTGACTGGTGACCAGTAAAATTTAAACTAGAATTTGCGCCTAGTCAAATTTTACTGGCCACTAGTAATCATTTTTTTGAGTGCCTCCAAGATCCCCTGCTGTCATTCATACACTTTACTAGCAGTCCCTCCTAGATATGCCTAAAATATGCCTACGTTAGTGGAGTTAGTGAAAATTGAGTTTGGTTATAATTATTTGCGGGCTTCCACCCCCCCCCCCTCCCCGCCGCTACCTTCATTCCTTTCATATCCATGACCGAAGTCCCCAAATGACCAATCAGTAGCTAAACCAAACTTTCAGTAAAAAAATTTAAAATTTTACCACTTTGCAAAATTGCAAAATTACAATAGAGATATTTTGTGCTCAAACGCGCCGTTCGAATCGGCTCTTCTTTAAAGAGGAACTTTCTTTTTTACGATTATTTCGTCCACACTCACGTTTCCTGTAGCAAATTGTCCCTCATCTCTTTCACCCCGCACCCACGCGTTTAAGATGCAAAAACTCATAAAAAATAACCGGAACGACTTTCCTTTAAATGGAACGATTGTACAAATGTCATAGTGTTAGTTGTAAAAAAAAAAAAAGAAAAAAGAAAAAAGTTACGTCAGATCGAGTGCAAGTGACCTTCCACCCACGAACGTATTCAACTATAAAATAAATAAAAGGAGTAGACTCGCCGGAATATTAAATTCTTTTTTTTTTTACAATTAAAAAGAGAGGTCGATAAATAAACATTCCGGGCAGAGTAAGAAATTTCCTTGGCGTCATTTTTACTTTTCCATTTAATAATTTCCTCTCGGATTTTAAATACGATGTTAAATTCTCTCCGAGACCGCATACAAATCCCGAACGTCATTCACAGTTTGCGGTAAAAGTAATTTCGTACCTCTTCCGAAGCACCTGTTCGAAATCTCTCTTTAAAATCTTTTTCCGTTTAACAAAATTTTCGCCCTCGTTGCTACATAAAAAGTATAAAAAGCAAAAAAAAATTTGATCCTTGTTTTGCATGAGAATGATAAGATTTAATAGCTGTTAACAAGTTGCGCAGGTTTGGCGTATACGAGGCAAAGTCGAGATGAGACCGGGGCCCCAAGAATGACCGGTTCGATATAATCGGATATCTCTGTAATTAAGTTTAAGTTGCTCCCGTGGTTTAATGAAAAATTACATTTAAAAAAAATTATATTATGGCTAATTCAACTGTAGCACTAGTGTAAATAAATCTTGAGTTATGCTCATGGTTTATGCGCATTTAATTTGCTTAATATTAACTGCAGAGGTATTTCCTTTTTCAAACAATTATTTAATGGCTATGAGACTTGACTTTATGATTTTTTAAATTATCTTATTACTTTATTGGCTCTTGTTTCTCGTACTCGCTTCATTTTTTCATATCGTTACTAACAACTACCGGGCAATCCGTGTTTGTGCCTTGACTATCAGGAGGGCGAGGTGCTACCTATAATTTTTTTAAAAGAAATTTACAAAAATCAACTCGAGAAGAATACATTTTGAAAATACTTCAAAATTAACATTATCGAGTGAAAATAAATTATTTTGCGGCTCTTGTCAATCCAAAGAATTTATTTCGGCGCCTCTTGTGATAAAATTTTCTTTTTAGCATTTTTATCAATCAGAGGAAGCTTGGTTGCTCTTGCCTTAAAGAAAAAGTCTAAATTCTCAAGGATATCCCAAGCATTTTCACTCTTCTTTTCCTTTGGGACTCCTCTATGAATTTAGTTTTCCTTCATCGTCATCTGATGACCGATTATACACTGCCCCGAGTTCCCCTGGCCATCATCCCCCTACCTCTTTCCCAACCTGCAGTCTTCCTCGATTCCCCGTAAATTTTAAACTGGAAGGTTTACGATTTGGCACTGAAATAAACATCAAACCATTCGCTTCTCCCCGCCTTTAATTCCCAAATAAAACAAAGTAATTCGGTAAAAAAAAAATTCCTGAAGGCTAGACAAGCCCGTTCAAAAAAAAGTTTTGCATATTTTGAAAAAAACTGGAACTTAGCGATCAACAATTACTTGAGATAAACCATAGGCTTTACTCTCTCATATTTAAAAAAAAATTCAATTTTGTATAGATAATTAACAGAGCAAAAGCTCGTGATACTCTTATTATTTTAAAAAATATGGATACTATCAATTATTTTAATGGAGTAAAAACTCGCTTTTGTTTTTTAAGGCAGAACCCTTTTTATACATTTTAAATCTTCTTCATTATTTCAGTTTTAATTATAACGATTTAGGCATTTCGGATAATATTATTCACTTTTTTTCTTCTTCGTCTTCTAGGGAGATCCCCTTCGGGAAAAAAAATTTGGTTTCACCGTTTTTGAATTAATTGAAAAACTGTCACGCCGAAGACGAACCAACCGAATAAATGTTGTTCCCGTGGATAGATACCACCAAAGTCCCATTTTTTCTAATTAAAAGACAAAACCTAAGGCCAAGTCTTACGTAAAACTAATTATTGAATTAAATTTTAAAAAAAGACCGAATTAAATTAGCGTGTTTGATTAATATTATTTATATCTTTCATAATTTAATAATTCATTAGGTATCTTTTTTTTTTTTTTTAAATCTTAATCTAGATCTTGTATTTGGGTTTAATTGCCGGAAAAAAAAACCTTTTGACTTTTCGGTGCAAGCGGTAATTTATTTAAATAAAAGCGAAACGCAAATGAGACGACGGTCGCTAAATCCGCCAGAGGGATCTTACATTTTTAAAACTCGACCAGACGTATATTAACTGTCCCATGCACTACCTTTCATCACGTAATACAACCATATATTTTTTATTTGATTGATTAAAACGATTCATCATATTGTCCTATTATGCATTAAACAAGGTATTTTTTTTCGCTGGGAAAATTGATATAAGAAAACCGTTTAACTATCGCTATTAATTCATTATTATTAATTATTGCGACCTCGGGGGAGCTCCCGTACATATATATTTTTTACAACCTATTTCTTTACCCCCTAGCATTTACGAAACACAGCAATAATTTTTTTTTTTTTCTTTCCATGAAAAATTATGGAGGGATAAAAGTTATTTTTTTTTATGTAAGAATCGTAAATAGTTCATATCTTCACTTAATGGGAATTATGATGTTGACCAAATGTCTTTATGGGCGTCTTTATTTTATTTTTTTTTTCATCTTTATCCTTCCTTTTTTGAGACGGTCCGTATTTTTTTATTTACTGACTCAAACATTTCGCATCAACTTTCGCGATTGCCAAAAACGTCGCTTTAGCTTCAAAACCTTATGAGTTTAACTTTACCAAGCGATAGAGATAAGCTATGGTATGGTAGTTTTTCAAGCATTTACAACTCCACGAACCTGTGGGAGACAGAATGCTCTTCGGTCAGCATTTCCACATGAGATGCAAAAATAGGTCGAAAAGATTTCGGGCTGCCAGAGGGGAGGTCGGAGGTTGAAAATGAGTCAAATAAGATTTTGGTTCCAACCGATTTCAAACACTCAACTGGTATCTGATTGAACACCCGAGTATGTTTCCGTCATCAGCTTTCGGAGGAAAGTTCCGTTTTGTCACCTTCTTCACGGTTTGCCTTAAGCGAAATTTTGCAATGATGCAAACTTACCTAAAAACAAAAAAAAATTAAAATAATTAATATAAAGTTCAGTAGTAAAATACTGTTATTAGCATAATAGTAAGGGGTTAACTTTTTAGCCAGCCGGAATATAAAAAGCGGCAGGATTTAAAGAAAGTTCGTTATAAGTGGCAAAACGGCCGTTCCATAGTAACGGACGTTTCATTCGCATAACTTTGACAAGTGAAGTCATCACCTCATTATAACCTCGTTTATAATCGGAACCTTGCTTAAATTGTCATTTGAAGGAAAAATAACAATTGATTGGTTGGCTAGGGCAGATTTTACCAATTTTGCGCCCGAATCGGAATTCCCGACATTTTAATCAGAAAGGTCAAAGTTCTGCGAATTAAAGACGAAAAATGTTGATAATTTTTATTTATTTCCAAGATATAAGAAGTGCCGAAGTGAATGAATTAATCAAATCAATTATTTATTATCAAATTAATTATTATCAAAATCGATTTCTGTCAATCCGATAGACTATAAAAACTTTTTATTTCGGTAACGGACGTTTCATCGTACATGTTTCGTCAATTTCAGTTATATTTTTCAATCTTCAAAATTTTAGTAATGTGGCAAAGTTGGTCGATTTCCCTTTTCTAAATTTAAATTCGAGAAAAGTAGCATTGTCACAGCATAGTTCACATGCAGTTACTAAAAAATATTTTTGATGAAAATATCATTTGTGTACAACTTAAGGTGTTACTTCGTTTACACCCCCCCCCGGTTAGCCGGGCGGTAGTGTTTTCGGTTTTATTTTTTACAAATGAAAATGGCTCGGATCGCACCGAATCCGTGCCAAAAAGTTTTATTATGTTTCAGAGGCAATGATTCATCATTTAAAAAGGCTTTATGGTTCCTAAATAAAAATAAAACGCCATCGTTTATTTTCTGTTGTTGAAATAGTTCCCAACTTCACCCGCTAGAGCGCTGTACTGGTCTCTCGGAAAGAAACATTTCTTTTATTGCAAAAACAATTAAAAATTGTGAAATATAAGAACAATTAAACCTTGTTCATCTCAACGTAACAAAACATTTTGGCACGGTTTCGGTCCGGTTAGGCCCCTAAAATATCAGATTAAAAATTTTTTTATCGTTAAAATGTCTCCAACCGCCCGGCTAACCGGCCGGTGATGTAAACGAATTAATACGTTTAATGGACGCGTCTAACCAAATTTAGGTTTTTAAAAATTCGATATTTGTCCATTTTATTAACAAAATGTTTTTCTTACTTGCCAAAAACTAAACGTCTCCCCTTCATCTTGGGAGGCCAAAACGTTCAATTTACTAATGTTTTTATCGGCAATAAGTCGTTTAAACCGCGAATTCTCAAGAAGCCGCATCCCGCGAAATTTTTTATTACCAAGTGCAAAGTCAATAAATTAATAGTATTAGCACAAATATTTTTATTCGGTTATAAATTATAATAAATTTAAAGTGACGATAGTTCGGGCAAAAACCGCAGACGGATTCAACAAAAAAAACCGTCTAAACCTGCTATTTGGAAAATAAAATGACATTCGACCAGATATGATAATTAATTTTTTTTTTTCAGATGTAAATAACATATATCATTAGTTTGTGGCTTCCGATGATAGACTTTATACGATAAAGCATTAAAAAGATTCCGAATTTTTTTTTACCCATCCCAAATTCTGAAAGCTTACATTTAATAAATACATTAATCAACCGAAAGTGCTAACCGTATGATTCATTTCAAATTATTAATAAAATCTTTGCACGCTATCTTCACTAATTATAATTAATGTCCTATTAAAAAAAAAGTGGATGCCTTGACTTCTGTTATTATCGTCGTCCTTCTTTCGAATCTCGGCTCCGAATTTTTTTCCTTATGATTTATTTTTATCGATTAGTCTTTTTTTTTCTGTCGCGCCCCGGAGAAGATGAAAATTTTATTACCTTTCGACTTTTCGAAAGGGCCTCCCATTGTTGTGCCGATTATTTAACGCAGGACATAACTCAGGGGGACGAATGGAAAAGCGAGGCCTACTCCCGACCGTTGGAATATGCTAAAATAATGGGCGAGGGGAGGTAATTATTCAAAACAATGCAGTTGTGCCACATATTTCAATTAAAATTCCATTTCGCACCGTTTGGAATCGGTTTTTCGCCAACAAAAGAATCGGATGATCTGTCGCACATCATAACACTGATTCATTACTTGCGTTATGCACTATTCGTGACATTAATAAGGATAATACCAAAAAAAGGGAGAAACCGATTTTTTTTGTCCTAACTCCAAAATCAGCTACGGTTCACGAAACCCATTAATGTCGTTAATCTTGTCGGTGATTTTTCTCACCTATGTTTTGATATTTACAAAAAAAAGACCGGTTGTGGTTTTGAGGTTTTTCGCTGAAAACAAAATTATCGTTTTTTTTTTTTTTTTTTTTTTTTTTTTTTTTTTTTTTTTTTTTTTTTTTTTTGTATAAAGGATCATAAGTGTCATTGAGGCGTAGCTACTACTGATAAACACGCGATTATTCGATTTTATTATGAGCTTTTGATTATAATAAAGCTTTGTTTGCTGAGAGAATGACGCGGCTTTTTTACCTGTTGGACGTCGACTGTTTTCCCTGTAATATCGCACCGGCCAGCAAATGCAATTTTTTTCTTTTTTTTTTTAATAATAAAATGTTTTTTTTACAAAAAAAAATCCTTACGCTCTAAATATAATTTATTGGTCATGATTCGGAGAGTTAATATAATTTCACGGTTGTTTTGCACGGGTGATTTGGAAAACGAAATACCTCAAATCAATATAAATGTGCGAAAAATCACCCCGATTACGACTTTTTTTTTCTCTAAGTGTGAAATTGGTAACTTAGGACAAATTAACAGCAAAGCGTTCGCCTCAAGGAAAATTTTTGATTTGATCCATCAGAACAAAACTTACTCATTTATAGGATTTTCAAATAAAATACTTGAGAAATAGCAAAGTAGTGCAGTAAATTTAAAATGATAAACCTAAATAATGTTGGGATATTCCCCGAAGCAAATAAAATGAATTCCCGGGGATATTTGAGGGAGTCTCCAAAAGTCTTACGTTAATGTTAAATCTGCATTAGATGAATCCTATTTTCGCTCACTACCGGGGGGAGGGGATCAAAATCTGTCAAAATTTAAAAAAAAAATTGGCTGGAGTTTGGGCTAAGTTTTTCAGTAGCCGGCCAATCGGCACTTCAGAGCCCCTCGCTGAAATATTTCTTTTTTCTCAGTCTCTTTGTAAACCTCAGGGGAATAAAGGCGCTACTGAGTCGTAGCACCTTTATGGCACGACTTTTTAAGAGCTGCCCCCAAGTGATTTTTTTTGAGTTTCAATCGTTTAATTTTTCACTTAATTAATATAATTTAACTGTGCATTACTGTACTTTTTCATTGGCTAGGGGCACCTACGCTTTTAGGCTCGGCTAACTTATGTAAAACCTTGCAGCTCGAAAAAAAAACTAAAATTGTGCATTCTCCCTCGCAGAAAATTAAAACTGAATTAATCGTTCCGACCTTTAAAGATGGTTTAATTATTTCTATGGGACAGTGAACAATTTTCGCCTACTCGAGCAAAAACCGGATTAGGAATGCGCTCAAGAAAAAAAAAAAAAAAAAAAAAAAAGAACATTTATGTTATTTCTTGAACGTGTTATCTTTACAAGATTTAAATCGCGAATATATCAATCATAGGAAATTGCTCGAGATTAAAAAAAGAAATTCCGAGAAATAAATGAGTATGTTAAATATGTTGTTTTCCTAATAGAATTGAAGCAATTTAGTCGGATGACATCGGAACGGAGAGGAAATGATGAAGTCACGTTGGGACGGTACATGGGAACCATGATGCTCTTGTGTAATTTAGTAGCGACAAAATCGATTATATGACAAGCCATGACCGAAAACGTTTTCCTTCTTGACGCTTCTCATTTATTACTTTGTTTTCCGCACCTACCGCAATTATTTTCGAATGCCATTTAATCACGTTGTCACTTAAAGGGAGGGAGAGGGGAGTCAGGGAGTCACACAAAAAAAAAAAAAAGACCCGTTGACGAATGACAAAAAGCGTTAAGATGTTGATATCCACGCAGCCGTGTTCCACAATTTGTTTTATTGACGGTAAAGAACATAATGCGGATCATTTGTTTGAATTACGCACTTCAACATAAATAATAAATATTATGGGGTAGTGCATCTACAGGATGTCCGGGAAAGTAATAAAAAAAAAATGCTGGGTATTCTTGTTCTGTCTTCCGAGCGACATAACTGGAGACCTTATCATCGGGTCATAGTTCAACGAAACGGTGAGAGACATGGATGCACTCTACCGGAAAATAGAGACTGATTTTATCGACTTTAATCCGAAAAACAGACCTTTTTATTTTTTTTTTTTCAACGACAATATTTTAAAATTCAAACCGAACCGCTTTATTTTCAGGAAGCAAAAATAAGTCTCATAAATTTATCTTGTAACATTCGAAGTAATTATACAATAAAAAGGAGTAAAGACTCTTATTAATATCTCGTTTCGTTTCAGCGGAGTCTATAATTACCCCTCGAGCGTTTTCGAGGACGAATATCTACGGCTGATCCAGCGAATTATTTCTTTAATATTTTTAATTGGTGCCAAAACATATGCAATATGTTCCCCACAAAAATTACTTGTTTGCAATCGCTATAAACTTCAAGAGTGGCAACATGTTCCTTTCTGGTTTTTCTTCGCCTCTCCAATTTGTTTTCGGTTGAAGAAGCAAGCTTTTTGGCAAGACGTTAAGTGTAAATTTGAGCTCTCAATATCTAGGGATAAAATTGAACGACAACTGAAACTCTATTAATTAGCCAAATGGAGTCCGATATTTTAACTTGTAATTTCTTATTCTGATTTGTAGCGATCGAAATGGCTCTTAAGATTCTTTGCTTAAGACGCAAATGCTGCAGTCTTCTCTAGACGCCCCTGACGCCAGCGATTACGATCTTGCCCCAGAAAAAAAAAAAAAAAAAAAAAAAAGAGATTTCCTGGCGCTAAGAAACAACCGCGACAAGGTCGTGTTCCTCGTATATACGTTGAGTAACTCGACGACCTCATCGTTTGATGCTGCGTGGGTTTTGACCGCTTTTTCAACCATTTTTGTACCTCGAGACATACATTAGGCGAGGCGAAATTTCCTAATAAAAAAACGATAAGAATAACTTCTTATCACGGAAAACTCCTTTATGTCTTCAATTTAAAATTACGCCGTTTCCAATGATTAATGCTCGACTCGGGCGCTAAAATAATTTCGCTGTTTTAGCTAATTACGCTACACCACGTGGATACCGGGGGTAAAATGGAAAAAATTATTTAAAAAAAAAAAAAAGAGAATGACCCGACATGAATTATTCATGATGCGGCGAGGGATTCGGTGGACACAAATCGAGTAGAAAAAAAAAAGCACGGAGGAACCCGTGATATACGGTAAAAGCCCAAAGTAAGGAATATACGTAACCGCACCCCGTAAGAGAAAGAGTAATAATAATAATCATGCGTTTACGACATTAATGTCAAGAGATTTACGTGCTTTATTAACCCGAGACATTTTTCATTTTTAATGACGTTAGGGGCTAACTGCAAGTTTCTTTCTATGGATTTTCTGCACTGACCCCCAGCATAATTTGGTCACTTAAAAAAAATTAATGCAAAATAAATCGTCTCAAGTATCGGTTTTTTTTTTGCTTTCTCTAATAGCACCCCTTTGTCACTTCGAGACAAATAAAATCGGCTGTAATCGTTTTCCGATAGCGTACTTTGTCACATACTGATATATTTATTTGTAATATGCATATGTTCGGTTCTTTTGTTAATAAAAAATAATTATCTCCTGTTATCGTATCCAAACAAAATTGAAAAATCGCTTTATGGAAATATACGGGGGCACAATACAAGTGAAAAACGATTTTTTTTTCCTTTTTACAAGGTTTTAAAAAAGCAATGTCGAAAGCCACCGAAGGTGTGGTGTTGTGTAACCGACAAATAAGGAATGAAAAATTTCAAGGAAAGGAATTAAATGCCGAAACGTTTTTGAAGAAAAAAAAATGATATTTCCAAAAATAAAGGTGCGATAAATGGCAATGTTTTATCTTAAATTAGAATTCAACGTGGGCTTTCAAAAATCCGCATGCAAAGAGACTTTTAAAAAAATGAAATCAAAGATTTCTGAATTTTCAGCGGGAAATGTGCGACCGATTTTGTTTACGGGTGGAATTTTCAAAACGCGCACATCAGCAAAAGAAGCAAAGTTGCTAAATTAAAACTGGAAAATTTTACGTGGGAATACGAGAAAATAGATTCACTGCGATACATGATTTGGCTCCGTAGCCAGTAGACTAAATAACGAAAAAAAAGATTCGTTTTATACAAATTCTACTACCAAACTCTAATCGTTTCTGAACCGGCCAAAATTTTCTTCTAAAGGAAAACTGGGGGTCTGCTTAACTGGGGGTCTAGCCCAAAACACACACACTCTACCGTTTTAGTTTTATTGAAGTTATTTTCTTATACATTTCTATTTTCCAGCCGAGAACTTGGTCCGTTCATTTTATCATCAACTTGGTGAGATCAACCAAAGCCAAAAAAATTGAGATCTTGCTTTTTTCCCCAAAACTAAGATACTGTGCAAAAGAAAAATCAAAATGTCTTTAGAACTTCTATTTTTTTAGGATAATGTCCAAAAAAAAAAAAACATAGGGCTCAAATTGTAAAATCTAATGACGTCAACCAAAAAAAGAATTCTGCATATTCATTTAGTAATAAAGTCACGGTAAGTCAAAGGTAGTGGAATGACGAAAAGGAGGAAAAAGCGATCGAAAGGAGCGATAAGAAAGTCGGAAATATAAGGCAAGGAAGGAATGTAGGTTAAAAAAAGAAACGGTTCATTCGCATAATGGGATTTCATTTTCTTTTTTTTTTTTTTTTTTTTTTTTTATAGTTAAAGAAGGGAGGAAAGGGGTCAAAAGAGCCAAGGGGAAGGAAGCACTTTTCTCCCGGTTTTTTTTTTCTTTTCTTTTTATTATTATTATTTTATTAATAATTAAATCTGCAAGTTGCCAACGAGGAATTCGGTAAACGACTGCATCTTTCCTTCGGGTGTCGATCTAAAAATTTAAAATAACGGTACAAAAATGCATGCGAGTGGGCCGATCGTCCCATTATCCAACTCGTCGATCGGGCACTAATAAAACTAGTTTTAATAAAGGTTCAACGCGATAATGATTAGTTAAATATTTTTAAAGGATCTAGTTTGTTGAGGGACTAAAAAAAATGCTACGATTTCATTTTTATTTTTTTTTATTTTCGCGGATTAGCGTTCATTATGCATCCCGCCTCCGCTTCGCACACCCAAATGGTTTTTAAACGGAGCAACAATAGTCTCCGATTTGAATATGCGTGAGACTAAAACGGCTCTCGAAAATCGGCAATGATTTATTCGGGACCGGATAATGTGTCGCACGTGGAGAGTTCACGAGGACCACCCAAAATCGAAATGCAAAAAACAAAAACAGAAAAAAAATGATATTTTCATAAGTTTTCAAGTATTTCTCGAAAAGGGGGAAAATGAAAGTGCATCAGCTGAGCCGAGAACTCTTTATCAAATCCCTTAAGACAATATACTTGGAACTTGTTTCCCAACTCTTAAGCCGAGCCATTTTATGGGATTTAATGATGTGTTCTGTTATTTAAAACAGAACCGAGTTAAAAGTATTTCGGTTGCGAGAAACAGCTTTAAAAAGTTTAAGGAAACCGAGACACCAAGTGATTTTTAAAAATTGAAAAGATGAATTCCCCGATCGCTTTCCTTTTTTTTATTTTTACCAACTTATTTGGTAAATACAACGCAACGACCGAATTCAAAATTAAAGCAAGTCGAGGAGCTTTAAAAGTTACTAATTTTTTTTTCGACAGCATTTTTTATTCTTCAATTGCTAATTGTGAAATTATCTGCCAAGTTCCGAGAGGATTCCAAAATACAAGAATGCAATCTATAAAATTTTTCAAAGCGTTTTACCGTCTGAAAATCAGTGCTCTGAAGTGGTTTTAGACTTTAGGTAAGCTAAACGTAAAAGACATTACTTTTTCAGAACTAATTTGGAATTATTCAGCAATTCTGATAGGGAGTTTTTAAAAAAATTTTTTATATATGTTCTATTTGTTAAATACAAAAAATTTCGATTGAAAAGTGCTAACGACTTGTGCACGGCTCCTATCCGATGGCAACTAATGGCACTGTGCAAACTCACACGGAGAAACCCACTCTGGCGCTCAATGTCAGAATCTGGTAATCGTTGCCAAACTTTCTGTATTATGGCCTGACAACCAAGTTTCTCTGGTAATCATTACCAGTGGTTTCTGTTAATGCTTGTTGGATAGCATTGCTAAACCCTTTTGGCAATGGCTACCAAACATGTGGCGGTCATTACCAAAAAGATTAGCACTATTTACCATCGTTATGTATTTATACATTCAAAATTAACAAATCCTGCTCTTTTGGGGGGGGGAGTGGAAAGTTTTCCGGTTTCCAGAATATTCTGTTTTCTGTTTCCGATTCGTTTCCCGAATATTTCGACATTTTCCAAAAATGTTATACACATATTCGAAAATGCCCCCGTTATTAATAGTAAATGATTAATAATAATAGTATAATTAATAAAAAAAAAAAAAAAGTAAGTGCATGTTTTATTATTTCGAATCTCATTATTTATATTATTGTGGTTAAATGACGACGCATTCCATCCAGGATGAGGAATGTCCCTGAAAAAATCTCAATTACCTTGAAAAAATCTCAACACCTAGCAAGATTCGAACCTAAGACCTCTCACACCTAATCAATCAACCCTACTACGTTACAAACTAAACCACACAAGCCATGTCAAAACAAGTCGAAACTAAAGGGTATTAAGTGCTGGAAGAAAAAAAAAAACAACCCTTATGCATACATTACTACTACCTGCTCTAATTATAATACAAAAATAATGTTGACCATTTTTAACCTTTGTGTAAATTGATCCCGCGCAATAGTAAAGATTCAAAAATATATAGCAACTATTCCAGTAGTTTTGGGATCGTTTAAAGTATTTAGCCATTGACAATTAAAAAAGGAATCTTTATCAGTTTGTGGCAACGATTACTATTTTACGGTTGACATTGGCGAATAGGACTGATTACTAAAAATTGCTGGTTCGTAATGATTAAAAAATGGGAATAGATTACCACAAACGTTATTCCCAAACCGTTTAGTAGCGAACACGAGTAAAAGTTTCTCCGTGCAATAAAAGCATCGCATGCACTAATAGGGTGGTCTTGCAAAAGGAAATAGGAATAAAACAAGTCAAAGAAGTAATCAACCAAGAATCGTTCAACTTGTTCTTCATTTGTCAGAAAGATGTTTAACGACCAAACGAATTAAATATACACTACGTTAATTCATTCGTTTGGTGCATGCAAAATTATGCACTTTGCTCCGGAATAAATCGATATTTAAAACCTAGATCAAAGGGATTAATTATTTTTTGCAAAGAACAAAATAACGGGTTGCGGCACTGAGGAAAAAAAAAAGAAAAAAAAAAGCTGACGAATGATTCGACAAACTCTAAATTCAAATTAAGGGGGAACTCGAGAAGAATTTCAAGAAGTCTAAAATTTATTCGAAAAACCTTACGCTCTTAAAATTTCGTTTCACCGGAATAAATAAAGACGTTAAAATGTTAAACATTTAAACATAAACTCATCCCTTGATTTAAAACTTAATTTGGCTGGAGCGAAACCTAATTTTCGACAAACGGATCTTCCGAGTTAAAAACCCGGCATCGGAAAAATAAAAGGAGAAAGAAAATATCGTTTAAAGAGGGAAAAGGTTTCGTCGCGTAAACAAAAGTATTAAATTCAATAAGGTGAACATGACATTTCCCTAGGGATTCAACGAATTAACATGACGTGTCGTCAGGAAACCTGTTCCTGACACCCCGGAAGCTCCAGACTAAAGTTTAAGTTGTACATCCTTCTTTTTCGCGCCCTCGTCCCCGAAAAAACAAAAAATAAATAAACGATTAACCCGACCAGAAAGCGTTCCTCTCGACCGGCGATTGTAAAGTCGAAAAATGACTTTTCTTTTCATTTCCCAGGAAATTAATTTCCCTTCGTTCCCCCTTTCCGCCCTGCAGTAAACAGAAAAAAAAGGAGAAGCTTTTTATTATTTGCTTTAAAAAAATAAGTTAATTTTTTTTTCCTTTCTTTTTTGCAGCACCTGCGCAAATGTGTCCAGATTTTGAATTCTAAAAAAAGATTTCCAAAATTAATGAGTCGTTACTGGAATTTCTTAGTTGGCTGTGTTTTTCGATGAAACGGAGAAAGGGAATTAAAAAAAAAAAAAGGGCAACCCAAAAGTACGTGAGCATACAATTAATATCAGTCACTGATTACAATATTACTCGAAATCAAAAGAGAGAAAAAAAAAGCTGTAATTTGTTATGTGGAATCGATCAGCCGTAACCGTAGGCAGACAAGCTTACATACAATGGACCTTTTTTTCCCGGCCCAGGAAAGAAACGGCGAATAAAATCAAACGAGTTCATTGATTTGAATATAGATAAAAGCTTTTTTTTTTTTTTTTTTTTAAGTAATTAACAAAAAAGAAATTTTGAATAAAGAAGAATCCAATAAAAATCGAAAGTCTAACTAGGGAGGTCTGAAAAGAGAATTTTTTTTCAAAGTTGCTAAATCCTGACAGGCTTTTCCAATGGGTTGAAATTAAATAGATTATTGTAAAAACTATTACCGTAGGGACGGCATACCAGCAATCGACCAAATTTTGAAAATTTCTGTAATTGATTTCGAGCAGGCTCTAATTTTATAGTCATTAAAAGTATAAAATGCTAATATTTAACCTTTTGAGGAATAAAAATTGCTTTTCGACTTTCAAAGAAGAAAATTATTTTTAGCACCTAATTAAATCATTTTTTTAAAACTGCGGAAGAAAATTCTTAGGTTGTGGTCGTTACAAAGGACAACAAAAAAGAGAAATAATTCTATTACCCGATTCTTGTGATTCCATCACACCGTGTAATGAAACGTACAGAATGAAGACCATAAAATACCGGTACGTATTATAAGCGGAGATAGCAGGGTTTACTCAAAACTTGAAAAATAATAACAATGTGACGAATCCAACAACGTCGGTCAGAAGAATGTTACTTGCTACCAGTCAAAATCTGTCTCAAAGAACCAATAGTTTCATTTACTAAAATTTTACTGATGCCCAGTGATAACTTTTTGAGTAAAGGGAAAAGGTGTCGAAGAGCATATTGTCTAAGAGGGGATACAAAATTTCAGCCAAACGAAGAGTCCAGGAGACAACTTGTGGAGTGGGCAAGTCATTTTCCTTCAGATAAATTCTTAGTGCGGTTCCGAGAAAATGTATCAGTTCCAGACCTGAGCTTAAATTTGACATGTCGAACGGGGACCAGATCGCTAAAAGTTAGTTTGATCGAAAGCCTAAAGAAGACTCCGTCATTATACCCGTTTAAGATGTGAATTGTGTATGTCAGGTCCTTAGAGCCAAGTATTTCGGATAATCCTATCCATGTCACATTAAATTTGGCACCTAGAAATCCGGCCACTTATTTGTCATGGAACCGAAAGCCTAAAACTAGGAAAAAAATCTTCATACAAAAACAAGTTAATGAAATGGTTTTAAAATTTTAATCAAATTTTTCTCATATTAACCTGAGAGATTACCACTTTAAACCTAATCGTAAGCCTCATTAATACATTATAAAATAGATCGTAATCAGTAAATCTTTTTTCGTGACAGAGGACGGCCAAAAAAAACTCACCAGTCGCGTTAAAACCTAGAACTAGACGTGATTCATCTCTTGCATCTTATCACTTTGTTACAATTTTTTTTTTTTTTTTTTAAATCTCGAAGTATCCTGCCTTGAGGAATTTGCACCCGCGCGGCAATAATTGAAGTTGCTCTTCTTATATAACTGACAAAAGGAGTCGGGATGGAATTAAACCCGACCCGACGAGGTCTCACCTATCCTGTTATGAGGAGCGCAAAACTCTAACCAGAAGTGGTTATAAAAATGCGCATGTGTCACTTAAAACATGATGCCACGGTTGCTTTTATTTTAAAGTATACGAATCATAATTCAAAAGTGACGTTACGAACCTCTTGTCCATGTAAATAAGTCCACTAGAGGACTCGTGTCGCTGACCTCTGGAGAAGAGAAAAAATTAGAATTTTTTTTTCTTCTTTTTGTACAGTATATTGACTTTTATAAAGCTAAACAAACAGCCTAATTGGTGAAGACTGGAAGTTAGCCTACTGCACTCCAAAGATGCTAGATTACCACAAACAATTTAATCTTGATAAACGATTCCAACATGTTTAACATGTTTTTATGTAATATTCAACATGTCGGCAGGCAAGACTTATTAGGTTCGTTTTGTGACAGTCGATAAAATATTACGCAAGGGCAATAAAAAGGCTTTCGGGAAAAAAGAAGGAAAAGGCCTATTTCACATTTTTAGTGTCAGAAATTATGGCAATAAAACAAAGGTTACCACAGTAATCGATCATGCAAAAACCGTTTCCATTTTCGTTGGGAGTCGATATTATTTATTGAAGGATAAAATGGCGGAGTTCAAACCTGATGGCCGACCTTCTTAAGATCGTGGTCGTCCCACGCACGGACCGCAATCAACCATTTCATCATGTATTTCGATAATTACTTGATCCTGTCAAATATGTGATCTGATTTTTTTTTTTTCCTTCCATCGTCATATTGTTACGAATAAAATAATTCTCTTTGTTCCGACTTTGCTCATGCGTGTTGGGATGTTAAAATAGCCATAATGGCCACTGCATTCTTCTTCCAAGCCGAGATGTGACAAAAAAATTTTGTTTCGATAAAAATAACCTTGAACTTAGGAACGCATGTTGTGGCGTTGAATCCTAATTTTGAATTAATTCAGGTCGCAACCATCTAAAAATTTCTCGAGCCCCTTCATAATGTGTCCGTTTAATAATTTTTTTTTTTCGTTCCTGGCGGCAATGGAAACAACTCGAATATCGAAATATTAAGAAAGTTCATATAGAAAGTTTAAAAGCGGACCGTTTGAGAAACATCTTGAAACGACAATGTAAGTATATTCCGAGAAAGCTCGAGGCAAATTATTGACGCTCTCTCTCCGAGAACATTTCCGATTGCATCGCTCTCCTTTTCTCACTGCTTCGTTCATTCAAAACCACACAATAGGATATCTACTCTATTTTATACATTTCCAAGTTTGTATCGACCAAACTTCATGGAGGAGGAAAAAAAAATGATTTTCGGACAATGTGTTCGAATTTTAAAACATCAGAGTTTTAATCATTTTTATTTTTGAACTTTAGCACACGTTCAAAAATTTGAAATCATGAAACACCAATTTCACAAAGACAATAAAAAGCTCAAATTTAAAAAAAATTTTAAAGTTTCGAGCTTAAACCCAAGGAAAGAAGAGTCGTAACGAACACTGCATTGGCTGATCCCGATTCAAATTTTAAAAAAGCACACAAATCATTTCAGTTCGATTCAAGCTTTCAGAAAATTAGAGTTTCAAAATTCAAGCTTGCGCAAAATCCATTTTCTTCAGTTGAAAAGAATTTTTTTTAAAGAAAAAAGCGCATTGGCAGTATTTTTTTTTTTTTTTTTTTTTAAGAAAAAAGCGCTTAATTGAACATCCCCTGCATCCTTTCTTAAAAGGATATTTAGAATTTTTCGACATTGCAAATTTTCGGACTCTCATTCGGATAAAGCGCATCAAGCAAATCGGAAATGGAAAATTAAATTTCTGTGGTTTATTTTCCATGTTCGGTTGTATTTCAACAGGTACGCCCTATGGTGTCCCTGTTGACATGATCGGATTATATTTTATGCGAAACAGGAGGTCCGAGTCGATTCATTAAAAAGCCACGCGGGTCCAATGATATACGCGCTCGGGTAGTACCGGTACATGATTAAGAAAAAAAAAAATTTATTTAGAAAAGCGGAAAGGAAAAGACAAGATAAGTGTTGTTTCTTTTTTATTTGTCAACTTTAAAACCACTTGTCTTTAAATCAAAATGAATAATTGCCAACTTCTTGCAAAATGAAAAAAATATTGAAACAAGACCATGTTCGGTTTAATTGTATTAGAGATAATGTTTTTTCAAAAGTTAATTTATTTACAGTCGGAATCGGTGGCGGGCCGGGTCGTTTTAAAAAAAAACTCTTTCGTATGATTTTATGAATTCTCAAACCTCAGAAAATCTGTCAAAAGTCGATTTAACAGTGAGATTTCGCTTGCTAAGAAGATGCCAAGTTAAAAACCAATCGGATGGCAGAAACTTAGCCAAATGTAAAAAAAACGTGAAGTATAAAATATTTTTTTTGCGGTGCGATAATCGGCAACTTAACTATCCACTCTTTTCGATGACCGTAAACCTGGAACTAATGCTTATTTGATATCTCAATTTCTTTAAAAAAATCATTTTAATGAAATTTTTAATTATTTTAAACTCCATTAGTCAACAATAAGATCCTGCATATTAGCACTACTTAATTTGTAGGGTGGAGTTAATTTAATTTAATTCATAGAGTGCAACTTCATGTTTTCGGAAAAGAAGTTAAAAAATTTTATTGCCGGTTCTTTGTAACAGGAAAAGCAAAAAAAAATTTTTAATACCTTTTTTTTCTCTTTTCTCTCGTGTCGAGCGAGGGGTTGGCAGCAATAACAGACGCGAAGGAAGACCATAAAATAACAATAATAATAATCATCGTGGCAGTAATAATGATAATAAAAGATGCTGTGAATTTGCCGATAATCGGTCTCGTTCTCGTCCACTTTTCCTCGGGAGTAATTACTCCGGTGCTGTGTTCCTTTTGATAGCGCATTAAGCTAATGATTTCATCTCTTTATCGCGTATATGATGTCATAATTGGGGAAACGTAAAATGCTGGGATTTAAAAAAAAAAAAAAAAAAAAAAAAAAAAAAAGAAGGGAAGCCATGGGGATAACAGAAATTAAAAAGATTGCTACTTGTTCAATTAACGAGTTTAAAAGGTAATAAAGTTACATTATTATAATTATACAGTCCCTGTCGTGACTTGTTACTGTTTACCTTTCAGCATATCTCGTCAAACATCCACTTCTTTTTCTATAAGCAAAAACGACTATTTTTATGTATATTCCTTTTTCTATATAATTAAACCGGCATAGGTTATTTGCCCATCCGAAAGGGAAACAATCATTTTATCTTCAATAAAAAGGTCAGATTTACGATCGGCCGAAATTAACAAAGTCTAAATCAAAAGCAACGAAAAGAAAAAAAAAATTCCTTCGATTAGATCTTTAAAATATGTTGGTTCGAAAAAAATCTTCTTTTATATTTTATGCGATCCTCAAAGTGTTTAATTATCGACTTCATTTCCTCTGCCTAACATTATTTGTAGCGTCGTAAATTAAAAAAGCCTCTTATACTGTTTTATACATTTTTCGAATCCGTTAACTTTTTGCGAAAAAATTTTTGGATAAGATTTTTATGGATGAAAAAAAAAAAAAAAGTTGGAAGGTCACGACGAAGGAGTAAAACATAATAAAACATCCGGTAATTATATGTGAATTTCCTGGACGAAAAAAAAATAAAGAATGACGGCCAATCAACTAAAACATCAGCGGTCTTAACCTTTCTCTCTCGACTGGAAGCCTAACTTGATCAATCTTGAGTCTCGATGGAACTTGAGCAAATCAGCCACGGACTGGCGAAAAATGCCGGCTTAACATTTTCACCAATTGCTCTGTTTCCATTTAAACGGTGCAAATATTTGGAACAACCGAACAGCCTGTTTCAGTAAGATACACTTTCCCGGGTTCAGGGGCTGGTAGGGGATTAGAAACCCACAAATAATTCTCAATTTTACCGAAAAAAAAAAGACCAAGGAAATCGCACTCGTTTTAAACTATGAAAAACTAGATCATAAAAAGATTCCACGATTGGAGTGGCGTCCTGAGTTATAAAAAAAAAAAAAAATCTGCCTTCCAGATATCGATCGTTCCTCGATCGAAAACAAGTTTAAAAATAAAACATTAAAAAAGTATATTTTGAATGAAGGTAAACCTAATGGCCGTAGTTAGTGAAAACTTTCAAGATTGGCAAATTATTTTTTACGGGGCGAGATAAAAGATGACTATAATGCGATATTTTGCCCAAAGAAAAGGAACATCAAAGAAATTTTTACATATTGATATATGCTGAAGGGCCTTAAGGCGAGGTTTCTCTTTGTCGAAGGATCCTATCTTTTTTTTATCTGACAACTTTAGCCTCGATTAAATTACGAGACCCGAAGGAAAAGATTCAAATTGATTTCGGGTCGTAGTTAAAAAGTTGACCCGGTTTATGTTTTTTTCCCCCCGAATAAGAAAGGGGGAAAAAAAAGAAAGGAGATTTTTTTTTCTTTTATTTTTATTTGAGGATTTAAACTGAATGCCCAAGTTCGAGCCCGCTTTTTGCGATACGGAAACGCGAGCGTTAATAGTCTTGAAAAGCTCAAGTCGGTTTAGTTTCCACCAAATGAAAAAAAAAAAAAAAAAGTAAAAGGGACATTTCTATGGTAATAAAGTGTTAAGGGTTTAACTCCATTGAACCTATTAAACTTTATGCACTGGATCCAGTTCTTAACAACTCGATATCTTTCCTCCATTTCCCGACCTTTTTCCGATTTTCATTTAAAGAAAAAAAAATGACTTCAAAGTTCTTGTGTGCTATCTTTTATTAAAAAAAAAAAATTGAAATCGTCGTTTTTCCCCTCGATTGCCTGTTACAGAAATTTAAACCGTATTGCGGTGCGATGTGGTTCATAGGGGTAGTGAGGAAGCTTGAAATGGCCCAAATTCGGCCCGAAAATAGCAGGGAACAACACAATCAACCACACGTATATTATGATGACCCTTTTACGCATGCATGCGGATACGAAAAAGTGCTTGCGCATTTTTTTAAACTAAACATGTTAAATTTAAAGTAGGCGTACCCTTGATAGTGCGAAAAAATTACTTATACCTAATTCATCTTTTAACAATCCTAATCGGCTCACGAAAAGAAAAAAAAAAAAAAGTAAACGCACCGAATACCGTTTACCCATAATCTGTGGACCATAATTGCGATGATAAGTTGTATATTAAATCCGATTGTTGTTATATAGGGAAAAAAACATTTTGCTGTCTGGCGTCATCAACGTAACGTTTGATGATAGTAATTCACAACCTTCCTGATAACAGCTTCTTCGTGCGACAATACCGTATTGTATAATTTTGCTGCCACTCAGTGAATCTCGCATGATTCACGACGCGCACAGGTGTGGAGTAATAGAATTATTTTGCCTTTCTCACATTTTTAAGACGGAATTCCGACCGGGCGCCCACGCATTCAAACATGCAACATAAAAGTCATTTCGAATGCATATTGTTATTTCTGGCAAAAAAAAAAAAAAAAGACTTGACCTTACATAAAATGTCAGTGATATAATCCTCGCCCACACGTACCCAAAAATTTAGTGCGAAATAAAACAAAACTAGTATGATCACTTTTCCCATCGGTATTTATTTTAGATGGTTTATTATGAAAACCTATTATTAATCATTTAAGGGCAACTTTGGTGGGTGTATTTACTTGTCAGCATCGTTAAGGTTTCGGTCCAAGATGCCTTACAAAATCCGCTTTTGATTGACGTTATCGTCGCGGGTTCAATTTTCTCCCCGTAACGTGTTGAACCGGGTTTTAAAGGAGCCGAAAACCCTTCTTCGTGTTTCCCAAAACTTTTTTTGACGTAATAAATAGGTTAGGAATAACAAAGTTATTCCTTCTTTTTTTTTCGGAATCCGATGGCATGATCCCCTTCGCGTGGTCGTTAATGTTTCAATGAAAATCACCTTGCGTTTTTCTCCCCTCTCTCCCCGATAATAACACGACTGAATAAAGTCGTTATAAAACGTACCGGTTTTTTTCATTGTAAAAAAAAAAAAAAGTTGACGGCTTACTGTAGGGACAAAATTGAGTTTGAGTAAAACTAAAGTTAAGAGGAATTTTTTCTAATTAGCAAAATAAGACCAAAACACGAAACTCGATCATTAAAGTTCAAGTAACCGAAATAGATTTTGGAATCGGCTACTTATAAAATCATGAAACCGGTTCCTCAAATAAATAAAAATAAATAGAAACCTATTGTTGGGAGTGAGGCTAAGCATTCGAGAAACAGTGACGTAACTCGTTTATTTTTGATGGTTTATCGCGCTATTAAAGTAATAAAGGCATCGGAATAAAACCATAAAAAAATGACGGGAGCGCCGGGCAATCAAATACCTGAAGCTCCTTAACTCGGCCGGTTTGGTCGTTTCACCTGACGCCCACTCGCGGATTCGAGGATTGCAAACGGTTTCGTGTCCCGTTTTCGAGCGAACTCTTTCGCTCCGAGCCATTAACTCGGTTCGAATCCTTCCGGGCTCTTCGTGGGAATTTATTAAAAGTTACCCGACGGGCATCGCGGTCGGTTCGGCAATACAAGGATATCGGATTCTAAAAACAACACACGAATCATCTCGTTTTAAAAGCGTGTTAGCTATGGAATTTAATCGAACTCGATCCCGGTTACCCAAGGCAAGCTTTTTCAAGAAAAATAGCCAAGCATAGTTAAAGTTTCCCTCGCATGCGAAAAGTTAAATTAACTAAAATAATTGTTAAAGTAATGCAAGTTATTTTTAAAGCCGGAAAAATAATCATGCGTAAGTAACACCCACACGATCTGTCGAGGAAACCGCGTAAGACAAGAGAAACACACAAAATCTTTATCATTCTCCTTGATTTATTATTTTCGGAATGTCAAACATTTATCATAAAAGCCGATAATTTGTTATACGTCAACAATTACTCTTAGGAGGCAAAGGAGAAGCTAAAATTTGCTGGGTGTAATTATTCTTTGATTTATTTCTAATTTTCCCTTCATACGCGGAGTCGGTTCCAAAAATATTTTAGGTCGAAATCTATTCCGACCCCACAACCCGACACGCTTGTAATTTTCCTTATATCGGTGTCGCGTAGGCGAATACCTTAAAAACGTAATTAGTCGATGATATCCGGCTTTGCAATTAAATATTCTCTAGGGGAGGGAAAAAGCTCCTGCGGTTTATCACGTTCGTCAGGTATGGAAATCCGGGGATGATTAACATGAAAAACGAGCAACATCACCAAGGAGAACGATAAAACCCATTTCGGACTGCATACATTCGTATAATTTACCCAAGTCGCGATCTAGCTGGATTTTCTAAATCAACACCTATCATTGATTTTACCTTCCGAAAATTAATATCGAAACTAGAAAGGTGAAAAGATATTTTCTCATACGAATCAAATGATTCAAAAAATTATGTTTTAACTCTGTTGAAGAAAAAAAACCGAAGTTGTCGAGCATCCAATAAAAGGCTGGACGTCTTACATGACAGCTGTCGGGTTTCCCACTTTTAAAAAAAACATTTTCATCAATTTGTAGCAAAGCACATATCTTTAAAAGAATTGAAAAATTTTAGAGTTAGGAGAAATTAAAATATTCCATTTAGAAAAATAGGCTTAAATATTTTAAACTTCGAAAAAAATTTTTTGTACATAAGCTAAGTACAAACACAGGGTGTCTACCGGCTTTCGAAAATGAAAATATAGGTTTTTTATAGGTCATGGGTCCATTTTGAAAAAAATTAGGGGTTCTTATCCCAACTAAAGTAGGTCTATTTAATATAACATTTAACCAAAACAATAAAATTAACTCAGATACGATTACAACAAATTAATTACTTTTATCTTTTCAACAAAAATGAAGAAATTGAAATTAAACTCAATAAATGATATAAAATTAAATTAAATTAAATTAAATCGAAATGAAAAACAGGGAACTTTTAAAAAATTAATCACTGTAAAATTATTTAAAAAATATAAGCTAAATATAAGTTTCAAAGGTTTTATATGTCAGTAGACACCCTGAGGTAGTAAAATTTAATTGTGTAAAAGCGTTAAAGCTTAATTTTTATGGTTCATAATAATTTTGCAATAAATTAATTAGAATAAAATAAAATAAAATAAAATAAAATAATGTAGCTACCACTACAAACTACTAAGTAGAAATTAGCATTCGCTCCCTGGTCCCCTTAATGTTGTTCGGCATTACATGGGATTTCTTATTTGAAAGCTCATCAAGTATCCTAAACCGAGTTGATAACCCACAAATAGATAAAAGTACATAAATAGCCCATTTTAATACTTTCGTTTAATTTTATACACCGAAATCCGTATAAAGTTTGGTAGCTTAGCCACATATTAACATAAAAATCATGAAATGTTCGGTTTTATCAAACTTAATACTGCAGCCTTAGAAAAATTTACTTAATTTTTATACCACGCATAAAAATGCCGATAAGTCTAAAAACAAAAGTGTAGAACTTCCTTCAAGATAAGTTCAACAGATATTGCCCACGAACGAATCTCAAAATCCCCAAGAACGTCCCTTTCCCGTTTGTTTCGTGGCGCAATCCCCAAAAGAGAGATAATGAAAACAAAGCTCTGCTGATAATTTCGGCCTCTGCTAATCGTCCTTAGAAGAATGACAAAGCCGTCTTGAGATAAAAATTAACACAGCGGCACTTAAAAATTTTTATCCGACTTTAATGACTCGTTACATAAGAGCTTAACGGTTTAATTTCAATTAGATAGGTCAAACTTTACAATAAAAAGTCGGTGTTTTGTTGCGATTCAAATCCTTTTAAAAAAGCGCATTTGGTTTTTCTCTTTGGGCAACATAAAAAATAAAATGAAATAAAATGAAAATGAAGTCAAATTAAGAATTATAAAAATGCTTGCGTTTTTTTTTATTTGTATACGACTTGGGGCTAAAAGCGTTTCGTATGAAACGTTCGAAGCCTTCCCTTTCACGCTCGTAATTAAAACAAAACATTCGCAATCGGCCAAATAAAAAAGTGATACATCGTTCTTTTTTTTCAAACGAACCCTGCCTGTTTCGTAAAAAAAACTTCATCTCATGTGATGTTTTAAAGAAAGTTAAACGACTTCCGGCTAATTTTTTGATAGGAATAAAATATGGCCGAAATCATTACGCTTAAAAACTTTTTTTTTTTTTTTAATATAATAGATATAATCACGTTTAAATTCGAGTTGCTGACTTTGAAAGAGAGGGAAAACAGGTGGATTTATTACGTTTTCATTGTTTACCTTCGCACTTAACCTTATTAGTAACTGAGAAAAAAAGGTGTAAATGTGTTATCCTTTTGATGTTCCCTTAAATTTCATTAACGCGGATTCCTTTCCTTTCCTTTTTTTTTTTTTTAAACGGACAACCGAAAGTAAATCTTTCTCCCTTTTAAAAAAGTTTTTGGGCGATTAAACGGCTCGAATAATAAAATGCGTAAACATTCCCCGGTGATTATGCACTCAAGCCCGTAGATGTAATTAAGGTCCTCTGACTTTTTTTTTTTTTTTTTTTTTTGCTGCCTAATGAATTCTTAATAAGCTTAACCTGACCGGATGTCGGAGCAACTAATGATTCATTTTGAAATTTTTACTTCTTGGCATTTTCGCAACCAGACAAAAGATTCTTTCTTTTTTGAATCCCTGAGGGCTGCAATCACCCCGTATTAAATTAAGCTATTAACGTAATCTCGATCTGGTTTTTAACCGACCAGTTTAAAACTTCATAAACTAAAAATCGGCATAGCCTCAAATTTTTTTTCATTTAAAAGAGAGAGAGACAGAGATAATTATTAAGAGTTTACCAAAAGTTATATCCGACGACAAAATAAATGGAATATTTCCCGAGGTGGTTTTTTATTCTTCTTTCCTGATTAATTTCATCCTGATTCCGAATAAGGAAAAAGTAGGGGGATTCTTGGAAAAGGAGGTAATCCGCAATCCGGTCCCTTTACTTGTAAAATTTATTGCTTTTTATTTGCTGACAATCCGACCATTTATTTCAACATATCAGAATCGCTTTTAATAGATGAAATTAACAGAAAGATTGGATTAATTACCGAAATCGGGATCATTTGTCATACAGGCAGGCCAAAAAAAAAAAAACATAAAACCTTCATTCATTTTGCCACCTCTTTTTTTGAGCATATACCTTTTAATTAAGTTATAAATTTTAACTTTAAAAGAAAAAAAGAGGTAAATCTTGTTTCTTGCTCGGCCTTTCTTTTATCGGTATGTGCGGATGAGTTTCGCAAATTGTACTTCTTTTTAAAAAAAATTTATGCGAATGGGAAGAGTTGCGAAAACCTATGCTGGAGTTGTAACCGTGGAATGCGGGGGAATCATTTGCAAATGGAAAATTTATCGTGCTGTAAATTGAGGGGTACATGGTGGTCAAAATGATAATAACTGCCAATGTTGACTCGGTCAGAGCCTCGTGTTCGAAAACCTCCCGAGTTTTTTTAAGCTTTGGTCAAGTTTTTCATTGGTTTCTATTTATTTGGTCAATACCTAGTACTTTTTATCGATCATTTCGGTCAGAAAACTTTTATTTTTTTCAGATAAATGGTTCGCTGTATAATACTGTATAATTACTTTCATACGTGGAAGCGCAAGAATTCTGTACAGTTTGAATTGGAGGTGGAAGATTTTTTTATTATTTCTCAATATTTTTAGCACAACAATGAATTTAAAAGATTCTTTATTAAAAATGTAACCGGATTTTAAAAATTTATCATAGCATAGGCAAATTTTTTATGAAGTAGGCTTAAATCAGAACCAAAGGGGAGACTCATAACCCTGACAAGAGTACACATTTGGAAGAGAATCCGGGAAAAATTGCCGACATTTTGCCTCCAATGGAGGCTCTTGTATAAAATACTTCAAAGACCCAACAAAAATAATGCAACTATGACAGCCTTTACGTGAATGACTCAAACGAGAAAATATTACCTATTTTAAAAATGGTATTACCGAAATTACCAGTAACTGGCTAACTGTCGAGGTAGTAACACCCGAATTACATTTTTTCTCATCTTTAATTTCGCTTAATATTTTTTTTTCTTTCGTTACTTACTTGCAAATGAGAAGGGTTCTAGTCGACGAACCTTCGGGAAAAGTTTTTAAAATAACTTTAAATCCATTAACGCTTACCTAAAAAAATAAAAAATAAACTACATTAAAATAAAATAACAATCAAACTGCAGTAATTCCCAAGAAAAATAAAAAAATTACGTTAAGAATATTTTTTGAAAATTTTTCTGGATTCCTGGACATTTCGAAAAATTTCGGCAATTAATTTATTTTATTTATTTATTTATTCATTTATTTATATATATGTTACAGTGAATCAGTGTAATTCAGTGATTTCATAGAATCACTAGTGTATTCGTGGAATTTCACGAATACACGGTGAAATCGTGAAATACTTCATTTCATTAGATGAATTCACTAGTGATTTCATGAAATCACAGTTATTTTAGTGAAATCGTGGAACAGAAATTGTAAGTTACACGTTTTATCTAGTGATTCAATGAAATCACTGCCGAAAAAAAAATACGGACAGTGAATTCGTTGAAAAGCACATAATGACAATTTAAAGAAGAAAAAAATAAGAAAATAAGAAAACAAGGAAACAAGAAACTCCTGTTAAAAATAAAATTGAAATTAAAATCCATTTAAAATGTAAAAGTATCATCGTTGGTTTATTAAAAATTTTTTAGCAAAGTTAAATAATAGTAAATAACAGGAAAAAATTAACCAAAGAATCACGCTTGAATATTATTTAAGTTGACTTTATTGTATTATTATTTAACTATTCATTTTCCTGTTATTTACTAAAATTATTTAACTTTGCTAAAAAATTTTTAATAAACTATCGATGATACTTTTTACATTTTAAATTGGATTTTAATTTCAATTTTATTTTTAACAGGAGTTTCTTGTTTCCTTGTTTTATTATTATTTTTTTCTTCTTTAAATTGTCATTATGTGCTTTTCAACGAATTCACTGTCCGTATTTTTTTTTCGGCAGTGATTTCATTGAATCACTAGATAAAACGTGTAACTTACAATTTCTGTTCCACGATTTCACTAAAATAACAGTGATTTCATGAAATCACTAGTGAATCCATCCTATGAAATGAAGCATTTCACGATTTCACCGTGTATTTGTGAAATTCCACGAATACACTAATGATTCTACGAAATCACTGAATTACACTGATTCACTGTAACATATATATATAGGCAGAGGCCGACGGGAAAGGGCTGCGAATTTTACCATCTTCCAGACGCCAAAACAAAAAACTTTGCAGAAAAAAAAAAAAAAAACAATTAAAATTTTCACACTTTACAGTGTAAAGTAAAAAATTTCGAGTTTTTTTTTCCAAAGTTTTTATTACACTTTTCAAAAAATTTCCCAACTTTTTACCAAGCCTTTTCTAACAGAGGAAATAAATTTTTTTAAATGTTTATCAATATGACCAAATTGTGAGCGTTTATCAACGCGATTTCTATTTTTTTTTTGTATTACCGGAAATATATTTTTCGGCCAATTTGCAATGTCACCACCTGCTAAGTTTTTCTCCCTCAAGATGCGCCGGGTCATCGGAAAAAATTGTATGTTTACAACTACCCGAAAAAACACAGTTGGTTTTCGCTTCAGGAAAAAAAAGAAACGAGAAAAAAACAAACACGTCACAGTTTTAAAATCGATGATGAAATAATAAAAATGTTTCCGGTGGAAGTATCTTCATTAAGTTGACGCATCTGTCTGGTTTTATGAAAATAACTCCGGGAAAACACAATTCGTTTAATTGAAAAACAGTGTAGTTAATAAGAACGTAATTAACCATCAGCTAATAATCTCCTTTATTCCGCCGTTTCTTTATTTGTCATTAAAGAAGGGAAAAGTTATGAGTTCCATAACTTTTTTAACCCATATATTTCTAGCGGGTAATTTAGATGAAAATGATAAATTGACGATTTCCCCATTTTCGAAAAGCCGAATGAATTACGAGGAAAAACAAGGCGGATGATGCGATGGAGATCATCAAACTATTTCGAGCCGGGAGAGGATTCCAGAGGGTGCGGGGGTGTTCGGTCAAACAGAATAAACATCAAATATGCACAAAATGAAACAAATGCAAAAACATTAATTACAAACGATTGATTGCGGGGTATGTGACATGCGGGTGTAAACCTTTTCCAAAAACCCATACCGATTTTCCTGTTTGTCCTTATTTTACTTCCGATTAATTATTTCGTTTGCTTTGCCAGAAAATTATTTCTTCTGCTTTAAATTAAAAATTACAATAAAAATTAAAAATTTTAAAGGTACTCCAACCGGACAGAAAGCTACTTTTCACAAACATTTCCTGGAAAAATATCATCGATAAATCATGATAATATTGTTTAGGCCTATTTCATATCAAAAAATAAAAAAAATAAATAATTGCAAAATCAGACATCTGAAATGTAAGATAATATTATAATTCTACAAAAACTGAAAAAAGTTACTAAAAAACGAATTTTAGAAGCAAATTAATTCCGGCAGAAACGAAGCATAATCAAACAAAATTCAGAAAATCATGCAATCTTGCAGTATGATTTCTTTTTTTTTTTTTTAGTCAAATCAAAGGAATCATATTATTGCCTTAAACTTTAGTTATCGAATAATGTAAATAATTAATAGCTTCGTTCAATTAATCAAATCTTTTTTTTTCTCATTTTCCAAACGAATTCTTCATAACCTCCTACACGTTTAAAAAAAAAAAAAATTAAGAATGTAACGAACTTCCAATATTATATCAAAATTATAAAAGAAAATATTTTATTAAGGAAAATCTGCTAAAAAAGATTACATCAATTTTGAAATCTGTCTCGAAAGCTTTTCCCTAATAACTCTTGTCACAATTAAATAAAAATCATTCGAGTGGAATAATAAAAGATCGACCGAACGGAAAAAAAAAGAGTGCCATTCTCCTTTTCGCTTAAAATAAAAATAACATCGTCATCCATAAGAAATTTCAATTCCGGAGAAACCATCTTAGTTTTTACCCCGAGATTTCCGTATTTCGAGTGCTACAATTTTCGCTCTTGACAGAAAATATCGGGAATATTTCAAAATTCTAATTGTCAAACGACTCCGGTGACCCCACTAATTAAAACCAACAATAAGTCTTTGAAAAGCTTGTTTTCTATTCATCAAAGTTAACGACCGGTCTCAAAGCTAACCTTATACCGGGAGACCACAAAGCGGTAACTTTTCTTTCGGGAAAATAACCTTTTTCCCCGCTTGTAACGCCTTGACAAATCCATTTCTATTCGGATGTACCCCCTTCCTTCCCTCCTCCCCATTTTCTTTCTTTTTTTTTTCTACTGGATTTTGGGAAATCATTTTGCGGATGTGTAAAACGGTACTTCTTATCGATTTAGAATTTAAAATATCGGAGAAGAAAGCTCGGGGAAATTTCCTGTTTTTTTAAATTCAATTTCAAACGTGAGGGGAATTTTTACTTGGCATCGCAATGTTTGTCTTAATTGTTTGTTTTTTTAAATTTCTAAATTAAAGTAACGTAACGTAAAAGGAATAAGATGGAAACTCGGATTCCAATTTCAGGGATCGAAGTGATTTATTCTTCACAAAGGGAATTGAGGTCTAAAATGAAAACTAAAGTGCAATTTATTGAATTTTAGGGACTTACAAAATTCTCATACTAATGAGATTTAAAAGAGGATTTTTCAGTGTTAAAAAATTTGAATTATATTATTTTTTTCCCTTGGTTGAAATATTAAATTAGATCAAGACCGGATCAATCTTGGGAAAATTGACTGGACTGACTTTATAAATGTTTTGGCCCTTTTTTGGCACAATTTGTCAGGGGAAAAGCACTTTCTGAAATGTTTTCACACTAATTATTTGAGCTCTATAAGATGGCGATAGTAGTTTAAGGTACAAAAGTCCAATTTCTGAAAATTAGGCCCAATTTTGGGATTTTAGCTCAGTCGAAAAAAAAAGAAGGAAAAGTTGATATCAACAGAAAATGTTTGAGTACTTTAAAATTTGGAATGACGACCGAAAATGAATATTTTCAAATTTTGAAGTTTTCAGCAGAATTTCTCCCTTTGAAAAAAAAAATTGAATTCAGAAGCACTTTTGACCGTACTTTCTCACTAACAAGTCCAAAACTGGTTATAAAAACCTAAAAAGCTGAGAAAAAGAGACTTTAAAAAATTTTTTATTGGGGAAAAACTACAACTTTGACCTCCGGGATTTTGATTCAGCCTAGTTTCCTAACCAATTACTCTAAAAATGACACCGATTTTGAACTCTTGGCCGACATCAGCATATTGAATAATAATTTCGATCCGAATAGTCAAACTCTTCATTTTTTTCCCCTTGAGGTACGGTTATTTTACGATCTCCCCATGGTCCGAGATCGTAATCTCATTAAATTATCCGCTGATGATTTCTGCTGTAATATTTGTAAAATATTATTTTTGTTTCATTTATTTCTCTTAGAAAAATTTTAAAAAAATGCCCAAATTATATGAAAAGCACTTTTTACAGATTGACACTTCAACTTCACCACGTGATTGAGCAAAAAAATTGTTCATTATATTTCATTTTGATTTTCATCTATTGATAAAAATTACGGTAATTTAAAAAAAAAATATTAATATTAAAAAGCAAAGTCACGAGCATTAAAATGGGATCTTAGTCCCTATCAATTGTAATAATTCGATTTTAAAAATGAAGGACGTCTTAATTTTTAATTTCGTGGACGATTAAATTAAAAAAGAAACATTTTGTAAGGAAATCAAAAAATAAGTAGGAAGGTGTGGTTTTACATAAGTGCGTCGTTTTACCACGGGTAACCATAATTACGATATTACGATTCATTGTTTCGAAAAATAATTTAAATTCGGAAGGAAAAAAAAATAGCAACGGCTGCAGCGGTCGCAAACCAATTAACAAGCAATCGAAATTGACAACGAGAACTAATAAATTGCCACGCGTTGTTAATACTGGAGGCGTTAGCCGCGCCTTGCTATGTTATACGTCCGAGGACGCCCGATTTTCCATTTAAATTTGTCGTAAATAATCAAATTTTTTCTCCGGATCCAGTTTCGAAATATCCAGGCGCCTCTAAAAATATAAATAAATATACAAAGATCCGAGATACTTTTTTTTTTTTTTTTTTCGAAAAAAAGTGATAACCGACATATAATCGATCATTAATGGTTAATTATTTTCCCCCCTCCGATTACTGCTTTCTGGAAGTTTTTAATTAAAAACACGCACATATCACACATGATTAATTAAATCCTAATTTAATTAATAAGTGGATTTAGGGACCGGGAGAGGTAGCGTTTCGCTTTGGATCCCTTTTATTTTGCCTGCAAAAAAAATTCTTATAGTCTTAATTAAACCGTTTTAAATATTCCGAGGCAAATGAATTATGATAATCGGAAAGACTTCTTCATATTATTATATCAACACTTAAGCTGTTTTTTTATTTAAACTGGATATTAGCCGATGCTAGTGGCGATTGTTAATTTGATTTAAATGATTATTATCTCTTTTTTAGAAAAAAAAAAAAAATTTTAATCATGCTTTACATATTTTACTGTTGCGGATCGCTTCGGCTAATTCCACAATGTAAATTTCATTTTAATTGAAAAGCCGGTAAACAAGTCTCCATAATGATACACGAGTGATTTTTCAACGCATGTTTCGTGTCATCGTTATTTTTTAATTTTTTTCCAGCAGTAAGTTTTTTTTAAAAAATGATTAGATTTTAAAATGTAATTAACTTAATTGTACGGAAGGCCTCAAGGGTCACCCAGCTTGTTGTACATTTGCTTACTGTCCGCTAACTAGTCAACCGATCAACTGACATTAAGATACTGCTAGAGTATCGATTGCCACTGGAATCGATTAGAGATCAATTGCTACCGTCGCTGATCAGCTGACTTACAAGTACCCAATATGAGTGAAGGTGGCCAATTTCCGTCGAGAAGTTGGCACTTAATGAAAGAGTAAATCAATTTATACTGATTGTGGTGCTGTAGATTCGTAAGTTCGGTGACCTTTTAGGGCTTTCCTATAATTTGTAATTTATACTTGTATAATAATTCAAAAATCGGTTTAGTGCCAAAAAAAAAAAGCAGAGCAATTTCTTATCATCCAATTAAAAGTTATCAAACTTTGCGGGAATTTGGGTTTTAAAGTAATAAAGTAAAATGTTTTAAAGTAATAGCACGGTGGTCTCCGCATAATATCTTTATTAATAGTTTAGCGGTTTCTGATAACCCGGTAGCCGGGGTCCTTGGCAATCGTAAATTTAAAAATCTGGGAGTTGGATTTCGTAATTGAAACCGAACCCTTTGACTAATTTGTCCCCCGTAACTCCCAACAATAGGTTGTTATTATTATAACAAAAGTAACTAGGCAGTAAAATATCTATGTTAATCGCAATGTGCTCGGAAAAAGACGACGAGTATAATAACAACGGAGATTTAAAAAAAAAAAAAAATTGTCGTTTATATATGCTAGTATCGACGACGAATCTCGTATGGAGTTTAAATCTTTTTTTTTTTTTTTTTTTTTTTTTTTTTTTTCTTCTTCGATTTAGTCTAAAGTAAGTAATAACATATTCTTGTTTATTGGCGACCAACTTCGTGTTCGTACATCGAACCTGATTAAATAAGCGATTACGATTTCATTTCGATTAATTTTTTTTTTTTTTAATAAAAATATTCACGTGTTGTTTGTACTTCAATTCAAACCAATTCAGTAGGGAATTTCACGGGCAAACATGTTAGCTAACATGTTCAGTAACTTGTTCGAGTTCCATACTGATTAATATGTTTTAGGGTATACAGCATGTACAACGTCGAAAAAAATAGTGATTTATTTAAAATTTTTGGGAATTTGGTAAAAAATGTTTTTTGAAAATGTTTATAATTTTCTTAACGTTAAGAGGTAGTTTTAACTATTAAGGAGACCCAGAAGGGAAATATGATTACTTTGATGATCCGGAAAAATTCGAATAAGCTTGCTACTGCTTTTACAATACAGAGTGTAGTCTAAACAAAAATCGCAATTTTTCTTTGCACTTTAAATTTTGCTGAAAAAAATTTTGACTTTCAAACTTACTAAAAATTTGATAGATCCCCTGAGAACAAAAATCGAATCCACATTTTCCTTAAAGCAGGATTATAGCCAGGGAGGGTTCAAAGACACTTAACCCCTGAGACATAATTTAAGCCATGTCTGCAATTTTTTTTTTTTTACTTCGGCATCTCAAAATGGCCGAAGTATTGGTTTTGTTAGCGTCGTTATTTGCCAGAATTTACATTTCATATTTAAAAAACATGAACCTAATAAAATTTTTGAAGCATTGGACCTTTTAAACCTCAACTTAATGAGTTTATCTTTCGATTTAAATGCTCGTTCAGTCTTGCAAAAAATTATTTCAATGTTTTTAGAGGCGAAACAAATCGACATCCCACGCCGTACATGTCGTGTGCGGCATACCGTCTTCACGCAATGTCTTTTCACATCAAAATTTGGCTTAAAAGTTGACATTTGGGTCAAGGATGTGCAAGAAGTTTACCCCGACGAAAAAGACCCTCCCTATCCAAAGATATTTAAGTTTTTATTTTTCTCCATATACCACTACGGAACATCAGATATTTGTCCGCCATTTTGAAATTAAAAAGTAAACAAAGCCGTTAGCTTGCACCGATTTAATTCACCGTTATCGGTTATGTTATGTTATGTTATGTTTTTGTTATGACTTAAAATAAACGATTCGCATCATATTCAGAATGTGAATGTGAATTGATTATGAATTTTCAAAAAAATGATGGCATTTTTTCAGTAAATACAATGATGTGTCAAGATTAGGTTAGGTGTGATCTGTAAGTAAGTAAATTATTTTCTCAGGGTTCAACTCCACACAAAACTTTTAATGCTCCATATAAAACCTGCTTCGCTGTAAAATCATTAATTATGTTTTATTTTCAAATAGAAAATCATTCAAGTGTTAATAAAAGTGTCTACAAAAAAATCATGTTTTTACATCTAATGCCTTAAAACAATTTTTTTTTAAATCTTGTTATTTTTATTTTTAAAAATTGATTCAAATCGTTTCAGCAGGCCAAAATTTCAGTGGTTTGTTTAGAACTTAAGTGCTTCCCAAAATCATTAGATTCCTTCTTTAACCAAAGTGTAAGAAGTCAAATTTTCACCATTTACCAATAACGTAAAGCTTTCAAGTCTACACTTTCATGTATAGTTTCTGATCCTTACCGAAACCATTATGTTTCCAATCTTAGGCAAGAATACAAGAAAACAAATCAGACCTTCTTTGCTTAGAAACAAAAAGATTTTAAATGTATATCTGGTTCTTTATCTGTGAATCTTTACAAAATCATTAATGTTTTTTCTAAAACTGAAGTATTTTTAAAAAAAAAAAAAAAAAAAAAAACAATCAGCCTCTTTTGTTAACCAAAACAAAGCTTTTAAATCCATTCTAATGTGTGATGTCTGATGTCCTATTGCAACCAAAATCTTAATTTCTTAGCCTTACACAACAAAAACATATCAATCCCCATTGAATCTTCACCGCTTATCAGAATCATCACTCTCACCTCTTCGACTACTCAAAAGTTTTATTTCTTTATTGAACCTTCACCGCTTATGAGAATTATCACTCTTCACCTCTTCAACTATTCAAAAAATTAAATTCCTTATTGAACCTTTATTGCTTATCAGATTCATCACTCTTATCTGTTCGACTAGTCAAAAGTTTTAATTCTGCATTGAACCTTCACCGCTTATCAGAATTATCACTCTCACCTCTTCGACTACTCAAAAGTTTTATTTCTTTATTAAACATTCACCGCTTATGAGAATCATTTCTTTTCTCCTCTTCAACTATTCCAAAAATTAAATTCCTTATTGAACCTTCACCGCTTATCAGAATTATTACTCTTACCTGTTTGACTAGTCAAAAGTTTTGATTCTCTATTGAACCTTCACTGCTTAGAATAATTATAATTATATAATTATTCTAAAAACAAATTTAATGCTTGGAAGAGTTATGACTTACAGGTCTTGTAATTAAAAATTGAACTGTAATTTCATTCTCTAAAGCTCAACACCCTTTTTTTTTTTTTTTTTGCAGTTTATGTTTTACTGCAATATAAAATATTATTTTCAAAACTTAGTTTGATCATACTTGCTTGATATCTTGATTTTTCTGATTTCTTAATTCTTCAAGCAACTATTATTATTATTATTATTTTTTTTTTTTTTTTTTTTTAACTTCATATTTTTTTAATGATGTCCCACCATTATTTTCAACTGATTAATTAATTGCTAAGCCATTATTAGTCATAAAGAAATTTTAAAATTATTACATTTTTCCGTTTAGAATATTTTGAGATGCCGGCATTCTTAAGCCATTTAAATAGATAGCCGGCTTGAACAGAATGAACTTACTATATGTTCCCGTGCATTTGGAAGCCCGAAGGGCGGTCCTTGACTCACCCGAACTAGCCGGACTGTGCTTACTCGGACTGTGATACCCGGACTGTGCTTACCCGGACTAGGCCTACACGAACTGTCCTTACTCGGACTGTGATACCCGGACTGTGCTTACCCGGACTAGGCCTACCCGGACTGAGCCCAACCGAACTGTGCTTACCCGGAATATGTCTACACGGTCTGTGCTTACTCGGACTGTGCTTACCGGACTAGGTCTACACGGACTGTGCTTACTCGGACTGTGATACCCGGACTGAGCCCAACGGACTGTGCTTACCCGGAATATGCCTACACGGACTGTGCTTACTCGGACTGTGCTTACCCGGAATGTACCTCCCCGGACTGATCCCACACGAACTGAGCCCACTCGGACTGAGCACACCCGGACTGTGCTTACCCGGAATATGCCTACACGGACTGTGCTTACTCGGACTGTGCTTACCCGGACTGGGCCTCCCCGGACTGATCCCACACGAACTGAGCCCACTCGGACTGAGCACACCCGGACTCTGCTTACCCGGACTTGGCCTACCGGGACTGTGCCTACCCGGACTGTGCTTATCCGGATTGAGCCCATCCGGACTGTGCTTACCCGGAATATGTCTACACGGACTGTGCTTACTCGGACTGTGCTTACCGGACTAGGCCTACACGGGCTGAGCCCAACCGGACTGTGCTTACCCGGAATATGCCTACACGAACTGTGCTTAGTCGGACTGTGATACCCGGACTGAGCCCACCCGGACTATGCCTACACGGACTGCGCTTACCCGGACTATGCTTACCCGGACTAGGCCTACCCGGATTGAGCCCACCCGGACTGTGCTTACCCGGAATATGCCTACATGGACTGTGCTTACTAGGACTGTGATACCCGGACTGGGCCTCCCCAGACTGAGCCCACCCGGACTGTGCTTACTCGGACTGTGATACCCGGGCTGTGCTTACCCGACTAGGCCTACCCGACTGTGCTTACCCGGACTAGGCCAACACGACTGTGCTTACCCGGACTAGGCCTACCCGGACTGTGCTTACCCGGACTAGGCCACACGGGCTGTGATACCCGGACTATGCTTACTCGGACTAGGCCTACCCGACTAGGCTACTGGGACTGTGCCTACCCGGACTGGGCTCACCCTGACTGTGCTTACCCGGACTGAGCCCAACCGAACTGTGCTTACCCGGAATATATCTACACGGACTGTGCTTACTCGGACTGTGCTTACTCGGACTGTGCTTACCCGGACTGAGCTCAACCGGACTGTGCTTACTCGGAATATGCCTACACGAACTGCGCTTACCCGGACTATGCCTACATGGACTGCGCTTATCCAAACTACGCCTACACGGACCGTGCTTACTCGGACTGTGCTTACCCGGATTGGGCCCACCTGGGCTGGCCTACTCGGCCTACTAGGCTGCCTACTCGGACTGGCTAATAAATATTTTGCCCTATGTTTTTTTTACGATGTTTTTGAGATGCCGAAGTTTTGAAGCCGTTCACGGCTTAAGAGAGGTGAAGGCGAGGCCGAAGGCCGAGCTGCGTCTGGGAGCCCGAAGGGCGACCGTTCCGCCGAAGGCGGAACCTGCGCCGCAGGCCAAGAATGCCGAAGGCGTTCTTGTTTTTTTTTTTTTTTTGTTTAGCAAAAGGAAAATCAATGGATTATATGCATTTTTCCAATTGCCTATTTTCTAAAAAGCCTTTTAGAGCCCCCCATTAAAGCCCAAAAGGCAGACTACTGCCAGGTCTGTTCCAAAATCAACTTACATTGACTTTTCACTTAAGAAATTGCCTAAACCGGGAATTCGAGTCTTGAACACTTTCTGGTTGTTCACAAAATTTCAGCAACGTCACAACAGCTTTACATCTTAAAAGTTCTTACAGCTTTGTAAAAAGTCTGTTCCCCCTTGCAAAACATTTTTCTTTTTCAAATTTTTTCCTCATTTTTAGCAGGCAAACATCGAGATTTTTTATGAATTTCCCCAATTTTGATCTATGGTGTCATTGGTCTAATTTTTGTGCAGACTAAAAACCCAGTAGTCCTAATTCTGAGCAACCCCTTCCCTCTCCCGTTTTCCTTATAATTTTTTTTTTCCCGCATCTTAAAAGTCATTATGTGATATGAAGCAACATGCTTGTCTTTTCCCACAGTGGCTTAAATAATTGCATCTTTTTTTTCCTTTCACCTTAATTCTTTTGCTTTATTTGTCAAATTAAAAATCATGCTTTCATCTGTTACCGACTTTTGTTTTTCAAAATTCTTTTCCTTAATCCGATACCGATTTCGATTAAACATGAATCAAAGCCGCGACCGAAACAAAAAAAACATCTCAACGATCCTAAAATAATCGAAAGACAATGTCCAACAAAAAGTGAAATCGTACGAGCCCGCGTCAAAACATGAGTCCGATCCACATAATCGTCCGAGAAATGGAAATTCGGTATGGGTTCCATACTTTTCGGGTGGTCTCCAAGTATCAAGTCTTGACAACTAATTGATTATCTTACTTTTATTTTTTTTATTTTTTTTGATTATCTTGGCCTGACTATAAAGGGGGCCCGGTTTGTGCTGCTAATCTCATCAGGAAGCACTTGTCAACATCAAAATTGACTTCTGACAAAACATTTCAAAGAAATCTATACACATCGATCTATACTCAACTGGAATAATTATTCCGGGGGAATAATGTCTTCATATAAAACGGAAAACATGAACAACAAAAAATCAAGGTTTTATTAATAATCTACTGGCAGGTATAGGCCGTCGGGTATCTCATCACGCAACGTTTTTTTTGCCGTAAAGTCTGCATTTCAACGATCTATATTTTATCACGAAAAGTTCTGATATTCCAGAGCTAATTATAAGAGTTTCGAGTTATGCGGTTTAAAAAAAAAATCGTAAAAAAATCTGGATTAGACTGAAGTGGATCAATTTATCACCCCTAGGACGATGCATGTCTTTTCTAAAAGGGTTGTTAATTCCTTCCATCAAAAGGTCACAAGTTGAAGACAGCAGGTAGCAGAGATAAGTGGGGGTAATTCCAAGTTATTATTTTTATTTGTAAATGATTCTAGGTAACATCATTCTGGGAACTAAAAAGATAAAGTTAACTCTTTTAATTTTGGGTATTCGAAATGCCAGTACCAACTATTCCGTTTTAAGAGAATCTTAAAGAAATAAATAACTAGTCAAAATGCTTTAAAAAAATTTAAAACAATAAGCATTTTTAATTTCGATGGTTTTTTTTAGTATTTGGATACGGAAAGGGCGTGTAGCGTCTTTTAATTCATAAAAGTATACAAAAATCGTGATCGTTTCATTGCTAAATGTCAAGAACTGATTTGGAATAAAAAAAAAAAAAAAAGATTTTTTTTACGACACATTCCTCGGGCACGTTCTCGGCTGTTTCTGCAAAAAAACCGGTCATCATATAAAAAATAAAATAATCCACCCAATATTTTTAATTGAAGTTATTTAATTATGCACAAATAAAATGCATCTTTTATCAAATGAAAATAACGTCCCGCATCAAATTCAACTCTGCAATTAAATTAAGATTCTGACTGGAAAAAAAAATTTTAACACTTTTGATCGACTTTTTTATACTTCATCGCAAGCAGTTAAACAGGTAAAATGTTTTAAAGAAAACTTTGCCTTCTTTTTTCAAGTTTTCTTAAAATAGTAAAAGCATATGGTCTTTGGACTTCAACTTCTTTTGGTTCTTGATCCTGCAAAATTGTTTGAAAAAAAATTGCCTTCAACCCTTCCCACTTAAGTTCAGATATTTTTGACATTAAATTCAAAGTCTCAATCTTTTTTGAAAAAGTAATTCTGTTCAATATTCAAACATATTCTTGCCTAAAATTTTTCTTAAACATTAAGCTTTCGACATTAATTTCCCAACAAAATTTCAAAGCTAAATATAATTATTTTTTAGCAGTAAGTTTCGGACCTTAAATAATCTCTTCCAAAAGCTAACTGAAATCAAAAACAAAAAAAAAAAGACAAAACTTCATTACAATAGCAAAAATAACTTTTAAAAAAATATACATCTTGGAGCTGGATTTACTTGCATCTTGAAAATTACATTATTTGTTTATTTAAATAGTATTATGGTTTAAGCGTGTAAATACATCAGCACTCTTGAAAAGAAGAGATGGCATATTTTAAAATTTTGTTCTTGATTCAATTTAAATTTTCCAGCTCAATTTCTCAATAAAGAAGAATTGACCCTGATACTACGAGCTACTTAATAGCAATACTGCTGGAGACTCTAAAGCCAAATAAAATGATTCCATAAAACTAGCATTATTATAATGCAAAACTAGTCAGAGAAACATCACATGTCTGTCAGTAATTTGTGTCCAGCAGTGGTGTTGCTAGGCCCTTTTTATAGGGGCCAACGCCCCTCCAATGTTTTATTTTACCCCCTCAATAATATCTCATAACGCTTCATTTTTAATGCAAGAGGGCAGTAAAAATCATTTTGGACCATGATTTAAAACTTTTTTTTTCCTTTTGCCCCCCCTAATATTTAATGCCTAGTGACACCACTGGTGTCAGGCTTTAAAGTGAATTGTTGCATCCTTTTGCTTTTGGAATAAAAACATAAATTCTATAAAAAAAAAAAAAAAAAATTACACAAAGGCCAAACACATGTATCTGCTTTTTTCCAAAATGACACCTGATGTTACAATGCTGTGTAAAATATTTACTACAAAGAAATCGCCCAAAATGAAGAAATCAGGAAAACGTATTACATATGTCATCCATTTATTGGAAGTATCAACATCTCAATGAAATTAAGAAGTCTTCAGAAAACTGTTAACTTTGTACTTCATTACACTTTTTGCAAGGAATTTTTAAAAAGGTTGATTTTACCAACACCCATCAGGCCATAACATCTAAAATGTCCTTGAAACAGTCTCAACTTTTAAAAGGTTTTTTTTAAAGCAAGATAAATAAGAGTCCTTTCCTCATCGATACTAAATTCTTTTTACACTAACTTTTCTTCGACTTCTGTTAGGATAATTCTACCCAAATGCAATAAATAAAATTCGTCAAATGGAATTCTGAGATCAAATAAATTTTTAATTCATTGAAAATTTTTAAATATGTAAATGTAAAGTATAAAGGCTAAAAAACTGCTCAAAACAACATGATTGTTATTTTTTGGACGCCCATTAGGCTTTGAGCTTCGACTCAATATCAAGGTCATTTTACACATCCCGGCTTCAATTTGCGATAAAACGGCAAACCACAATTAGTAATCAATCTCATACCTTAAATGAATATGGCTGAAACTTTTTCCATCTTCACAGCTATTATTCAGCAATATCCCATCCATTAATCCATTAATTCACTTATTTTACTTAATTACTTCTCCAAAACCATCTACCCGCCCGCGACTAACCAAAAACTGATTCAACTAACAAACGGAACCCTGTTTACCAGACATTGGGTGAACGATTCGATCGTTCTGGACGCCATATTTAATCCATCCATGTTATTGCCTTATGGGATTAAGAACAGAATAGGCGGGGAAAAACCTAACTGTCGTAGTCCTTTGTCCAAGGGAGTCTAGACTTCACTCATGAGCAAAAGGTGATGCTCGCTTGTGATTCGTGGAATTCCTTTCAAGGTCATGATTCGCCCTGCCGCTTCGCTTCGTTTGTAGGGTGTTATTGCAAAACAAGGAAACCAAGCAGAGATTTTTCGTTACAGACTATGCCGCCATGACACATTATTAAACACATTTTTGAATTAAGAAACATTGGTTTTGCTAAAAACTGGGGGACGTTACCGGTATGCCTAATTCAATTTATTCCGGGCTTAAGCATTTAGTTTCAAAATAAGGAGGATGAGTTTTTTATTATTCCGTTTTTTTTTTTTTTTTTTTTTTTTTTTTTTTTTTTTATAATAAATTTTGACTGTTTGGGAGGGGAGGGGAAGAGAAAGGGGGAGTGATTAGAGAACTTTTCTGAGAAATTTAAGGACAAAATATTAAGAGTTAATTTTGACAGCAGCTGAAGGACATTGAAATATCATATAGAAACCTAGCCGACATGTTTGTAATATTTTATTTATTCTCAAGGACGCTCCCACTCCCATAATGCTTTGCAGTTTCTTTACAGTGAATGAATAAACAAACTCTATAATCCGATAAAAACAAAGATAAATCTTCATTAAGTTTCGCTGTATTTTGGGCCTTTTTAAATATTTTTGGGAAAAATGTTAAACAAAAATAATTATTTTATAACGGGAATACTTTTGTTATATATTCGCCCATTTAATGATGTTTATACCTAAAAAGATGTACATATTGTGCTTTCCAAGTTAAAACGGATACGATGCGACTTTTTTTTACACATTTTAACGGGATGTGATTCTTTCACACCCAAAATTGATCACTTTTTTTGTTACTGATTTGCTTCATATAAAATTTTTAAAATAAATCATGGAATGTGGTTCCACAATCGGCATCTACATCAGGGACTTAGGTCCAGAATAAATAAGGATAATGCAACATAGCGGCCCAACAAAGTTCTTTTATTAGAGCGCTTAAATGCAAGTTTTTATGAAAATATTTCAAAGTCAACATTGGTCAAGCACATGAATTTGAATTCATGTAAAATTTTCCTGAAATTAAAATTCAAGATGGCGGATGGAGACTTTCCAGCCAACGTTAATGGCAATCTTTTACTCAGGAACAAAAATCAGTTTATTTTATAAGAAAAATTAACTTTGGTCAATCATTTTGGATGAAACTATTTTTGGTCAACTTCAACTCTGTATTTAGCTTATGGGTAATTAGGGCACATTTTTAGGACTAATGCTTAATTTTTTTTATTAAGCTTACTTAAAATAAATTTTTTCGGTTATGCTTAGCTTATAGAGCAAAAATGTATCGCAGAGTATTTAGGTTTTCTCTCGATTTTCTTGAAAAAATTGATTAAAACTGGGTTTATACTGGAATATAATTATAAGAGAAAGAAAAAGTGCCATGTTGCGAATATGGCACAAAAACTTATGCCGTACACATCAGGGCAGATGAGTAAGTATTTTCATTCAAAAACTTAAGCTTGTATCTAAGATTCATAACGCCATATTGAATTTGTAATATTAAACTTTACAGTTTGGATTTGAAATCAGATATCCTCAAAACCATATATTTGGACTTGGTTCTGGTTTAGCAAGTAGTTGGAACTGGTTGCATAACCAAATTTCGATTAGGCGTATTTTAGTTTTAGTTTTCGTAATCTATTAATTTTGAAATGATCGACTTTGGAAATTTTAAAGGATGCATCTTTAAAAACTTAGTCAGGCAAGGGCTTTTTTCCTTCCTTTTCATCATATAAAATTCACTTGCTTGTTTTTAAGTTTAAAATGTTTTCAGAGGTTCATCATTCGACAGAATTAAGATCGATCTTGCTGTTAAGATGAATTTTATATTAAAAATCGATTGTTTATTAATAGCCAGATGTTGGAAAATAAACCGGACGGACCACGTCTATATCTTATTGGAGATATGTCAGTCAATCCGTTATCACCACGTAGGTGGACCGCAGATGTAAATAGATTCATTAGCGTTGTCATTTTCCACATCGGCGATGACTTTACAAAAAAAAGGAAATGGATTTGCCTAATCGTTACGGGGATTTAATTTGTATTAAAATTTAAATAAGAATAAAAGAAAAAAGAAAGGAAAAAAAAACAAAGTTAACACATCCTTTCTTTCCTCTTATTGTTTTCGAAATCTTTTTATATCTACAATAAAATGATCGTGCGAGACGTATCGCGGTATTGGATTTTATTATTTTCTTGTTTACTTTTTTTTTAAATTGATAAAACCTGATTACCGATCTCGTTCCTTCGATTTATAATCGTTAAAGCGGTGGTAACAAAGCATTTTTTTTTCTTTCCTGTTTTTATAACTTGCAATTTTATTCACCTTGAAAACCAGTCGATGCAATACGGGTAGATGCATAAAAAAATAAAAATAAATAAAATCGAAGATTCGATAAAAAGTTTCCATAGTTAAAAAAAAAAAAAAAAAACTAAAATAAAGCTTGAAACTAAAGAAAAAAAACTAGGGTACCAAGACATCATCCAAATGGCCATAATTTTTTTTTCCAATTTCAAAAATAGTAATTTGTGGCCTAATAGTTTTTGCTTTAAGACTACTTTCAAAATTTTATTTTAGCACTATTTTTACTTGTTTACTTACATTATAATTTTAATAAAATTAAACCTCGCAGTTAATCCTGTTCGACTTAAAAGTTAAGAAATCTTACCTGAAATTAAAAAAAATAAAACAACATTAAAAAAAATTTTTTTTAGGTGTTCAATGACATTGAAAATTTCTATTTACCACTTTTGAAAATCTGGAGAATTATGGGCTAAAAGTAATACGACTTCAGGAAACGTTTGAAAGGAATTTGCTCAGTTAGCTTCAGAAGGCCCTATTAAAAGTCTTGGAATTCTTCCGCTATCCGAAGAGGAAGCAGTTCAAATGTTAAAGACAGCAAGGTGTCAAGCACAGATGTCCAAAGACATGACTGTGTGTAGCAATAATCAGTTGGGATCAACTGAACTGCATAGTCGAACTGACCATGGACAACAATATAAAATCAAGAAGGAGTCGCGAGGAGTGGCAATTTTTCAAAAGCTAACATCCGGTAAACTGCCTCGAAATTCAATCATTGTCAACATTGTAACGTTGTTTGACCATTTGTCTTTTGTAAACAAAAGAGATAAAAATTTAATGGCATATTCAAAAATGCAAGATCTGAATCGATAAAGATTTATTGCGCAATATTTCATGCCATTATTTAACATATTAAAATCAATCGTTTGTGCCAAATGAAAAACCGGTCGTGGAAGAAAAATTTTCAGTTAATGGGTCCGAACCTTTGCATATTTTAAATTGTAGGCGGCCCTCTTCCAGTTTACCATTAAAATCTACCTGACTTTTGAAGTCTGTGCGTTCGCCCATCACATATGGAAATGTAGATCGTTTTCCAAAAAAAAAAAAAAAAAAAAAAGTGAATTGAGAGATCAAAATCAAGAAAGTCAACTTCCAGTTTGTTCCGTTTTTTTTATTATTTCTTGATTCGAATCCCACAACAATTTGTAACATCTTGTTGTAAACTTGAAATCGATCGAGACGTACGAGATAATAAAATAAAATAAAGTGAAAAAGGCCTGGTTTCCATTTGGGAATTTCTTAGAATGACCCCGGAGTCGAAAGGAAGGTCATTGCATGATAGATCAAAAAACGAAACAGGTGGTGAGCGACTGACTCCCCGAACCGTGTTACCAGCATTCTAAACAAAAACGAATGGACCGATATCTTCATTAACCATTATTACGATCCCTTTCAGTTTTATGCATTTTAAAAAACCAAAGGGTAAAAAAAAAAAAATTATACGACATTCTTGAGAGACGCATTTTACTTTAATCTGTCTCATATAGTACCTGTCCTCTTTAATTAGCAGCCGGAGGAAGGATCGGAGCCGACATCATTTTTTCAGCAAAGGCTGAACAAGGTGGTTCAAATAAATTGTTTCATCTCGACTCTTTGCAACTCAGACAAAATTTGTTTCTTAGAATCTTAAAAATTTTAGCGGTTGCTCCGGGTCGGGCTCTAAAATCTTTAATCATATAATAATGGAAGATTATCGGATGAACTTGAATGATACCGATACCGATATTGGATAATGTCATAAAAATTTGAATTGAACAGTTCTGTACCTTAGAGCGAAAGTGTACAGTATGAAAAATCCCAAATTATTCGTTTACATCCAAGCAAGAGGCCAAAAGTAAAAAAAAAAAAACCCTGGACAAAATACAATTGCCCTGGATGAGCCTTGATGCCGGCCTAACAGAAAATCCAGCGCTTTAATGATTACATTTACGCTTTTAATATCAGGGGTCTTATAAGGGTCTTAATTTGCAAATTACTTTTCCTTAAACTTCCTTATTTTTAAAACTTCCTCTAGTTTGAAGCCTAATAGTTTAAAGATTGTTCCTATTAATTTTAAAATGTCGCCTATTTTTAAAAAAGCAGCATAAAAAAAATCAAATTTACTCATCTCAGAAATCAATTAATCTTATAAGTTTTGATTCAACCGAAACAAATACAGCTCCCACCTGTAACGTCGCACTTAAGAAAAAAAAACTAGAGCCGCTGGCTTGGTATTTTTTTTTCTAGTATCGTACATCTTCATGAAGAATCCTTATTCTTCTTCTCCACCCTCTCCGTGTTTCACAAAGAACCTCGTAAAGAAAATGATATATAGGGTGCGTGCGTGTGCTCCCAAGATGGTTCGAGATACGCGTTCATTTTCCTTCGGATGTGAAAAAAATTATAAAAATAAAAGTTATTATCGAAATGTTCACACCGGTTCGTGACATTTCCTATTTATTACCCGGGCAAGGCCCCTGCTTGATTCGCCTTCATTTAAATTCGATCGCGATTTGAATTCGGCTTTTTGCGAAAGGAAATCGATTAACCGTAAGTCTTAATGATCGGAAATAAAAAAGAAAGATAGGAGGGGGGAAAAAGATCAAAGAGAGGTCTGGAAGGCACTCTGCACGGATCTACTGGTGAAATGAGTCAACTCACGCACGGAAAACGAACGTGACCAGGAAACCTATTAAACTTCCCATTCATGTCCTTTTTTTACAGTGTCTTTCTTTCTTCGTTTTTCTTTTAAATCTTGCTTTGTTATGTATGGAGCAATATCCCCTTTTTGTAAAATTTGCCTCACGATTTGTACTTTGTAGGGATGCTTTAAGTCGTTTAGTTTCTTTTGTGTAAATTATAAAGTATTGCGCCTCTTGTTTAATATCGTTTCGACAAATATTGATATTTTCCATGAGAAGTGGATTTTGCTTTTCAAAAAGAAAAAACACAATTTGGTAAGAGGAAATTTAAAAAAATCAAAATGGCCGAAAGAGGAATGATAAAAGAAAGCAATTAAAGAGCAAGCGGGAAAAAGGTTCAGAGTCCATGTTTTTGTTTTGAATGCTTTGCTAGGATTTGCAAAATACCGGATTTTTTCCAATACCGGTACTACCGTTACTAGCGAAATCCTAAACCTCATTCATGTCATGGTACTCAAATCCATAGTTTTCAAGGGTGTAGAATCTAAATTCATTATTTATTTAGGTGTAAATTGAACCCTTAAGCTGAAAGAGCTATTCACAACGTAAATTTAAGTTTGAAAAAAAAATATTTGGTATATTTAAAAAGCCAAAATTACAAATTTTAAAATTAGTAAGATTTTAAAAACTTTCTTTCTTAAAAGAGCCTTTAAGAAGCAAAGGGAATATAAGCTTAAATCACTTAATCTTGTTCTTAACTTGATAAAAAAATTTCCCGCCACGGAGAAGGCTCACTCCGATTCTACGCTGGTTGGTCGAATCGTCTTAATATAATAGTAAAAACAAGCACAAAACAAAAGTCGGTGCTTTGAGTAGCCTAATATCGAAGAATTTAAAGTTTCCAAGAAAATTCTACCGAAAATAAGAAGGCGGCTTTCAGCGAGCCGCTTCTCACGAATCAACTGACCCGCACCCGATCAATTCTGAGAATGTTTGCATTGAAAATTTAAAACAAAAATAAAAATAAGATCATATAAAATTAAGATAGCTTTGCATCAAAGATAAAGCGCCGCTTCAACCCAATAAATTCCAAGAATTTCTCAAGTTGAAATAAAAATAAAATCATAATTTAATATTTTGAATTAAACTTTACCTTATATCAATTTTGAAAAACACCGGTAGTACCGACGGTTTTTTAACGACAGCTGCTTTGACATAAGCTAAACATAAGATCTAAGTGTAAACAAAAGCAATGCATTCTGATCCTTTTCCCCACTTACTCTTCAATTACTTCAGCTTTGATAAGCTAAACATAAAGCAAAAATAGGAAACAAACTTTCATTTTTTTATCAGAAGATGCATTATGACGCTCTGCTGTAACTGCAGAGAGAACTTATCAAATAATATTAGAGCAGCGGATTTAGCCTAGTTACTCAAAAATTCTGTCATACTGACGATAGAACTCTTTGAAGACAGACTTAGTTATGTTACCAATAATAACATTAGAAGAATCATAATACCATCAATTATTATTATTATTATTTATTAGCCAAGATTGCCTAACCAGTATACCATCAAATTCTTTTGCAAAGAATCTTACATTTGTTGCTGTTGTTTTCCAGGCCACTGAATACCCCTTCTGTAATTAACCTAATCAGCTTTCGCCATCTTGAATATCTCTAGTTTGGACATAACAGGTCCATTACCGCCTAGTTATTCTCTTGAGGTTTAGGGACAGGAATGTGGATTTTTAAAGAACTGTAAGCCTTTATTTCAATGACCACTTCCTATTTTTTTCAGAAAAATTGAAAATTATAAAAGCATTGACCCATCATTTTGAGTGAAAGCACAAGGCAGTTCTGGAATATATTCGAGCCTCGGCCCAAAAAGTAAATAAATAAATAAACTGAATAAATAGTAACAATAATCGCCATCCATAAATTCTTTTTATTGGTAAGCAGACAAAGAGGGAGGGAAAGAAATAACTGTCGCTTTTTCAGCGTAATAAAATTTTCAACGGACAAAGAAAAAAAAGCCAGATTAATGTCAGTCATTTCCATGTCTCTTTTTCTTGCGCTTTTTTTATTTTAAATATTTTTTTCCCTGCGTATAATTTTCCTTTTTTTTTCCAGTGTGACAGTCTGCGATCTATTATATTTGAACGAGTAAAAGGACGTGTAAAAGACAATAAAAGTATTGTAGAAACGAAATGAAAAATCCCCGGGGTTAACGTGATTTTTAATCACGAAATAAAAGTAGATTTCGGGTAATTTGTTTATTATGAAAACGGCTTTATCGGTTTAATTAAAGATAGATTACGATCTTTTTTTTTTCTTCTTTGATCTATTCAGCCCCGAGAATCTTGCTTTGAACATCTTAATCGAAATATGAAATTCGTGAACTAAATACCGATTCATACAACATTTTAATTATTTTATTGTTTTCGAAAGATATTTTAATAAAGAAGGATCTTTTTAATTAATCTACAAAAGGAAAAATGCGGTATCTACTTTTTCTTTCCAAAGGCTATTTCGGTTTTTAAAAAAAAACTTACACCCTAGGAAGTGACATTTTGATAAATAAAAATTAGTACATTGTATGAGCTAAGCTTTGCCTCAATAGAGGATTAATTCGACTGGACTTTTGAATTAGTTAATTCATATAGTAAAACAATTTTTTCAGCGTCGCGTCGTTGGCCAAAGGGATGCTGAAAGGGCAGAAGGTCGCTAAACAAAAAAAATAATGGAACGTTGCATAATTTTATAGAGGGGACATTCAAGCTCAAGTAGGTATGTACGGCGAATTCCCAAGTTTTTCGGTTTTTACAAACTAACAAATTAATTTTTACTTCATAAACTGTCTTCGATTGAACGATTTAAGGTGGCTAAATCTTTTAGATAAAGGCCTAAATTTTCATAAGGAAAGATCTCGAGGAAACTTTTTAATTCAGCGAATTTAGTACTAGGTACTAATTGCTACCGATGGTAATTTGTTAGAGGGAATTAGTTGGCGAAATAAATATGGATGACTTGTTTGATAATGTAGGCGTAAACTTAAAAGTAAAATAAATGTAAAGCATTTCAACGTCTGCAATCGATCAAACCTGCTTCACCCTCTCGAACCACACCTATAAACTCGAAGCTTCATACAGCTTTTAAGACCTACAAAGTACGAATGTCTACATTTCTAAAAAAAAAAGTCAAGATTTCTTTCAAAATGTTTGCACGGTTTTTTTGTAAATGAAATATATATCCATCCATCCTACCACCCTATCAGTCCCTCTTCCACCTCCTCAAAAGCGGTGGCCTTTCGTCCTTTAATATTTTTTTAAAAAAAATACGTTCATCTGACGTAATCCTTTATGAGCGTACTAATACTCTATCGACAAACCAACGGGAATATAAAGCACTGACGCTGATGGAAAATCGAGGGAAAAAAAGTAATGGCAAACAAATGTAATCCACATTCCTGAACCGATCGCATAAAAAGCATTCGCACAATAACTTAAGTGCTTTTCAAATAAATAAATTTTGGGAGAAAAAAAAACATCCGACCGGTCTGGCCCCTTTGGATGAATAAATAGACTCGGATCTACTCTTGGGCATTACCGCGGATTTCTTCTACATGAAGTTATTTACTTTTTGCTCGTGATTTATTCCTACCAACGACCGAAAGTCCTAACTTTTATTTCTTTTTCCTTCCAACGACGATATCCAAAGAAATTTATAAATGATTTTTTTTTTTTGAAAAGTAAACTCCTACTAAAAAGGAGAAACAGTTTGCTTAAGAGAGAGCAGGCGGGTAATATTCGTTGATTGGTAATGATCTTGGTTCAGCTCCGAAAAGAAAAAAAAAAAAAAAAAAAGATCTCTCCTGTTCGAAGGTCATCCACTCTGGACGGCTGGCCGGCGAGTTCGTGGGGCCCCTCCGGCTACAAACTGCGTGCCACTTCCCCAGCATCTTTACAATTCTTTTTATAGCTTTGCCTCTTTTATAACATCCAACACTAGCACTAATTACCAATTAATATTCCTGTAAGATATAGTATATCTCAAAAATTGAATGCAGAGTGGAACAGCAGATTTCTAATTGGATGCTAGCAAGGTTTAGATCTCCAGGATAGATCTCCAGTTTTACATTTACTGCAGTACTGTAGTACTAGTCGTTAGGTACCTTTACCTTAGGTACTAAGAGACATCATACCTCTACAAATATTAATGATTTCAGCAAGACCAATAAGAGTCTTTGGGAATGAAGTAAAGTAATCCTGTTTATTCAAGAACACTACCGGTACAGTAAACAGGTACTAATATTGTGTCGATAACTACAGATAGTTCCAGCTTTTCTAGATAGCTTTTCTAGATCGCTTTTCGCTTAGTTGCGTTTCTGCAGAGGTATAGCACCTGCCCTTGTTATGTTTGTGTTCATGCCAGTGCCGTGGTAGTGCTATTTGTGTAACAACAAACGAATATTTCGTTCGAAATGAAGTAAGCATTTCCAGGGAGATTCAAAGGCTCAGAAATATTCTTAGCACGCAAACTAATTCTTGTCATCTTAGCTACTCTAAGGCCTTACACAACGTTTTGGCACCTTCGGCTTCCACTGTAGTTGTACCTGTCGCTAACACCAAATACTGACTACGAAAGTCACTTCCATCGGTTCTAGCTCTAGCACAAGTTCTCGTGCTAGAATTTTTTGACTCGTGACGTTAGCACTGAATTTAATCTCTTTAACCTTAAATAACCGAAACTTCCAAAGAGCCCCAATAAAGACATTTAGGTAATTAAGTAATAAACAGAAGCAACCATAATAATTACGACAGCAATTTCATAAATTAAAAAAAAAAACTTTTTTAAATGATAACGCCGAAAGTACTAGTTTGTCGGCAAGATGCGTGTGTGTTGTGGTTTATTTCGCAATAAACAAGGAACGGGATTGCTCTTGCTTCCCTTTAATCTCGGATAAGACCGAGGAATATTAAGGAATAATTAAAGTTTTTCAAAATTAATTACGTTGCAAAAACTATAAAGAGATTTACTACGGAAATAATGATAACACTCGTGCATAAAAGTCGGATTCGGAGCCGAAACGCTCTCAAGACCGTCCTCTTAGTTGATCGACCTGTTTACTGTCTCAAGCTTTCTCAGGATCATTTTTTTTTTTTTTAAGTTATAAAGGTCTAACTATTTTTTGATTTGACAATAATGAACGCAGCATTCTTTCGCATTCGAAAAATATCGTGCGACTATTTTCAAATTAATTTATTGTTATTGTTTTTTTCTTTTCTTTTTCGGATTTTAATTTCTTTGTATTTTTTGCCAGTTTTTTTTTCTCTTTTGTTTTTAGGTGAAAATAAAAATAAAAATCCCTTTTTCCTGAAGGAAAACCGAAAGATCCTTTTTTTCTCCACAAAAGAGAAAAGGTTTTTGTTTTATGACTCTCGCAAAATAAAGATTTTATGCATAAAATAACAGGATAGAGAAAAAGAGAGGGGGACAGGGGGGAGGGGTAAAGGTTTTCATTTTAAAAGATTTTCTTTTACAATCATTATTCCTTGCGGGATAAAAGATATTTTTCGGAAAATAGCATAACAGTTATTTTCCCAGGGGAATAAAAATCCTTCCCGGTCGAGTAGAAAAGAGAGCAAAATTAGTTTGAAACAGCAATTATCCGGTAGCGTTAAAAGCCGTAGGTGCAAAGCACTTTCTCAGACCATTCGATTCGACAATGAACCACACATTTGATGTCATTAAAACAACATCACCTTCAACCTCGTCCTTAGTGGTTTTTGTGAACCTTTAATTATCCGACTAGGAGTTCTACAAATTCTTTTCCCACTTCTCGATAAAAAAAAAAAAAGATGTTTTGTTCTGGAGAATACATCTTAGCTTCTAGAGTTTATTACTCGGCTAGCATTTTTTCCTCCGCTTGTTTTTTTTTTTTTTTTTACCCTACCCGTTTTATATCAAAATCCGAGAGATTACGTTGACTTAAAGATCTTTCTTGAATATAAAGCCCTTATTTTTCCCCAATTTTTTTATAGTGTCTCGAATGCAAAACATGAATGTTGTAAGTTGTCGAGAGTTTCGAAAAAAGGTTAAACAAGCATTAAAAGAAGGATTTTAAAGCCTTCGGATATTTTAGTCGAGTACGAAAAAAAAAAAAAAGATCAATGCAAGTTACTTGATACATTTTCGGAAGTTATGAAAATGTTTTTAAAAGTTTCGGGTCAAGTTTTCTTTAAAGTCTTTTGCTTTTCTAAAAAAAAAAAGATTTTGTTTGAAGAGAAAAAAAAAATGCAAGCGAATTATGACCAGCGAAAATTAAACTAAAAGCAGATGAAGGAATTTAGGATAAACAAGGCCTCTATTGGCCACTTAAAAAAAAAAAAAAAAAAAAAAAAAAAGGGAAATAGCCATTACAAGACGATTCTGCACCTTCTTGCTTGGTCGAAAAAATTTTTTAATTCAACTTGAAAATTTATTTTGATCGAAGTCGAAACCTAAATTCTGGACAATATTAAACCTTTTCCAACTGACGGCTCATATAAGCCGCTTCTTCAAATATTTAGCTATCTCCCTACAAAAAAAAAAAAAAAAAAATTGACAATAAAGCCAAAATTTTGGTGAAGCCAAATTCGAAAGGATGGCTAATTGCCAAATATCAAGCTGATTTTAGGCGCTATTAATCCTTTTATCGATTCATTTTCAATGAGAATAAAGCTCAAAAAGATGTTGGGTCGCAAGGCGAAAAACCCTCTTGCAGATTTTGCGGGAGAGGAAGAAATCATGAATTACCCATTCATTTATGAATTTTTGAAGGAGAGTTCAAGGATGGTTTCAACGGGCTCACCAACTAAGACAAGATGAGATAACAAGAAGCGATAGACAAAAACTAACTCGGATAAATTATTAACGATTCAAATTTACAAGACGTATCAAAAAAACTTGTGCTTAAAGGTGATTCACCCATAAGGCAATAAAATATTTATGGAAAATAAATTTAAAAAAAACTAGAGCCGAGTTCTTACTTTTTTTTAATTAGGCCACAACCGAATTTCACATGCTCTGAGACGCCATAAAAAAAAAGTTTTTTGCTGCCGGGGTCGGATATGCTGAAAGTTAAGAATTTTTAACGAGGTACGGAACGATGCGAAATTAAAACGCGCGGCCAAATGGGATAAACTCCGCAAAGTTTTGGTGGGAGGCCCATTTTTGCGGTGAAAATAAGACTCTTTAAAATAACGTAAAAGGAACATTATGTGCTCGAGTTCCGGTTTAAAACCGCGGGGAATTTTCTCTGGTACATCAAGTCGCTAAAATCGGAGAGAGGTTTCAGTCTCATTTGGAAGGATTCCCGCTCGTTAATTTTATTACTTTTCCCCGAATTAAATGCTGTTTTAAAGTCCATTAGTCGACGTACCCGAAGACCGTCTTCAAGTACCCGTTTTTATTTATTTTATTTCTGTCAACATTCTCGGTTCAATATTTGATTTCGGTCCCTTCCGATGCACGTGTCAAAATGTTTGGTCGCATGCGAGTTTGCAGGCCTTAATTCTTTCCTTCTTTTTAAAGAAAAAACGAGACAATTCGTTTCGAGGACAAGTTAAAAAAGATGTTTCCCTTTTGCCCATTATTCATCCTTTTATTTTGACGTCGTTTTTAGTGTATCCGCTCCGTTATCCGAGGTAGATCTTCCTAATATACAGCTTGCCTCGACAATGCTAACTCCGCAGGAACAATATCGTTACGCCTAATGTTTCTTCTTCTATGGCACCGTCAGGATCCATTCATCGACCGACCAACGAATTAAAAATTTCTTTATTATTATAATTTTATATTTATTGTTCTTGAAGGATATCGCTTTTACGTGTAGGATGTTAGTTGCAAGTTTTACTATCAAAATAAAAAATGGACTGGTGGCATTTCAATTTCCATCCGATTTTGAAAGCCTACGTTTCTTTACAAAAAGAAAATAAGGCGGGTGACTAACTCTATATGATTGATTTATCCTTGGAAATATCCTTGCAAAATTTAAAACTAAAAGATTTTTCATAAATGCAACAAGCAGCACTTTTTTTTCTTGAATCTAATTTCTTAAAAAAATTCAGCAGTCAAGGTCGGAACAGTGGAATAAATTTTTGTTTACGTTAAGAAGCCAAATGACTGGAAATTGACCTAGGCCGATGCCAACACTGGCGCCATTGCCAATGCAGGTGACGATTCTAATTCGGATTGCAACAAATATTTTTCATCGATTGTCCGGATGGACTTGAAAAACTCTGTTACTTTAAAAAATTATTTCAAAATGACAAAAGCTATTGTCTGCATCTTATTGCCTCACCACAGGAAAGGCTCTAATTCCTTTACAAACAATTTTATCGGCGTTTATCGCATTCCAATCTCGGACCGTGACGAAATCCAAAACGTATTTATTCAAAACGGAAACGATATAAATTTTTATTGGAAAGCACTTAAAAAATTGGTATTGCTCCCCTGGATGCATCCAATATTTTGTCAGGCGATTAACGCAAAAAATCATTAACTACTGTGAAGGAAATGACACTTATATGCATTTAAAGTCAAAGTCAATGTAATATATTCCAAATGCGTTTTCTTCTTGTTTAGAAAAAAAAAATCTGCCCACTAAAGTAGTTATTTAAAAAGCTAGTTAACAACTTAACAAACGTCTTCATTATATATTTCCAAGACAATTGATTTTTACGGCTACAGACCATAAATTCCGATTTCTATAATATTTACATGCCATTTTGAACTCTTTATCGTAAATTTTTTTTTTTTGTAGGAAAAAAAACTCACGAATTTTTCTGGGCTATGAAAAACAATTTTAAAAAATGGCCAGATAGTATTTGGTATTTTACAATCCTATGGCTCCGGGTTACGACTCATTATAATGGTCTGTCACTTATTTTGAGATTTTAATTACTCTCACGAGATGATGCGAAACGATTTTTTTTTTCTTGAATCGGTAACTTACACTACACGAATATCGGATCGATAATAATTAATGATTTCGTGATCCACGCCGAGTTCGAAGTCGGCTTCTTTTGACTCTTCTGGTCATTTGCATCGTTTAAAATCATCACTAAAATCATTCAATAAAATCGATACACGTTTACATTTTTTTTTTCTATCGGTAATACAAATCTACAATCTGATGATCTCAATTTTTTTTTTCGCCGCATAAAATCATTTTACAGAGAAAATGTTTAACGAGGTGTCCCAAAATATCTTTTAGTGGCTTTTAACTTTAAAATTAATTCAAATTTTGATCATCAAAATTTAACACCTCAGAATATCGATTACGGTTAATCCTTAAACTAAAAAAATACACATTTTCGATATATAGGAGCTTTGGAAATATGTACGAAAAAGTGAATTTTCGAACCACACTATAGTGGGCCTCTACCGGAATCACAGTGAATATTATATTATTAGGAAATCACTGTCATACTGTAAGTACCCAAAGCCTCTGATATTAATTTTTTCCATGATTTTTTTGAAACATGCTTCCAGGGTGACCAGGATGGAGAGAGAGAAATTTCCACCTCAAAGAAACTAAAATAAAACTGATTGATACTCAAAATAAATTGAAATCATTTAAATCCTTTTCCCTTTTTTCGCTTTTTATATTGAAAAAAAAAAAAGAGTAATATTAATAATAATAACCTTATTCAAAATACGCAGTATCAGGCCGTAAAATGTGTATATATCGACGGGGTCTATTACATTCGATTAAACGAAAATCCTCATGTTAAAAAAAAAGTCCATTTCTTTTATTACTTTTTACTGTAGCAATATGGGGAGAAAAAAAAAGAACGAGAGAAAATGACACGGAATAATGGAGAATGCCGTTGGAGAGTCATGAAATTATATGACCAGTAGTAATCATCCTATGATAAAAACAAAGCGATATTTCCCCTGCGCGGAAAAATATTATTTGTGGTTTTTATGGGTCGTTCACTTCATGACTGACGGTTAGGTACCTAATTTTTTTTCTTTCGGTAATTCCGCCATTGCTAATTCCATCCGTATTTTTTGTTTGTTTTTTTACTTCGATAAAAATTGACCGACACGACCTTCAAGGTCGCATTTCTTCGATTCGACTAAAAGAGATTAAAACAGCTCGAGAAGAGGCAGTTCAAGAATGAGAGTGGGGGGGGGGGTTGAAAATTGACAAAATTTTGCAGGCAAGTGGTACTGCACAAATTGTGAAAAAAAAAAAAATGGTAACTCGATCATAAACCTGAAATCAAACTCGAATAAAACAAAAATAAAACTTTTTCGTAAACTGACACTTTACATTAGAAAAAAAAAACCGCATTTCGAAATTCATTTAAAATAAAAAAATAAAGTTATTATTTATTTTTGCGGGAAGCAGAAAAAAAAGAAACTTTTTCGTTTGAAAACGATCTCTCCCATCTAATTCATAACTTTACTTTCATATAATGAAAAGTCCCGCCTTTCGGTTCTCGCAGGACGAAAACTCAATAAAAAAATATTGTGAAAACATTAATCCCACGAGAATTTTGCAATTGCAAAAGACAGATACCACAAGGGGAAAAAGCCACGCCTGAAAAAATATTCGCCGGAGTCAGGACTACGTTTCGACCCTAAATTTTCCTAATGCTTCATATTAACTCTTTTCCTCTTTTTTTTTTCTTTTTTTTTTCTTCTCTTTGCTAATAGCTCAGGCATATTTTTTTCCCTTTTTCTTCCCCGAGGGTAAATCGACGGAGTCCTCCTCCGGTAATGACGATATTTATGTACATTACGATTTACAACAAATTTAAACTGAGATGTAATTATTCGCCATTTTTAATGATTTGTTTGTTTTGTCCCGAATACCCCGTCATTGGAATAAATGAATCTCCCCGAATTTTTGTTGAAAACGAGTCGATGACATGCACGTCCTTACATTCGGATACATTTTAAATGAAAACGTCTCATTTTTTTTTTGGATGCGTAAGCTAGTTAGCATATCTTTTAAATGACGATGTGTTAGGATGCCAATTTTCTTATTTAGTGAGTTACTCAATCCAAATGATTTCAAACATGAAACCTTTTAAACGTAATAATTACGTTTCTTGTCTTTTTTTTATAATCAAAACATTTTTTCGAAGTTGTTTATCCTATTTTTTTTTATTTTATAAATAGTGTAAAATCGTTTAATTTTTAATTTTTTTTTATTTGGGAATAGCGGTCTTGTTCATCCAAAAATTTGGAGCTAGACAAAACTAAAAAAACCGGTAGAATTCTTATAAGTAGTGTCGTTTGCGTAAGGCTTTAACAATGAAAGGCACACAGGAAAATCGGAACTGTTTGTGTTTTGATAAAAAGGTAAACATATACGTAACAAGTCAATGGTGGATGTCGATCAGCCTCTTTTTCTCGTCTCGCACTGGTAGAAAACTACGAATTTTATTTTCCCAAACATTATCTGACGAGCAGCATACAAAAAAAAAAAAAAAAAAATTCGATACAAAAGAATTTTTTATTATTTATTAATTTTGAACTGTAATTTTTGATTTTTTTTCTCTTTATTTATTTAAAAAGAAGCAGATCAAGGTGTTACCCCATGCTGTTATATTATATCGAGTCGCTGGAATTACGGATATGGACTTGTTTTCTCTATGTTCAATATATAGAGAAAAAAAAAAGTGTGTTCCTTGAACTTTTATAGCAATTTCAAAGGTACTTGTGATCGTGTTTCTTACTATAATTTCAGTCATAAATAGCGGGCGATCTAATCATAAAATCCGGTATTTAAACACTCATTAACTTTTATGTATTAAAAGGGAAAAAAATTAACTTGATAAATTCCGAGTAAATAGAAGTACAAAAATGGTCTAAAAATTTACCTCATTAAAAATTAATCGATCGATTTTAAAAATAGGGAAAAATAAGTATTTAAAAAAAACACAAACAGGAAACTATTTTTGCTAATTGAAAGGAAAAACTAGACGTTAAACGTTTTGAAGCCCATTTTAGGAGAACCAAAAACTATTTTAAAAAATTGGCTTTATTGGAAAAAAAAGTAGGAGAGATCTGGGAGAAGTATTTTTTTTTTTTTTAAATTTCGATTTAAAGATCTTTCAACAAAGTTAAGACAAGATCTGCTTGATCTGTACGTACTTTTATTTATATAAGTTATTTATCTGCCACAATTTTGGCCTCACAAAGTTGTGTACCCATGTTGAGCTGCAATTTTCAATAGGTTATGGGACCATAACCAATTTGTCATATCGAATGAAATGGAGCCTATTTCATGTAAAAGATCCTATCCCACCCCAAAATGACATCATAACACCATTGTCATCGGTTTTACTTCGTACGCTCCATTGGCTCAATAAAAAAAATAAATCACTATCCAGATCCATTTTCAGGAATAATATCCATGGCAACAGGGAAGCCTAGCGGCGATCCATATGACTTCCAAAGACTCGTCTCGCCTATACTAAGCTTATGACACAAAAAATAACTTTACGATTGTCACAATTAGTGTTCATTTTTTTTTTTTTTTTTTTTTTTTTTTTTGCAAAAATCAAACTTTAATTTTTTTATTTAAAAAAAAAAAAAAAAGAAAAGAAAAGAAAAGAAAAGAAAAGAAAAATGCATTGAAGTCTTCACTCAAGTAATTCACTCAAATTTTCAGTTAAAATGTTTCAGTCGCCATACTGGATAGGGAATGTCACATTGGATGCTTTCCAAAATTGGAGACTTTGAGGATTTATGCCTTAGAAGGACCAAAACTAGCCAGATTTTATAAATTGGTTTCGGTTCCCCAAGAAAAAAGGTACTTCATGATATAAATTAGGAACAAGGCGAGGGCTAGTTTTACTGGGTTCTCGGCCATTTACTGTTTCTTTTTTTTTTTTAACAAGTCCTCATTTAGAAAATACAATCAATAAGAACTACAGTGCTCAGAGGCATTAAAACACAAAAATTTAAAGCCAAGACAGACAGAGTACAGTACGAAGAAAATAAAGCAAACGAATTGTTTTTATTTATCTCTTAAACTCATTTATTCTAATTTTGTAAACGCTTGGAAAAATTTTTCAAAATGCGATACGTATGGTTCGACGTGACTTGTGCGATAGCTCATATTACCGCAAAAACACGAGACGGTTTTTTTTTTTTAACGTATGCTTCTGTCCCGTGCGATTTCCGTTTCATTGTAATCATATTTTCATAGGAAAGAGTTTCCAGCTTCGTAAATTTAGTCTCCCGGTCTCTACGGAATATTTCTATTGTTATAGAACCCTGGAAAATAATACCGGGAAACAATATCCTCGGTTCGGTAATTGATCGATCATGTAATGCTCCCAACCTGAGCAAGCATTTTATAATTCATGACAAAAAAAAAGTAGCACGAGTTGCACTTTCGCATCTGGAACGAAAAAACCCTCTAAATTGGGTTTTTTCTCGTCAACCAATTAACCCGATAAATCAAAAGAGTGATTTTGTGTCCGGATCGATCAATTTCAAACTAGTGAGAAAATCCCTCTGTTAATTCCGTATTAAAATTATTTTCGATTTACATTTTACATCAGGAATAATTTAAACAAGATATTAAATTTTATTGTAAACCAGGTGAGAAAACAAAAAACAACAAGAATGAAAACAATATCTTTTAGATAATCATCGGTTATAAAGAAACGCTAAAAGATACTTCCTGCCAGACATCCGATTTTGATCTGTAATAATTTACTGCAATTGAGTATATCTTAAATTAAAACGAATGGGTCCCTTCCTACAACTTTTAACAAGCAAAAGAGGTGAACTAAGGTTTTAAAAAAAGCGGGGCTTTCATGTTTCACTTTTTTCTTAACACCATTACAGGCCGTATAGTGCGACCTTGTTAAATTGGCAATACATTAATTAAGAGTTTTTATAGGCTGGCTAGTACATATAATCAGCAGTTTATGGTCCCAATCACTCTAGAACATTAAGCATTGCAATTACATAGAGCTACTGCCTTAGTTATCACAAAAAAGTATTTTGAGAAATACCATTACTAGTACTAAGTACACAATACTTTTTAAAAGAAATACATTCCAAAATTTTTGAAAAATTAACTGCAGCTACTATTATAACTTCTTTTTTTAAAAAAAAATAATATTATCCACATTTTGGAAAAAAAAAAAAAAAAAAAAAAAAGATTTATCGAATTTTTTTAACCAAATTGAAAAGGATTTTCCAAAACCTTTTAATGAACCAGTTAAAACAGGTAAACCAAAACCTTTTAAAACCAGTTTTCAAACTTTCCTCTCCTCCTTAGTCTCATCCTCGTTCCTTTGGCCTACAACAGTTATAAACCTGCCTGCTCAAAGCCCGTAGACTCGTACTCAAAAAACGAATTGATTCCTCCGTTAATTAGGCGGAAAAATCTGGCAGTTCTGCCGATTCTTGTTCAAAAACAAAATCCGGAATTTTTTGAAAAATCGTATTCCGGCATTGCAAAATTTTCAAAAATCTTTTGACCTAATCCATGTGAGGCTTAACAAAGCATCCGGTTGTTTTAACCAGCAAATAAAAAAAACGCAATCGGAAAAGCAGGGGGAGCTTGTGTTTTACCCGAGAAAAGAGCTTTTATACCCGACCGATAGACTAAATAGAAAAGCCCAAGATTAATCCGGAGGATCGATCCAGATTAAAGTAAAACGTCTCCTTTTAGGTTTAACTTTCCAATTCCACCGCCGCTATTTAGATATGATTATCAAGGACGGGGAAAGATGAATCCGCAGGGTCTCCGGGTCATCCTCCTCTTTTTAATTAAAACCGAGGGCAAAAGTCTCTCGATCGACGGAAAACACACAAAACCGCGACGTCGAACCGGATGACTCCCCAAAAACGAAAAAAGCGAGGACTTTGATTAGATTTTCCCAGTCATACGCAAGAATTCCGATGAAAAATGACATGTACAAAGGGAAAGCTTTTTTTTCGGAGACCGTCGTGGAAAATAGAATCGGCTTATCGAGTTATACGATTCGAATCGCCTTTTGGCCTCTCTTTTTTTTCTATCCTTCCTCTTTTGTTTTTATGGACGATTTTATCATCCAAGTTTTGATTACGTCAGGACGTTTCCTTACTTATTTGTTTTTTCTTTAAATCGCACTTTTCTTTACGCAATTTTTCCATGTTCGACGACCTCGTAAACTATTTCCAAATAAGCGTGTTATCGAATACCAATTTTATAGAAGTCACCGATTTTTCTTCCAACGTTTAAAAAGAAGGGGAGAAAAAAATAAATCCTTATCCCAGAAAAATTTCCTTATCCCAGCCATGAAATTTTCAGGGGCGGACTAAGGGTGTCGTCCAAAGAGCCGGTTTTGATGATTTAAGTCCGTCGGGAAAATTCTGTGGGGAGTTTCTGATCGGCTTCGTTCCAACCGATCGAAAAAGAATTTTCTTTTTTTGGCAAATATAGTAAAAAACTGAAAAAAGCGAAATTTCCCCAAATTATGTGGACTATGCTACAACTTTACTCGGTGTTCCACTATAAAGTGATACTAGTAATTTTTTTAAGGCCTCCAATGTCAAGTCATTTTATTTCGAGGTCCAAAGGCGAAAAATCAATAGAGTTTATAAACAATTTTGTTTTGTATGTAAGTTTATGTCTCAAACTTTTCGACAAATCCTGGAAAAATAAACAAAACGCTCTTCCCAGATTATCCTTTTGTCTGAATCCCCATCTTTAATTTATACATTTCATTTACTATTTTATTACGATTAGAGGCAGAGACTAAGAAAATAACGCACAGAAAGTTCGCATTTGCTTTGCTCCAGGATTAACAAGTATCACAGCAAAGTTTTCCAGTCTGAAAATGAAAAAATGAGCCCTGCGACGATTTAGAGACCAGTTACAACATATGGTACTTTTTCCATGCTAAATAACCACGGGTCGCGTCCATAAACAGGACGGTTTTCCAGGAAGCTAATGCCCAGGCAAAAGAGTTTTTCATTCTTCTGCAGCCTCTCCTACTTTCATCCCACAACATTTTTTTAAGCATTAAAACGCAGAAAAAGAATTCAGCCCATGCACAAGTTTATCAACTCAATTACGAAATGAAAAGGAGTTAATTATCGAGAAAAAAAAATGGAATGCAAATAGGAAGATTAAGGAATCGATTTAGGCCGATTTACGTGCGACAGGTGTGCGGTATACGTGGCATGCAGACACGTTTGCGATTAATACGCTATAACTTCTCCCCGAAAAGAAAAACGGATAATAACACGTTTGTCAGAACGGTAAGTTTTGATTGTTGCGTGTTCGGCCTTCCTCATATCATTAAAATTTGGTAGAAAAAAAATATTCTCACGGCTGTTAAGATGCAGCTTGATGTATTTAATGAAAAATTGTATCGATGGTATTGATTTCAAGAAGTGAGCAACTAAGAAAAAATTACCTAAATTTATCTGAATCCTCTTAAGAAGATAGGTAGATCGCATTATCTGCTTTGCAGATACCAAAATTACATGAAATAAGCTAAATTTTGAGAATTAGTGAAACCAGCTATTGCAACACCGGTTACACGGAAATTAAATTTGGCCTATTACAAAGAGTTACGTCTCACTAGAAACTTCACTTAACAGCTTTTTTACTGCGTTTACTAACTTACAAAAAGACTGAAGTTCTAGTTGATAAAGTTTGATGTTAACTCTTAAAAAAACTACCAGTAAATCGATGAAAGGCTTACCTGCAAATACAAAAAAAAGAAACAACATTAAATTAACTATAGCAGTTAATCAGAAAATTCATATCAATTCAGAAATCAGAGTAATTATTAAAGGTCAAAATACATATCCCGGGAATATTACAACCTCTATACTTGGATAAAAAAAAAATACCAATAAAAAAGTCCCGAATGTAAAACTAGGTTAAGAGGTGCAACAGAATAAATTAAAAATTATTTAACAGGTGATTTACCTTTTTTTCTTTCAGCTTCATCGAACTCCCATGATTAAAGATGACCTCCATGATGTCCACATCCATAAATTGGCCCATCTCATCTTCACTGATAACATTTTGAAACAAACCGAACAGCATTGTACAATAAATACATACGAACCGGACTGAACTGGAACAAAATAAGCAAGAAGCCATATTATTAAAAATTTTCAAAATTCAATACCAACAACAACAATAACATTTGGAAAACTGATGGAAAAGAGAATTTTTCAAACAAAAGAACAACAATGATATGTAAACAAAATAGGTGTTGTATGATGAAAATATGGGAAAAGAATTAAGAAGACAGCATTTATTAGGTTCATGATGTTAGGACCAAAATTACTTTTATTCACAGCTTCTAATACATAAATATGAGAGGATTTCTAATTTTTAAACATGGTGAGTGCTAATTGTTTTAGTTAAATCTGAAGCACTTTGTGTTGGAGTGCACTATAGCTTATATTTTCAGTAAATTAATAACATGCAGCACTATCAACTTTTAAAAAGAATCAAATAACAGGGAGATATCTGAATTTATTGTTCACTATATTATTATAGGATTCTCAGACGCTTTGCTCCTTTTTAAAATTAACTGTGACCAGACATACAGCAGTGTTACAGAATTCCAGAGCTAATCGCTAGTAAATTTCAAAATGTGTCCAATATTTGAATATTCTTAAAATATATTCCAAAGACTAAATTATTGAACAAGAACTTAAAACTCAAATGATGATTAAGTTCGAGATATTTCTTAAGAGACTTCACCTTTAAAACTTTCGTTAAGCCATACAATCAAATGAAAAATTATTTTCCTAATAGCAAGCAGGTATTCTTTTCTAGGCAAAAAGAAGTCCTCAATTAGGTCTTGAAGCAATTAGGAACAAACATAATGCTTCCAGATAAATTTTTAAAGAGTTTTCATATGCCTCTTTTTTATTTGATGTTTGGTGGGGGGCTTTGTTACCTTTCACAATATAAACTAAGAATAAGCAATGTTAAGCCTAGGTTAAAGGCAATAAAATCAAAATAAACATTCCATCCTTGGCCATTGTTTAAATTTTTTAACATCTTACAAAAAATATAAATTAAAAATTTTCATTACCTTTTAAGATAATCTGAACAAACGTTTTCGTCCAACATTTACAATAACCTCAGCTAGTGATTAAGATGAAGCAGGAGGGGACAAGCCTTTCAACATTTATGATTGCTTACTCTTTACTCATTGTCCAGACTGATGATGGACAAAATATTTGAACTTTCTACGTAATAGATGAATAATTCCGCGTTAAAAAGAAGGAAAAACCTATTAATGAACGATTAATATCACGAAAACCGAAACCATCAGGCACCCCTAAAACCGCTCTTTTTCTTTAACTAGTTTACACCTTAACCGTAAGTTATCCGATCCTGCTGCCACGGTAATCTATTTTGAATTTTTTAAAATCTTTTAATGACTTTCAGTGATATCGTAGTTATCAAATTGGATGATGATTAATGATTAATTTCGGCTGCGTTAATATTATTTTTTTGGTTTAGTCGTTAACTGTACATTAGTGAACGGCAATGATCTGGTGTAGACTAGGTAAAATGGCGCTAAGTCTGAGTAGAAAACCAATCCAAATATTCATACATCACACGATAAAACCGCATATACACTTAGCTTATGAAGTGATCAACTTTCTTTCATCAAGAAAAGGTGTCCAGTTTAATTTTGTGAATCTAGGTGATCGACATAGTGTCCTTGATTTTCATATAGTTTACCTCGATTTGTTTTGTGATTGAGAAGTAGAATATGGTTTGGATTATCTGGAGAAATAGACTGTTTTCTGGAATCTTGTTTTGGAGGAGCCACCGAAGCAGGCTAAGCATATATTTAACAATTTATATTTTTTTATTTTGGGAAGCAACATATTTATTATAATTTACTGACATTAAAGATATTAAATAATATGTAAAATATTGGAAATTAACACATAACTGGCTTAGATAGCCTTGTGACTCTTTGATGGTTTTTAAAAATATTTTTGGGGCTTGTCAGTCATATTAGACTAAATAACACATAAAACAAAGACTTTTGTGTTGATGAAAATCCTGTAAAACACTCCGTTTGTTGCAGAAACGGATTGTGCTTTGTGAGAAGTATTATTGTTAGAAAAAGTGTTGAGTACTGTAGTTCTGCAGGCTTAAATGGCATCAAAGGCATTTTTTTACATTAATCTTTTCTATTTCCTTAGTTGAAAGCTTTAGAACATTCAGTATATCTCTATTAGGTTTAATGACATCTTTAAAACAAGAACATACTTGAGATGCGAATTAATACTCCTTAGTTCCTTATGTAGTGTACGAACCATTTTGTACTTTATTTTGTAAGAGATTTGTTGTGAGCTTAGGTTTGGGATGTTGTGGATTCAAGGGATGCAATGATAGTCTGGTAAACACCTTTTCATAAGGACTTTTTTTTTTCAAAATAATTTAAACGAGTTTGAAATGATTTTAAAAGTTAAAAATCAAACATAACGGTATGAATCAGTTTTATTTTAAAAAGAGCACTGTATACAGTGTTCACAGTTACATGATATTTTAAAGTTCATTCCTATTTAGACTTTATTTGCTAAGTTTTAAAAATCCAAAAAATGTATTTTTTTATGAAAACCAAGCATGGCATAAAAAGCAAGAATCAATTAAACCAAATATTTTTGAAGGAAGTTTACAGGTTACAGTTAAAATTAATATCATATTTTGATGAGTTTTGCAGAAAATTCAGGTACATCCTGTAGGCACTTAGAGAGGAAATAGGAGAGGCTTACCCCCGCTGCCTAAATTTTGCACTCAAACGGGAAATTTCGCGCTTTTGTTGACCACCCGACTGGCTATAGCGCTCACTTTAAAAAAAATGTAAGAATTTTTCGAAATAGTAAAAGTATCAAGTTTCTATGTAGGATATACCTAAATAATGCAAAAAGCATTTTTTTTTAAAAACAGAGAAGCAAGATTTTTTTCCTTCTTTTTTTTACTGAAAGTGTTAAGAGCAGATTTTTTTCCCTGTATCTCACCGTAAGATGTACATTATTGATTGCATCTGGACCTGCAATAAGTCTTCTCGATCTCTTGAGGAATCCGTATCAAAATAGACTAATGTTCCAGCAGCCTCCCATGACGATGAAGAAAGACTGAGATTCCCAAAATTGCTGAGACGGTTAAATAAATGATTTAAAAGACTTGCAGGACTTTTTTCCCCCTTTTTTTTCTCTCTAGTTTTTTTTCTCTTTTTTCCTTCTATAATGAGAGAGAAAACCCCGGAGTTTATAAGCTTATTGTCGTCTTGGAATCGCGGGAAGATAACAAGAGCTTAACACGGAAATCTTTGCTTCATAATGCATGTTTTCATAACGGAAAACAAATTACCCATAAGGAAATTCCGGTTTAGTTTCATTTAAACTTTATAATACGGCTTCGACCAAGACAAGAAAAATGGTTTTCGTCGAATTTAGGCTATAACCCAAAGTTTAAGGCTTTTATCTACTGAGTCCGTCTATTCAAATGCTTATGGTCTCTGACTGCCCCTTTTCATTTTCGGACTTATCAAAGTGACTTTTTATGAACTGTTGTATGAGGGTTGTCTCCTTGGGCAACACATATTACCTTGGAAAACGGCCTTTTGTGGGCGACTGGGGGGGGGGGGGGAAGGGGGGGGGGGGGGTCGGGGTCCCAAAAATACCAAGAGTACAAAGATGTATTTTTTTAATTACTCTGTTTGTCATTTTTTCGATAAAATATTCTTTAATTTCGAGAGGAAAGAAATGTATTAGTTTACGCGGGATAACAAACACGAGGCTAATGGCTAATGGCTCATAATCCAATAATCTTTACGGAAGCCTCTTAAAGCTGTTCGGGAGTAAGATTGATTCTCACTTTTCGTGAGAAACTCACTTAGCCGTCGCTCGGTTAAACGTTCAGAAACTCGAAAATTATATTTCATTAATTCACGGCACAGCAGCCATTAGCTTAGCTTATGTATAATTATTATCGCTTATTCATGACACGCTCCATGGTTTTATGATAATCAAGTCACTAAGGAATGTCCCTTTACATCTTCATATTCGTTTTCGGTGTTGGTAAAACTACGTATTCGCGCGTTTCGAATGTACCGAAACAGGAATAATAATCGGATTAAATTTGCACCGAATGCAAAGTATCCGGGAATTAATTTTAGAAATTTGAAGCCGGCGCTTTACGTGATTGACGGAGGTTTAAGTGGAACATCGCGAAGAATATGATATGGCTATTTCCCAAGTTTAAAACTTAAATAGAGGTCTCGTATAGTTTGCTTGACCTTTTCCGGGATCGATTTTACCGAACAAACTTTAACCCGATGGCCATTTTAAAAGGCATATTTACAAAACAAAATAGTTAAATTCTTGGAATGAGTAAAAGTTATTTTAAAAAGTGGTCGCAAGCATTATTTTTAATTTTTTTTAGAAAAAAAGAAAATTTGGAAACTGAAATAGCATATTTTCGGGACTTGAGAAAAATAAGAAGAAAAAAAATTTACCGAGAATTAATATTTTGTTTCGCGGCTAAAATTTAAAATGATCATGAAAACGTTTAGCAAAAAAACGGAGGTTTCATTAAAAGTTCTATGTAATAATAACCCCTTAACTCTTACCGCCTCTCCCTGGAGAACTTTCGGATGCATTTATTTTCCCTATCCTAACTGTTAAAAGTGATGTTTTGGAGCTTCCCCCGTCCCTCGGTTTGGGGTGAAAAAATTGTCCGTTTTTTTTTGCGAAAAAAAAATTGCTTCTAGAGGCAAGTGAAAAAAAAAATTAAAAGATTCAAGAAATAAAAAATTTTCGTAATAGACTTGTCTTTACGGTGCGAGGGAGAAGCAAAATGGGATCAAAGCCTCAGAAACATTTTAGCCACTCTGCAAATTTATTATGGCATATACTGTATCTTCTGTGCTATGAGACAAGGTCAGCAATCCCCTACAATATCTTATTTAGTTAGCAGTGAGCTAGTGAGCTGAAAAACTGAAAAACATCATTGTTCTATTATTTAAAGCTTTCTTTGAGCCTTCACAAAAACGTTCAATTCAAAATTTTAGCAACAAAGGAGCTGCAACGAATATCAATCACTATTACTCTCAAATCTCAAATCCCAAACAAATTAACTAATCGTCGGCTGAATGCGAGCTTTAAAAAATGTCATTCCAGAATTTTGAGCTCCTTGCCAATGCCTGGCAGGGATAAAAAGTCCAAGTAGGCCTATATTTACGTTTTGAGCTCTGGTTAAAATGAGCGTGAATCTGGTAGAAAATAATTTTTTGGTGAAGTTTTGCTTAAATTTCGTATAGCTAATCTAGTTTGGAACTTGACTTGAACACTGAGCTTTTTTGATTTGAAAAGTACTTAATATGTACCTTTTTCATTTCTGAAGCTTAATTTTCGAATTTAGGATTTTGTGGAATGTCCAAAAAAAGTTTAAAATCGTCGATAAGATAGTTTTTCGAGTTTTTCAATGCATCGGTAGCTTCAACATTTCATTTACCCCTCGCAACCCGTAAAACTTAACCTACAATGAGTAAGCTACCCTAATTTTTTTTTTATTTAAAGCATCGCACTGAAAACAGTTCATAACAATAAAATAATTTTTAAATAAAAAGAAATTCTAACCTCTGGTATATTCGGAAAAAAAAAAAAAACATTAACAACGTGCTTTAAAATAATATCAAATTTCAACAATGTTCAGGAAAATGGCACTTAACATGAAATGGAATGACTTTCTCGGTTACGGATCAGAAGAATTTTTTTTTCTTTCTCCAAAAATAAAAACAATAAGATGTTTTCTTAAATAACCGATTTTCTTGATGGGAAAACAAAACAAAATAAAATAAATATCGCGTTTCTTAACTTCATCATCCCGTCGAGACAGAGAAAGAGACGAGGAAAAAAAAAAAGAAAAAAAATCTTTAGCTTTTCTTTCAATCAAGATTTGCACGAGACGTTCAGTTTTACTAGCTTCAAAAAACGTGACTTATAAATGAATAGGGTGTTGTCTTTTTTTTCTCCCCCTCATTTTTTTTCTTATTTCCTTTTTTTTTTTTTTTTTTTTTTTGTAATTTTCTACGGACAACTTGCTCCATCTAGATTACAAAGTTTCACACTTCGAGAAGAAGAAAAGTTGCATTATTTATCATCTGCGATTTTTTTTTTTTTTTTTCCATGTTAAAAATTGAACAGTTTGGCATTTTAAAAAGAATGTTGCTGTATCAACACAAAATGAAAGTTTTTGAGCTTTCGGGGTCGGTTTAGAGATCTAGAAAGCAAAGTTTAAAAAGTGCCAGGTTTCAAACTTAGAGGTTTGAGAGAAATAATTTTTTGAGATTGTAAACCAAGCCAGTCCTTTTCAGTATACATTTTAAAAATTTTTAAAAAAATATTTGACAAAAAATGTATGTGTCATTTTGTCCCTAAAGATACATTCTAGCATTGCGTCAGCTTTTCGTTATTGACTCTCTTTCTTTAATTGTAAAATGATAATTTAATCAAAGTACTGACCAAAAAAAGCAAATACTTAAGTATCATAACTTAATGATCGAAATTGATTCATATAAAATTGATTTTAGAAGATTTTTGAACATAAATAATAAATATTAGTTTGTGGCTTTAATTTGGAGGTTTAACAATTAGAGCTTCATTTCCTGGATTAATTACAAGATATAGTCGATCCTAGCTTGCCATTGAACTTATACCTTAAATACTTAATAATTTTTTTAAAGCTTCCCTAGCTGATGTAATTTTTATGAAGCAAAAAGAGCAATTTCTTTCCAATGCTTAAAAAAAATTTGTGCCTTACAGGCACTATAATTAATCCTCCGATAGAGTTGAGACTCTTTGACTGTTTCAAAATTCACCAGGACACAATTACACCACTGCTAAAATTCGAAAACAAAATAACAGTATCATAATTTAAGTATAATCTTTTAATGCATAAATAGTTTACAATTAAAAAAAAAACTGCAAGACTTTCGCTAATCTTCCTTGTAACAACTAATATACAATATATATTTAAAAAAATTGCTATAAATTAAAAAGTGATTTTAAAAAAATATATTTTTTGTACTTAAAAATCGGTTACGTTTATCGAAAGCCATTGCAGAATTAAAAAAAAAAAATACATATAAATATCGACACGCCCTACAATAAAGTTCATAACAATAAAATCAATTTTAAATAAAAAGAAATTCGAATTTTTGGTATATTTCGAAAAAAAAAATTAACATCAACAACATGGTTTAACATAATATCAAATTTCAACAATATTAAGGAAAATGGCACTTAACATGTAGTAGGAAATGACTTTCTCGGTTGCGGATCAAAACTTTTTCTCTTCTTCCAAAATAAAAAATTTTTTTTTCTTAGATAACTGATTTTCCCAATAAGAAAAGCAAATCAGAACAAAATAAATATCGCCCTTTTTAATCCTATCGTCCGGAAAAGGAAAAAAAAATTTTTTTTTGATAGTTAAATTCCCAAGAAAAGTTCAGTTTTACTAACTTTTGCCCCCTAATTTTGCTTTTTAATAACTTAATATTCATCATTCGATGCTAAAAATTGGACGGTCTTATATAAAAATAAATGTTCAGTCTATTACGCGGAATGTAGGCCTTGAGCTTTAAACAATAATTTAAAAAAAAGACAATTAAATGACTAAAGGAAAACTAACTTTGGTCGGCTAAAAAATCCTTCACAACCTGATTCCGACGGAATTTTCGTGTCATAATTTTTTCAAAACTTCGCAGTCTTCTGAATCATCTAAGGACTTTGATTCGTTTAACGATTCGATACCTAGAAAAAAAAATTGGTTTAGAGATCAATTTTCAAATTCCAATGTACACTTTTCTGTCAATCATATCAGGATTGACCTTGAAATCTGACAAAGAGATTTCGACCGATTTATCAATTTTTATCACAATGCTTCAAACAGGATGAAAAGGAAAAAAAAATTTTTTTTTGATAGTTAAATTCCAAGAAAAGTTCAGTTTTACTAACTTTTGCCCCCTAATTTTGCTTTTTAATAACTTAATATTCATCATTCGATGCTAAAAATTGGACGGTCTTATATAAAAATAAATGTTCAGTCTATTACGCGGAATGTAGGCCTTGAGCTTTAAACAATAATTTAAAAAAAAGACAATTAAATGACTAAAGGAAAACTAACTTTGGTCGGCTAAAAAATCCTTCACAACCTGATTCCGACGGAATTTTCGTGTCATAATTTTTTCAAAACTTCGCAGTCTTCTGAATCATCTAAGGACTTTGATTCGTTTAACGATTCGATACCTAGAAAAAAAAATTGGTTTAGAGATCAATTTTCAAATTCTAATGTACACTCTTCTGTCAATCATATCGGGATTGACCTTGAAATCTGACAAAAAGATTTCAACCGATTTATCAATTTTTATCACAATGCTTCAAACAGGATGAAAAGGAAAAAAAAAAAAAAATTATTCATGCTCTGTGCAAATTAAAATAAAAAAAAAGGCTGCTAAAAGCTTTTTTAGGTTCTGCTTTTAAATATCAAGTTTAACGATTCCAAGTTTCTAGCTGCATTAAATATACCTTAACAAAAAAGTTTAAAAAAATGAACTACAGCCGATTGAAGGTTGGGCTCTGGCACAGAAGTTCCCAGTCAAATCATGTTAACCCTTAGCCCCAGCTGCGGAGACAGCTGATGGGGTCAAGGTGGTATAATTAAAAATTTGATCATTAAAAAAAAAAATCAATTTTCCCTCAAAAAGCTTTTAGACCCTTTTTTCGTTTAAACGCCAAGCAAGAGTGCAATTGCAATGTAGACCAAACTTTGTAATCATTTTTTCGTTAGGTGCTTTCAATAGAATGAAAATTTAAAAAATTTTTAAATTACAAAACAGTGGAATCCGTTTTTCTTTTTTCAAAATCTCCAAAATTTTGAACTGAAAATTTACTCCGTTTTTAAGATGCGGTGCAACAATGTAAAAATAAGTGCAGCGTTGAAAAGCAGACTGTTTCCTAACGATACCTTATTAATAGGGTTTTCCTAGCAAGGGTATATTACTTCTATTACTACATACTACAGAACTACAGAACTACTAGTAATTACTCGATTTTGGCACAAAACTTTACAACAGAAATTATTTGATTAAAATTTTATTTCATTCAAATACTATTTTTTCTTTTTTACCGGAGAAAGAAAACAGACTCAAAAGTCAAAAAAGTCGCGGCGCAAGTTGCGCCTCCGACCAAAGTGCCGGACTATCTCATATCAAGCTCCTAGATTGACGTCATCATGAGATGGTTTTCTTCGTTTAAAGGGCGCATAAAGATAACAACAAACTTGGCCTAAGTTCCATATAATATACCTGGGCCGTGTTGTAAAAATGGCCCCCATTTTGGAGCAGATAAACGGATTTTGTTCAAAATTTAATTAAATCTTCTCTGATACATGCCAGTCAGAATGGTAAAGCTTAATATCCGATCCGATTATTTTTTTCGCAAGTTATCGTGCACATGGACCCAGATACCTACACACACTCGAACAGGCGAAATGTTTTTTTCTGATTTCGGTTCCGGAGGTCCAAAACGTCAAGAAATTAAAAAAAACAAAAAACAAACATGACTTTAATTTTTGAACCTATGAGAATGAATTCAATACTACGGCGTTTTTTAGAACACTGCCAAAGTAAAAAGTTGCCTCAATTACTATGGTTTTCGTCTCCATTACTAAGGTTTTATATTTTGTTTTCCAAAATATAACCGCTTTAAATTTTAAATTTTATCTTGTTTCTAATTGAGATTTCATGTTTGAAATAAGCTGCAGTAATTGGTTTCTATAATTAAGCCTATGCAATTAGACTAAGGTCTTTTTCCTCCATTTCCGCTCAATGTTCCGGGGCTACAAACCGCAAAGGCATGGCTTTTCGGGTGATGTCAATGCAGCTTAGCTTTCGGTCGAGTCTGTCAGTTTTATCATGGGTTTCAACTATTCGCGCTTAACTTGGTCAAGATTTTTTCTCACTCTTCGCCCTATTGCACTATTCTTATTACCTAAGCTTATCACTGCTTATTACATAAGGGAAGCAAAGAATAACCATTTTTAATAAATCTATTACCAAATATTTTTATATCATATGAACATTTTCCTCTCTAAAATCACGCTTCTATAATTATTATTCCAGATGAACGGAGTATAAAAACCTACTTTTCCCAAGCCTGTATAAAATAAAAAGCACCAACACAATGCAACCTTTTTCTTTTTGAACCATGCTGCTTGTGTTTTGAGCACTCCTACCTTTCAAAGTCGCATTACAAATACCTGACGAGGGATAACAACAGAATTCTTTGACTGAGGACAGAGTGCTTTCTTACTTTCTGAAGTGACATCTTCAACCTCTGCAGAAATAAATACTTCACAGATATCTGTACATCACATTTAACACAAAGCAAGTTTTCTCACTCAATTTTTTTTTTTTTTTTTTGACCAGTGCAAAAATTTTTGTGAGACACATATTTACAAGATTATTAATAAATAATGTGATTGAATTGTACTTGCCTTCATTTTGTTTCTTTAAGTCTTTTTCCATTTCTGTCATGGTAGCAAATCTTTCCCTTATATTTTTTGTGTACTGATAAGCGCTTCCTTCAGAGTAGAATAAGTGATACCAAGAAACCAAAAGTACAAATATAATTAGCAATAAATTGAATCCTATTCCGACAACAGCAGATAGAATTGGCCAATGAAACATCAGGTATCTCAATCCGGTAAAATGTGCATGAATTTGCATCGTTGCAGAATAAAGTTCAATCTTTTTGGTTTGTATTTCTATGTAAACATCTGTAATTGGACGAGTCTGGAAAAGAAAAAAAAGTCAGACATTGCATTTAAGAATGAGTTACCAAAAAAAATTATACAGTTGAATCTAACAAAAAATGTTTTCAAGAGAATCAGCTTTTAAATCTATCCTTTTATCTTCAACAAATGAAATTGATTTTAACACCCAAATAATTACCTGATCTTCTTCATAATCTGAAAACATTTCAACAACAATGGTCTGTTTCTCTTCAGCAGTGCCCATAAGCAAAAACGGAGAATAGACAATTGTTTTAATCATATGAAACAGCCAACTTCTATAATGGAGCATGACAGGCCTACAAGAATTAGCAACCAAAGCTCCATCTTTATCATTTAGCTCCAGGCAAGCCATAAACATCCCAAGATTTTTATTTGCTTCCGATTCTGGCATTTCAAATGTCAGATAAATCTTATAGCTCTGACCAATCATTAAAAGTTGCTGCCTCTTTGTGAGTTGCACATGGGCAGTAGGAAAGCTGCATATCGAACTTTGAGCATCATCACAGGTTCTACAAAAAAAAAGGCAAGCATTGTAAATCTGTTTCTCAATTGAAATCTGATTTTACTTTACTTACTTAAATTGCAAATGTACAGGTCTTGTGTGTGTAAGAGGGGGAATATATGCATAATAAAACACGACATACATAAATATAGCTAACCAAATTATAATACCGATAGTTAATAATAATATTCCGCTTCTATACGCTGTCTCTTTAGCACTCTGTATCCTTTGATTTGTGCTGTCTTTAATATTTTCTATTTTGTTATTTACGTATCTGGCACCTGGCAATTTCGGAACCATTTTTTTGAAAGGCAAATAGAGACCTTTCAGGATGTAGACGAACACGAAAACAATCATTCAAACGAAGATAATACAAATAAAAAACGAAAAAAATAAGCCGACGTCTTTTACAATGGGCTTTTGATGATTACTACGCTGATAAATATCGTAGGTTATTGTACACATCCTGAAACTTAGCTCTAGCTGTCGTTTGTACGTTGCCAGGGCCAGTGTTGCCAATAATTAACTTGTTTTTCTTTTTAAACAAAATTTTACAAGTTGAAGCAGGACATTTTGAAATTTAAACGTAAATTTTAAAAAAATTAGTTCTAACGAAGATGATGTTTAATTAAGGTCAAATTTTAATTTAAATCCTCTTTTATGAATCCAATGAGGCCTGGCAACGTTGGAATTGACCTCGACCCTGAAATAAACAAAAGAGTAAAGAGTCTTACCTCGGCCTTGATTTGCGAATTGAGCGTCAGCCATATTGATGTTTTAAAGAAGTAGCCAATTGGGTTTAAGCTCAAAAAATAATAAAAATCTGATTGGCTACGACTGTGACTAAAATGGAGGCATAGAGAACACTCAAAATCTAAAATGGGATCTCTGCTTCTTATAAACGGAATTTATGTGATAAGAAAGCACGTGAACAAACAATTTAATTGGAACTAATTATTTCTGTGTAAAGCATGGTTACAGCATGGAGAGCAGGACTGATAAATATCTAGAAGCACAAGTAATATTTTATTTATCAATTAATTTTTCATGGCATGTATATAGTGTTTATTCATTTATGTATTTATTTATTTATTGGATTTGCCTGATGCCATCTTCAACCTACGTTGATTTTTTCTTACATTAGCTCTATGCCAGTTTTTCATTGTCATTGCAAACCAGATACAGTTTATGAAAAACACAACTGACCGAAGCTTTGAACTTGGATTACTTGCATGATAGAGCAGAACAGAACCGATGAGGCAATTTTCTGCCCATATACAGCTTTCTTTTTTTTCAGGTAGAAGAAATAGAAGTCCTATGTTCCATATATGGTGATGAATGGAAAACATACAATGAAGCAGAGAGAACATACAGCATTGACATAACACACAAAAATATGGTTGTCTCCCTCTTTGTGACTCTTGCAGAAAAATACCCTTTTGAGGCTCCACCTGTTTATACACTTTGTGCTCCTAGTTTATCGAAAGAATTCAAAGATAGGATAGCAGATCAACTAGATGAAGTTTATTTGTAAGTGAAACCTTTTAAAAATTAAAGACATATTTTTCCTAATTTTTTTTTCTAATTTCAGACAAAATTTAGGTCAAACTGTGATATTTCAATGGATTGAAAAAATTAGAGAGTGTCTTTCTGACTTTAAAGTAGAACCAGAACCAGAAGAAGAACTTCCGGTACTTGAGGAAGAAATAAACATTGCAGCTGTTGATAGTTTTGAATTTGAAATCCCTGAGATAACTCATGGAGAAATTATAACTGATAGGAAAAGTGTATTTCAAGGCCATGCTGCATCTGTTCATTCAGTGGAACAAGTTAGGTTGGTTTTTCTATTTATAATTTCTTGTAAAAACAGTCTGTAGGACTTTATAAAAAAAAATTTATTCCAGGCAGGTTCTAGAATTACTCAAACAAAATAAAAAAATTGCAAATGCAACACATAACATGTATGCTTATAGAATAGCAAAACCGGATTCAGCAGCATTTATTCAAGACTGTGAAGATGATGGAGAAGCTCAAGCAGGAGGAAGATTGCTTCATTTACTCCAGGTAAATTTTTCTGAAGTATTATAATAAAATTTTTCTGGCTAAAATTTTTTTTTTTTTTAGATTTTAAATGCAGCAGATGTTTTGGTTGTAGTAACAAGGTGGTATGGAGGAATTCATTTAGGATCAGATAGGTTTCGTCACATTAATAATTCAGCCAGGCAAGTTCTGGAAAAAGCAGGAATGATAGCAAATACTAGCAGTAAGAAAAAAAAAAGCTAAAACCTTTTAAAAGTAATGAGATTTATTTAAATATTCTTGTTCTTAAAATGTGGTCTTGAATGTGGTGCTTCAGTACTTAGTTGAGAAAGAAATTGCTTTTATCAAGTGCAAAGTCAAGGCTATGCAATCAAAATCTAATTTAAAGTAGATATTGTCTGAAGAAGTGTCTGCCATCAAATCATGTGATTTGGTGAACTAGAAAGCTCCTTTCCAGCTGGCTATGTAATATCCAGAATGATCTTATTGTACGGAATTCCTCTTGGGATACAGATTTAGATGCAAAGGAAACGTAAAAGTTCTTCAAAGATTAGATTGAATATAATTTCATTCAATTACTTAAAATTCTTTGAGGATTAACCACATTTTATTTCTAATGGTTTGGATGAGTGAACAAAATCAGATTCCATAATCTAGGAAAAATTCATTGATGATGATTTATTAAAAGTGCCTTTAGATGATATGTTGCAAAAAGATTAGTGAAAAAAAATTCAGGAGTGAGATTTTTTAAAAAAAATATTTATATTACATTTATATAGAGTTTTCTTATTATTAAAAACAGTCTTAATAAAATCAGTTCTTATTTTCTTTTAAAACAAAATTGTTCACTTTTTTTTTTTTTTTTTTTTTTTTTCAAAACAAAAAATTAAAAAAAAGTACTTAAAAGTAAAATAGACTTAGCACTAATTTTTATTCTGATTCTAAGTCAAAATTCTTCACCTACTTAAAAATATTAAAATGGGCACTTTGTCGTTTTTTTTCTTCTATTTATTATATTTTTTGGAGGGGTATCTGCTTGCTTTAATATGTTTCCATAATTGAAAATGGTGCTGCAAAGTTATAAATTACAAGGTTATAAGTTTCCAAAATCTGTTTATAAAGCTGAAAAAAATCTAAGGCGAAAAAACTACAAAGTGCCTTTCGTCCGTAAAAAAAAAGATCAAAATATTTTTTTAAAAAGTCAAAAACTTTTGTTTTTGAAACAATAATAAAAATACTTGTTTACACTTCAGCTTCTACCTCCTTTTTCGGAATTTCCTGGGAAAACAAATTCATTTCGGAAGTTTTAAAATATTCATGAAGAGTTTTTATTTTTCCCTCAGCCGGACTTTGTTTCATCTTGGTTAATCTCCTTTTAACCGGTAACTTTTCCAAACTAAGGGGAGTTAATTTTCTTTTAGCCGGACCAGACACCCTTTCCGAATCCGTGGGGGTCACTGCTGCATTGTTGCTTTTATTTTCGGGAGTAACATTTTTGGGTGTTTTCGGCTTCTCTTTGAGTAATTTTGTTAACCAATCTATATTTTCTTTTTGAGGATTCCTCTGGCAGCGATGAAGATAAGGGGAGCTACCGTCTTTTACGTAATTTGGCAAGTTGGCAGTCGGGGAAGAAAATTCCGGTATTGAATCTTCTTCCGTATCCCGTAGCAAGTTTCCCTCCGATTTAATTTCCTTGATGGGAGATAACACTCCCATTTTTTTGCGCTGACTTTCTTCTTCCATGAAATTAGGCATATCCGCTAACTTTCTCTTGGAAGTGAACTTTCCGGTTCGTCTGCTCGGGATGTCTTCGCTTTTAGGTGTTGTTTCATTTATTTTCAACTGATCTATTCGTGGAGGCGTTCGCTCTTGTATTTCCAAAGCGCATCGCCTTTTGATTTGTAAAGTATCGTTTTCGTGGTCGTCTAGAGATCTTTTTAACGGATTAATTTTTTGCTGACAGATGCAAGACGTAGATTCTAAATTTTTGTTGTAAAATTGGCATATTTTGGAATGAGAAGAACAATCTCGAATTTTAGACGGAATAGGGTCTGATTCCTTGGAAGTGTCTAATTTACGTTTGTTTCTCCACTGAAATCTCACGGTGTCTATGAATTTGTAGTCTGGAACGCAGGCGATGTCTCTATTTTTTTTCACCTCTGAATCTTTTTCGTTTAGTTTATACGGACACCATAAGCGGTAAGTTCCGTCATCTGAGCAAGTAGCAATCTAAAACAAAAATGGAATAATTGTCTTAAAATAAAGCCTAAAAAAATTATTTTTAGAATATTTCTTTTCAAGCAAGTTTTTCTGTTTTTCCATTTTTGGCCCTAAAAAATTTACCTTCATATTGCCAGAATGAGTCATAGCAATACAAACAACTTCTGCATTATGTCCAGGCAAGACTACCAGAGGCTTTACGGCAAGCTCTGACATTTCGGCATTTTTCGTATTCCAAATATAAGCTTGTTTATCAGTTGAGCCTGACATGAGGTAAGCTCCATCGTGACTGACACTAGATTTCACATAGAACGATCCGTTCATTTGATGTCCGTAAAAGGCTGAAACTAAAAATAATGAAAAAATAAAATATATAGTTCTCTTTTGCAAACAAATCTGAGGATAAAAATAATAATAAAATATTCTTACTTGGATCTGGATCATACGAATTTAAATTAAAGCAATAAATATATGAATCCATACAGTTGGCATATAACTTTGTTCCAAATGGATTAATGCAGATATGTGAGAAACCTGCATTTGGAGCATACAGCTGATGTTTTGGTAATGGTATTAACATTACAGATCTTGAATATGTTTTCCTCATATCCCAAACCCTAATGCACCTAAAAACACAAAAAAGGCACCATTTAGAATAATCAATGATGAGTTTTAAATGAAAACAAAAATACTAACTGGTCCCCTGATCCACTTGAAATTAATGTATTGTCATTTTGAAATACAAGACCGGTCACACTATTTGACTGTGCTGCTTCCTTAGGGCAATATCTCTTTTTTGGTATGAAGGGAGAAGTCCCAGCTGCAGAAGGAATCATTTGATCAGGTGTTTGGATGGCTGGGAGTTGTGAAGATTTCTTAGAAGATCTTGTGTCCCATAAAATAAGAGAGCCATCTCTTGACCCAGTTGCAAACACAGCTGCAAAAAAAAAATAAAATAAAATATATATATGGTACATATAAAATATGCAGGAGCAACTTACCTGTATCATCAGGTTTGAAGTGAACACATTTAACACTTCTGCTATGACCCTCAAATTCTGAAATTACTTTAATTTCACTCTCTGCACAGACCCACAGCTTAGCTGTATGATCACCACTCACTGTTACAAATTTTTTTTCACCAGGCATCCATGCCAAATCAAACACTGAATTATTATGAGTTTGTATGTAGGTTTTACAGTTTTTTGCATCAATGTTTTCCACACACACAGTTCCATTTTCATTAGCTATTGCAAGTAAGTTATGATCACTGACAGTTGGAGAAAATTTACAACTGTAGACTGGCACATCATAATCATTAATTAAACCAGGAGCATTACACCCTGAATTGGGTGCAAAAGAATTGATTTTATGACACTGTAACTCTTTTACAATCCTATCATGATTAAAGTGTTTTCCTGAAATGGAAAAAACGAAATTGTGAAGGAATAACGGATAAGAAAGTCATAGAAATTTCCAGTAACTCGTAGCCGGGATGTAAACAATAGGAAAATAAGCCCGTATACCTCGACTTAACAATTCATTTCTTAATACTTACTTTTTTCGTTATATTGCCGAGCTATTATGTTTAATTCTAAATTATTTTTCAGCATGTTTGCTTATTGATTTTGAAATAAATTCATAACGAAATTACGATCAATCCACTAGTTACGCGATATGTCAACAAATAACCCTTTTTTCAGGGAATTCAAAATACTTTATTGCCAACTTAAAAAAACTTTTTTACTTCTTTTGCATTTTCCCGCCTTTTTTTCGCCAAAAAACCTTTTGTCCCCTGAAAAACGTAGAGTCCTTAAGTAGAGTAATTTCTGTCAAAAATTCTTTATGGGCTTTTTTTATCAAAAAAACGTAACGCGAAAAGTAAAAACTCTACGTCTAAACACCTAGCCGTCCTAGCCGTTCTTTACCACCAAAATAGCAGGGATACCAATTTCAATAAAGCGCCACCAAATTTCCCTTTTGAAAAAATTTGCCGGGAGTTTGCCGCCAGTTTAAAATTTGTTTATTTCTCCTAACCTTACTTGGGGAGAAATTTATCATGCGTTTATGATTTTGCGAACCGTGATTGATTTCGTTGACGTATGCAGTATTTAAATTTTGCCTTATTTAATTTTTAATTGTCTGTGATTTAGTGGAAGAGCAAATATGTCGAACGAAGTCAAATCACTTCCATCGGATCAGAAAGAATCAGAGGAAGACGTAGTAGATCCGTGGAAAGTTGTTAGCACTTCGGACACTGGAATCGATTATGGCAAATTAATAAGTAATTATCAATATGGAAAGATTAATGTGTTAACTTATTAATAATAATAGCAGTTTCTATAGCTGGATCTGTTTATGCAAGCATGACAAAACCGTGTAATTTTTTTTTAAAATCCAATCCCTTCATGCCATGTGCTTAATTTCAATATTTATTTTTTTCAGAAAGATTTGGTAGCTCTAAAGTAGATCAAGAACTTTTGGATAGATTTGAAAAAATAACTGGAAAACCAGTTCATCACTTATTAAGGAGGAATGTGTTTTTCTCTCATCGTGATGTGCACAGTATATTAACTCAATATGAAAAAGGGAAACCATTCTATTTATACACTGGTAGGGGGCCTTCATCAGGAATGCATTTTGGGCATCTTATACCTTTTATGTTTACTAAGTAAGTTTACTGATTTTTATTTTGGAAAAAGGCTTTCTAAATTAATTGAAATTATTTTTGCAGATGGTTGCAGGAAGTATTTGATGTACCACTTGTAATTCAACTTACAGATGATGAGAAATTTTTATGGAAAGATCTCAAAGTGGAAGAAGCTAATAAAATAGCTTATGATAATGCTAAAGATATTATCGCTATCGGTTTCGACATAGAAAAGACGTTCATATTCACTGATTTTGATTATGTTGGACAATCCCCTGATTTTTTCCGTAACATGTTGAAAATTCAGAGAAGTGTGACATTTAATCAAGTGAAAGGAATTTTCGGTTTTGGTGATAGCGACTGCATAGGGAAAATTGCTTTTCCCGCTACTCAAGCAGCTCCTGCATTTTCGACGTCGTTTCCTTTAATATTCGGCAACGCCAAAGTTCCATGTTTTATCCCTTGTGCAATAGATCAAGATCCTTATTTTAGAATGACCCGGGATGTAGCACCAAAGCTCGGATTTCACAAACCTGCTTTAATCCATTCTACGTTTTTCCCAGCTTTACAAGGTGCACAAACTAAGATGTCCTCGAGTGATCCTAATTCGTCAATTTATTTGACGGATACACCAAAGCAAATAAAAAGCAAAGTGAGTTCAGAAAAGTAATTAAGCAATTAAATTCGATCAGTGCTATGTGATATATATTGTTTACTGTATCTTCTTTTTTAGATTAATAAATACGCATTCTCCGGTGGTCAAGCAACGGTGGAAGAACATAGAAAATTAGGGGGAAATTGTGATGTAGACATATCTTATCAATACTTAACATTTTTCTTAGAAGACGACGAAAAATTAGCGGAAATAAAAAAAAATTATACTACCGGCGAACTTTTAACGGGAGAGCTGAAACAAATCCTTATAGGTGTTCTTCAACCTATCATTGCTGCTCATCAAGAAAGGAGAGCCAAAGTTACGGATGAAGTTGTTAAACAGTTCATGACACCTAGGAAATTTAAAACAAAATTTTCTTAAAACTTTATTTTTTAATTTATTTCTCTTGTTATTTATTTTAATTTATTGAAATTGAAGGTTGTTAAAATAAGGGCAGCAACTGAAAAAATATAAGTAAATAAAATTGGTGATGTTTACTACAACAGTTGTTGCTATTGTATTTTCCATAAATCTTAATGCCAGATATTACTATTAAGAAATTATTATGGTTTTTTTAATATCACAGTGATGGCTCAATTTATTCAAGTACTGCATCTTTTTTTAACTTGAAGTTTTATATTAAATATGTACAATTTGCAAAGAGTTTTGTGGACAATTTTTTATTTACTTTTATTTAGCAATATTTTTTTCCTTTTCTTATTATTATTGATAACTGAATTTCAATAGTTTTATAAAATCAAATTTCATGAAAATTGTTAATTTGTTATTCTAAAATTTTTTGTCAAATTTTTCAAATGTAACATACATTTTTTTTTTTTATATAAACATCCGTTATTTTATAAAAGTTAAAACTTAACAGTTATTTTTACTGCTTAAATAAATAAATCCTAGCTTTTAATCCATTCAGCTCCCAGAAACAATAACTTTTTCAAAGAAAAGCTGGTGGTCGTTTAATTTTTTTATTTATTTCGGCGTAGACACTTAGATTACACTTAGATACCCTTTAATTCGGCGTAGACACTTAGTGAGCTACAGCTACGATTTCATTCTGGGCGCTGTTTTTCACAGAGAAACTTGGTACGTTAAAATAAATCATTCTTTTGGGGGTCGATCGATCGATTGGTGTGGCGAGTCATTCCAATTGGCGGCATCCTGAAGTATAGCAGCAAGTCGTGGTATTAGAAAAGCATGAATATGACGTGACGTGACGGTTCGTTGTAAGTTCTGAAGTTGGCGACGGGAATTATTCCGGAAAGAATTCAACATGGCGGCGTCGGTGAGCTTGGGTGTTCTTAAATTATTAACATTATGTGTAATTTTACCGCATATGAGAGTGGAAGGAAAACAAAATTTAGTCGTTTTAAACGAAGAAAATTGGGATGTAATGCTTGAAGGAGAATGGATGGTCGAATTGTACGTATTTACCCTGTGTTACATGACATGCCTTTTGTCAACTCGGATTTCGATTGTGTAGGCAACTTATGTATATCACCGGAGTGCATTTACTTTTCCTTCGTAATATCTGTTAAATATTAAATGAAGCTTTGGATAATTGCCGCATTGATTTGTTTTGAAGAATCGGCTGATAGTTATTTTCCACGAAATCACGCCTTCAGAAAGCTGTCATGCATGAAAACAACAGACTAAATGTAAACAATTTTTTTTTTTTTTCCTTTTTTTTTTTGTTATAGTTTTGCACCTTGGTGTCCTGCCTGTAAAGCTCTTCAGCCAATTTGGCATGATTTTTCTGACTGGAGCACTGATTTAGGAATTAAGGTTGGACAAGTGGATGTAACAACTTCTCCGGGATTGAGTGGCAGATTTATGGTCACTGCCTTACCAACAATATTCCAGTGAGAAACTTTTTTGTTTTATTTAAGAAGTTAATGCAGCATTGAAACTAATTTTACTGTTATTTTTTTGCAGCGTTTTGAAAGGAGAATTTCGTCAGTACAAAGGAAGTCGTGATAAAGAAGCATTGATATCCTTCATTGAAGATAAGAAATGGAAAAGTATTGATCCAATACCAGGTTGGAAGTCACCTGGTTCTGTTCAGATGTCCATCGTATCATACTTCTTCAAATTATCAACAGTTTTAAGAACTGTTCATAACCAGCTTTTAGAAGAATATGGTTTGCCCACGTGGGGCTCTTATTTAATATTTGCAATAGCAACAATATTTATAGGAGCACTCTTAGGGTTGCTTTTAGTTTGTTTAATAGACTGCATTTATCCCCCTAAATCATCCATTGACAGATCCTCTACTTTAGCGTCCTTAAAAGAAGAAAATGAAGAGGTAACATTGCAAGAAACTGTTTAATTTAATGATTACTGAATACTTCAATTTTGATTTCTTAATAAAATTTGTATTACAGATCGACGAGGGAGACGATATAATTGACGAAGGAGCCGAAAGCGGTGGGGATAGTCAGTGTGAGTCCCAAAGTGAAGGAGAAGCAAGTCAAGGTAAACAATCCAATCCTAACAGTCCCAAAGCATCTAAGGAAAAAAATCAAAATAGTCAAGACGAGGAACACGCAAGCGGCGGAGAATCCAGTCCGAATGTCCGAAAACGTCGCGCTCGGAAAGCCGATTAAAAAATCTTTGTGATCTTTTTCCTTTGGTTTAACTTCTCCGGCTTATTTTTTATAGCCGGGTACTTGTTAATATTATTAGGACTTAATTTCTTTTTTTACTTTGTATTATAATTTGACACTTAAGTGCCTTTCTCAATTTCGTGACACAAATAGGGTTAAGAATTTAGACCACAAAAGAAAAAATTTAGTTTATTGTTTTGTCCAATTAATTTGTAAACAGTTGGGAAACTTTTTTACCACTAATATATTTGTCATAATTTATTATTTAAATATTAATTAATAGAAAAGATTTTTGACGTCCCACTTAACAAATTAATTTCTTTAAAAAACTTTTTGGCTTAGTCCATAATACAGCAAGTATTTCGAGGTGAGGGGGAAATGTCTTCGTAGATCTGAATCAGTTAAGAGCATGGTTCAGTTCCTTCACTTTTAGTATTATAAAAAAAAAAAAAAAATTAAAATACATTTAATAAAGACATCACAGTTTAATTTGCTTTTTTTTACGGTAGGCAGCTAGAAAATTCTTTAAAAAGGAATTCCAAATTTTTTTATACTTAAGACTGCGAATGTTTTTAAACAATAGATAAGATTAAAAATTTAAAACGAAATAGTTTTGAATGAAAATTTCTAAAGAATTAGTTATTCTAATAAATTGTCAATTCCTAAAATTTTTTATGAAGAGTAATTTTTCTTTCTTTAAAAAAGAATTTTTTTTTTTTTACAAAAATTAAGCATTTTGTAAACATTTTGAAGGATATAACTTAAAAGAATAAATTGAAAACAAATTACATTTAAGTATGATTTATTTACACGATCTACCTGTAAACTTTTCATAAAATATTTTACTTAACTTTTTCTACAGGTTGTCGAAAATTTAACGGTTATTGTGAATGTTTATATGTGAATCTGGTACTTTACCCCAAAATGAGACTTATTACTGCATGATCCATTAAAACATCGTTGTGGCGTTAATGAACTTACAAGGTTGAAATTGGTGGTAAAAAAAAACATAATTGTTATAATCAGATTTAAACGGCGGTTTCAAGCATCCTCCTGGCCACACCTGAAAACGTAATTTAATTTCACGTTTTTCATTTTGTAATTTATTTATGGAAAAAATTTTACGACGTTTCTTACCATTCATTTGTAACTGGAATGCGTAAATCAGAGAAGCGTCGAAACTAATCATTTTATTCTTGGCAAGCAAACTTTTAAAATCTTCCTTGGAAAGAGGAACACCAATGGAATCTAAAGCTTGCAGAAGCTCATCGGGTGTTAATTCCAACTCGCTGCTTTTTTTTCGATACCTTTCAAATGCATCCTGTATATTACATAAAGGAAAAAAAATTATGCCATTTGTACTTTTTACCGATTTTCAAAAGAAGGCGTTCAAATTAATATCTGAAAGAGCGTTGCCAACCGATTTCTTAAAAAAAGGACAGTCTGTGTCAAAAAATCAGTATTTGGTTCTAAAAATCGATATTTGCTATTTAGTATCTCAAAACTGAATTTTTTTTCGTCTAAAGCATTGATTTGAATGCTTTTTGTCCTGTCATTCATTAAAATAAATCGAAATTTTAAAAAAAAGCGAATTTCGGTCAAGTAACTTTTTTTTTTCTCTTAAAATGGCTTAATAAATGATAAGCCAAGCATTGATGGCCAGAGTGTTCAAAATCGGTATTATTTGCTCAAAAATCAGTATTTTTGATGAATTACACTGCTAATATTTTAAAAATCTGGATTTTCCCTAAACTGGCGAAAAAAGAGGTAATTCAGTAAAAGACATTTTCGAAAATCGGTATTTTTGGCCAATGAGGAAAATCAGTACGAATACTGATTTATCAGTACTGTTGGCAAGGCTGATCTGCAAGTGTATTATATTACCTTCCATTGCCACAGATCGCGCCACAAGCAAATAAATTCATTTCCATTCAACTTTCCTGAATAATTTTGATCGAATGCATCTACCAAAACTCGACATAATTTTTCGGAAAATTTTACGTCAAGATTAACTGCGAAATTAAAGCATAGTTTATTTCTTTTTAAGCCAAAAACATAAATTAATTTTTAAGTACAAACTTACCAGGTTTTGGGAGGCACATTCGGAAACATTTGTTTGTAGTTTGTTTTGAAGAGAGAATCGTTTGCAATTGGAACCAATCGATTTCTCCGTCAGAGCCGCAATTTTTTCGAAATGATTTTTTACCACGTTTGTATATTTTATCCTTCAGCAAAGCCTTTTGCTTAGGTCCTAAAATTCTAAAGAAAAAAAAAAAATTGTGTAACGAAAAACTCTTACAAAAAATAGGACACTCACTCTACTTTGCTGCCGCCTTCCGATAATATCCGTAAAAGGAATTCAGCTTCTTGATTCGGACTTTCTGTGCAAACAACAATAGAATATGTCCCGGAATTCAATTCGAATCGATCGCATTCCTCCCTGAATCCAGAAAAATGTTGATTTGGTGTGTTGGGAATTATTTTTTCAAGTTCGTTGTAAAATTCTTTTCTTATCCTTTTTTTATCATTTGATTCGTGGAACTAGAAAAAAAAGCACTTAAATAATACCTCAAAAAGTTAAGTCAATTAATTTTTTCAAACAAGGGCGCAAAAAAAATTTTCGAACAGAGAAGTTTGAAGGGTTAAAGCAGGCACTAGGCCCTGATGCCGAATATTCTACCTTGTAGACATCAAAGCCTATTTTAAGGCACAATTTTTTCTCCTCTCTAATATTCTTTTGCATCAAAGCTATAATTAGCGTTTTAGGTTGGTTATCGTCTGTTGTAAATTTAATTTTAAAATGAGGGTTCTTATGATACAATGAGTTAGAGCTTCTTCCTCCGGCGGTTTTCCCTTCCCATTTTCCTTCCAAATTAATTTCTTTCCTAAAATAAAAAATGAAACGAAATAATTTTTTTTTGCTTTTGCGTTCGATTAACACCCTGAACTTTTTTTAAGAGGTCCCTTATTTCGACCATTTTCGAATTTAAAATCGTATACCCCCACCCCGGAAATTGGTTCTCCGTAGGTCACTAATAAACGACAAAATGCAAATCGATTTTGTTATTACCACTGCAAAGCTTTTTGAAGCTCAAATCAGGACGATATACCGTTGTCGAAAAAATCTGAAAAAAATTTTGGTTTATCAGAGCTTACAGATTTCGGAGGGAGGGGGATATATTCAAATTCGAAAGAATTCGCAAGTTGCCAAAATAAGGAATAATCCTCCTTCTGTTTTACCATTTCCTATCGACTCCTTGCTCCGGTGAAAAATGACAAATTTCAACAATATCAAAATATTTGGAAAAATCCTTGAAAGACATCCAAAACTCCCCGTCTTCGTCTTTGCTCAGATTTAAATGGTTTTTCATTTCTCTTGTTACTAAAGTCCACACAGAGGATCTAAAAAGTTATTAAAATCAACAGAATTTTTAATGAAATTCCCAACGCAAAATTTTTCTGCCGGTTTTGCTGGATGCCCTTCACGATTGCCAATCAAACTTAAAGACCCTGTAAATTATAAATTTTGACCGGTTATCGCTGAGAACATTGAGCGCTCCTGGCAGGGGCAATTTCAGTTACAAACCCGTCGCTCCAGGGTCCATTCCATTCCACTTGGTTCCCCCAGGGATTTCGAACTCGTACGAGATCGATATTTCCTAAACTTATTGCTGCTGTGATGCTGTAAGCGTGAGCGGCAATCAACCCTCTTTGCCTTAATTCATTGTAATCGGAGAAAATACCGCAAGCGATGATAGTCGGAGACTCAAAAGATTTTCTTATTATTTCGAAAAAATTATCCGGGATTGGTTTCGATAAGAGATATCGTTCGACTATTCCTCCCGTCAAATTTTCCATTGCTTCGTCAGGAAAACCGCCGATTAAAGCGCCATAAGAACCGTATAACCTGGTTTGAAATAAATTGTAAGTACAGGACATTTACGAAATAGGGAAAACAGACAATCGTGGCTAAAGCCTGTTCTTTGAATTTCGTCCAAACTTACTTCGCAAACGCTTTTTCCAACAATGCGCTCCAAAATTCATTCCTTTCTGATGAATAATTAAATGCGAGGTAAAGATTTCTTTCCTTGTAGCTATACAAAACAGGCAATCTATCGTCGACCACAACGTCCACCCATTTTCCGTAATACCAAAATCGGAAATGGAAAATTCCGGCGTAATTCGAGTCGAAACTTTGACCGCTAGGTATAACTCGATCGATGAGCTCAGGGTGTAAAGTAAGGCAGGCTAAAGTGGATAAAAACCAACAATTTCCTGAAAAAACAAATTATGATTCATTGCCCAGCTTAGGTTCTAAAAAAGAGTTTTCTTACCAACGTTTCCTTGTTTAATATCAAATCGAGATATCCCTCTAATGATAAAATTTGGATTCTCAACCAATTCCTAAAAATAGGGAAAACATTTAAAAATTATTTTTTAATTTAAAAAATGTTTTTTGGTATTACCTTTGGTCTTTTCCATTCCACAGGTCCAACTCCTTCTTCCCCTAAAAGCAACGATTTTTCACTGCAAGGAAATTCTGGATCCTCGAACAGTTTATTCCATTTTAAACATTCTTCTCTTAACTCGAAAAAATTTTGTGAAAGTTTATCCGATTTAAATTTAGTATCTTTAACCTGTTCAAGAAAAAATAAAAATAAAAATTTTGTTTCGACCAAAAATTTCTAATGATTAGAAACTTACCGATCTTAAGTACGGTAAATGACGCGGTAAAATAATGATCGAAGAATCGTACATTTTCTTTTTTTTTAAATTTATATCAAATCCGACACCGAATAAATTTGGCAAGGAAATATCGACTCGCAGAACAACTATCATTATTGTATATTTATTTATCTTTTAAACTGATAAGAGAGCTAAATCATCTTTGTGTTCGTACATTTTTTTGTCATCGATATGGAGAAAAATCTATTCAAAGATAAGAATATCTATTGATATGTATTGCACTTTTCCTCTAAAATTAACATTAATATCGCGGTTAACGTTAAAACTACATTTCCTACGATGAAATTAATTTTTCACTTTTTTCCCATAAATTTTTTTGAAGTTCTGCATCGAATTTTACTGTGGACTGATAAAGCTGGCAGTTTCGGAAAAAATCCCCGGATTTCCCGGGTAGATTCTCTTCTGTGGCGCAATGTAATATGGTTTGAGCACCCTGAATAAAAATTCAAAGTATGATTAGGAAAAAATGATTGATTTTATAAAAAGTCTGAAAACTTCACCTGCCAGGATGATCTCAGGTACAGAAGAGCAACAGGTGCAAAAGCAATGTAGTGCCACCATTTAAGATGGCTATACCTAAATAAACCAGTATAGGTAAAACCAGGGCAAATTGCATAGACCTTCACCCCTGTATTGCTTAGACGTTTTGCAAGTTCCCTGCAAAAAAAAAATTTTTGTTTCATTTGCATTAACTAAAATAGTGTTATCAGATCTTAATGATTAGGAGAGCAATGCATTTTTTTCACCTTAAAATTTTCAAATTTACAAAAACTTTTGGGACTCTAAAAAATTATTACATATCTGGTATGTTTCAAAGAATCCATTCAAACCATAAAAATTTTTGAAAATTAAAAAAATTAATTATCATTTCAAGTCTTGAATTGATTATCTACTGGGGGTGACTCTGACCCCTATGACTTAGTGACACTACTCCTTATCATTATCTAATAATTTGAATTATCTAATCACCTGCAGTGATAAACATTTGCTAATTTTGATGCACAATAAGCTGGATTCACTCTGATATTGTGACTAATTTCCCTTCTTTTCTCCATGTTCAAATCATCTAAATCAATTACTCCTCTTTCATGCAGTCCTGAGGAAACGATAACAATCCTGCTAGGGGCTGACTCTTTTATCCTTTCTACCAACAGATTTGTTAATAAAAAATGGCCTAGATGATTAACACCAAAATTCATTTCAAAACCATCTTTAGTTTTCTGACTCTCAGTCAATGGAAAATAAACCCCTGCATTATTAATAAGGACATGAATTTTCATATACTTTTGAAGTACTTCCTTTGAAAATTTTCTAATGGAATCAAATGAAGCTAAATCCAAATGCATTGGAACCTGAAATCAAGTGGATTTGTTAAAATCTTTCACTAATATGCACCTGTCAATAAAATTACCAATTCTCCAGAAGATGTAGATTTTCTAATATCATTAATGGCAAGTTGTGCGCTATTCAAATCCCTGCAGGCCATTATAACTAGTGCATTCCTTTTGGCCAGTTCCCTAGCCGTTTCTTTGCCTACGCCGGAATTTGAACCTGTGATTAAAAACACTTTTCCGTCTAACGGAGTTTTCGATTTGCATCGACCCCATTGGTATTCTCTTATTTTTCTCACTAATACCAATGCTAAAATAACAGGGAAAACGACAAGAACGACGGAAGAAACCATGGCTTAAAAGAAAATGTTTACAAAATTTGAATTCTTTACATTCTCATCACAGCAGAAGACACCACGCAGACGGCAAAAAAAAAAAAAAAAAAAAAAAAAAAACAGTGGCGGTGACTGTCTTCACGATAGTCGTAAGTTAATTCCTTCATTTATTTATTCATTTGTTTGTTTGTTTTTTTCGTCATGTTTAATTCCCATGTAATTAACATGTTACTTGAGTTTTACCTTTTAATAACTCTTAGGCTAGCAAAATGCATGCCAAATGTAAGTTAGGAATCGTAATATTTAACCAAACGGATATCCAAAGCTGAATGGGTAGCAGTTAATTTAAGCAACATTCCTGTTAAACCTTATGAAGAAAAAAAAAAGTTGCCATTGCAGTAGTTGATTACAGTTAACTGCAATCGTACCTATGTCTTAAAAATCTTGCATGGCTTTTGCAAATTAACTAAAATGTTCTTGACTTTAATTAAACTTGATTGAACTATTAAGAAGTTGAATAACAAAGTACTTACCAATTTGCAATTATTATCCATTAAATTTTTCATCAAATGACTGTTTTTTTTTATTTGGCACATATTGCTTAATGAAGAATCTGATTCTTTATCTTTCAAAGTTAATGGCACAGTTAGTCTTCTTTTAATAACACAATGAAGTGCATATATTGAGCAAAAGGATAATAACAGAAATATTTGGCATTTCATTTACTTGTATGTGCTTAGTTATTTTTTATTTTCTTTTTTTTGCAGATTTATCATGGACTCGGAAGAAATTAAAGATGAGGAGCAAGGAGAGGTCAAAGAAGGAGATACAATGAAGTATGTTCTGCAGCTGGCCCGTTTAGAATTAACATCAATAGAACTGAGATCTGTTGGAGATGAAATATTTATTAGTGCTTTTTTTGAAAAAAAGCCTCTCTTTCATAATGATACTGACAGGTCAACAGCTGCTGATATTTTAGAAAAAAGTTTTCCTCTTTTAGAAACCTTTTTTTGGGAATTTCACATGTCTCTAGAAGATCACAATTTTCGCCAATATGCTCAGATGTGCCGATCTGGATTGCAGTTCTTGGTTGATGAATTTAAAGGTGATTCAAGACTTTATGAAAAAGTGAAACCTTTATTATCAATAGAAGCTGTTCGGGATATTGAAGCATTAATTGAAGATTACAAAGGCATGCCAGTAGAGTATGGCAAATTACCTGTGGAATATGAAAATATTCCTGAATCTCATAAATGGTGGTATTTAGAAGGAGACATAAGGTATTGATAAGTAGAAATTCTTAGCTTACAAAGTTTAAGGCATATTTTTAGAATCAAAAATTTATTTCACTCAGCCTGAAATTGATGTTTTTAAGCATTTATCCAACAGGAGTAACAATTGTTAAAAGAGGTGAACAAGAATTTTTTTAAATCATGTCATATGCCTGATTTTAGATTACAATGAGACAAACACCAATAATTTATTACAATAATACATTTATATTGTTTACCAAAAATTAATGTATGGTTGATTGCAAGAATATTATTGTAAAAATTTCTAATAAATTAAATACATAAAAAAATTTGATTTATCCACCATGATTTGATCTGATTCAATGTAAAATGATTCCATTTGAAAAACAATTTTAGACACATGCATATTGCTGATTCATTCTGAGTGCATAATAATTATAAGAAAAAAAAAAAAAAAAAACCAGGTCCAACAAACCTTTTTATAGCTACAAGGGAACCAAAGGACTCAGCTTCCAGAAGTAGTGAGCTCCTTCAAGCACAGAAGAAAAAGTTATAGTTAGTCTTCTGTGGTTTCAGAACCAATGAATCACAAAAATACTTCATGTATAAAAAAAAAATGTCTTAAAAAAAAATAATAATGTCTTAAATGTCTTAAAAAAAAATAATAATGGCCTGGTATGTCTTGTATACCACCGTGCTTCAAAGGGTTAAAAGTAAATGTTTACGAAATTTGAATTCTTTTCTTTACATTCTCATCACAGCAGAAGACACTACGCAGACGGTAAAAAAAAAAAAACAGTGGCGGTGACTGAATTACATTATAGGGCGGTGGAAATACCTCGTGGTAGTTGTGTTTTCTTTTTGAAAATATGTGTTTTGGTACTTGATCATTTTAACCATTTTAACAAAGAAGGTATTTACGTTTGTTTTTTATTTCTGAAATCTATTTCAACAAGATCATTGTGTTTTTCTTTAATCCGTAGCAGATTCAAAATGACGACTTCTTTGGCACAACAGCTCCGGCTTTTAGCCATACCCCAATCCCTGCAGCAAGTGGAAGCGAGAAAGAAAATTTCGCTGCTTTTTGATCCGAAAGAAGCTGGTCAGTTAGATAGGAAAACATTTTACGATATCGGAATCGATGGTCTCAGAGAATTGATTCAATTAGATCCTGCATTTGAAGAATTTAAAGACAACATTTTTGAATTATCGTCAATATCTTTAGAAAGGACAGTTGAATCTAAAGAAATCAATGTGAAGCTAGACAAGTTGATTAAAAAATTCCTTCATTTACTTTCACCTTACCTATTATTGAAATCATCTCACAAAGTATTAGAATGGCTTGTTTGCAGGTTTGTCATTTTGTTAAACAACATTTGGAGGTTATGCTTTCAATTTTTTTTTTCCTCTGTTACAGGTATTTAATTCATGAATTTAATGTAGAAGATTTAATGGCTTTAATTTTACCGTACCATCAGACAAATATATTTGTGAAAATTCTTCAATTAATCAATTTAAAACGTCCACAATGCAATCATTGGAATTGGTTAATTGACATACAAAAACAAGGTCTCCATTTGCCAAAATCTGTGCTGGTGAATCATGCAATTAGTGATCCTGCTTTTTTAAGATTTATATGCAATACCATGATGGAAATAATGAAGGTGATTTTACTTTTTGATAATTATTTGACATCTTGATTAATTCAATTTTTTTTCCCAGACTCATTCAAAATATGGATCGACTAAAAAATTAGGTACATTAATCACATTTTACTGTACGACACTGGTCAGCTTACTTTCAAGAGGTTCTGTAGATGAAAAATTGCTGACAATAATCTTACCTTCATTCATCAAATCTTTAAAAACTGAATGGGTGGACTTTAAAGCTGCTGGTTACATGATTGGTGGACAATTAGTATCATCAAATAGTCTTACTAAATTAATATTAGACGAAATGATTTCCCATTTACTTAAAGATACTAGTGAAATTTTGCAAAGAGAAAGAGTTCTGTTGCTTGTTCTGATATTTCAAACTCAAAAGCAGCCAGAAATCCCGGAAGAAATGTTAGATAAATTATTTGAATTTCCGAAAATTTTGAAGAGTTTTGCAGTTGAAGGAGCGCTTGTTGGAAATTTGATAATTAAATTAGTCTGGACTTGTTTACATCATGTAATAAAAGTTGGAGATTATCTAGTTGAAGCACAAAATTTGTCTTGGACTCTGTCAACTGAAGTTGATATGGATCTTGTGAATTGCAAAAATTTAATTAGGTATTTTTTATGAAAAAAATTTTTTTATTTGAAAATAAATTAAGTTTATTAATTTTTACATTTTTTTTTTTTTTTAGGGTTATAGATGAAAGTCATACAATGTTAGAAGATTTGCTTCGTTTGCCGACCCCTAAGAAGAAGCGAGATCCTTCGCTTTTAAAATGGATGAAGGAACTAATGGGGGCTTCACTGGGAAAACATTCGGACATTTTAGAAAAAAGCAAAGACGATTTAACGTTTCAAAAAATTAGAGATAAATGGAGGTCAGAAGAAGAAATTGAAGTCCAGGAAAAAGCAATCATTAAGCTGATGAAGAAATGTAATGGGAAAAATAAGGAGAGCACGTGGTTACAGTTGCGCCCTCTTTTGCTGCATAAAATCGAAAATGATAAAGTGTTCCAAGTATGGTGGAATTTAAAAAGTAGCATTAAATTTATTTTTTTGTCTTTTAAAAATGATTTTTTTTTCTAGGCACTTTGCAAGATTGCTCCAACTTACGATTACATGGTCTTGCTCTTATGTTTGGAAAGGTTGCTGATTTCTCAAAAATACTCCGAGCAAATTCAAGAATCTACTTTTAAAAAAATTTTTAAATCGGAATTCGGGAAAAATAATCCGCTTCTATTAGAAATTAAAACTAAATTAGAAGGTAAACGATTGCATATTTAATTTTTCGTCAGAATTTTCTTAATTAACCGTATGTGATTAGAAATATTATTTAGATTTGTATGTAATTTAATTTTAACTAGGAATTTTTTTTTAAATTTTAGAACACGAGAAGAAAAATGTTTTGGAAATTGTGAGGTCATGCTTAATAAAAACTCGAACAGAAGCTGAAATAGCGCTTGAGTTTGAACCTTGGCACGCTGCTCTTGAAGAATTAAAAAAGCTGGATAAATTCGTAAAACACAACGCGATTTGGAATTTAGGGTTGGAGGTTCTAAATGCTGCTTTAGCCGCTCAATTTAATCCTGGTCATGCTCTGCAATTGTGGAAATTACTATTTTTAATCAAGGTAAAAAAAAAAAAAAAAAAAAAAGTAAATAAATACAAAATATGGTTTTTTTAGTCACTCTGACATTAATGCCATTTTTCTTGCAGAAAGGAAAGGAAACCCAAAAAGTCGTAACTCTAAATTCACTTTATCGTAAAAGAAACTTTCATATTGCTAAGGAAATTTTAGAGACCATTATGCCGCATCTGGAAAAGATGACTACAGTGAGACACAATTGGTTTGATTTCAAGACTATGGATTCAACCATTTTCTTGAAAATAAAAGTAACGGAATTTCTGTTATACGGTATACACAGCAACAAACTTTTCACCTCATATTGCTTGTCCACCTTGGATAAATTTTCAAAAGTAAAGAATTTTTGTTTTAAAATAAATGTTCAAATTTACTAATTTTTTTATTTTTTCAGACTTGTTTTGTAGACCAATCTGAATTTTTAATATTTTTAAGCGCTGTTTGTTCGGGAAATTTTTTTGCATCTGACCCAGACTCAAAACTGCCACCAACTTTGCAACTGTATGGTTTACATGCAGCGTGGATGCGATTGTGCAGTAAAGAGAAACTTGTTTATGATTTAAACAAAGCAGGTAAAATTCATTCATTTAAGTGTGTTATGCATTATGTCTTGTTAATACTATGCTCCAAAACATTTATTTTTTATTTTTTAGAAATCAGCAAACTTATTTGTTATTTACTCATCACATTGGGAAACGAGAGCTTGGCCATTCGAGAAGCTGCTTTGAAAGTTTTGGAAGCGTTGGCCGCGCTCTTCAAGACCTACGATTCTGATCCGGTAACCATATTTCTGGAGTTTTTAGTTTCTCGCTTTGAAGAAATTGATTTAGACTTAAAGTAAGTATTTTTTTTTATAAACCTCTCTTTCATTTATTTATTTGTATTTAAATTTTTGAAAATGTTTTTAAAGGCAATTACACGTCGCTTTGTATTGCTGCCTTTCTCCTGCTGTCTCGGTCCAGTCTGTTCTTCCAAAGTATTCGGTTCCTGCTTTTACAAAAGTCCGGGAAATGATTTTAGAAACTATAACATCGGATGATGTTCCTCTTTCTGTAGCTGGCTGGATTCTTCAGGCTTTGGAAGGGATAAATTCGCCTGTGGGTCATGAAGAAAAATCACAAAACTTTTGCTTTATACGTCATTTTGAAAATTGTTTAAATTCTTTAAAATTTAATTTTTAGGAAATCATCAAAACTTTGTCGAAACTAGCGAACAGAGCAATCGAATCAGAAACGTATCCCGAAATATCCAATAAAATCTTGGCTCATTTTTGGTTGAGATTAAATGAAACGACTGCAGATGTTTTAGAATGTCCGGAAATATGGAATCTTGCAGTGAAAAGTATAAAACATGCAAAATGTGATGACTTGTGCCCTGGTGTAACTTTTTTAAAATCTGTAAGTTTTTCTTTCATTATACTTTTTACGCTTTATCCCTAAATAATTTTACATGATTCCTTTTTTAGATAGCAAAGGAAGTATTCGAATTATTGTCTGACAAGAAAAAATTTGAACTTTTGGAACTGATGGTCGTTACAAGATCCGAAACTGAATCTTCCCCCGTCGGAAGTTGTATTGCTTCGGTCATGAAAAAGATATCTGTCGATTCTGAAATTATTATTCCGTTAATTAAACGGATGACAGTTCCGTTCATCGGCCCTCAAAAACCCAAGTATGAACTGTTTATGTAATTTTAAAGAATTTTTTTTACATTCTTTTTATTTTTCAGAGAACCAAATCCGATTGTTTTAGCTTCAATCATTATCGAATCAAAAGAATGGAAATGCGGACTCTCCCTACTGGAGCTGATTCAATCCAAAAAAAAATTACAAAATTCTCATGTTTTATTGGAACATTTGTTTTACGTTTTGAAATTTTGCTTGGATCAAGAAGAGCAAACAAGTTTTGAGTACACTAAACAACTTGCTCTTGGTTCTTTGTTGTCCTGTTGCCAGAAATTATCTCCTGATAATTTAATAGTCGACGAAAGCGTTTTAAACGTGGAGTTGGTCGTGCAATGTTTAAGGGCTTCTCCTAATCCACAAACTCATCATCATGCGCTCTTGCTTTTGTCGTGCTTGGCTGCACTTATTCCGGTATTTTTTTTAATTTGATTTTTCCTTAAAGCTGTTGCATCTTTCTCATAAGTTTACATCCTATTTTTTATGCTTTTCGTTAGTCATATTGATACAGGCAAAGTAAGGATGCTAGCTCTTAAAAAAAAGCTGATAAAAACATTTTAGGATTTCTTTCAGCCGGCCTGTAAAAAGCCTGAGAGGCTAAGGGGAGGGGGCGCATTTAAAAAAATGGCCAGTTTTAATTTTTAGTTGTTTTTTCCAAGGTGTCATAGCCGAAAACAATTTCCAAGTAAAATTGTAACATTATTTTTTATTATTTTTCAGAGTCAAGTTATGCACAACATAATGGCAATTTTCACGTTCATGGGATCGTCCCTAGCTCGTTTGGACGATGAGTACAGCGTCAAAATCCTGACTCAAGTGGTCGAAATGGTCACTCCAGTCTTGCTTGAATCCTTTACCAAAGAGGATTTAAGCAATAAAGTAGTGATGGCAGAAATTTTAAGAGTGTTCGTTTGGGCCCTGAGGGACATACCCCAACACAGGAGAAAGCCTTTGTTTTTACAACTTTTAACAACTCTAAAACCAGAACGGTCTTTGTGGAAATTTTTAATTTTGCTTTTCGAAAACTACGTAAAGCAAGGGGTTACGACCAAAAACGAAGGATTAACCATGCCTGAGAGTTTGCATTTAGGACTGGAATTGTGTCTGGCCATGACGCCCGAAATAGTTATGGACTGCGTAATGGAAGTCGTTAATTATTTGAACGGTCTTCCCTTGGACAAGAGTAAGTAAAATCACTTTTATTCAGAAAATCAGAAATTATTGATTTTTTTTTCCCTTTAATAGTGAATCCGGAAGGAAGCCCGAACCGGAAAACTCTGAAGAAGGAAAAGCGACAGAATGACGGCCTCTTTGATGCCGAAAATCACACTCCCAAGGAAATACGACATTTCGCTTACACGGCCCTAACGTTTTTTAACAGCTTGCTCTCGGACAATAATTTCATCGCTCAAGCCATGGATGCTAACGCGAAGGAACCCGAAGACATGGAATTGGTATTCGAAGAGTCAATCGCCGCCATAATGAAATTCATACCCGCAGTCAACCGTCAGTACGAAAAATTACAAAACAAATTTTGGAAAGTCATGACGCATCACTGTTATGAATTGCTGGATAAGCTCGTGTCTCTAGTCAGCAACGAAATGCTCCTGAACGTTATCACTAAATTGTTGAATCATTCCGTTGGACCTCTAAGGCGGAAAGCTTTAGATCTTTTAAACACCCGGTTACAAAATCACAAGCAAGATTTTTCTGCCTCTGAGAAAAATCACATGAGATCCTTGATCGATCCTTTGCTGGCCATCGTTGGAGCCATCGGAAAAGAAACTGAACAGGAAGCGGAATTAATTCAGCAAACGGCTTTGTTTTCTATAAAGTTAATTGCGAAATTGTTAGCCTATGAGGATACGAGATTTTTCAAACAGGTAATTTTTGAAAATGAACAATAAAAATCAACTGATTAAGCGGCTTTTCATCTTTTTTTTTTTTTTTAGGTATTAATGACATTATGTGACGCTTGCAAAACGAAAAAATGTCAAGGACCGTTATTAGGATCTGTATTACTGACAATTGCAGAATTGGTCGCCTGTTTGAAAGCGCATGCAATTTCCGAGCTTCCGATTTTTATGCCTATAATGCTCGAAATTTTCTCCCAGAAGACGCAGGATCAAGTGTAAGTCTTGATATTTAATACTTTTTTTAAAAAAGTTACTAATAATAATCATTTAAATTTTACAGTTCCGACCTGGGTTTGACGAGTGTCGTAATGGCTCTTCTAAAAATCGTGGAAATTCTTCGTCATTTCTTAAGTCCGTATTTAAATTCTCTGATTACGACTCTTTCCATTGCTTCAGTGAATTTCAAAGAAAATTTGGAACTTTTAAAGAGATTTAGTCACATGAGGTTTGTTATTTCAATTCCTTCTTCTCTCTAATAATTTGTTAATTTTGTTTTATAATTCTGTTTCAGACACAAATTATCAAATGACATCGCGTATCGCGTTTTCATACCCGCAATCACCGGCTGCTATGAAACACTCGTTAAAGATGAAAATTACGAAGCTTTAGGACCGTTAATGACGCTTTTAGGTGAAAGTGTTGCCACTTCAACTGAAGTTCTTAAATATTTACCCGATTTAACACAATTTTTTATTAAGGCTTTGGAATTTAGAAGCGACCGGCAAACCACCTCATCGAATGTATCTTTGGTAAGCGCTTTCAGAGTTTCAGTTCGAATAAAAAATTTTATGAAATTAATCCGCTAACGGTATCATTGCAAAATAAATTCGCAGGAATTTTCGGAAATATTCCACTCAGAATAAAATGGGTTACCAAAATACTTTTGGATTTTTTTGGTAACTAAGCAAGTTTTAAGTACATTTAAAAATTTCCAAAAGTTTCTCACTTGAAAAATATCCCTCGTTAGTTTTCCGAGAGAAATTAATTCCTGGATATTTTAAACTAACATGTTTTCTCAAAGGACTTGTAGCTATCCCGATGGACTATTTTCGCATTAAAAATACAACTTAACATTTTATTTTTTATTTTTAGGAAATCATAGATAAAACGGAGGGATTTGTTATCGAAGCTTTGCTACCACTTGTTTTAAAATTGTCAGAGTCGTCTTTCAAACCATTATACTATCAGTTATTTCATTGGTCTTCCGAACATTCGGATAGGTCAATTACGTTTTATAGGTAAGAAAATAACTCGCGAAACTACAAAACGATTCAATTATAAAGCGTCATAGCTCTTGAATACCTTTAAAAATTAAACTATAGCAGCTCTCCTGGGAGCGGCGTTTTGCGTTTCAGTCCCCGCATTTCAAAAATTTAATTTTTTTTTATTCTAGATTGTCTCATCGGCTTGCCGAAAAACTAAAAGGACTCTTCGTATTGTTTGCCGGCTCCTTCCTCCAAAACGCAGCTCAACTTTTGGACGCAACGAATTTATCAAAAACGGAAAATTTATATTACGGAAATACGGAAATAGGGCAACAAAAATCAATCATTTTACTGGAGAATATTTTAAAAACTCTTCATTCCGTATTTTTGTACGATTCCACGGATTCCACAAACTTTTTAAATAAGGATAAATTCGAAGTTTTGCTTCATCCTCTTGTAGATCAGGTAAAAATTAAAATATTTGGAGTTATTCCCCTTGTTTTCTAATATTGATGCTGTTTTTCCAGTTGGAAAACACGTTAGGAGGAATAGAATCGTTGGAAAAACGAACGGAATCGCTGTTAACGCCGTGCCTAGCGCAAATGGCCTTGGCGACGGACGATATTCTGTGGAAATCTTTGAACTACCAAATCCTTGTTAAAACTAAAAGTTCAATACCTCAAGTTAGAATTGGAACTTTGGAAACCATCGTGGCAATAGCAACAAAATTAGGCGAAGATTACTTGATGCTCCTTCCAGAAACTGTAGGGTCATTAGCTGAGCTTTTAGAAGATGACGATGAAAGAGTGGAAAATGCCATTAAAAAGGCTATACAAAAATTGGAAGATGTTTTAGGAGAACCTGTTAAAGAGTATTTTCATTAATGTCACTTGTAACAAAATATAATATTTATCTTGATAAATAATATGAGATTTTTTAATTAAGCCTAACTACGAGTTAGTATGATCGGGAAATTCTCGGTAATTAAATGGTCGTCCTGGAATATGATGACTACATTCACTTCAAATTCTGGAAAAGAAAAATAAAATGATGTTGAGAAACTGATGACAATAAGCAATAACCAAATGATCATGATGAAGCGTTTAATAGTTGCTTTGCTACATGAGAGTGAAAACTTACCAACTTTAAAGTTGCTAGTTGCTAATGTAGGACATGTGAAAAGTCTTGGAAATATCATATATACTGGAATTGCTAAACCTGTTGGAATGTCTCCTTCTCCTATCTGAATATTCTGTATTTCAGTAGCTGAAATTAGAAAAAAAATAATGTGAAGATCTCTCAACATATTAACAAATATTAAAATTATACCATCTCTTGCATATCCTTCAGCACAGCCACAAGTCTCCACCCTAACAAGTTGAAGCTCTACTGATTTAACTGGCATATCACAATATTCTAAAATCAACTCCCCAGTGAACGGTTTCATGACACTGCACATTGTTGAATCAAACTTCCCTTTGACAAGAAACCTAGGAATGTTGTTTCTTTCCCTAACATTTTGCAATGAATCTGGAGTTATGGTAAAAGAAATCGGATGTGGTGTTGCTTTATCACATTTATCTGGATGGTATTCAACTATAAATTCACATATTTTTGTTAAATCTTTGGCTAGGAAAGATCTTTTCATCTCTGCTCGAAGATGATATTGAATGTTTACGAAAACCCCATGATAAGTCTCATAAAGGGTTTTATTAGTTCTGGGTTGCAATAAAAATTCAAACGGTATTTCCGTTTTTCCAGAGGGAATTTTTCCCGGAGCTGCAATTTCCAAAGTGCAGTTAACTAGCTGTATAGGTTTCACGGATTGATAAAACGCTTCCAATATTCCAACATTTTTGGCACTAAGCTGAAGATTAACAGTTCCCTCAGCGACTAATGTAATTCCATCGTGTTTGAAATCCGCATTGGATTGAATGAAAACGATTCCGCTGATGACTTCCTGAAAATTTATTAAAAGACGATAGAATAGTGGGAATAAAAATTTATAAATAGAAATACCTACTCCTTCATGATAAACTTTATTTACTTTCTTTAATCGTATGTCTAAAATGATAGACATGTTTGTTTACCACTTTAGCTCTTGATCACGTGAACATTATGGCTCCAATATGAGCGTTCCGTGCGGGCAGTCGTTTACTTTTCGAACACGACGCGGCTTGTAAACGGTAACGAAAGGTGTGAGTGTTTTGTAGAAAAAATGTTTTATCATTTATTTCAAAACTTGAAATAGCTTGATGTAAAATTTCAACTAGATGCAGTTGTTCAGTACTTATTTTCCGGCTATTGATGATAATTCGATGTAAGGGGACTGCTTCTGAAATCAATAAACAAAGAGTGAGTATGATTTGCCCTTGACATTGCTAAGCAAGATAATTTAATAGTTGATTTATAGCAGACTTTTTTTAATTCTGAGAATTCGTAACATGAGAATCATGAGATTGTAGTTGACGCAGCAAATGGAACTACTGAGTTCAAAACAAATAAGATTTCATTAGAGAGCGTTTCAGTTATATGATAAGTTTTTTGTATCAATGATTTTCTCATTGGTGTGTCGACCTGCAATTTCTTTAAATCTCAAACCGTTCGAGACAGGTATTTATGGTTATTGTTACCTTATTTTCGCATTTAATGAGTTATGAACTGTGATAAAATGATCCATTTAATTTTATGTTTTTTAAAATGTAAGAGTAATTAAATACTTAAAAAGTTGTTAAACAGATTGAATGGTTTGTCAGAATAAATGGTTTTGTCTAAGAAAACTCCACTGACCATAAGTTTTCGAAATATACTGTGCACAAAAAAGGAAGCTTAGGACAAAAAAAAATATATGAATTTTTTAGTAAATTTTGATTAATTAAGTATTGTAAATTAAAAATCCATAAAAAAATTGAGGTAATTTTTTTTTATATTGGGTTCAATTCTCCTGTGGACTGTGACATCATGTTTAAGAGAAGGTTATGTTCATTATAGAAGAATCCACCTTATTCTTTTAAGTACAATAGTTTATTATATCGTTATAATTTTTATTTTCAGGAAATATTCCGTCAGAGGTGTTCAAGTGATATCACCGTCAGGGATGAGTTCTTAATTGGAGGGAGGGAAAAAAAAGGTAAATTCATTTTAATCATTTTCATGGCTTAGTGAAAATTTGCCAAAGTAATTGTGGAATGTAAGCCAAAGAATAAAAACTGTACAGATTTGGAACCTGACCTTGACAATAAGCAGATACCAACAGCAGTGGCTGCAAGTTCAATCAGGCACAACTCTATACAGTTTTGAATTTATGAGGCATAAATAGCTCAAAACAACATTAAATTACTTTCATTTCTAATATATTTTTTGTGTGAATCTCTTCATTTATATTATTCATGGAACCAGAAAAACAGTAAGAAAGTAGCCAAAAGTATTATTTTTAAAATGTATGAGTTGGCGCGCCACTGCAAAAGAAGAAAAAAAAAATTGCATTATTTATCTTTAACATGTGGACGTGCATAAATAAATGTGCACGTATGTTGGCTCAAAAACCGTTTGATTGTACATATTTTAAAATGCACTAACCAACTCTTGCCTTCAATTCAGAGTGTGGGAGACTTATTTTTCATTACTAAGGAAAAACCAGGGATTTTCAAATGTCAACTCGTCTGATACAGAATCGCTGCCTTTTGATTAACATTCTTAATCCTAATTATTTTTCCTCCAGATTTTAAAATCGGATCTCAAGGTGCCGAGTAACTGAAATATTTTAAGTATAAGGGCAAAAATAATTTTTTTTAAAACTAAAAATAGTTATCGTTTCCTGCCGGAAATTTTGCACAGAGTATGCATTATTTGTAGTCGAAAAATTGCTTTTAGCTTACTATTTTTGAGATAAAAGCAAAGTAAAGGTGGGTATAATTTCAAAGCATTCAAAAACCGGTTTGGAGCTCAAAAGGAGTACACCAAAAGTAATTTTGGACTTCTTCATAAACTCCGACAGAAAAATATAGTTTTCATGAAAATGAACATTGATTCTTTGCCTTATATAGCTGGTATCGGGAAAACGGGCGCTCATAAGCTAACACATATAGGCAACTTGTGTTACAAAAAAAAAAACAACCGAGAATTGCTCGCCTGCTTTATACTGTGCTTATGGCTCTAGCAGGCGAGCAATTCTCGCGTACTGCGGATTGCATAGCTACCCCCGTAATCCCGATACCAGCTATAAGCTGTACAAAAATATTAAAGTCTTTGCCCCACCTCGAGCTGTCAGTTTAAAAAACAAAAAAAATTAGGGTTAGCGGTATGCTCAGAGCCAGCGATTCCGCGACAACAGTCGTGGTATCGTTTTTAAGTTCGAAAATTTGTAATTTTCGATGCGACCTAGTATGTCCTGCTATCTTGTTTCTTGGGCTATGAAAAGTTTCACATTATCACCTACTTTAGATACAGCCCTCTTAATTTATTAATCTTTTTATCTTTTTATCTTTTTACTCAAGTTGTCATCAAATTAAAATGTTTTAGTTTTTGACCTCTGAAGTAGTTTTTTTAACTCAACTCGGCCCAAGTTTCAATTCTGTGCAACTTCAGTTATTATTCTGTGTGCGTATGTGCGAACCAGAGGCTTCAAAATTAATTTTAAAGTTTGTAAAATTTGAAGCTTTTATGGTAAACTAGTTAAGGGTCCATAAAAGAAAAAAGAAATTTTGTAATGCAAAACAATAGTTTGTTCTAAACTACTGTAGTTTTACGGCAGTAATTTTTAATCCTACGTATCGTTTACACATACTTAGCTTCTACATATGGTATTGTGGGATTGGGGATTTAGCGACTGTTCAGTGTCCATTCACGTCGTAAAATTATGACGCTTAAATAATGAATCTTCATAAGAAACAAATTTTTTTTTTTATTCTGGGAGAAAGGGGGAGGGGGCATTATTGGTAAAAAAGAAGAAAAAAATTATTTTTACTTTCGAATACTTTCTAACTACTAGGTTCCATTATCATTGGACAACTAACTTCTCGTCATCCTGACAATCTGTTCATCATTATAACATTTCTTGTCATCTGTTGTCATTTCTTGTGGAATGAAATAAATTTTACGTTCTATCTTTCTTCATCACTTAAATCTCCTTCCTTCAATGTTGTTAAATTCTTGCAATTTTACTTCATACCTTCGGTTTTGGCTTTTGCTTCTGCTTCATGTCCTTGGGTTCTTGTCAGTGACATAACTTATTAGGTTATGTCTTGTGACACGTGATTCAGAAAGTCAGACATTGCAACACTTTTGAAAAAAATTTGGAACTGTATTCTTTTTATCTGGAATTGGGGCAATTTACAGCAGCTGCAGCGAATCGACGATTCAAGGTTGCAGGGCCTTCTGAGCAACAAAGGACGGGGATGGCGATGAATTCTATCTCATTTTAAGTTGCTTCTCAGTCTGATAAAGGTATGCACTCCATTCGCATGCTTCAATGCGCTCGTAAAAAAATCTAAAAAGCCAATCCTTAAATCAAAGTCGATATACGCGTTTTCTAAGAAAATTGTTAAAAACGTTATTGATTGTAAATTAATTTTTGAAAACCGTTTTATGAAAGTAATGAAATTCGTTAAATAAGTGAGCGACAACTACAGCTTTGTAACGTTTGAGTTTCTTACACCTCTTTTTTTTTCGTTTGATTATTTTCCAGTTATCAGTGTAGGAAGCCATCAACAATGATATCGAAAAAGGTCCGAACGTTGCTGGCAACCCTGGGCAGATCCCAGTCAGGCGAGATGAAACAGCCTCCACCGAAGATCACGGTCATATTTATGGTTGCCATTGCAGTTCGGAAATTCCAAAAATTCGAATCCAAGAAGTATAAAAAGTCGCTTTCATATAACTTCAACAGGCAAACTGCATTGGATGAGTTAAGGAGCCTCTATACTGCGGATAAAGCCTTCTTTGTGAAGGAGTTTGTCAAACTCGCGTACTTTACTCGGAAATTTAACTTGACATTTCAAGATCTTAATTCTTTGGATAAAAATTCGCAGGTTGTGCAGAAAATCTTCGACCATTTAAAAGATGGTTTAAGCTCCGATAAAGATGCTGCAGATGAGAGAATGCTCAACTTTTTATGCCTAACTTTAAAATATTTAACTCGGAACAGCGCAAGCGAAACAAGTCTCGAAGTGTCTTCGATTGCTCAGCTGATTGGGACGTGCGATGTTCCTTTGATTAAAAATGAGCTCGTCGCATTGCTTGTGTGCAGTTTTGAAAAGTTAAAGAGCACCAACCAGAGTCCTGACCTAGAAAAATTAATTCATAACTTGTCCGATATAGACCAGAATGCAAAAGCTTTGCTTCTCAGCAAATTGGAAAGCAATAAAGCCATAGAAAGGAGTAAAACAGACGATGACCATGCCAGACCGACAATGGAAATACGGAAGGTGAAGAAAAACCAACAGGTTGTCAGCAAAACGATACAAACCGTCAAGTCCAAGCAGGAAACGAAAAATTCTGAGGAAACCGATTTCACGTTTTTGAATTTGAGTGACTGCATGAAAAACCGAAATAAAAATCGTAATATTACGCTCGAACCTTTGGACCAAGTGGAAAACCAGTCAGGCAGCGATAGATCAATGTGGAGAACCACGTGGGCTGAGACAATTGCTCTTTTTGAACTAGTTTCTCAAGGCCAAGTCTTGAAAGACGACGACAAAGACTACTATTTGCCAGAAAAATTTCTCGGTTACCACTACTTTACGGGGACATTATGGGACTCGGATGCGACAAAAATGTATTCGTTTTTTATTAATCGGATGCTCGTTGCCATTTTCTGCAAGATTTCGCGAAAACAGCAGCTCAACACGAAGGCAGTCGATAAACTTTTGAAATGCATTACCGACTTTGAAAATCTTGTGTCGGTTTTGGACATAGAGGATGATTTTGTGAAATTTTTTGTTGATCTAATATTGAAGAGATACTGGGAGCTAAAAGACATAGCTAGCCCCGATATAAAAAAATTTGTCAGGAACATTATGGACAAAACAACGGAGGAATATTTGGTTCGAGGTTGGTTTAGGAATTCGACCGAAGTCAGGAGCAAATCGTACGATTATGATGAGGTTAAGAAAATAATTACCACTGAAATAAATCAAGTGAGGCTGGATGCAATCAAAGCCCTCTACAATTGCGCTCGCAGAGACAAAAAAGCGGTCTTGACTAACAAAGCAGTTGGCATTATTTGCGACTATGCAAAAAAGCCGAGCGAAGGTAAAGATGCTGATGAAACATCATTTTCGGACTACATTATTGATCTAATCGAATTGGCCGAGACGCTCAACGATTTTGATTACGCAGGAACATTTCAAAGTTATCTGGGTCACTTGAATCCCGAGTCAACAAACAATGTTGACAAATTTCTTAAATTTATACTTAATCAAGCCAGAGACATCAATCGAAGTCGAGAGCTGTTTAACGACGACGCAATGCAGAAAATGATAAACCTCGTTGGCCAGAAGTCGCGGTTTAGCAAAAAACAAAAATTAGACGTCTTGGAAATAATTACAACCTGTCTGGAGCACGAGCTCAACGAAAGCTTGAATGAGAAAAACTTAAATAAATTGCTGAGCCATTGTTTGAAATCAAACGAGCTAACCTTAATTAATGCGGGCTTGACTTGTTTGCTTCTTTCGACGGACAAAACTCGGTCTTTGTCTATGGATATCCTGGAAAAATTACGCACAAATTTCGATGTACTGAGTCACAATGAAGAATGCACGAGCTACATAGTGTTCATTTTGAGCCGAGTGTTTTGTGCTGATGGTACCTCAAATAAATTATTCCTCGACGATCGGGATTTTCTTGAGTCAGTATCCAATAAGTTACTCTGCGGTCATATAATCGAATTTGATGACGAAGACGGTGAGCGGATTAAATTCTCTCAGCCATCAGAAAAGGATAGTTACAATTCTTCCAACTGGATAAATATTCTTTCTGGAAAGGTTATTTTGCGATCAGTCGAGAATAAGATCATTTTGAACCCCGCTAGCATCGATAATCTACTCTTGGTTTTGCAAAGCAATAACGAGGACGACAAACAAACCAAAATTGTGGCCTCCAAATGCCTCTACTGTTTGACTAAATACATGTCATTAGACGGCGACGTTTTAAATCAGCTGCTCCATTTAATAAACAGCCCTATTTACGACGTCAGCGTGTACTTACAAGCAGCGTATATGAGAGAATGTGTAAAAGTGGCGCAAACAACTAGCTGCCTTGATTCCATCCATTTAGAAAACATAAGTGCGCTTTATGTCACTGACAGCTTAAAGCTGGGTCAAGATGATTATGAAGAAGAGATAAATAAGAATTTTTTCAGAACTCTTTTGTACGAGGCCAGGAAGCAGGAATTTAACGATTCAAATATCTTTCTTCTGTTTGGTAACATCCTTAACTCGAATGGAAAGCATGCTCCTCAAGTATTGAATATTCTTGTGGCTTACAGTTACAATTTTCTTATACCCGAAGCCACCGTCAGAACATTGGAAAATCTACTAAGTGTCTCCAGTTATTTCGAAAAGTCTCTACTAGTACTGCAAAATGTCATCCTTAGCGGCCAGAGGTCGATTACCCGCAAGACGCTTACTGTCTTCATCGACTATCTCTGTTCATCCTTTAACAGCCGTTTAAGATTTTATTCCTTCAAACTACTGGAAAAAGCGAGCCAAAATCAGGAACTTCCACAAGATATATTTTTTAAATTTGAGTTGGTTAGAGCTGGTTATGCGCTTGAATGTCATCCAGTTGACAAACAGATGATAATTGAATACATCAAAGCTTTGACAGATAAAGGGATGCAACTGCCAGTAGATACTAACCTTTCTCTTAAAAAAGAGATTGACGACGCTTTAAAATTAAAAACCTTGACGAATGAGAAAATGAAACTTTGGGTAGATAGTAAACCTTCTGTGGAAAAAGAAATTTGTAATACGGCCGTTCTTAAAATATTCCAAAACGTTTCAAGAAACAAACAAATAATTGAAAATGATCTATTGCAAGATCTGATAAAATTGTTCGACCCGACGGCCGCAGATGAAAACAACATTACCTTAATTAAAATTTTTGAGAATGCCGCTAAAAATAATCAAACGCTTCCCCCTGATATTCTCGAAAAATTGGAAGTAGCCTTGGACAAAAAGAAGTTGGAAAGAAGCGTTCTTCCGGTGTTTATTTATTTGGCCCAAAAAGGTGAAAAGTTATCACCACAGGTTAACGACAAATTGCTCGATTGGCTCTCCACCGAACTGGATCCAGTTTTAAAACAAGAATTGCTTAGTTCGTTGGGATCGCTCATTGATGCCAATGAAACAGAAATTAATGATTATTTGCCGAAACTGAATCAAATCCTTGCCGATGAGATCACGTCCAATAATTTTAATGTTCAAAAATTATGCATCTCTTCAATCCAAAAGTTGGTGACAGTGTCCAAAAAAATAGACACCAAACTGCTGGAAAAACTGGTTCAAATCGGAATAGATCTAAATAGTAATGAATCTATCAGAAACGAAGTTGAAAACTTGTTTGAGTCGATAGAGGATAGTTGCAATCCTTTGATTAGGCTGAAGCATTACAGAGAACAAATCAAACTCGCCAATTTATGTCACAAATCTCCGGACGAAATTTTAGCTTATCTAGATTTTTATGAAAATTTAAATGATGGACTTCTTCCCCAAAACTACAAGCAATTAAAAGACATAATAGACAACGGAAGCACGAGACTACAAGAAGAGGCCTTGGGGATGCTTAACAATTTCAGGCACAAATGCAAAATAACGGACGAATTGCTGGAGACCGTAGCAACCTTATTCGAGAGTACCATGTCTGAAAGTATCAAGAATTCATGCTTGCAGTTGCTGAACGAGTCTGTTAAAAGTGGCAAAACTCTGATTGGTAGAGCAAGTGAAATTTGGGAAACAAAACTCAACCGAGACGAACATTTAAAGAAATTCTTTGCAAGTCAGTTTGTCAGCAATATTAAGCAAGAGATTCAGTTAAGCGACCAAATCATATTAGATTTGTTGGGATTGATACAAGCGGCAAAAAAAATAAATTCCGTAAAAACACTGAATGATTTCATGCAGTTGATAATTGACGAAAGACCTGACTATTTTCAGAACCAGTCATTCGTACGGCTGGTTGAACAATGTCTGATTAGAGAGAGATGTTTGGAAATTACGTTACCATGTTATTGTCGGATTATCAAAGAAGAAAAGACCGAAAATGTCGAAGAATGTCTTCAAGCATTGGTCCAGCATTTTTGTGAAAAAGGGCAAGATATGGTCGATTTACAGCAGCCTCGGCTCTTCGAATCCATGTTCTACGCAAGCAAGTTCACACAACTGCCCGATGCTTGTTTGGAAGTGGTTGTCAACAACCTCGACAACAGCAATGAAATAATTAGAGGATATTCCTTTGCAACATTGAGAACTTCAACTGACAAGATATTTCAAAAGATTTTTACTTATTGGTGTGATATGATGATAAAAAGTATCTCGCAGAATGTGAATGTTGAAGTTCAAAAGTCGGGAGACTATTTGGACCTTCTCGAGATAGTTTCTTCCGTCAAGTTTTTCGATGTCACAATTTTTAAAAACAAGGAAAGAAAGATATGGAAACGGGAGTTATTAGCTTCGAGCATATTTGAGAGCTTTAAAGTTTTCCAGATGGACCAAATGCAGTTTTATATGGGCTGGTTCGAAGTAGAGAAGAAATTTCGATATCATAAATCTTGCAAAATACTGTCCTTGATTCATAACTCTAAATTTGATTCATTTTCACAAATTATTAAACTGACCTCGATGATTCTGGAACTAAATTTTGAAGATGTTCATAAAATGTTGGCTGCCTATGGCCCAGAACCGTATCAAGCCTTCAAGCAAGATTGGTGCACGAGAAAAATCCAGTCACGTCTCTCATACAGCATCAGCAGCACGTATTGTACTGGTCTAGCTAAAAAGCTATGTTCCAGATTTGACGTTAGTTTCATCGGTAAACTGTTTGACTGCTTCAAGTCCATCGATAACTTAAGCACATTCGAAAACCTCCTCGACTTTTGTTCAAGAGAGAATATTGACATTAAAGACATGATGGACCTAGAAAACGTTCAGCTAAATAATTTAAAGCTTTTAATAGAGGCCAAGCATTGTTGCAAACGCTCCAAAAGTCAGCCAGAAAGTGAATCGGAGGAACAGGCCTTCCTGCAAATTTATGAAAGTCTAAATAAGGCTGGATGGAATTATGCTCAGGTGTTCGAACTTGTAAGTGCATTCAATCCAAAGCCTCCATTTAATCGATTCAAAAACTTGGTGAACTTACTGAGCACCATTCAGGTTTACCACCTTTCATCGTCTTCCAATTTCGCCAACTGTAAGCAAATATTGGCCGACTCGTCAAGTTTCCAAGAGATGATTAGGAAGCTGAACAAGCTTGCCATTGAGAATCATTTTCAGCTTGAAGGCAAAGTTAAAGATTTAAATGAACTTTTGGCCGAGCTAAAGAAAACAAACAAATCTGATCAAGCATTAGTGGACTTTATTGAAAAGGGCTCTCTTGATATAAAGAAACTCATTTTTCAAGGGGAGTCGAACAAATCGAATTGGAACGAGAAACAGATTTATTTGTGGGCAAAGGACATTAAATCGCAGAGGAAAGAATTTTCCGATTACGAAGCGATTGCCGTTATTCTTCGAGCCAATTTCCTTGTAACTGGACACACTCTTACCGACATCCAAATACTGTGCTGCCTCATCGCATTGAGAAGCGATGAAGGAAATCTGAAAAGCAAATTGCTCCAAGTTGCAACAGGGGAAGGAAAATCCACTATCATTTGCATTTTGGCCATTATAAATGCTTTGAGAGGAAAACAGGTCGACGTGATTACAAGTTCACCTGTTTTGGCCGAAAGGGATGCAAAGCAAAAAGCAAAACTGTACAGGATGTTTGACCTGACATGCTCCGACAACAATGACAAGACCGTTTATTTGAAAGGGAAGAAGGATTGCTACTCAGCTGACATCGTTTACGGCGAAATGTCACAGTTTCAGTTTGACATTTTGAGGGACAATTACAGCAAATTAGGAACATTAGGTGATCGCAGATTCACTACTGCAATCGTGGACGAGGTGGACAGTATGCTGATAGATGACAGTTCCAAAATTGCTCGCCTGTCTTCAACGGTTCCAGGAATGGACCATTTTCAACAAGTTTATGTCTTTCTTTGGCAACACCTCATTTCAATTAAAGAGAAATTTATAATGTTCAAAGACAAGATGTATTTTGTCTACGGTAAGATCGGTTTTGATGATGGGAAAATTACTTTGGAAATAGCAGATAACAATAATGACATTATAAAAATTCCCGACTTGGAAGGCTATCTTCTTAATTCAAAAGACATAAGCCATGTTGGTGAAATCATCGACGATATAGACGATTATCTGAGGACATCTCTTGAAAGCTATCTTGATTATCAAATTAAGGAAAATAATATTTATATCCCGAATAATTTTACCGAATTTATCAAAAAGCAGAAATCAAAATGGATCACAAATGCAGTCGAAGCATTAAACTACCAAGAAAACGTTCATTACATAGTTCAGGGAGGAGAAATCAAACCTGTGGATTATTACAGTACCGGGATTGTCCAAAGCTCTACAAATTGGAGTGATGGGTTGCATCAGTTTCTTCAACTAAAGCACAATTTGAAAATGACGAACGAAACGCTTACTACCAACTTCCTATCAAACATTGGCTTCATGAAAAAGTACGAACAGGTGTACGGGTTAACTGGAACTCTTGGCTCAGAGACAGCAAGAAATGTGCTCAGAGACGTCTACAATGTTGATCTAATTAATATCCCGCAGAGGCGCCAAAAACAGTATCTGGAATTGGAGTCAGTTGTTTCCCAAGGCGAAGCCGATTGGCTGAAAGAAATAACATCCAACATTAAGCTCGAGATTCAAAAAGGGCGAGGCATTTTGGTCATTTGCGAAACGATTGAGCACGCTAATCGAATTAGTGGGATACTGAAAAAGAAGCTGCGATCGAGTGCTGTAAAGTTGTACACTATGAACGACATGGATCAGGAAAAGAATGTCGAGAGAATTTTACCCGGTGAAGTCATAATCGCAACAAATTTAGCCGGAAGAGGTACCGACATTCAGACGGACGAAATTGAAGAATCCGGAGGTTTGCACGTTATTCTGACCTTCATGCCGAGCAATCAGCGAGTTGAAGATCAAGCATTTGGTAGAACTGCAAGGCAGGGAAAGCGCGGCACTGGCCTCATGATTTTGAATGCTAATAACTTAGTGGGTAACGTAACCACGACGAAAGCTATAAAAATGGAGCGAGATAATATAGAGTCCATTCAACTTAAAGAATTTAAAGAAAATGAACTGAAGTTAATTCAAGTCAAAGATAATTTGTTCAGCAAGTTTTGTTCATTTTTAAACGACGAATTACGAGTCCAAATCAGAATAAAACAAAACCCTGTCCACAGTTATGCGAAACAAGTAGCGAACAGTTTAACCAACGTTCTGCCAGAAGAGCTGAGCAATAGCAGCAGTTATGCAAATGCAATGAAAGTAGTAAATTGGTTTACTGATGTTCAGCCAACCAGCTACGAGTGTTGCGTGCTTGCAGCTGTTGAAGAGCAATGGGCTGGTTTCTTAAATAAACTAGACGAGGGAATCATAAAATGTGAAGATGCTAAAAAGGAATTCGAAGAACTGATTTCTCAGCTGAGAAGAGAATACAAGTCCGAAAGCATAATCAAGAACCCGTACTATAACATCAGCATCGCAAACGACATGCTCGTGAACAGTGCGTCAAAAACTGAACAAGCTCTTGGGTATTTTAAAAAAGCAATCGAATTGGAAGAAAAAGCGAAGAATAAGAATAAGGAAAAGAAACAAAAATCAAAAGTAGATGGGTTCGGACAGCCAATTGAATCCGATCGGGAATCGGACGGAGAGTCTGAAGAAGATGAAGAACCGGAAGCTGTGAACGGTCCTGGAGCTGCACATCTGGGAGTTGCGTGGTGCTCTATCCTCTTGAAAAAAGAAGGCTACAAAGATGATGCTCTTTCTTCATTCAAAGCAGCTTCAAAGTGTCTATCAAACCAAATGAGTGTACTAAATGCAACTCAACTGCTTTTGGAGCAAAGACAACCTGGCTTTGTCAACAGCGACTTGTACAAACAGCTGAACGTTAAAGCAACAATATTAGGATCGTATCTTAGCGGCATTAGTGGTTGTATAGACGCGATCAAAAAATCGAAACGTTTGATCGACGTTGTTGCAGTTAAGAAACACAAGAAAAAAGAAGGCATCTTGGAAACTGTGAAGCAGTTTAACGACCAAGAAAGAAACGAGAGAGAAAAAAGTGCATTTATCAACGAGGATTTAAAACTGAATAGTGACGAAATTTATTCTCTGACATTTAATCATTTGACTACTTCAGAAGACGCCGGTACAAACGACCAAGCTTTAATAACTCTACAGAATGCTTTTAGAGAGGATCTTTTGAAAGCAGCAGAAAGCGAAGTTTCCAAATTTAAAAGCGCCAAGAGCAAATTTTTTGGTTCTGGTTTTTGTTTAATTGATAAGTCGTACTCTGATATTCGAATAAACTTAAAGGAAGTCGACTTGGCGAGAATTGACAGCTCTCTGTTTAACCCAAATAAGGAATTTAAAGATCTTACAAGAGAAAGTGCCTTAGCGAAGCTTAAAGAGGAGCAGTCGTATATGCATTGGATCGGTTTCACCAGCTCGTTCGAAGCACATTTGACCATAAGTTCGAACGACAAAAGGAATTTGAACGAAATCTATAAAAACAGACTGATAAACGACCTGATTAAAATTGTTGAAGAACAGAAACCCAGCGATGATGCTTTGCGATTTGACATCGTAATCGAGAAAGCCAACGAAAATGACGTTAACAAACTTTTTAAGTCAGGAAATGACTGCGAGAGATCAATAAAAATAAATGTCGATTTTCACCAATTGAACCATGAAGTTGCAACAGCTAAGCTGAAATCTGTCAAAGCGAAATCGTTGGATGTTGAATTTGTTTTGGACAAGTGCAATTTAACGGAGTTGATCGGAAGCGATCCGACTCTAACATCTTGCAAACTGTACAGCAGCGAAGAGGAGCACTTTGAAAAAGTCGATATACAAATGCTTTTAAAAAGAGTAAATAAATTTAAGACGAATGAATCTCCCTGTTTCGTCAGATTTGAACAGCTCACACTTGATCAAGCAAAGAACATCATCAAGAAATGTAACAAAAATGTAGTCTTTGCCATTTCCTTCATTAATGTTTATGATTTCTACGGCAGTCAGCTTAATGATGGCCAAGTAAACTTCAGTTTTGATAAACTGAATCATGACACTGCTAAATCAGTCATAAATCTGCTTCGAAAAGAGGGTTTCGAGTTCTCTCTTCAATTTCAAAAATTGCTCGATAAGCAAGTGAGATTCGTACTGAAATATGCAGCTTTAGAGCAAGAACACATGGAAATTAGAAAAGTGAAAAATATTTCTGAATTGTTTATGAAAGACTCTTTCCTACCCACGAACTCAACGAATTTACCTCAAAAGGCATTGAACACATTCTCGAGATCAACGAAAAGCTTTTTGTTCCTTGGAGAAGCGTGGTCGCGGTGGCTGCACTAGGCGTCGGCCAGGTTGTAATTGGCGGTGTGCTGATAGCCTCAGGTTTTGGCGCAAACGTTGGAATGGGTCTCGTAACAGAAGGTTTAGCAGATGTATTTACAGCTTACAGAGCATATAGTTCGAGACAGTTTCGTTGGAGCGATTATTGCAAACAGAAAGCCATTAGTTTAGCCTTATCAGCCGCTTCTATGGGCTTGTCAAGTCTGAAGAATGCGGGTAAAGGTATTCAGACGGTAACCACCGGAGTCGGCACGGAGTTGCTCGAACAAGCTGGTACACAGATAATCAGTAATAGACAAGTTGTTGGTCAAACGCTGATTAAAACCGGTTCAAATTTAAAGAGTTTAGCGTACAAGTTTGTGACCGTTAAAGCTGCAGAGGCAGTCGGAAGAGAGTGTCTAAATACTGGTATTAAAGCTTTGTCAGATCTCTCTTTTGAACTTTTAAAACCGAAAATCAGCGAATCGGTACAATCAAGAGTAAGGTCGTCATTCTGCAACACAGAGCTCATGGGATTTTTACGTAAAATGCTTGCGATCGATTTGGCTACCGGTTCGCACCAGCTTCAGTCCAGGGTTGAGCAAATCGTTTCCGAAACTGTTAATCCTCGCAACGATTTTATGCGCAGACAATGGGAGTCTATTGGATTACCTTTAATCAAAGGTGTACTCTCCGATTCTAGAATGTACGGTAGTACAGCAAGCATGGTAATCAGAATTAGAGCCACGCTTGATGGTCTCCATCAGGTGACAACACTAACCGACAACGTTGCTAGCACCTTGTTAAAAAAACTCAGATTGGTGGACAAAAATTCCATGACGATAAGCCTAATTTTTCACAGGAATCTGAAAATCAAAAAAAGCAATGCAAAAGACATTGCCAATATGTTCAAAGACTTCAAGGTCTTTGACGAATCCGACAACTTTCAAGTGTCCCTGAGTGTCGGGAATAATCACACTGACGAACTCGAAGAAAAGATAAACATATTTTCTAATGAATGGGATAAGAAGCCTGAAGGCTTGTTGAAAGAATATGATCTCATAGACGATTCCTCAAAAGAGGACGTTTCAAAATGCCTGAAGTTTGTTAAAGACTTTTACGAGAAATTCATCGAGATCGATTTAGACTCGTTCAGCATGATTATGAAATTAGTATCGGATCAAATTGCCGACCAGTTGATAAGAATCATGGACTCTCAATTGGTGCAGCCCTGGTCAACGTTGGCCGTGAGCAATGCTACTGCTTCAATTTCCGAGCGAATCCAACACTACCTGGTGGATAAAGAACAGCATTCAGACAGTCAAAATGCGGACCAAAAGAAATACGATGAACTTTCGCAAAAGGAAAAGGAAGGCTTGACTCCTGAAGATATAGCGTTTATGGCTAATTATGGCAAATTCAGGACTTTTGCCCAGCAAATCAATTACAATAGCAGGGATTATTGCATCGCATACAGTCAGTGCGAAATGGCCTACTATGCTGGGAAACTTGGATCTGGTGATACTGTATCGCCGAATGTGAAGGAGATGGCAGACAATATTCGAAAAGGGGGACCGGTCAATCTTTCGTCTATGTTAGCCACGGCTAAAAAGAACGGTGTCAACTTAAAAGTAGTAGACGACCCGAATTATGTCAAGACGCAGGAAGACATTGATAACAGTGTTGAGGTGATCTATGTAGAACGTGGTGCAAATAACGAAGTCGGTCATGCCTATTATATGGACGGCAACGGCAAATTGGTCGAGGCAGAAGGAACAGGAAACGACTGTTTCTTTGCAAGCTTCAGCGCAATTCTTCTAAATAGAGGCATCTCCAAAGACGTTGACCATCTTAGAAGGGAAACCGCCAATGAAATTGAAGCGAATTCGGAAAACGTCACTAAAGGGCTTGCTGCTGAAATTTATATTAGAAAGAACCACCCGGATGCTTCCAACGCCCTGTTGTTTGCCGCTGGGATTTACAGGGATAATGGCAAATTAAAACTAGACAAAGATGACATCGACGATCTTATTGATTCCATAAAGAATAACAAACGACGTGGTGGAAAATTTGCAGGTCTCTTTAAGGTAAAAGATTTTGTATATTTACAAATTTTCGTTTTAAATTTCAGATAATTTTATTCTGAGATATAGACCTACGGCTGCTTCTCGCCAGTTACGAATTTCAAAAGTCCAACTTTTGGCCAAGGCTGCTTAGTGCTTCTTGCCTTATTATCTACCGTCTCCATTTTTTTCATTTTCATATTTTTTCAATGGAAACGAATCAACAAACTTTAATTCCATAATTTGACAATTCTATCGTTTGAAAAAGTTTTTATTACATACGATTGTTGAAGAAAAGTTTTAAAAAAAGAAAACCGTAACTCCCGTTATTCAGTTGACCAAAAATTAAATGTGGATCATTCCAATGTAATTCCAGCATATTAATGGCCAATGCTCAGTTGCAGCAAAAATGTATACCTAAAATGATACCATAACTGACTAATTACGGTAATTCACAATGAGACAGAAATCCTTGTCTGTTTAATTCCCATTATAGTTGTACGTTTATTGTTTATTGGCTTTTAAGAGGATGTTGAATTAACAGTCGGAAGCAATGAATCCATTAATAATGTGGTAAAATTATTAGGGTAAAAATTTGTGGCAAATAAAAAATAAAAATTTCAAATGATTTTATTCGGTGCTGAGGCTTAGTATAGTAGATTTTTGAATAAACTCTGCTTTATGGTGGGGGTTTAGCACCATTAATGAAAGAGGCAGCGTATGTAAATAATTAGTTTTAAAACAGTAGCCGACGAATGAATGGAAGAATAAAGTTTTTCCGGCTTTGTTCATTTGTAAAAAAATTAAATAAGACAACAGTTTTTAAACCAAAGAGCAGATATGCGATTGTGATTGATTATGTCTGTCCCATAATCGTTCTTTTTAAATATTAATGATCGCACTCTTTCAATTTTTTTCAGAAAACCGTTCCTAAAGACCCCAACAACACCGATCCAAACACATCAGTAACTTCTCATCACATAATTCCACTTAATCAAATCGAAGATACAGTGCTAGACAGCTTTGCGGAAGATCCGGACAAATTAAAAGATAATTTGGAGGAATACATAAACAAGCCTCAAATCAAACCCGTGATTGAATCCATTCTCGACGACCCTCGCCTGAATCAGAGCGAACACGGTGAATTGCTGCACTCCTCAACGGCTTGGAATCCAAACAATTTAGTCAAAGGTCCTGTTCCTGAGCACCGAAGAAACGATCCAGGAGGTTCTATCGACACAGAAATACGTGACGCACAGTCAAGTGATTTCAAGGAAGCTACTGAACCTTTTATCAATAACAACCAGACGTTTGAAGACTTTGCAAATCTTCCACCTTCTTCTCCAGTCCAGTGGGAAAAACAGCCTCAAGATAATTTATACACTGTTAAGGTAAAATTATTTATTTTTAATCGACTTTGAATAATTCATATTGCAATCCTATTTTGCGCATATGTTCATTGATTTTTTAATTTTTTCACGTAATATTCGCCAACGATTTTCATATTAAATTTATTTTTACAGCAACCCCGTTTGCAAGATCCCCCTTCGCAAGATCCTCCTTCATCTGATGGCGAAGGCGGGAGCAGCGGTCTCGGTCCCGGAATCGGGAATCTCTTCATCCCAGGCTGTAAGCCGCGATATCATGACGAACTTTGAAAACGGTACATATTCGCTGCTGCGAGTGCCGCGAATTCTCGAATTAAACATTTCGGGAGTTTATGTTAACAAGGATGGGCCTCATCAGAAGGAAATCGAAGCGCTTAAAGACAAAGGTTGGAACAAAGTTTTGACTCAAAAACTAAAGGCACGCAGCTACGGCGACTCCACGCTTTCCGTTGGTATAATCAGCGCAAAACATTTTGAATCTAGAGAAAAACTTGATACTCTTTACGCCAAGGAATGGGAGTGGTCTGAGCCAGCTTTTCCTGACAAACCAATTACGACCATCGGCCAAATTTCCTTCCAAGAAGCCTTAAAAGACCATCTAAACTTCACAATCTCGTGCAACATGGATTACTATTTAGCTAATCTAGAAGAAATGGAAAAGGATCTAGGTCGCAAGTTGGACAATCTTGATTTAAATAATAAGGATTTGATGGGAAAGTTGGAAAACGAACTTTTTTTAAATCAGAGTATTAAGATTTTTGGTGACGAAAATGACGAGGAAGAAAAAGTCAAGTCTACAGTTATTTTCAGAGACTTCCGTGTTTTGTTTTTTGACGGGAATGATAAATTCGCAACTGCAAGACGGGGAGATCGCTATCTTATTTTTCTGTATCAGTATGTCTAAAATTAAGGGACCTTTGTGTTGCTACAATATTGTTGTAAATTAAAAAAGCACTTTTTATATTTTACCAAGTGTGTTGACTTAAAGTGTCAATGCCAATGTTGAAATGTACTGGGAAAAGCAAGCAATGCATTTTTACCAAATACCTTATTAAATTCGCGTCTTACCAAGAGTCAAACAATCCTGTATGGTAAACACTCTTGAAATCTTCCAGCTAATTTTTTGCAATATTTTCCCCTGTTGTACTATATTTATACATTTGAAAGCCAATTTTTTTTCTTTAAGCTGATATACTTCAAAAGCGCAGTAATTATTTTCTGATCAAACAATTTTTTTACATATTATTTTTATATTCTTAGTACTGTATCTTAGAGTTAGATTTAGTCAAGCCATGTAGTTATAGTCATGACTGAAGTTGTACTGATCAGTGCTTAATTTTTTAAAAAATTGTTACCCACTTAATTTAATTTTTCCTCATCAGTAGGATGAGATTTTGAAAGAAACTTTAATTGATAATACAAATGATTTGTTATTTTCATTGTTGCTAGTCACATAGCTTTTGTAAAATTTTTATACTTTTCAAAATATAGTAAAAAAATGCTGAGAAAATAAAATATGCAGATTAAAACTCAAAATGTCTCCTTCTGCTGCAATATTTTACATTTTAGTTGTCAAAAGTAAGAAAAAAAGATTGAAAAATCTTAAATGTTTCTTAAACTCATTCCTGAAAATTTTTGTAGCATCGCGTTCGCTTACAAAGATAAGGTAAGCTTAAATTCGTGACCTGCGTTAGGCGTAAGATTCGTTTTTGAAGTCAGTATAAGTAATAAATGTGGCATTATTTTATTCATACACGGAAACAGCTTTTTTGTAATTGATATGATATTTCCATCAAATCAACTAATCAAGTTCTTTTTTTTCTTATCGACTTTCGGAGTGAATTCCTCGGTGAGTATTTATATAAAAAAATTAAAAGCCGGTAAAAACTCTAATTGGCCAGTGCTTTGATGTGACGTCAGTTTTGCGGTTATTCTGAATTTCTTGAGAGTTTTTCTGACGTGTTCCTGGAAAATAGGCAAAAAGCATATACAAAATTGAATTAACAGCCACCTAAAATCCTCTTAAAAGCTTTCGAAATTTTACGATGTTCTGTAATTCCAACACATACTTTTATTCAGGAGAAAAAAAATGTGGTCTGCCGATCATTATTCACACGTTTCAGTTTAAAGGCCCAAACATGTGCAAAACACGGCCAAAGAACAACAGGTAATGAACGGTTAGGTTAGTTGATCCGCTTACCACAACGGAAAATGATCCGCACAGACAGCGTCTAGTTGGCAAATATCTTTCATTATAGCTTTGAAAAAAACAAACGAAACTTCAAAGAAAAATCAGAACGAATCGTTTCACCTCTTTTGAGACATCGTAAGTCAGCTTTTGAAAAACTGATAATTTCCATGGCAAGCTTGTCCGTTTTTAAAATGAAAAACGAACACCTAAAAATGAGTTGTTCTAAAAAAAAAAAAGCTTTTTCCAGTTTAAAATGAATTTACAACAACGAGTGCCATCTATCGACTTTCAAAAACGGCAGTTGTTTTAACTGATCGTTAGATTGCGCACCTTGTGTCAAACTTGAAATTTATTTATTTTTCAAATACAGTATATAATAAACATTTACGGCAAAAAATTATAAATGGCGGGAAAATATTTTTAAAGATGCTCGGGATCCAACATACGATGAACAGAATTAGTAGACAAAGCTTTTTTCAGACATCTAAAGCTTTCATAACTACTGGCTTTTTTTATCATTTTCAGACCTCCAGGCCAATATTGATGGCAAACCCTATGAGTAGGTTCCCTTAACAAGTTGTTAACCAACAGCAGCAAACCGTCGTATTCCCGAAGAGCGGATTCTGCTATTCTTAAACATCTTTGTAAACATTTATTTTGAGTGGAATCGAAAGGTTCTTCCAAAATCTCGACGAAAAATCCGTTGGCATCGCTTACCGCTTTTTCTAATTTTTCGATTTTTAAAATGAATATGGCTTTTGTTATTAAATATAAAATGACGCATATTACAACTTCGAACAGCATGAGATCCGCACCATAGCACGAGCTGTGATTAATACGATATAATCCTTGTATAAACAACGGAGTAGTGTTTATCGTGTATGTCCAAGAGGTCCAGTCGATCATTTTCAAGGAATGAAACAAAAAATTTCACAAAATTAATCAAAACAAAATGTTTTGAACGCCATTTTTAATTTTACCGCCTCCGGGCCCCGAAAAACATTTTTAAATAGATGTCGCTACTGACGATTTGGGTTTGAAATGGCGTACAGGCTGGAATTGTTTGGTGTTTCGGATCGGTAAAGACCAGGTTATAATCGTGGGTTTTGTGTTTTGTCCTGCGTGGATGTTGACAAAAGTTTTTGGATAGAGTTCTGAAAGTGTTGCAAAGTGGTCAACTTCCGTTCAAATCAGGACCCCGCCGTAGAAGGAATAAACTTCCCCTGCTAGCTTGACATGGCCAATCAGGGGGTAAGTAAAATTCTAATTTTTGCAATCAAGGTCAAAGTCACCATTAAATTTTTTGAAAATATCGTAAGCTTGTGTATGGGGTAGTCGGGGTGAAATTGACGCGAAAGGATCTAGGCATTTTCTTGCAACTAGTACTGCTATTGCTCCTTAAGCCAAGCATACCGCCTTATTTTGGTTCAAGTTCCATAAATGGAGAAGCATTGTCAGTTAAGATTATAGGTCTGCCAGTAGAGTAGTGACTGTAATGCCATCAGTTTTTTTTAAAAAAGGGATTCATATGATACAAACAAGCATACTATACTATTTGGTTGTGTTTTTTTGGAGAGTTTCATTAAATGGGCAAGGCCTTTATTTTAAATTGCAGCAAAAGCAGTTAACGGCTGAATTTTAATATTGTCATTTATTCTGGATTAAAGTAACATTAATGATTTCTGGTTTGGACCAGCCATCATTGGACATATTTCTGATTGTGCTCAGTAATTCTTAATATCGGCTTGTGAAGAATACTTTTCCAATGTTGAATGTGGTTACAAATACGAGTTTTTATTTTATAAGCCTATTTGTTAGACAGGCTCTAGTTGTGAGATATACTTTAGTAAGACTAATATTTTAATTTAAAGTGGTGTTGGTTTCAGGGTGAATTTTCTGTAATTAAAAAAGCTCAACAAACATATTTATTTTAACAGCACGATGGAAAAAAACGAAACTCCAATAAAATAAGCTATGCCAATTTCATTCAATTTATTTGACTTTCTGTATACTTCACATATTTTCAAATAAACCCAGAGGAAATTAGTATTTGCTAATTAAGCTTGTTTCTAGTTTTAATTCAATTAATTGAGTTGTGTATCTGATCAAATTTTGGATTTTAACTAAGTTGAATTGTAATTTTTGTGGGATTTTGAATCTACAGAAGACAAACTTAATATTCTAGGAAAATAAAAAGCCTGAAGAATGTAAATTGTTTTTTGAATCTGTGGAGAAAAGGGCTTGATGGAATTTTTTAAAATTTATCTAATATAACAGCTTATGAAAAGAGAACGGTCATCTTACAAGAGGTAATGCCCCAAAGAAGGTTGCTGTAAAACTTAAAATTTAAGGATTTAATTATTTTCACTCCTGCATCCTTGTAACATCTATCCACCTGGTTTAATGAAATGAGCAAAACCCATTATTAATAATTTTTACAATCACTGTAAAAATAATAATCTTTCATTGATAGGGTTTATTGGGATAAAAGCTTTAAAAAAAGTTATCAGTTTAATTAAACAAACCCAAATTATTCAACAATTGAAACGGAATTTGTTGGTTACACCATTATAATATAAAGATGTCGTGAATTGATTATAGAGCTCAACTGGTGAACAGCATCATTGGTCCACGGCTCCACGGAGAGGCGTGGATCATAAAATGTCGCCATTGTTACATCAATTTTTCCCCCCTTCGACCCTAAAGAAAAGTATAAAATGATTTTTTTTTTTTCTGAAAAAGGAGAAAAAAAAGTCGTATCTAATTACAAAGAAAAGAGGGGCAAATAAAATGTTCCCCCTATTAAAACAAGTGAGGATTTTTCATACGATTCCAAGCCTTTTTTTTTATTTTCGTTTTTTCCCGATCTTAAGTTAGTTTTTTCTTTCTGAAAAAAAAAGGATCTAAAACATTTTGGCAGTGGAATTTAAAATTCGAAATATTTTTCGGACTTAGAGACGAAACATTTTGTTTTTGAGTAAATTTTCATTTGTGAATAATAAATTTGAGGAATAAAAAAATGAGAGGATAATGATCGCTGGGAATGGTAAATGCGATCCTGGGGAAGGGAGAGGGAGAAAAAAAAAATTTGAAGAGATGTATCCTTTTTTTCCGAAATGGATGATCCAGGTCTTCTCCACAAACGTAGCGATTAAGTGCTGCTCCAAGTGACGGAAGAGAAAACTAATCAAATCGAAGATTGTTTTGGACGTGTACGTAGATTAATAGTTGCGTGTTCATATGAATTCGTGCTAGGCCTACAGATTTAAAACCACGGATTTTTTATTATTTACTTTTTTTAAAAAGCTGGATTTTGTTTTTTTCTGTTGTAATTATTAATTTTTGGCTTCTTAAATGTGGTTTTTCAGTGTTGTGGTTTTGTGTTTTCCCCTGGAAAAAATCAAAACTGTGATGTGATAAAAATTCCCGGGGGAGAGATAATCGTGCGATCGCGTCTCTTTTTTCCTGCGACTCGATAGCGTTTTTTAAAAATTGTTTTGGTTTTTACTGCGCAAACTCCTCTTCGAAATTAGTGGAATTTTTTTTATTTTTTATTTTTTTCATTCTGCCAAAAAAAATGGTAAATATGAGTTTTTTCTATATATTTTTTTTTCTTTTTTATCAATTATCTGTATTATTTGTCCCGATCAAAATCAGTGATGTAATCACGTCAAGATTAGGCCAATCTTCCTGGACGGATTTTCAACAGAGATTAGAAAAACAAACAGAACAGATAATAGAATCGCGATTAACGTCTTATAATCTCTTTCGATTTTTTTAAGAGTTTTTTTTCTTTTATTACCCAAGTAGGTTTTGCATATGGTGCAAGGTAGTAAAAATCGGAAAGCACACATAAAAACCCGACTGAATCGTTTAGATTTTTTTTACAACATTTTTATTAAGCAAAGAAGCAAAATATAAATATATGTCAAGTTTTAAAATTTAACTGCGAGAACGAGATGCACTAAATTAAAAAATATGATTATATTTTCTTAGATGATCGAAAGTTTAAATATTTCTTTACGATCTTTTTTTCCCCTCATGTATTAAATTTTTTTTTTTATTACTCTTAATTAGGGGCAATATTTTCAAATTCCGGTGTGAATTTTTCCTCGGCGATTTTTCTTCTATTATATCCGAAAAAAATGGTCGACTTTATTTTTAAAATAATGACTGCGGTTTGCTCTTTTGGCCGGAAATTGCCATTTTTGGTTTAAATTTTTTTTTTTTCCTTGGATAATTTGGTTAATTGTCGCTGAAATACTGGAAACATGAAATCAAGGGGAAAAAAGAATTTTTAGTGGGTCCTACCTTAGGCTGCTTTGTCATCTATTCAAACTGTTTTTGAAACATATTTTACTTAATGCCACCGTATGCGGATTAAAATGAAATATTTCAAAGCATTTCTTTTTTTTTTTTTTTGCTATTACTATGCTGGAGCCAAAATAAGAGCAAAACGAAGGTTTACCTATATCAGCATCAAAAATGGTTTTTGGTTCCCGGATGAATATTTTGATTTAGAAAACATTTAAGAATTGCGTCAATTTTTTTTGTTTTAATATCATTTTTTAAACCAAAAAATAAATCATTCAAATATTTCCGAAACAATTTATGTCTTTGCACTTGGATGGAATAAAAAGTTTTAGAGCCGCAATGAGTTTTTCAGATTCCTTGCTCGTTTTGTCGTTAAAACCTAACAGATCCTTTCGAATCAGGATCAGTAAAGTTATAGCTATCCTCGAATTAATCCGCAAAACTTTTAGTCGATTCTGCCGGTCAAGTTCGATTTTTAGACATTGTGCTGCCATTTACAAGATTGTTACATTAATCGCGGGATCCGCTGTCCCTTAATTACGATTAAAAAACTATTTTGAATTCTCCATGAATTTTTTTTTTATGAATCAAACAAAAAAATCATATCCGCTTTAAAAAAAAAAAAAAATTGATAATAGGAAGACAAGGAAAAAAAGTCCATAAAAAAAAAGGGATTAATCCTCGATTAAAATCACCTAACTAGATGTCAAATTCTAATCGATGTTTCAAATAATTTGTCACACCTTCGTTTCAGTCTGAAAGAATTTTTTGGTTTCATCTGTCTCTTATCAGAAACGCATCTTTATAAAAACTCTAGGATTAATTTTTTTTTTTTTTAGGCGAACCCTTCGGGGGAGAAGGGAGCATACAAATAAATGTGTTAGGTTACGAAATAACATCACAAATTAGCAGGAGCAAGAGATAAATAGCGTGAAGTCTTGAATACCCCGTTGATTAAACTCGATTTGGAATGAGCCCAAAAGTCCATTTTATAAATTCAGAGTACGTATATATCGGTATCGTTGGTATCTCATTTGAGATTTTTTTTTTTTTTGATCATTGTTTGCTATTGAGTTATGATGTTTTAATGGCTCTTGATTATTTTGGTACCCGCCCAATCTTGACGTCGTAAAATGATCGGGTTGTAAATCATTAATGAAAACGAGAAAGAATTTCATTTCTCCGGATCGATTTTTTTGCTGTTTGCCCACGTGTATCAAGTTCCGTCGGTTAAAAAAAAAATTGAAGGGTTCCGTAACATTCAAAAACGTTTTTTAAGCATAAGACATATAGGCTTGTTTTAAAATTCTTTTGATTGAGATCATTTAAATTTATTCGATGGTTTCAAAACAGCGAAACAAAAGCTAACATGTTTTAAAATACAATTTAACAATTTTCAAAATGTAATTAGTAAAAAGTAGGTTTTCCATTGCTGGTTGTATTCCTATTGTCCCGATATATTTCGTATTTCAAAATTACCAATTTCTAATATTAAAAAAAGAAGTGTAACTTTAAAATGTAAGTATGTTTTTTAAACCTTATGATTCGTTTAAAAACACTTGAACTCTTTATTGGATTTTAACCGACGGGAAAGTTAGTTTAATGCAAAATCTGATTATCGGTATATTAACAAAAAAAAAAAAAGGATGGGATTTACATGTTAGGTCTAGGTTAAGTTTAAGTGCGTAACCTCTTTAAATATAAGTCGAAATCTTGCATGGTTTTCCGGAAAATAAATAGAGGTGAGGTACTGAATATTTTTTGTTAAAGTAAATAACTCTTGACCTCGGCCCGAAGCTTGTAATTTTGAGGTAGTTTTAAAGAGAAAATAAAATTCCCAATTTTTAGTACCGGCATATCCTTGTGGGAAACAAAGGAAAGGGCTTCTGTCCAGAATACTGTGACTTTTGAAGATACGACAAATACTCGTGATTTTTTGGAAAAGTGTTTCCTTCGAAAAGTAAGAATGTAAAGAAGTTTATTAGGAAATTGTAGTTTTATTAGTTTTCTTTTTATATTTTATGATATATGTGTAGGTCCACATGAAAACCTGCATTGTGGAAGAGTGTAACATAAAATGTTTGAATTTAAAAAAAAATCGAAATCGAAAAAAAGCTCTTAAAGATGGAGTATTGTTATTATTTGCAAAATAAATTGCTTTTATTTTAAAAATGGATATGAAAAGTAGTTTTAATTGGTTGCCAGAGGCGGAAAACATTTGACAATAGTGAGTAAGGTGCACAGTGAAAAAAATTACTAGATCCCGGAAAAAATTTCGCCATTTTTGCCACGAATGATAACATGAGCACTTGAAAACGTTTCAGTCTTCCAAAATGTTTTTATTCAAAAAAAGAAAATGTTTGCTACGGTCTTCCACAATGCAGATTTTCATGTGGACGTAAACCTACACATATCATACATCTACATATATATATGTAACATTTAATGCATAATTAATAGTATAAAAGTTTAGCAAAAATTGGTGAAAAACATTTTCCTAAATTTCGAGACGTAACACGACTCAACATTAATGCTTCTTTTATAGTTTACAAATCTTAGAAACCTTCTGTTAGATTTTTCAGTTTTTCTTGCCTCTAGAAATCTGAATGAGCTCTCAAAATCAGTGAAAAAAATTCTAGTGCTCTAGGAAAGTATCGTCTTAGATAAAGCGTTGATTGTATAATTCTATCTTTGGATTAATCGGTCAATAGTGTGTACAGTAAAAAATTTTCTGTGAAAATGAACATAATTATGTTAAAATCGGTAATATCATTTTTATGTTATTGTTTTTTGTTTATGTTTAACTTTTGGAAAAAACAACAAAAAAAATTTGTGTAGACCGATTTTAACATAATTGCATAATATTTTTTACTGTGTATCAGTACTTTATTCCCAACTTTTTTCGTTTGCAATTTTGACAGGCTCCCAGTTCCTTGTAAAATCATTTTTTCAGAAGTTATAAATATAATTTTTAAAGATTAAAGATTACCTCTGATGATGAAACTTGATGCTTTCATTTTTTGATCTAAGAGAGGGAAAACTTTGATTTTTAGAATGATCTAAAATCAGATAAAAGGCACTGCGGGCTTTTCAGACAAAAATATTTTTTGATTTATGTATGATGATTGAATGGTGAAGCAATATCTGGTAAGGTTCAAATTTTTCATTTATTTTTCTTTGTTCCCGTAACTCTTGTTACCTCAGTGTAGCAACTTTTCCGACCGACTTGAAGCGTTTTTTTTTTTTAATACAGTTTTCGTTATAAAGTTACTCAAGGTTTGCTTTGTCATAAAAACTAGCGAACTTATTCGAATTCATAAATTACTAAAAACAAGTCAGAAAATCTCTTGAGCCAAAGTGTATAAAGTGTACTTGCCAGGGAGGCCATCTTTTTAAACAGAAAAAAGACATGCTATGTTTCAGCTTTTGAATCGGAATATTAAACAATATGCAACATTAAAGTTTACCATTGGTTGCTGGTAACCTATTAAATTTTTTTTAAAACCTCCCTCCCGTTATCATACCCTTAATAACATTTAGGGTAGAGGATAAAAAATATCTACTGAATTTTAATAAGAATAAATAAGAGATGGTTATGATCTTTTTTCGACTATACAGGTCATCCCGGAAAGAAAAGTAACGATTTTTAGCCCTCGTTGGGGCTAGTTTTTAAATTTCAATCCCTTAAACATTTTATTTGGTAAAAATATTTTTTACTTATGATATTACGCCGGAATCTAGGCCAGGCTCTTGATATGCACAGCAAAAAAAGTTCTAACGTTTGTCCCCCCTTTTTTCTTTAGGCCTTGAGCGTTATTTATTACCCCGAGAAATGAAAATAACTTAAAAAAAGTGAAAGCCAACAGGCCGGTTTTTAAATTTTTTTTTTTTTCTTGTCCGAAATTTCTAAAATTTTAAAGTTGAGGGGAGAACGAAGACAGGAAACAGGATCTTTATATCCCAATATAGCTTATAGTTAATATAGTCATGCAAATTCAGTGATATAGGGAATAAAAAAATATAAATAAATAAATAAAAAGGTAATCAATATTTTTCTTTTATCACCGAAAACAGCCATAATCATGTCACTGATGGTTAATTTATTTTTAAATTTTTTTATTCTTTTTTTTAGCATAGCAATACTTGAATAGCATATAAATATTCAAGTGGCTGAACCGCATTTACATAATAAATTTATCTAATTATCTACGCTCGGGCGGAGGTCGTCGGTGGCACTTCGCGCCTTCCAAAGCACGCGCAAACCTTAACAATTTTTTTTTTCCTAATTTCCAACCCCCACGCTTTTTTATTCGGAACCGATGAGTCATGAGCTCGCTAAAGAAAACTGGGTCCTCTCTTTGAAGGAAATAAGGAAGATACACGTTTTTGAATTGCAAACTTCACTTTGATGAACCTGCTTGAATTAATTAATTTAAAGCGTTATCTCACTTGTCACGTTGTATTAAACTAGCTGCATTCAACTGATAGCGGTTTTATTTTGTTTTCGTCGAAAAATTCTTTTCTTCAATAATTGTCGGTTCTAGTTATTTCATCGGAATTTTTACTCCTAACGGGAGGAAGTCGTATTTAAATAAATTTTTTTCTCCTGTGGGCCTTGACTACATTTTTTGCGCCCCGGGCAAGGCTATACTTTTTTTTTTCCTGAAAGTTGGCTTTTTTAAAGAATTTTTTATTTGTTATTTTAAATTTTGAAAGCCCAAGGTTGGAGTTGAAGTTTTTGGGAAAAAGTGCGCGTTAGCCAGAGCTTGTATTTCTTTCAAGCGCGGCACTAATTCTCGTCCACCACTGTTGTTATTTTATTTTAAAAAAAGTATTAATCGTTTTTGTATGAAATTCGTGACAAAAGGTAAAAAAAAAATTTTGGACGGATTGCAAGAAACAAATACCACCTAAAAGAATGTATGAAAGCTTTTCATTAAAACGCAAAAAAAAAAAAAAAAAAAAAAAAAAAAAGGTTTAGGCGTAAACGTTTGCGAAATTTTTCGTGCCCAATGATAGGCTTCTGCTGATAACTTTCTTGTTATTTTACAAGTTTAGATCCTAACTAATTCGTCTTAAATTTTATAGCTTTCAAATTACTTACTTTTTTCTCCTTAATCCTTGAAACATTTTTTTTTCTTTTTTTGCTATTACCTCAAGGAAATCGATCCGCCTCCGTTCGTTACTGGCACTTGGAAATATATATTACAGGAAAAGAAGAAAACCGGTTTTCAGGGGGAAAAAATTAAAATCGAATTAGGCCTACGTCTTCGTCTGGCGGAAAAAAAAAAGTCTCACTCATGCATCCCTCCGTGATTCGGATACTTATAATTTTTAAAAGTCATCAGTCTTTTTCAAGTATAACAATTTTAAATAAGTTGTGGGGTCAGGTTTAAAGCCTAAATGAAATTCATATTACGTTAAATCGATGAGCCGAAAACAATAAGAAAAACTAATCTGGAAGATGAAAAGGAGGGCTCGCAATAGGGGAAATATTGGATAATGAACAATATTACTTTTAAAGATTTACCAACTGCAAATCCCTGTGGTAAACCTTACAAATGCCATATTGTGTAATTCACCCATTCCTTCCCTTTTATATCGGAGAAAGCGGCAAGCGGGAAAGACTAGATTTTCATTTCTTTTTTAGTCGTATGGAAACATTTTAATTTTGTAGATGTCATTTAAAAAAGCGAAAGAGAAACCGGGAGCCGAAACTACTCAGAAAACAGACATAAAGCATCGGCTGGTAAACATATTAAAAGTTATATAAAAGTAGTCGACCCGGGTTTGAGTTTATGGTGGCGGTCACACTCGGAGTTAGTGACAGGCACCTTAGGGAGGTTAAATCTTAAGGTGAACTCATATGAACTCGTCCTAAAGCGCTTCCAGGTATAAAAAGCATCAAGGTATTCCGATTGTCACAAGAACCAGACCTTACGCTCGGTGTGTCTTTTATCATCAAAAAATTTATGATGTATGTAACCTGTTTTACACAATGTTCTTTGAATTCGAGTACGGACGAAAATGCCTAGACGCTCCGTGTGGTGACATTATAGCCAAATCGACAGACTCGCCGCTTTCTTAATTACAAACTCCCAGTCTCCGATATTGTTTTTTTATTATTTCACTCGAAAATATTATTAAAATATGGTAATGGAATTAATTTGGCATAGAGCGAAGAGATGAGAAAAAAAATATATAAATAAAACTCATTATTTATAGGATCGTCCGATTTAATATCGACTCTTAATCGGCCTACGTTTAACGTCACATAAATTTTTGACGGAGGGAGCCTATATTGTTACGAAACGTGATTTCATGAATTGAAAAACATTTATTTTATAAAGCCAACCGATTGAACGGAATTTTGAAAATGGATGTATGTCGCTCGCCGTCCGGAAAAAAAACGAGCTCTCTAACTGACGGTTGGACGGAACCGAATTTCGATATATTTTGAAAATATAGCTCGATAACTCTCGGTAACCTGCGTGATTTGTCGCAGAGTTTATGTCGAGGAAATTTTGCGGATGATTAAAGAAAAAAAAAATCAAGTTAAAACTACTTGGGTGGTTTTTCTGTGTTCCCAGAGTTGAAAATACGAGCCAAGCAATTAAAAGCAAAGATTCATTTCAATTATTGAAAAGTTGCAAAATGAGTAGCACGATTTCGCAAACTTCAATTTCAGAACGAAATTGCAAAGGTGAATCACAGCATTAACCCTCGATAACTGTAATAATTTAGTTTTAGCGCAATAATTATTTTAAATAAATCGAAACTACCACCAAATAAAGATAAAGGTCAAGGGTTTTACTCCGTGATTTCATGGTCTACAACGCTCACAAAAACCTTCGATAAAATTTCATTCAAAAACCCAGAGGTGACAAAAAAAAAAAAGGAGATGAATAAAGTCAGAAGTCGAAGTATCTAAATGGAATCAAAAGGAATATGATGAATTCTCCATTGAAAGGCTTCTCATTTCTGTCTCTCTTTTGGATGTTCCACACGTCATGCGTTTGTTGATTTGTGTTTCTTTCACACAGTTTTTACCCACTTTTGACGTTTTTATCAAGATATCTCAGACGTGACATTTTATTAATAGGCCTATATTACTTAATTGAAATGTCTTTTCTACTTTTGTTCAATGAAAAAAAAAAAAAAAATCGAACCCATGTCCACACACACACACCTAATCACAATATACGACACACCTGTCCCGATCTGTAGCAATCGAACCGTTAGATAAAATTTGAGTTTGGTTGAGTGTGGCCTTCGCTGGAAAAAAAAAAAAAATTTTGGAATGGGATATAAAGTTATAGTCCGTCATATAGTATTAGGACTGAAATGGGATTCGCGATCGTTTTGCACGAGATGAACAGTCATAAAACAAGGCTGAGTGAGTAAGTTTTGAATTTTAAGATGTTCATGGTGTGTTATGCTGATGAGGATGGCTTCTGAATTACACGCATAAAATTTTTTAAAAACTAGTCTTCGTTTATAGTCCTATCAATTACTTTCATCGTGAATCTAATAATCGGCGACCGAATGTTTCTTTATTCCGATTTATTTCGCTTGGGACGTATCTCGGGAGTTGTCACATTTGTAAATTAATGTTTCAACTCTGTCAGCGCCAGCTTTCATCCGTGCCGGCGGTTCAACCGCTTTTTTTTTTAAACCCCTCGCAATGCAGTTAACGAGAGGGACACGGATACAAATTACTCTCGGAGGGATTTCGTATCAGTTTTTGAATAATATTTTTACTTGATAAATATATCAACAAAATAACAAGAATTGAAAAAAAAAAAAAAAAAAAAAAAAAAGAGGGTGACGACGGATCGACGAATGTGGGAGATGATGATAGCCAGAGAGCAATCCGTGCTTTTGTGCGAACAATGAGGTACAATATGATTGACAGCTTTGTCATAAACAATGTAAGTTGCACAATGCTGTCGTATAAATTCGGTATTGCCAACTGTTAAACATTCTAACTAATTTCGTTCCTTTTACGAATACACCTTTCCATTATAAGGGGGTGATATCCAAGGACCCTTTTTGTGTCGCTCCCGGTATTGATACTTTATCTAGGTATTTTCCTGTCGTTTGATCTGTCGGATCATCGTGACGCTTTAAATCGAGAACGAAAAATTAATTGATGGTATGAATTTTTATTATGTTTCGGAACTTTGACGTTTCCATCATCAAAACAAAAAAAATCTCCGGCAGTATGACTCACGACATTGTTACCAAATGATTTCGATACTTAATGAATAATAAATTTTTGAGCCGAGGAAATGTTTGGAGAAAATGCAATTTTATCGAAGTGACCAAACGGGAAGTTGAAAATTCTTGCAACGATACACTCTGGTTGAGATTAAAATTTGAAAAAATTATTTTGGAAAATTCGTCCCGAACTATATCGTTGATGGAGTTTCGATAAAATTGCAATGTTGTCTTAAAAGACGTTTCGTCCCGGTCGGTTTTTCCAAAATGAATCCGCACTTGATCCGATATAAAATTTTCGCCAGTTTAGTCTAAATTGGTAAACCGTTTTTGCACACACTTGGTTTTTCGATTTTTAAAGACGAGGAAGAAAAAGTAAAAACGGTTTCGCTTTTATTTTACTTTATACTTAATTGTCAACTTTCGGCCCCGAGGCATATTTATATTTTTTTTTCTCATCCCTGCCCAATAAAATTATGTATTTAATGCTTTTTAAAAGGCATAAAAGGTGACATAATTCATGCGGAGGTTTTGGAGTGCAGGCTCTCGGCGTTAGTGATGTACAAAGTCGTAACCGCTTTTAAAATATTGAAAACCTGAAACTCCCGGATGGTAATGCGTTAAAAATGCAAAAATGAAAATATAAAGTTGATAACTGTTATTTGCAAGTATATCATTTTCAAATAATTTGTTGTGTACGTGTCAAACGTGACAAAAACCGCAAAACCAAACGGGCGTTTTTGGAACATATTTGTGAGAGAGGACCGGGGACGTAAATTGAAAGAAACATAAAAGGAGCAGTCATGCGGAAAATAAGGGCTTTTCAAGTGTATCAATGTGCAGATGAAACATGGCTGAAATGTTTGGAGGCTGGATGTGACCGATTCTTTTTCACGCCTTGTTACTTACCGAATTACCCGACCCGGGTCTATCACTCAAGGTAGACATCAACCACGTCTTTTATCACCGTCCTTTCAAAACACACATACCAAATACCTAGAAGGTGATTCTTTTCTTTTTTTTTTTATTTTATTTTCGGGCAATTAGCGGCTACCGCTTTGCAATCGATTCCGGACCGGTTTCACCGATTTCATAAAAAAAAAAAAAATGGAATTAATATTTTTGTTAGCTCGCATCTGGGAGATTTTTTTTCTTTTTTTTTCAAAAATACTACACGTCGGTGTGTTATTTGTTTGTAAATGAATAGGACAGATCCAAGTGTAATAAATAATAAAATGTTTTTTATTCGATAACTTGGTAGTCGTCGAAATTAAATTCCAGCATTCATCTCGGCCTCCATGTTATAAATTTTTCATTTTCATTTGAATAGGACATTTATTTCGAGATATTCCAACACCTGCTCCTACGCTTTCTATGTGCATGCGTCATTAGGTATGACCCGGGGCAGATTCATCACGAATCTCCTCAGCATTGTAAACAATCGGAATTCCTCTCTGTTCCGCCGAATTTCTCAAGGTACATATATGTACCTTTGATTTTTACCCATGAGGATAAACCCAAAAAAGACTTTCGGGAGTTAAGAGTCTGAGCTTTTTAATTTGAAATAAAAAATTGGTCCGAGCAAGCTATTTCCTTTGGCAATAATGAAGGGCAGATTAAGCGGCTGCTAAGCTGAGACTTTTTTTTGCCTTTCCTGGTTTTTTTAAAACTTTTTTAGACCGGGGTTTCTCGGACAAAGGTACTAAATTTTCCTGAAAGCGCAAGAGCTGTAGTGTATTAGAACTACAATTCGTATAACGACTTATAATTCCTGTAATTTAGGGCGGATCGAAAAACGCCAATTTTTGAATTTGAAAACGCCTGATATGGGAATCGATGTCTTTTGATGATACTGTTAATCCTATTTTTTTTTGGTTTTTATAAACATTTTGAGGTGCCGCAATGGCCTTGAAATTTCCAAAAAACCCATAAAAGGGTCAAAAATGAAATTTTTTTTTTTTTTTTGCATAAGAGACCGTGGTTTCCTATCGGAAATTTGGCGTAGATTACGAATTTCAAGTCAAAAATGATTTTTGGTGCACCTTTTTTGAGCCGCATGCTGGATTCAAAAATTCTGAAAATCTTATTATGGCTTTCTGTCTGTGGCTCAAAAACCGTGCACCAAAAAATAATTTTTGACTTGAAATTTGTAATTTACGCAAAATTTTCGATAGGAAACGACGGTCTCTTATGAGAAAAAAAAATTTCATTTTTGGTTCTCAAATGGACTTTTTGGCAATTTCAATGTCGTTTAAAAAATCTGAAACAAATGAGGGCTAACAGTATTATAAAATTCAAAAATTGGCGTTTTTCGACCCTCCTTACTGTAAAGCCTCTGTAAAGTGAGTTTTTCCAATTTGCAATTTCGATTTCCTTAAATTCAATTTTTTTAGGGGGATTTTATGCACATATGGTAAAAATGCAGAGGAAGATAAAAATTCCGTGTTTGGGCTGAGAAACGGACGGAATATGCCCTTGGAAATCTGTCGGAGTGGAAAAGAGAAAACCGGTGAAGACGAAATAAAAGGCGCTCTTTTATGTACAATTTAAAAATTGCTTAATCACGATGTGAAGGAGATATTTCGGTGTTTTATCAGGCGGTAATTACAAGTCACTTTTGATACAGTAAACTCGTGCAGTATGGACAATACAATTAAGAAATTCAGAAGCCATAACTTCGTGTTGAGTGTCAGAGTGCTCTATGCAACATAAATCATTCTTGAAAGAAGGATGATGAGACGGTTTACATTGATTATCCTTTTTATTTTTCAAACTTACAAAGTTCCTTGTTGAGTGCTATCGTTTATTTTATTTGAGAAAGAATTCGGAGAAGTCTAGATCATCATGACAACTCCGCTCCCGATTTCAAATGGTATAAATTGTGCAACTACTCTCAACCCTTTTTTTTTTTCTTCTTCTTTAATTAAATTTTATAATTATGTCATTTTTCATAATTTCAAAACTAGAAGCAGGTATTTTTTTTTTCGTCCTTGTTTACTATCCCAATCACGCGTCTAGATCATTACTTACGACGATTAGAAATTATACGGTCATTATTATCAGTCCGTCAAAATATCTGTATGTCAAATGGTCATCTCCTTTCTATCCGAATATTTTTTTTTTTTTTTTTTTTTTTTTTTTTTTTTTTTTGGACAAAAGAAAAAAAAATCGAGTCAGTGACCGTTGCGCGAAGTATTGTTAGCATTTTTCTTTTTTGAAAAGATCATGGGAATAAAGTTAAAGTGAAAGTATAAATTCGTGATATGACAATAACAAACTTTAAAAATGGAAAATTTCTTTTTTGTATTATTATTATTTTTTTTCCGCCAGAAATAATAAAAAAACAGATTAAGGAAAAATATAAAGTAGGGAGTTTGCCAAACAGTGAAAAATAATGTAGCGAAAAGAAAAATAAACGGTTATCAAATGCCTAATAAGCTAAGCGCAGAGAATGAAAAAAGAATCCTATTTATTGTATATGAATTTAAAAAAAAAACTTTTTATATTTAAATTCATATACAAAGAATGTAATGCAAACGAGAAATAAATCATATCAGAAGACTTGTTTGCATTTCTCGTTGCTTTGGTTTCGCTTGAGTGACTTTTTAAACGTTTGGAATGTACCAGTTAATTCGGTTATCTGTTATCTTTTTACAACGGTTACATAAAAATTTCATCCGGAGAAAAGCTCTGAAACGAAAAAAAAAAAAAAAAAAAAAAAAGTAGCTACACGTCGATACGATTTTTACCGAGAAACGTATAAGTGGATCGAATTATAAAGTATGGCGTCATTAGTTTGAAGATGCTAAAGAGAATATTCTACACGCCTAATTTAGTTGATCTCGATTTAATGGCGGATTAACTGCATTTGTAAACAAGCTTTTTTTTTTTTTTTTTTTTTCAAGTATGGACTCAGCACTTTTTTTTATCATTACACTAATTAATCTTCTTCTCCTAACATGTTAAAATATCTGAATTTTATGATTTTACATCTTATTCTTGAGTTGGGGGTAATCGAATCGAATAAATTTAATTGATGCGTTTGTTCGAATTCGTTTAAGAGATACGAGTGAGTTTCGATCTAATTACCAAGTCAATCAATTTTTTTTAAATGGAAATTATTTGGCAGATTGACGTTAGGGAATTTTGAAAGTTGTACGGATTCCTGGCAGCAAATTTAATTGAATGATGAGCGATTCGCCATTTGGTTTTCTTATGCCCGTTAGGTTCTACTTAGTAGCAATGCTTAGCTTAAATTAGCTTTTACATACAAGAAATGTAGTCGTCTGTGGGCCGAAAATAAAGATTTTTGTTATTTTGGGTCGGTTTTAGAACCATTTTTTTGAGCTAAAATTCTACCTTCTTTTTGAAGTTAGAAATTTTGAAGCTCAGAGCCACATTCCAGAATTAATTCCGGACTTCATAGTCGTAATCATTGTACAGTCCGAAATTTTTTACTGAGGAAAAAAAAGTTTTAATTTTGCGCCTGCTTTGCAAAATATCTAAGGTTGTAGCAGCCAAACACAGGGTTACGACTTCGGTCATACGGGTGCAACTATTTCACCGTTTTGTGCCGTGTACGACCAAGGGTAGGCCCGTACCTTGAAGAATATGACTATACGGAATTGTGCATACAAATATATTGGATGACTATTTAAATATGGTAAAAAAAAAAAAAAAAACAGGAAATTGGTGGAAATGAACGTTTAAAAAATCTGAAATATGTTTTCCGCGTACGGCTGAGTACGACTATTTCAAATTTTCTGTAGGACCATAAACCGTTTACGACCACGCATGCGTACGATCCTCATGCGCGTGCGTACCATTATTTTTTTCTCTTGTACATCACCCAGCCGACACCTAACTGGAAACTCTGTGAGACAAAGAGTATTTTAAAAATTTGAAAAAAAAATCTAACTTACGATGCTTATTTTTTAAAAAATTTAAACATTTTTTGAAACTGATTTTTACCTTTTGTTTCTAAATTTTGTGTGGGACGTTAGTTGCTTTAGTTTCGTTGAATAAGGGTCTCTCTCTAGAGACTTCAGTGTAACGGATCTTCTATTTTTCAAATTTAAACTTTTACCTTTGGAGTCGGTGATGCCTAAGGTACCTTATTTTTTTTACATTTTTTACTCGATTGCAAACCTGGGCGACGGGGTCCCTAAATTCAGAAGTTTTCATCAGGGCAATACAAAAATGGAAACAAATAAAACAGATAAAAAAAATTCAAATACAGTTAGTAGGTTCATTACCATTAGAAAAAAAATTTTTTTTGTTTTTTAAAAGCTTTTTTTTTTTTTTTTTTTTTTTTTTTTATTATCTACAGCCTCATGCTACGAAGCATTAAACTTAATGTTTAGCGTTACTTTTGCTATTGGTTTGCAAAATTTTTTAAAATGATGCAAGAAAATAAAAATTTTGCCAAATAGAAATGGGAAAATAGGGAACATTTCGGCTTTTCTATTGAAACTTAGGGAAGTGGAGTCTTTTGAGCACATTGTATTTGATTGCCCAGCTACAGTAGGGTTAAGACAGGAGTTGGGAGTGAGCGAGGCGTTAGTGTCCCCAAGTTCCAAAGAAAGAACATCTAGATTGCTTAAGTTCGTAAAAGAGTTTTTTCAGGCTCGCAGTAATATCGTTCAAGACAGCTATTTAATTAAATAGAAACTGGATATAAAAGATGATTAAATCTGTAATGATTATGTCAATATATTACTATTACTATTACTATTACTATTACTACTATTGAAACTTATTTAAAATTCGAGTCGGAAAAAGAAAAATTCACAGCTGGGAAAATATTTTAAAGAAATGGAAAGAGAAAGATAAACAGATTTGTGGCCCAGCTTCCTGGTAGCACAAACATATCCCATGGATACCCATAGGATATATTTTTGAGAGATGTCCGAATAAGATATCCTCAAGATATCCGACGGAGTGCTACTAGGGCTTATGCTCTGTACTATCGGAAGAGTGATCCAAGAATATTGAAAATGTTGTATCTTTAAATAATTCCAACATATATTTCATAATTTCCCCTCTGCTAAGCAACCGTACCTGTGAGGTAAACAATCTTTTAGATGACTCATTGTTTTCTGAAATACACGGCGATGAGTATAACCTTTCGTATCGTTTACCTCTAAGCTAATAAATTAAAATGTTTTTCTAAAAAATCTTGTAAAGAATTTTTAGAGCCATATGATTCTGAATTTTTAATTCAAGGAGCATTTTTAGCTTATTTCATATTTAAAACAATGCTTTTTTATAATTCTCGACTTTTTTTTCGAAATTTGAAGCATCAAAATATCTTGAGAACCATTTTTGAGAATTTCAAACCTTTAACGTCTTTTATTTTGGAATTATAAGACGGCTCTTAAATTCGGCATACTCTTGTCATATTGCTGCGGTATAAATCAGGAGAACCTAACAAAATGACTAAAGAAAACATTCAAGTCGCCTATGTTAATTTTAAAAACAGAATTTTTTTTTGAAACAAAAATATGTTTTAAAAACCGTTTGGTAACCCATATTATTGTTCCAAGGCGCTGTTTATTGTACCCAGAAAAATTTAGGTTACGAAATTCTACGGTTATTTGAAAAATGAAAACTTTAAATAGCGCCCAAAAAAACTCAAAAATTTAAACTAAAAATAGGACTATTTTTACACTCTCGATAATTTAACTCGGAACGATTTTATTCCGAATTCCGATTATTTAATTTCGAACTCCGAAAAGTAAAAATAAAGTTTAGCTGCTCTTTTTAAATAGACGCAGTTAGTGTACAATGATAAAATGGGAATAAAACGGAATTTAGTAAACGCCATACAAATTTTAAAAAAATCATCACAAAAAATAAAATTACCAATAATATTTTATATCTTACCCAATTTCAAAACGATATTGAAAATAAATGTAAGAAGTCTTTTCTTGGACTGCTGATTGGTAAATCCCTATAAGTTTTTCTCTAATTTTTAAAATCAGCCTAAGATGATGAAAAAACATCATTTGTTTTTCAAAACACGTTTAAACTTACGTTCAACAATATTTGAAACATAACGGCGCTCTTGCACCTTATTGGTACAGCTTAAGACTAAGCCAAATCGTCCACAGTAATTTTTGATACTGTGCTCGATCGGAAGAAGGCATAAAGCTAGTGACTAATTTATTTATTTTAATTTCCCCGTGTATTCTGCCATGCTTAAGGATTCTAACGCAGCTGCATTCGTCAATAGACCGTTGGTTTACTTAAGTTAAAAGTTAGAGACAAGTGCCAATTCCGGAATCGAGTTAAGTTAGATTCACTAAACAGGGCAATATTTGAAACACAACATTTTAACATTTTCAACCTGTAAAAAGAGGTAGAGACTGAAAATTTAAAAACTTGGAAATCAGCAAAACCGAGAATGGGAGTGTTGCCGATTTCGGTCTTGATGCATTCAGTTGCATGCAGCACATGTACTTGCCGATCGAGGAAAGAATGGCAAAGAAGCTTTTCTGCCCTGAACCCCTATCGAGACGGAATACTTGGCTTCTAGGGAATAGGTTGCCCATGACCCGTGACCCTGTTGGAATAGTTACGAGACAAGATCGATTGTCAAATATTTGAAAAGGCTCGAATGTGTAGCTATTAATTACTGCGGAGTACGGATGATTCTATTAATAAACCCGATCCCTGGAAATGATATGAACACGTGAATGCTGTTATTCCTGGAGCCCGGAAATTTATTCGGTTCGTGCCTTGAAGGTCGACAATCCCGATTACGTCATCTTTGTGTTTTCGAATTTTTTCAATTTGGCTGATGACAGGTATCGAAATACGGTTGTCAATTCGTAACCGACAACGAAAGCAAATTTTTAAAAGAAAAATAAATATTTTTTTTTTGTTACGTAGAGCAATATTTTGAAAATAATAATGTTTTCGTTTTGTTGCTCTTGAAACTCGGGGTAGCGAATTGTCGAGGAAAAAGAAAAACACGCCCTTCCTTAAGAAAACGTCTGAGGATAGGTTGAGATGGGGAGAAAAACTCGAGAGGGTAATAAGGATGTTTTTATCTTTAAACAAGAGGGAAAACTCTCTCCAACTTGAATTTTATCTGTAGGAAATGTTTTTCGTTTTTGTTTTAATGATGGCTTCTGTTTCACAAATTTCGTAACAAAATATGGAAGTTAACAAATAGTCTCTGTATAGTCAAAGTAACGATTTTAATATTAAAATGCACCTAATTATCATAACAAGAAAGGGACTCTGCATCATTTAGATGAAACCGGTAGGGATCGTTGAAATTTTTATCCAATTTAGCTCTTTCGTCTAAGTGGTCGTATATGTTTAAAAAAAAGGACGAAATAATTCAAAATGATTTAATTCAAGGTAGACCAATGTGAACGGGGGGCGTGCCATGACGGTGTGATTTTTAAAAATCTGTTGATGGAAAGGGCGGGTGGTTTCCTCCCATAAAATCTTCCCATTTATACACGATCACATCTGCGTCCACATATGAAGAGTCATTTTTCCCTTTTTTTTTTTAAAGGGATATATTAATATAAATTTTGACAAATTAATGGAGTGCTGGCTACCTGAAGATGTGCGAAAAGGTGGTGATGACCAGTGACAAAGGTTAATCAACTCTTGGTGGTTGAAACATTCTACACGCATCACTGCTTTTTCGTCCCTTTTTCACTTTCTAAGAAGGACATTTCTTTTTTTAGCATTATTTATACCACCCTTCCACCTGGCATTTCTGTAATTTTTTTTTTTTTTTTTTTTTTTTCTCCAAAAAAAATACTTTAGCTTTCATGACGTTGTTACGATTATTTTTAGGGGATTATTATGGATTACTAAATGGGATTAGTTGTTAATTATCTCCTCAGGACTAAGTCGGGTAATAGGTTGGAGATAGGCCACTTTTTTTGTTCTGATTTTTCAGATCGAAAAGTTCAGGAGCTTTGATTGCAGAATTCGAAAAACTGTTGTCAACGCCTTCCTTCGCTCTTCCTTCTAAATCTCTAGTTATTAAATTTTTTTCTTGATTTTTCAACTGATTAAGTTTTTATATTTTGTAGATGGTTTTGCTTTAAAATAATTTTTGATTTTTAATTTGTTAAAGCATTTCCGAAAATATTTCAAAGAAGCTGCCCTAAGATAAGTCTGGTTCACAGCTGTAAAAGGTTTCTCGGAGTTGTGCCCTTTTTAAACTTTGCTCTTGATCTGGTTAGATCCGTGAAATAAAAATCATTTAATTTCGAAAAAATAGCTTGTACTTTAAATAAAAATCTCCGGAATCTTCGGTTTTTTTTCTGGTCTTTCCGAGATCGGAATCCCTGTAGGGGCCCCTGCAATTTCCTCGATTAGTGATTAAATCTTTAAAAATTGATCTTTTTTTGTTGTTAAGAGGTATTTTTAACCTTAAAAAATATAGGCACAGGATCTTCACTTGAATGATCGATTGGAGCCTCAGAACATAATCAATTCAACTTCAAAATTAGCTTTATAGAAATAATATTCCAAGATTTTTTTTGAGAGGGAGTGGAACAAAATTTGACAATATTTGCATCAATTTTAGAAAAAAAAATGCTGGGTGTTTCCCTGAATCCGCCCATGAATTCATACATTCAAAAATTTTAAAAGACGAAACTGAAAGTACAAAAATACAAAATATCAAGAAAAAAAAAACGTATCTTTCCCGAGGCCTTTAGAAGTAAAAGAAGAGATGGTGATGCATGCGTGCCTGAAAATGCGTAAACCCCGGTGAATGACCTCAACTTATTTTGTTTAATTTTTGTAAATTAACTTAGTTTAAATTCACTTGGAAGGCTTATGTAAGGATCAGACAATTTAATATTTGCCACCCAAATTGTCTGAGTAATTGGCAGGAAATTTAAGAAGACCTTTTTGTCCTTGGAAATACGTACCTGACCAAGGTTTTAGTTACAGGTAAAAATTCCATTGTATAATTACGGACGAATGGGCTGGCTAATAAGTAAATAGGCAGGCTTTATGTGCATCCAGGTTCTCAGTTTGTCGCGAGTCTTTAAGAAAATCAGGTAGAGATTTTGTTTCCGTGTCGTTTCCTAACGTGCTCTGTGTTTTTGTTAACTTTTTTTTCGCAATACGGATTATTTATTTTACATTTTGGATATTTATTTATTTATTACACGTAAGCGATATTTTTTTTTTCTTTTTGGGTTGAAAAAGGTGAATTTTAGCAAACGTCCTTGACATTGACACATATTCGAAATAAAGTAGCATGTCGCGGGTGGTAAGCGTATTGAAGTAAGCTTATTAGCCTTCTATTATCCTCTTTAAGCCTCCATAAGCTGTGAGATTGCTTCAGTTATGAATAGGTCCGTTAACAAGTTGTCATATTGCAATCCTCGGTACATTAACATTTCACCGATCATTTTTTGCAATTAAAAACAAATTTATTTATTTATATTTTTTTTTTTTTTTTTTGTTAAAACTTAATTATGCGTATGCGCGCGTTATAATGATCGATGAGATTCAACCGAAAATATTTTACGGCTGGATGTTTTTGTTTTGCAATTTTTGGCTTGTACTTTTAAATAATTTTAAGCATTATATCCTAGAAAAAAGCGCGCAGTCTCAAGAATATTTATTCATTCAGTTTGGAATTTAACAGAAAAGCATGTTGGAAGGGCCATTGAAGGACATTTAGTAACGATTATTTTTAAGATTTTGGCCATACCGGCGATTTTGAATTCGGAATTCGAAATTCTCCAAATTGGAATAATAACAGCACTATCCTCATTTAGGTTTGAAGGAAAAATACATCAAATTTTGGACAATTTAGAGTTATTACGATTGATTAATTTAATTAATTGACCGAAAATTAATTGGCATTTAAAACTGGCCTCAGTTTTCTATCGTTTAATTATTTTTACCGAAACGTAATGTCGGTTGTCGAATTGCCCCATTTTCAATTTATTTGAAAGTAAATGTTTTCGGTATTACCACGAAAAAAGAGTTATTTTCAGTATAAAAAACATTTCTTTATAAATTTTTCGTGGCATAAAATTAAGCTGGTCGCATAATAAAATATCATTTTATTTCGTGGGTGAGAAGCTCAAAACTCAAAATTTCAAAATTGTTTTAGATTTGAGGCGCGAAAGAGCTGATGACTAATCGTTTGTCATTCTTTCATATTTTTCGTTACATTGAGCATTTGCCCTAGAAAATGTTGCGGGCCCTAACCTGACGGGCTGTCTACTACTCATTCTCGTGGTTATTTTCATTCTTTTTTTCTTGTTGCCACTTTTTTTGTGTTTTTAAAAAATTGTGTTCTCGTAAAATATAATGGACCATTTTATCGTCAACAGTGATTGATTTTCAATGACGAATGACATTCCCCGTTATTGTAGTTTCTGGTACATGAATGGACTGTTTGGAAATTTTTTTTTCTCTTTTTTGTAACTGAAATTCTGTAATGCCAGGGCCCAGATGTAAATTTGGAGCTCAAGACGTATCAGTCACCCACAGCAAAAGAGATATTTCGTTTCTTTTTTTAAAAGCCAAACATAGGTAGAGTTTGCTATTGACGTAGATGAGATCGTTGACCTTTGCGTTAATTGAATCACTTTTCTTTTAAAAATACTACTTATATTTTTGCGTTGAAAAGAAAAGTTGTATTTGTTTGGGGTTAATGTTTGATGCTAACGTGGCTGTTTTTAACTTTCAGATGTGAGGTTCAAAGCGACTAAAAACCAAAGACACCAGGGATATCCTTAAACGCTTTCATAATGGTAAGTTGCTTATATTTTTAACATAAATGCTTTTTAGATTAATTTTTTAATGCTAACAGTTCCACCAAAAATTCAAACCATAAATTCTCACAAATTTTATATATTTTTTTTTTCGTACAATCGGAAAGCTTTATTCGTACTAGGGATCGAGGGGATAGAAAATTGTACGGTGAAATTGATCCGTTTTTAATCTTAATTTTCATGGTCGTATTTGATTCTGAACAAATTGAAATTTTAAAATACTTTTTTTTTTTTTTTGTTTTTCTTGATTATTCACATGGTTAAAAATTTTATGTAAAAAAATTAGACTGGGATATGGGGGCATATCCCTACGTAGAACTACGTCTTTGGGGGTACTGTCCTAATATTGTTTAAACAGTGAAAGGATTTAAAATTTTTAAGGAATTTTTTTGCTCCTTTTTGGTCAAAAGATCCTAATTTTTTGATAAAAATATAATTTTTTTTCTTGGCACGAAAAAAACTTGAAATTTTTGATAAAAAAGCCCAAAGGTTGAAAAAAATTGGTCAGAATTTTAATTAGTCTTCAAAGTTAAAATTTTAGTATTAAAATATTGCTTTAACTCGGATTCTGGGCTAAAGGAAAAAGGACAAAATTGAAAAATGTAGTGAACATTTTATTTAAATTTTCTAAGTTCTTGTTTTTGTTCATGTTCATGTAGTCTAATTTTAATGTTAAAAAAAAAAAAAACAGCGAAACTTAAAAAAAATAGAGTTAAATAAATTCTAAGAAATTTTCAAGCCTTTGCTTTAGCAACTTTAAGTTTAACTAGCAGTTAAATTAGTTAAGTAGTAACTTTAAGTTTCTTGAAAATTTGCAAGAAATTTTCTAAATCCTTGCTTTCGTTCATGTCGTCTAATTTTACCATTAAAAAAGGCCAAAAGTTAAAAAAAAATTAGTCAAAATATTATTTGAAATTTTAATTTTAAAATAATTAAATAATTTTGGTGCGAACAGACCGACACTCGGACAAGCACCCGACAATTTTTTTACATAAAATTTTAAGTGCAGGTTTTAACTCGCAAAATTGGCTTAAAAATGTAAATATTGCTAAGAAGTTAAAATGAAAATTATTTATTCTTTTGCTCCGGAAGCGAAAATTTTAAATTTCAAAAATAATAATAAAATTATTTTCTACAGTCGACTCGTTATAAGCTTTAAAAATAAGGAAAATCAAAATGGCGGCGGTCACGCGATTTTGCCTTCCAGGTTTTCCGGGCTGAAGTTGTTGAAGTTCGTATTTTCGGTACGGATTCTTTGTTTTTCGGAGTTTTGCCGGAAAAAAATCCCATAGGAACCAAGTTTGAGACTGAAACTCATTAAAAGGTCAATCCCGAAAGCCCATAATTTAATTTTCAGTTAACAAAGTTGAAGCCTTGAAAAAATTACCGCTTTACCCGACTTGCGTCAACCCCATTTAAAATAAATTGCATGAATTACCTAAAAGATTTAATTGGTGTATTCATTTTTTTTTAATATTAAAAATATTTGCATGACAAAAAAATAATTGGGGCAGATAGTATTTAAGAGAAGCAATTAGCATCGGGGGAAAGTGATTAGCTTTTCGAAAAATAATAATAAAAGAGATCATATTTCAATGAGATGCCAATCATCCTTGTTATCCGAGTTTGCTGACGCCACGTGCGCTTGCCGTTTGTCGGACATCGTTCTTATCTCAGCTTAAAATCACTCAATTTAATTTCGATTTTTATTTCCCCCCTCCCTTTACTTCGATCGATAATGATTTTACTGAAATTTTTACAAGCAGGTATTTATACCTAAGTTAATTAGGGATTAATTTCGGTGGGTCCCCAGGGGTGTGTTCAGATACCGTAGGGAATAGGAGCATTTTTTTTTTTTTTTTTTTGGACACAATGGAAGCTAATGCAGTGCACAGTTAGGAAGCATGACATTCGAGACCTGTGAGAGTGATGCAATCATGTAAATCCGAAGAGGTGTGACCCGCAGCCAGAAAATGCTCGATCGATTGGATCGATAGAATCTGTCAGATGGATTTTGTGACATCCTCCTAAGACGTCATGTGTCGCTGTCGGGATTCCAAATCTTACTCTCGACCTATCTGACTTTCTAATTTAATTTTTGTTTTGATTTTTTATTTTCAGGACTATTCGATGGATTTTCCGGTCGGCCTGGGCCACATGGCCGGATATTTAAAAGGTCCGCAGTTTCCGGGACACGGGCCTCCCGCTTTGGCCGGCCCTTTCGGATTGGGCCACACGCTAGATCATTCTCCATACGGAGGTAAGTTTCCTTTCTTTAACCCTCGAATCCTTTGAAAAGAATCGAACGGACGTCCCGTAGATTAAAAAAATTATTGCGGCTTCAAAAAATTATATTTTGAAAAAAACATGAATGGACCCCCTCGATAATTATTTAAATCTTTATGTACGGAAAAGGGAAGCAAAGCAGAGCTTTTATCAAACGGCTATAGTTCTGGTTTTCCAAGATTAAAAAAAAAAAGCCGAAGCTGAATGCTTTAAAAGGGAAAAAAATTACCCACATAAGTATGTCGAGGAAAGTAGGATTAAGTTTCAAAGAACCCCTCGTCGACGGCCAAAGAGGGGAGGGGGGAGGGACTTTTTTTTTTTAGGAAAATCTCGATGGGCTAAATTGAAAAGGAACATTTTCACTTTCCCCTGCAATCCCCAAGAGTTTCATTTCATTTCGATTTGCCCACTATTAAACACCGGGTCGCATTGCGAATGCTTCAACTGATAACGATGACTTTGATAATGCCTCTCGAGCTCTTCTTTCGCTTTGAAGGATTTTTTTTTCCTTTAGAAAAAAAGTAATTCTGGTGAGTTTGGAGCAGTTGCAAGCTTAAGTTTGTTTTTCAGAAAGGCAAAGTCTCTGCGACATTGACAATGCCCATTATGAGTCACATTAATTTAAGTTTTTTTCTGTTTCCATTTATTAAAATAGTTTTCATTATTTTCGAACAGTACCAGAAGGAAAAATGATGAAAAATTTATAAAATAAAGTGGTAGCACAGGCTAAAAAAATTAAAAATGGCACAGTAATTCTTGTGGCTCCCAATTAATTGTAATTGGATTCTCCAATTAATTGACAAATGGAGGCAAGGTACGAGACAATACACCTTGAAAAAAATTGAGTTTAAATATCTATTCAAAAGGTCCCTCAAAAAAAGAAAAAAGAAATTTAGCCAGCTCATTCAATTGCTAAAGCTTTTTTTTAAGGTCTTCATTTCTAAGTAAGCGACTTCAGCGTAACTCCATTTTCAAAACAACTTGAATAGAACCGTCATTGACAAAAGCTAAACATCCGAAAGAAGCTATTGTTTACAAAATTGAGATACGCTGAAATTGCTTACAGGGCAGATTTTTTGAAGTCAGGTCCGCAATTTTTTTCTAGGCTGTAGCATAAAAATTTTGTTTTATTAAGCTTAAAAATTGAAAATAGTTGGACAACTTGGGCCGTGAAAATGGGGAAATTGATTTAGTACCTAATATACTGCAAAAAGATAAATATTTCTTTTCGAAAGTCTATATTTTTTGTCTAAGCCATTGAATTGTACATTTCCTACTATGGTACAGACACGGACTGGGAATTTTTTAGGGCGCGAGCTACAGACTGGAAAGAGCGCCAAATTTTTCAAAAATTTAAATGCCCAACAAGCTGATCGAACGGAATTAAGTGCGCCAAAGTGCTACATCCAGGAAGGCGCACCGGGATTTCCCCGGTAGCTAGGCGCCCCAGTCCGTGCCTGAGTGGATAACGTGATGCAGGAATAGTTAAAGCCGAGTGCTGAGAAACCGACAACGAACAAGCATCACTTAAAAAAGGAAAAAAAAAAATTACTTAAAAAATCTCCCGCGACGAAAGAGACGGGGATAAAGTAACTGTTGGAACTTTTAAGGGAGCCGATTTGCGGGAGTCTCCCAAAACCCTTTTCCAGTTGTGAAGATATGTATGATTTATTAAAAAGCATTTAAGGATGAAAATCCGTTTAAAGCGATGAAAATATTTAGCGGAGATTTTGTTTATTACCACATAAGGTCATATTAAAAGGGAGGAAGGGGATTCGTTCTTAAACATTCTGTTAGGAACTCGATACCTCCCTCGGGAGTTTTATTGTTTGTAGTAATTACATTGGGGTAACCGTTTGCAATTTGGGAAAACTATTTTCCGAGCGAATGATTGAAAGAGAGACAGAGAGAAAAAGTTTTGTGTCAGCGAAAGTATGTCCGTTTGATGGAAATAGCATAATTACAGAAACAAAAATAAAATATAGTTTATAGATTCTTGGATTAAATTTGACTGTCTCCGCCGGAGCTGCCCTCTTGATTCAATTCATTAGTGAACGCTTTGATGTTAATAATACCAGAGAAGGTTTGATCCGCTTATCTCCCTTTTTCTTTTATGCTCCATTCTCTTTTGCCGATTATACTCTCCTGTTGCGTTTTCTTGTCTATACAATTGTCCCTTTCTTTCGAGTTATGAATTGTAATGTACCTTTTTTTTTTTCTTTTTCGGATGCACCCGGGAGCCGTGTTCCGTTTTGTAGGTCGAGATAATTTTTGAAATGGAATCCGTGAAGCCGAATGAGCATTATTGCCGGAGAGATTTTCCGAGTAAATTACTTTTCACATGGACGGAGCAAAAAGCATTATTCATGGGTTTGGATTTACTGTTTCCCGTCGTAACTCGTAAGCGACGATGGATTATGCCTTTTGTTTATTTCAAGCAGCAAATCGCGGTCGTTTAAATTCTAAATAAGAAATTTTTGGGAAATAAAGTGGAATTAGGCTACTTGCGTTTCAACCTTGGTACCTCAATTTTGCTGTGAAAGTTATTTACAAACAAAATGGCGTATTTTACATTTTTTGTTCAAATCTTTTTGGAAGCGCGAAAAAATGAGTGGCCTCCATGTTTTTGAGAGGATGACGTCATAACTGAATTTTTTAATGGCGGATATATGTTTTTATTATTAAAGTAACGTGTTTGCTCTTTTCAACTGAACGTTTTAACTGAACGTATGAAAACATAAACAAAATGCCATGTTGACTCAGTTACGACGTCGCACCAATAAAATTTTGTTTTCAGATCACGTATTTATAATTTTTTAAAAATCGGAATTACGCGGTGAAAAAAATTTTTAAAAATTTAATTTTTATTCAAATGGTCTTTTTATTAGAGTTTTTTTTTTGATATTTTATCGATTTCAAAGGCACTTAAAAAAATACAAGTTCCCGCTATGAAAAAAGTATGATTTTTAGTCTTCTGAAGGAAGTGAAAATTCGGTAGAAAAGTCGAAAACAATTCCTATCGACTAAAAATGTGTGGCACATAAGGACCGTCATTATGAATAAGCATCCTTGAGTTTTTATACTCTGATGGAGAAGTGACGAGCCAAGTATTCCCTTAGGGTTTATTATAAATTATGAAAAATGTGAAGACGAAGATGAAGATGAAGAAGAAGAAGAAAGGAAAAAAAAAGAAGCACGTAATTTTTGTGTTTTAGTAGTTTATTGTAAAAGATTTTACGGTCATTTCATTTCGATTAGTAATCATAAGGACAGTTTGTGGTTTTACACCACTTTAGAAGCTACCGTTGAGTTATCCTTGTGACATTTTTCAAAGTAAACTTTTATAATTTTAATATTTTACGACGGCGTTAACCTTAGTTTTTAACAGGAGGGGAGAGATTTCGGGTTTGTTTTTTTTAATCGCTGAGAACGGAAAGCAAAATCGGTTGATTTTCGGGGCGTGACGTAACCTCTTTCGTCAATAAACAACAAGGCAACGTTTCCCTTTACCCGTTTTCCACACGCTCCGGGTTGTTTTCCTTTATAACTTCGTCTCCCTTTCCTTTCCCCAAAGTGACAATGAATTCCTTTTACGTTTCACACGCCTTGTTGGTTATCAAATTAGGGTGTTTTCGTCGGATCCCATGCATTCTTTCCGGTCCGTCGTCAACATTTTAGGTGAATGGAATTTTCGTCAAGTGAAAGTGACACGAGACAAGGAACCTGACCAACCCCGATCATTTGGAATTAACGAGTTTCACACTTTTTGACGGGAATTACAAAAACTTAAATCTCGATCCACTCAAGGATTATCTCGGAAAATGAGGCAAACTGGATTTTTTTTTTTTTTTTTTAAAGTTGAATATTATTTTCTTGGGTGTATAAAAGGCCAAACATTTTTGTTTGCTTTCCTTTTTTCTTTCTTGGTTTTCTGCTGACTTTTCGGCCAGATAATCAAAGGGGGGGGGGGGTGGAACAATTTTACAATTTGTTTTTGTCGTTTAAATGTTGTTTTGAGGTCCTCAGTTTTGCCAAAATCAAAACATGTTGTCCCTCCTCAACTATACTTCTGAAAAAGTATTTTACATACCAGGTACGGAGGTGGCGTATTGCAAACCGAGACTGGGGTTGGGACGTAGCCAGTAGAGGAAAAAAATGTTTTAATTCCTAGCTTAGACGTTGAAACTATTTTCGGTTGGGACATATTCGCTTCTTAGCATCAAGCTATATTTTTTTGCGAAAAAGACATTTTCTTCCAGGAACCCAATTTCTTTTTAGTTAAGAGTTTATTCGGAATCTTTTCCTCCTGGAATCTTTTTTAGCCCAGCGGATCTACTTTTTTTTGCTCTTTCATGATGGCAGCTTTTTTTTATTTTTTGGATGAGCCCTTTACAATTTTTGAAACCATTGCAACATTTCAAAAGTTTTATATTTATAGCTCGAAACTTAGTAAATTTAAGAAAAAGTATCAGGAATCGTTCCATATTTTTTTTTTTTTATGAAGGCGGAAAAAAGAAAAATTTCATCCTTGATAATCGTATCAAACAATCAAAAGATAAAACAGAAAACATTTTTTTTATTTTTAAAATCTCTCCAATTTTTTTCCCCGCGTTTCTCACACTAATAGGCATGAATAACGGTATCAATAATATTAAAGTAAAAACGTTGTCGAAAGATGATCTGGAAAGTGTAGAGGAAGTCCTAAATGTTAAGTGGATGAGTGATTCCCGATTCAGCAAACACTTGTCCCAGCTTTTAAAAATCCCACGCTTTTTATATATAAAAAAAGCTATTGTAAAAAAGAAAAAAGAAAAGAGAAATTTTTTTTTTTACGATATTTTATAACGAAATAAATGGATTTAACATTTTGAAATTTTTCGTGACATTTGAGTATTGATTTTTAGATTTTGGAAAGGCAATCTCTTGCAAGAGTATTTCCAACAAGATTTTAAAAAGAATCTCGTGTAATGGAATAAAGTTGCTGTTGAAATCGGAATCCTCAATTTCGAAAGTCTGCATAATCTTTATATAACGCCACCCCCGTTCACCGGGGAAAAACTCTCCGATATGAAAATTGAATTTTCCAAATTTACGAGAGGAAAGCAAATCGCAATTTCTTGTACCATTTTTCCATTTGGATCTTTTTTTTAATTTTCTTTTTTTTTTCCAAGACAAAGATATCGATGTATCAAATATGGGATTCAATTAAACGGTATAGGAGCAGTAGCAAAGTAAATTATTCACCCTCGCAGAAGCACACGACGCGTTTATTTTCCTTTGGTTTGTTGAAACAACAGCAGCGCGTGATGTTTTCATGACTTTTAAAAGCCTTCTTATTTATTGATGTGGGAAACGTCAACTGTTTACTCCGACAACGATAGGCCTATTCCATTTTCTGCACCATATCCTTTTTTTCGTATTGTGTTTTTCTTTGCACTTCTGGGGGAATGACAAAACAGACGAGGTTTTTTTTTTTTTTACAAGATGAGTTCCTTTTAATTTTTAAGTTTAGAGCTCTTTGAATTTTGTCACATTTTAAAAAGAAGCGAATTTTTCAGATTTTTTAAGACTAGACTCCGGTTTGTTTCTTTCAACAACCTGTACTTCATTTTTTTTTTTTTTTAAGAAAATACAAAAATTTAGTATCTTGAGCGTTGTGGCTTGTCTATCCACGACTGTTTCTAAGTGAATCTACGATAAATTTTTTTGAGAAAGAGTAATCGGTGTAGACGATGTGAGGTAAATAAGTAAATGGACGAAGAGTCTAGCCTTAAACTGAGGGAGAAAAATTTTCGTAACATGAGTCAGATGAAAATGTTGTCCGAATGTAATGTAGCAGGAAAGAAAGATGAAGCAGAAGTTTGTTACCGTTTTGTCTCGACTTTAGCACAAAGGTTTCCTTTTTAAAACTGGAGAAAAAGTTCATCATTTTCAAACGAATTGAGAAAAAATCATTTCAATTTTGAAAAAGGGACATCGTTGTCAGAGATTATTCTTTTGATAATTTTGAAAAAAGGCTCATCCATTTTGCGTTACAATATAAGGGAAAAGAAGGAACCAAAGGGTTTCGATCCCTATTTTTTCATTGTACCAGAAAAAACCGGAACGAATTGGAGTCATGCCAAAAAATTGTTGTTACATGGATCGGTCATAAAAGGAAATGATTTTCTTTTAGAAATTAAAATCCCGAAGCGGATACTTTATTGGGTGGGATTTTTACCAAAATATGATATATTTTGTGAACTATGAGCTTTGAGTAATAATTAACTCGAATGTTGTTGCCTCTGGAATTTAACATTTTGGAATGTCAAAAAGCAGACCCATTATCGGTTAATTTGCAGTTTTTTTTATCCATTAATAGAGTTGTTGATTTTTAAGGTGATTGCAATAAATTTAATGATTATAACAACCGTTCTCTTTTTCGAATTTTTTTTTTTTTTTTTTTTTTATCGTCAAGGATTAGGAGGAGGACTATGTTAAAAAATAAAAAAAAATGACGGCAACAAAAGTGATTTTTTTTTTTTTTTTTAATGTGTGATGGTAAAGCGGGTGTAGAATAGGAAGGGTACGACGAGCAAGAGAATTGAACTGATGGATGATGGGCATCCATACTTCACCCATCCAGAAGGCAGTAGGGGCTTAATCCGGCTTAGTTCTCTTTCTCTTTCGCTCCCGATGCTTGCTGTAAAAATTTCTTTGTTTGACTCTATGGTGGCTCCGTTTTTCAGCGAGTTTCCCATTTTTTTTTCTAAAATAAGTTTTTTTTTCTTTGCAGCTAACGCTAGGAAACAACGAAGGGAGAGGACGACGTTCACCAGGCAGCAGTTAGACGTTTTAGAAACTCTTTTTGCTAAAACAAGATATCCCGATATATTCATGAGAGAAGAAGTAGCTTTAAAAATTAATTTACCGGAGTCGCGGGTTCAGGTGAGTCATTTTTACACACAAAAAACAAAACGAGTAAAAATTTTCGTTTTTTTTTTTTTTTTAAGTAAATGATTTTCCCTCGTACCCTCGGAGGATTTTCCTCTTCCCGACGGGGTTGTGATACGTTCAAAGAGATTTGCCCCAAGCGTGTAGCGGAAAAAATGAATTGAATTTTGAAATAAAATGAGTTGAAAGCAAGGCAATGAAATCTAATATCTATATAATTTAAGGGGAGGACACGGTCATTTGCTACGGTTAGTTTTTATTGAGATTTTCGACGATTATACGTATATTTTTCTCAAATTTGGATGTGGGAAAGATGTCATTCGATTCTTTTTAAGAACCGGTCGACAATTTGGGAATGGAAAACTACATTTCACACTTCACCTTATCCATTTAACCTGTGTTGCATTGAATACTATTTTTTTTTTTTATTACGAAATATCGCCAATGAGTTTTTGATTAGATGTTTATGCCGATGAGATGAAGCAATTCTAGAACTTAAAGAAGGTTATCTAGAGTTGTCAGATTTACCGCAGATTCAAATATTTTAAACCAAAAAAAAAAGAAAAAAAAATCGGAAGTTTGCTGGGGAGTATTAAATTACCGATTAATTTCCAATTAATCTATTTATTTTTTATAAACATTTTATTTCAATGATGAGTCCTCTCTTTGAAATGCAAGCTCTCTCCTCCGTTTTCCAATTTATTTATTTCATCGTGCAAGAAATGAGCAACTTTCAAAAATTTTATCGGAAAACAAATATTAATTTTTGTTTTATTTGCTATTATAAATTCGTAATTCCTAGGATCGATTTAACTTTAATTTTATGATCCTTAAGGATATCCTCTAATATTATAAAAAACGTTTAGGGCATTGAATATACTTGCCGGATTGTATTTAGCTACTATAAGCTAGAAAAAATTTGATGGCCTAATGTTTAATCCAATTAAAAGCTCTGTCAGGTGCAGTTAAAATTGAATTACGTTACGAAATTGCATAATTTTACCTTTTTTTTAAAGTCAGATCGAAGAAACCTCTTGAAAATTCCTAGTTTTTGTTGCTAATTTTGAAATCATTTTTCAAAAACTTTTTTTGAACCCCAGAAATGCAAAATGACTTTGATCTTGAAAGGTATAAAATTCAATGAAGATTCGTTTTTTTTTCCATTATTCGGGTACACAAATCTCTGTTTCAAATCTTGACATGTTTTCATCGTGGTTCGAACTCATGATCAGAAAATATTTTTCCTATCAACTCGATGTATTTTTTCCGTTTGCCGCTTCAAAAATTGAACGAAATCAACCGATTACAAGTACTTGATGTACTGCTCCAGGTAACCTTTTTTGTATGACTTTTCCATGTGAAGAAAAAAATTTCCAACTTTTTAAATTTCCTTAAAAAAAAAAAAAAAAAAAGTTCGGATCAAATACCAGGAATAAAACAAGGAAAACGGTTTCCAAAGGGTTTTTTTTTCCTTAATGTTTCCATTACCCTCGAATCTTTTTTGAAAAGTTAGGCGAAGCGGGATGAATGGAAAAATGTTTCTTTAAATTAGAATAACAATGGGAAACATTTAGGGAGAAGCAGAGTGTGAAGATACAATTTGCGCCCTTGTCATCGTGTGTCAAAGAATAAAATAGGGAGGGGGGGTTTGTGTGCTCAGCCTTCTCAAACAAATCATAATTCAGTTTGCAACGATACCCTGTTCCCTGTCAACACCAATAAAATTTATTATTTATACACTCCTTTTTCCTTACCCCTCCCGCCTTATTTGCGCATATTTCTTTTTTTTTTTTTTAGGCAACCTGCGCTTGGAAACGAATTTTTTGTATAAAATAATTAGCGATATATCGCCCCATGAGGCAAAGCCTTGCATTCTTCCTGAGGATTATAAAAAATGCTTTTCTTCGGTTATTGTATCGTTGACTGACGATAATAATTCACGAGATTTAAAGAAATTTGCACATGAAAGAGGGTTTCACCCACGGGTTTCGTATTTCCGATAATTTTTCAATTTTTTTTTTTCGTAGATAAACCGTTTTTGCTCTAAAAGGAAAATTTAACCTAATAATTTACACCCTTAAAATGGAAACGTTTTCCCCTCGCTGTGATTTGCACCAAACTAATCCCCGTTACATCGGCTACTAATGGAAAGTCTCTCCGGTTCGGGCTGGGGGTAGAACAACAATAAATGTAACCGTATAGGAAGGGGGATAACGCTTATATATATATTCCCGTCTTGTTTATCGTTTTAGGTCTGGTTTAAAAATCGGAGGGCGAAATGTCGGCAGCAAATGCAGCAGCAACAACAGCAGCAATCCCTGCAAAAAACTCCGCCTCGGAGCGGTTCCTCCGCCACCGGGAACGTGAGCTCTCCCGTTTCCAAAAGCATCGGTTCCGGGAGCGTCCAGATAGGAACCGCTCAACATTCCTCTTCCGGCGCGAGCAACAACGGCGGCAGCGGCAGCACCTCCAACAACAACAATAACAATAACAATAACGAAAAAGGGAAAAGTCAGTCGTTCCCGATAGCTCTCCTAGCCAACAGCGTTTTAGGGAAACAAACAACGATAACGCCGTTAAACAATTCGCCACCTTCCGGAAATCCGATCACCCCGAACAGCATCGGAAGCAACAGCGATAGTTCGTCGCCTCCGATTCACGTCATCAAAAAGGAGGCACCTTCCTCGAAATCGACGAGTTATCCTAGCAATCCGATATCCGGTCAACCTCAAAGAGTGCCTTCTACCTCGTTGGGAAGCGCGTCGTCCGTCATGGCGACTCCGAGCCCTCCGGTCACCCCGGGGAGCTACACCCAATCCCAAATGGCGGACGTGCCGATGGGAGGATATTACTGGACTCCCGGAAACGCCGGATCTCAAAGCCATTGCTACACCTCACCTTACGGTTATTACGGGAACATGGACTATTTCTCCCCGTCTAGTTCCATGGCTCATAGCATGTCCCATCACAACGGGATGAATTTTTCTTCTTCCGGAAACGTGAATCCCTCTCATCACTCTTCGCTTTCCATGAATCATCATCATTCTCCTTCCCTGGGCCATCATCCTTCCACCGGTTACAATCATCATCATCAATCGATGACCGGCTCTTATTCCGGATATCATCAAACCTTCGGTTCTAGTCGCCACACGACCGATTGTAGTCTCGATTACGGGATTAATTCCGCTTCCGACAAATATCAGATGGTTTAGTAATAACATTTCTTATCCAACAAATACTCATTAATGATAACTTTTATTTTTTTTTTTATTTTTCTGTTCTCCTGGTTAAAGTGAAATGTTTTCGAATCGGATAGTGATTTTTCATCCTTCTGAGGTTCTTGCTTTTAACTTTAAAGTAAATGAAATTTTTGTTGATAATCGACAATGGGTGGCTTCCAGTTTCGGAATATTAGGCTTATGTAGCTTCCGATAATAGGAGGCACCTACTGCGATAAGTAATGCCGTTTTAGTGGCCATTGTAGTCGGTAAGCGAAACATAATTTAAATTTTATAGTCTTGTTCCCACCCCCTCTCCCAAATTTCGCTGATCTATAGTCGTAATGTAAACTCTATAAAGAGAGCCCAGTGCTTCCGGTTTTACTTAATTAATTGATTGAAATTAATTTGGTAGAGTTTCTTTGACGGATTGCCCTTTGTTACTTTATCCGCAGGCGTAGCAGTGGGGGAGAAGTTGATGTTGCTAGGGGGGGGGCTGCATGCCCTTAACGGTATTTAATTTCACTGAAAATAAGCAATAATAAAAAAAAATTATCCAATAAAATTAAAAACCTCTTAGGACGACCTACGCCCGTATCGGAATAGCTTTGCGATGGATAGACATCGTCTTATTGCTAAATAATTTTGGAGATCTCAAATCATTGTGCGTCCAAAGCATAGCCATCTTTTGTTCCCTCTGCTTGAGTCATGAAAAACCTATGTTTAGCTTACAGAGAAGCTCAGTGCTATCTTCTGCCAGTTTCGTAACATTTATCCCGAGAACTGAGAATTTTATGTAAGTTTTATTAACATGGAATTTTCATACCCCCTACCCTCCCGTTTCTTAATGCATGCGGTTGAAACCTCACTAATCTAGCGAACTCGAAATTCAGTGATTTCCCACGGAGAAAATTTTTTATAAATTTTAAATTTTTAAATTTTTAAATTTTTCGATTGAAAGAAAATTAAAGACGAAAAATGTATTTCTCAAATTCTGTGATGACGAAAACTGATATGGTGAAAACGTGGAAGTGGAAAAGGTTGAATTTTTTTTTCTAAATAATAAATGTGTCGTACCGATGCGTTTTCTATAATTTCTCGAAAATTTAGATGATTAATTCAGTGAAGCTGAATTTTTCTTTTTTTTTTTGAAAATTGTTGTTTAAAATAAAAGTTGAAATTCTTTTTTTCATCGCGAATTTGCCATTTGTAAATATATTAAAATATTGTACAAAGTCAAAAATTGGAAAAAAAAAAATGCGACTATATTCTAGTCTTTTTCTTTAATTATTCGAGGCTTTAATTTTTTAAGATAGCCCACATATTTTCGCGATGAAAATTAACGAAACGGTAAATAAATACTCTAACTTTTAAGGATAATATTATTTTGATTCCTTATGTGATTTTTTGACAACGTTTTTCGACATAGATCATATTAAGTGTATCTGTACAAAAGAATTAAAAAAAAAATGAATAAAAATAATTATGATTGTAGATGATTGTTTTTTTATCTTATTTTTCTATCATGGTGAAAAACCGCGAAAATAAGTTGGGATGATGAAAGGCACGTGTCCCGCCACGTGTTAAAGCGCTATTAGCTTCCAACTAGGAAGATGTTTATCCACTTTATGACCAGACAGTATAATTCGAATCTATTTACTTTTATTAGGTTTCTCCGGGAAAAAAAAGGTTAATAATGAAGTTAACAAGGGAAAAAAAACGTCAAAAGGCTGTATGAGGCAAGGGGTGAAATCCGTTCCTCCTATGTAATGTAATGACGATAATAGAGTGAAAGAGGGCGGAAACGCAATTCATTAAAAGAACGCACAACAAAATGAAATTCATTAGAACAGAGGGAACCGCCGGCCGGGCCTTTGGGATTTTTGCGGATTAAACAGCCAGTCTTGTTCCAAGATAGAAAGAAGGAAAAATTAAGAACCCGACTTTCCTTTTCAGTTTTTTTTTTTTCATCTGTAGAAAAAAAAGGGGGGGGGAAATGAAATTTATTTTTGCTACAAAGAAAACGAGTTTTCATAGCCTACGTCGGTGTTGTTACCTATATGGAAAAAAAAATTGCTTCCAGATGAACCAGAGGGGAAAAAAGGATTAATTAAAATAATGGCCATTCAACGATTCGTTTATGATAACGATCGAAATGGTTATCATGCTTTTGAAAGAAAAAAAAGAAAAAATCGCTTGAGAGAAGGAGGTAAAAATTTAATTGATGGATTACGTTTTTAAATTAAACAAAATTCGCGCTATAATAGATAACGAAAAACTAAAAACGAGTCAAAGAATTTTTTGTAAAGTTCATATTAAATATGAGTTACCTATATGCATATGCCCCTAACAAGCGATTTGTTTACATCACGTGACGTTTTTGTAGGTTAAGCTAAATACAGTTTTAAAAAGTAGAAGCTATCTTTTGGAAAATGAAATGCCTATCTGAAAAAAAAATGTCTTCCTGAATCGAAATTCCACGTAGTCCTGGAAAAGTTTTCTTTAGCTGCAGTAGCAACACTTTGCCTAAAGCCTTTAAAAGAAAAAAGATTGAAAATATTCTGTACTTCAAACAAAAGGGTTTCACTTTGAATACCGGTACCTTATATTTTTTACCGGCATCTTAGACAGGTAAATTTCCCAGAGACGCTAGAAAATGATCAACATTTACGGTAACACAGGACACAGGGCAATCTCCAAGCGCGGTTACAGCCGAAGGGGGATGACAAAAAGAAATTTTGCAAACGAAAAATTAACATGGGCTGGTTTGTTATTATTATTTTATATAATGAGGGGTTAAATTACAAAGAGAGGTGTGGCACATATCACTTGTAAATTTCACCTTAACCTGAAAATTGTATCGCCAATTATTTGAAATTACACACCCCGAAGTATTGTTCGACTGCGCTATTGTCCGATTCCGTATATATTTCTGTTTAAGGAAACGGGACAAGATTATTCCCATAATAAATTATATTAGCAGGATTATGGTGTCGTGTATCAAATTTTATGCATTCTTAAAATTTAATATCCGGTGCTTTTTATATATCGCAGACGGTTATAAATTATTGCAGTAGTAGTAATAGTAGTAGTATATGTTCTTCCTTTTGTAAATAATATACCCAAGTCTCATTCATTTCATTCATTCCGTTTTTCTTTTATTGGGCTATATTTGACTTTTTTTTGATTGACCTTTCGGTATAGAGCGGGAGTATTTATTTTTAAATGCGTTACCTGACATCCACCTGATTCAATATTTTATCACCACCATTCAGACCATTGTTGTCATTTTTAACAAATTTTTATAATAAAAGAAACTTGGGAAATCCCATACGGGAGTTATACACTTTAATTTGATTTGAATAATTTTTCTATATAAAAAAATTCTCACGAATATAAATCAGAGCAGGGGAGGAAGGTAGGAAAAAAAATTAGAGGAAATTTATTATTTTATTTTTTATTTTTTCTTGGGAGGAGGATGTCACCGGAACGTTATTTTTGTTTTTTTCCGTTTCCATTAGCATTAACCAAAAAGAAAAATAATGGATTTTAATGCAGGCAGGATTCTAAATGACGGAGAAGAGGAAGAGATTAGCATGCAATTTTAATGCTGAGTAAAAGAAAATATAAAAATGCAAGATTACCAGAGGTAAAAAAGTTTTCATTTAGTTAATAGGGTGAAAGAAGAGAGGGGCCTGTTTCGTCTTGATCCCTGACTCACGGTCGCTAAGCCGCTTACCGCTACCCTGTATACAGAAAGCACTCTTCCCTACAGCTCTACAGCAGTCCTCGTGAGCTAAGACGTCGACTATGAATAATTTATTTAGGATCCTCTCTAAACATAACGTAAACCTGGCAAATGATTCCTTCTTAACTTTTTTTTTCCTCCCTCTTTTTTTTTTAGTTTTTATTTTTTTACTGGGTCAGTCCATAACGAGAAATCTACCCCTCGGTGAAGCGAAAAAAGAATAGGTTTGATTGAATGAGTAAAGTCAATTGGCTATTGACTCTGATGTCATGTCGAACATCTTACTCGCATATCAAGTTTTTATTTCCGAACATTCTTATAGTATTTATCTAGGTATTGATACTTGCTCAACCGAAATTTTATAAAATAATGCTCTTCTTATTTTATATATTTTTTTTTTCCCTTGAGATGTTCTTTTAATTGAATTGAAGTATTTTCTGATGAATCGGTTCAATCGAGTGAAAATACTTTTCGGGTATTTTCGTGGCGGCTCTTCTCTCCTCCGCAAACAAAATTCTTTTGCGATTTCTTAATCGATTGAATTATTCGATTCAGACGAGGAACTTATTTTTTATAAATGAAAGCATTGTTACAAAATTTCTGGTAAAACAGGCGAAAGAAGTCATTAAAAGAAATTCAAAATTGTCGTTTCGTTTTTTAAAACCGAATTGTTGAAAATTTGTTACAAGAATTTTCCTAGGTCCTTTAATTAAGAATCTTGGAAATAAATTTTTTCACGAAAACATTTTCATTCAGCTCAGTTTTCTGGAACATTTTTTTGTAGCTAACGTTCTTATTCAATTTTAATGCGTGAATACGTCTTTTAACTCGCCGATTCAAAATTATATTTGGCGAACTTTCGAGAAATATATCGGCGCCAAAAACTGATTTTACAAATAGTCACGTGGTAGCCTCTTTGACGGGTTAGTTCACTAATATTCACTAATACTAATAATTTTTCAATTTTAAAGATTTGACTCTGAAGTATGCAATTAAAATAAGGGCCCCTCTTCAGAAATGCTAAAACAGATTAGCAGTTCAACCATTTCCGGTTTTTCGATAAATCTGAAAAATAAATCTGCGACTGAAATATTAAATTTTTGAAGTTTACAAAGTGGTTTCGATTTGTTTATAGTTACGTTTCAAATTTTCCAAAAAAAGTTTTTAATGGATAATCTGGTCTAATTAATTTTTTTATTTTATTTTATACAGAACAAAATCCGAAGCAAGCGGAAAAAGGCTGGAATGTTTCATTTAGATGTAAAAGACAACATACTAAAAAGCCACAGAGATATTTGTGCTGGAACCTACCGCCATTTTGAAAAACTGGCGCCCAAAATCAGTTGTTCTATTATATTTCATTAATTAAGCATTTTACCAAAAATTTAACGAAACAAAAATTAAAGAGGGTGAAATTCTCTACGCAAAACCAGTAAGAAATGACTTCTCTACGCGTACCTAGTCTTTTTTACTCTGTGGTCAGATGTTCTCACTTATCTCCCATAGCGACATCTGTGTTTAGTACAAGAACTATACTGTACATCAATGGATGTTTCAAGTTGAATCGGTTTCAATTTTGTTTACTTTAACATATTTTCAAAACTTTATCATTTTCATGTGTTGTAAGCTGAATTACGTTTTGTACAACGTTTCATTTGGACGAATGTCGTTTTCATTGCGTCATCAAGGTAAGAAGAACTCAATCTTTGTATAAATGAATTTATGAATCACCTTTCAAAATGGCGTTAGTTTAACCTTAAGGTTAGGGTTTATTATTATGTGAACTAGAATGTTAGATTTAGTTTTCTTCACTTTCGTTTTCCCTGATTTATTTATGGTTCAAAAATCTCATTTCTTTTCTCTTCATATATTTCCAATGACTAGTTCTCATATACTTTCAAGAGAAAAATGTAACTGCGAAAGGTCTTTGATAATTATTTACAAAGCCAAAAAGGTATTGAAAAAATGAAAAAGAATTTAGATTCCATTTGTATATTTGCAGTGACCTATGAAATTCTCATTTTTGGTTTAATTTGATTGTTGCACGATTCAGAAATAAAATTGTATAATATGCTATGCAATGATCATCGTTTGGGGTAAATCATTGTTCAGGTTTCTTCATTTGCTTGTTGGTACTAGATTCTGAAGGTCATTCTAATGCTAGGAAAAACTGTCTTCTTTCGGAAGACTATTTCAGTGTCCAATTAAATTTCCACGTTCTGAAACTGCTGTACTTTTTTCAAAATTTTTTGCATCTGCTACAATTTATAGTTTAACAGCAGCTGATAATGCTAAAAATTTTGAGGACAACTCTGGAGTTTTCTTTTTTACTGAAAACTACTAAAAGCCGAACAATACTGAAACAATTGAAGTATGAAACTACTGAAAAACTTACTACCAAAAGTTACAACAACTGAAAACAATGTGGAAGAAAAAATTTGGGAAAGATACAATAGCTCTTTAAGATGCACAAATAGCAAAAAAATAAAATGCACAAATGCACAAAATGGCAAAAAAATAAAAAATAAATTGAAGTTGCAGCCAGCCGTGGAAAATATTAAACGAAACGGAATTTAAAAAAAAAAAAATAGGGAAAGAATATTATAAAGCGATGGTCCAGGAGGGAGAAAGGAGAGGACGGAATCGATACGACAAAGAGATTACTTTAAAACGGGAATATTTACCGCAGTTTAAATCAAATTTCAACTCTTTGACATAAAATGATGTGAAAAATTGAGTTACTGATTAGTCCTTGCTGAATATTCAAAAAAATTATTTCTTTTTCCGCAACGTTTGACAAAACGCTTTTTTTTTCATCCCCATAATGGGCCATCGATTTATTCCTTATTATACTCCGTTGCATTCCCGTAGGTAATTTTGCATGTAACCTTTCGAGTTAATTAATTAATTAATTTTTTGTCGAGCAGCATTTGAGATTATCCAATCGATAAATGTATATAAAAAAAAAAAAAAAAAAAATCCCCCTTTTAATGAAAACCCATAATCATTAACTTGTTAAACGAGGAAAATAATAGTTATTGAATAAAACCCCACCTAGGAAATCAGAGTGTAATTTAAAAATAATTACACGTGTAATGGTCGGGGTCCATTATAATCTAAATTCCTTGAGGAGTATCAAGTGATGGTGGTACGAAAACAAATTCGGAGGGATGTCGAAAAGGAAACTTGCGTGTTCGAATCTGGCGCCCTGGTGAGGCCTAACCTCAGGGGAATCCATCTTCGTTCCGGGGATGAAAACTCTCTGGTATCAATTTTCCCTTTTCAATCTCCCATGTTCTCTGTCCTCGTTATAATTTTTTTTTTCCTTTTCAATTCGTTGCTCTTTTCTATTAAATATCGAAGCGTCTGGGGATTTCGAAAAAAAAGAAAAAAAATGATTATTACCTCGGAATTTTCCGGGGGTTTCGAGTGCCTGAAAAAAAAAAAAAAATTGTATGTTTTATGAATGAGGACGGTGGGTCGAAAAAACGGGCCACGCCCGTTTGGCGTGAACGAGCTAAAGGGCGTTTAAAACTCAATTACGTGCAAGGAGTTCCATTAGGGGAGTACATACTCTCGGTATTAGGATTGTTGTCCTGATCCCTGATACCCATTCAAGAATTACTTAACTTGCATTTCAAATCACTTTGATGAAATCTAAAGCTAATTTTAAATGGTTTACATTTTAATCGAATGCCATTTTTTTAAATTTGCTTAAGCAAGACTTTTTTTTTTCCACGAAAAAGAATGACTGGCAACAACCTGGCAGATTAAGTGAGACACCACGAGGAAAGCAATGGGTGGCATCATCCGTCACCTTTGACATACCATCGATTCGTCATATTTTTATAATAAAATCTCAATCGTGATTTTACCCCCGTTCACGATGACTTTTTTTTCGGCGTAATTTAACTCCGGAGAGGATGATGCAGCATCCAGGATGAAAATATTTTTAACGAAGAAGGTTCTCTGCAGACCGAATCGAGGGATATCCCGGCGACAATAAATTCTTGTGTCATTTTTAACTTGTTTTGACAAAAGAATTTGCCTTGTTTATATTTGTCAGAGGGTGTGTAGAAACACCCTGTCGAGTTGAAAAATGAAGTGCGAAGACTTCCTGGGATTTTTTCACGGTTGACACAGTTGCCGAATCACTCTTGTCTTTCGTTTGGACAACTCATCGATCCCATCAGTAAATATCCGCATTGTGATGCATCTTTCAAAATTTGCTCTTTCTTTCTTTCTTTTAGGTATAACCGTCAGGCAAGGCTTCTGCGTCAACGGGACAGAATTTTCAATTCAAGGTGAGCATTTTTGTTTTTCAACCCTTTCGATGTTCTGAAAATTACGTAAAAGTTTTTTTTTTTTTTTTTTTTCAGATGTTAGCCTCGAGCCAACGATAATTTTTCAAGGATTGGATGTCGCATCCGATCGCAATTGATTCATGATTTTGGACTCGCAATCGGTTGAGTACTGGGGCTTTTGGTGAGTAAAAAATTCTTATAGACCTGAGGATTACTCATTTTGGGCCACCATGAACAATAAAATCGACAAATTATACCGTACAAGTTATTGATACGAATTAGGGGAGGGAAAAGAAAAATTGTATGATATTTTGCTTAAATTCAGTTATTTCGTTCGCCATTTTGTTTTTATTTTCGACTTGTGTTTCATTTCCTCGTTCTTTCAATTTTTTTTTTTCGTTTTTGCTTATTCTTTATCGATTTTTGCGATCTCAGTTTCAACTTTTCTTTCGTATCTGAATTCTCTTGAGGGCATTCGAAAGAGCATTAATCAAAGGAGCTTTCAAGTATCTCGCAAGCAATTAAGTGAGGTATTGCCGGCTTGGACATACTTGTCGGAATTAAAATTTTTATTGTCTGGAAGTTATCGCTTGACGTTAAAAAAATTGAACTATCGAACTGATTTTTCTTCCCAGAAAACGATTTTTAGTACTCTTTGTGATGTATCGTGAATTTTAGATTTTAATTATTTTCTTGCCTTGCTTTTTGTGCAGTGGTAATAAACCGGTGGTATTTTAGCTTGTATCGGCATTAAGTATACTGTATTTTGTGGAAAAATCTGATTTTTGCATTAATCGACATCGGACTTTGTCACCGAGATCGCCGTAGGCATCGGTTCCAATTTCGCGCTTTATTTTTCGGCTTTTTCTTTCTTTAACTTAAATTGACATTCTTGGCTTTTGTTCATTCCCGACTAATTAATTTCAAATCTGATTTTATTTTTATTTTTATTTTTCCGCAATTTTGCAATTTTTGCGTGGTATATTATACTCGAGAAGAAAAGTCATTTTTCGGAATCAAACTAGATTATATTTGGTCTGATTTCATTGAAAAAAAAAAAAAAAAAAAAAAAAAAAAAAATAGCTATTAGGGATAAAAAAGCTCCTTAAATCATAAAAGAAAGTTTTTTATTTTGACATAATTTTTTTGGTAAATGAAGTGAAAGTTGATCCTTATGTAAGTCGGATAAAACTAAAAGAAAATGAGATAAGTTAAACCGTTTCCCGATGGAAAGTATATATCGGAAATCAAATTCTACATTTAAAAGCAATAAATGATAAAAATAAAAAAATGTTAAAAGTTGAAAAGTCGGGTTTACACAAGTTGATCCGCTTTTCCTTATTTATAATGCTCTCTTCTTTACTTATAATACTCGCGATTTTTCTCCTCGTCTGTTATTTTGCAATAATGATGATGCGGCTCCCAGTTAAACCATCGGTAATCTCGCCAAAGCCGGCTCAGCCACATTGAGACCGAGTAAAACTCCTTCTTCACATCTTTCGTCTATTTTTCATTGCCATGCCGGTTCCCCTTTTTTTTTTTTATTATTTTTTTTCTCTCACTTGTTTTCGAAGGGAATATGCGTATCGATTTTTTTTCTTTGGTTTTTATCGTTTGATATTTTTCGGATCTAAGAGAGACCTTTAATTTTTATTTTATTTGAAATTATTCGGAAAAAAAATTATTTTTGTTTGTAAAATTTTGTTTTTTCTTTTTTTCTGAAGTATAGTTGAAAATCAAAGTTAAAATAATGGGAATAGAGAGATGTCCCGGGGGATTCGAGAGGTAGGAAGCGCGCAATACAAGGCGGATCCTAGAGAGAAACTGCGATCAATAGTTCCGGGTTTCCTAACAAGACTGACGCAATGCAAAAATATATACCGAATAATTTCCCTCTTCTTAGGAAAAACGTTTTTATCTCAGAAACCACACTGCCATATTTTGAACGAGTCTCGTGTTCCGTCGAGGGTAAAAAAGAAAAAAAAAAAAAAAAAAAAGTATGAAAATGCTTCTAGCACTAGAGGAAAATATAAAGTTTTTCCCAAGTTTCTCGTCAACGTTCCCAAAATGTAATTTTTTTTTTTTTTTTTAAGTCTGAAAACACATAAAAGTAATAAAATATCTGTCAGATGTGTGGTGAGTGGCATACATCCCGTCGGAAAATGCGGATTAGGATTAAGTTGGGCTCTACGAAACCAGATACGGCACGGCGACGAGAAAATAACACGACTTAATTTATGATTCCATACTTCCCATGTTACCTATAGTACCCCGATAAAATCTTATTATAAAATTTCCACCTTATTTTTCGCCGATGGAAGATTTCGTTTCTGGGACCCACCAAAAAAATAAAGAAAAAAAAAAATACTTGTTTCTTTTTTCTGTTACTCCATAGCGGCAACAAATCATTCCGGTTTTCGTAACTTGATTTGTCGGGGGACGTCTTAAAAAAAAAAAAAAAAAAAGCCCGAGCCAAAGGAGTTCTATTTATTTTCGTAGGAATTTATAAAACGTAAATCAAGATTAGGGACCTTCCTATTCGGACGTGTTTCATTGCCGTAAATCATGGTACGGCAAGAATACTTTGGGGGAATGGTTCCAGATTTCCATCTTGCAGCATCCGTCCAATGGCCGCTTTAAAAAAAAATGGGAATATTACATTCATCCTTTAGCGCCTTTGGGTCTTGTTTTCCAAAATTTTTGTTGGTTTAAATGAATTTTAAAATTAAGGGTCCTTTCGCAGTCCCGCGAATTCCGAAATTTTTAATAGCTTTGAAAAATTGCCTTGTGGTTAAAATTTCTGTTTTGCCTGAAATTTTGAAAATTAAAGTTTAGTTTTTTGTCGGATTAAGTTTTTGCTTATTCGAAAAAATAATTAAGCTCTTCTATGTATAATTGAGTAAGTTTTTATTGTAAAAAAATTTTGAAGTAAATAACGTTGGATCTTAATTTTCCTTTTAAAGGCATATCAAAATTTTCCAGGGGCTTGTTTCATTTATATTTTAATTTATCTGGAATTTAAAAGTTGTGCAATTTGAGCTCTCGGGTTTTGTTATTAGAATAATTTTCCGATTTTCGAAGAGGAAACAAAAATATTTCATTTGCATGTTCAAGGAATTTATAATGAGATGAATTTTAATTAGAATTTTATCAATTCGACGTCAAAGTGAAACTTGATACTTTCAAACTTAATACCCACTTTAAAATCGTTTCAGAGGTTTCAAAAGATTGTCATGTCTTATTTCACACCTCAAGGTGGTCCTTACAATCCTAAAAAAAAATTGTTTTAATTACTTACACTCTCCTCTCGGTGCATGGAAGAAACAATAAAGTTTGTTTTGGTAGAATAAATAAAAAAGATCGATTAAGACTTCCTTTTTTTTAAATTCGTTTGAATAATATATTTAACTTTAATCTTGTTGCAAACAAACCGAATCCAGTTAAGAAATGTGCTAATTACATGTTGGCACGTGGTTGTTTGTTTGTTTCTGTTCCATTTCATCTTCCTGTCGTAGCAGATGGTTTTAAGCAATATCCTTTTATTACGTAACCTCGTTAGTATTTTTAAAAAAAAGTCTATAGCTTTAGTTAAAATTCTCCATTATATTTTATATTAATATATTCTTTTCGCTTTTGAGAATGAAGCCGTGCCTTCTTCTTTAAAAAATTTTAAATCTTAGAATTCCCAGAAAATGCATTTCTTTTTTCCTTGAATTACTTTTTATTTTTCGGAAATTCCGATTTTAGATATTTTATTCTGCGCTTCCAATAGATTTCAAGCTCGAGATTTGATTAATATGTTGAATTTTAACTTTTTTTTCGTCAAATTATGTTTCCGTTCCATGTTGGAACATTACTATACTCTATTAAGCCCAACTGATATCAATTTTTACTATTTTCTTTGTAAGTTTTGTCAAAAGTTCGGACTAATAGACCTCCATTTAAGGCATTCAAAATCCCGGGATTTCCTCTCCTTTAAACCCAATATTTCAATATCAGCCCAAGGATGTTTTTTTTGTTTTTCAGTAATATAAATTTCTTGGTATTTCATTTAAAGACTTTTCTTTAGGAAATGCCGGTACCTGTTGTTTGGGTAGTTCATTTTTCCAAGATTCCTTTTTAACGAACGTTTTGCTTTTGATGGTAAATCGTCTCCTTTAACAAAGAATTTTTTGAGGAAATTCTTCCAAAATGCTCTCCGGAGTTTTTTTCCTAACTTTTTAAAGAATTTTATTTCCTAGAAAGCATGATTTTCGAGGAATTCAGAAAGTCAGAGTGCAATTCATTAAAAGTTTTTTCTTTTTTTACCCGTAGGCAAAATATTTGAAATTCAGTCAATTAAAAGAATTAACACAATGTTTTTTCTGGATTGTTTTTAAGAAGAACTTGTCTCAAAAGATTTTCTCATAGGAAAATCACGCGTGCAAAGTTACGAGTCTGCAGATTTCTTTAATTAGAAAAATGTTTTTCGGCGCCCTGGCTTCAGTTTTTTTTTTTTTTACAACCTTTCCCCTAGCGCCGCTGGGCGCTGGGCCATCTTTTTTAATCCTTTTTTTCTTAATAATTAACGGTAAACTCGTATTTTTTCCTTTCATTTTTCTTCATATTTGCGCCTTAAAATTTAGACAGTACTGTGCATATGGGCACGGAAAGCACATGCCTAAAGCCGCCGCTGAATGGTTTTTTGGAAACCAACATTTTTAACGCAAATTTTTATACTTTGGTGATCAAAATAAAAAATTGGAACTTTTTAGTATTTTTGAAAAAATGGAAAATGTGGATCATTTTAAACTCAAAAGCCAAAAAACATTTTTATTAATCTTATCAAACATCCTTTTACGTCCTATTAGAAAAGGATGTCTACCGACCTTGAAAATAAACTTTAAAACCTTGAATTTCAAACATATAATTTTCAGTTAATACCCTGAATTTACAACTTATACAGTTTTTCAGGAAGCCAATTTTCTCGACTATTAATTATTCTATAAATTTTCTTTCTTATTAAAACCAGACCCATTCTGGAGTTTCTCTTTTAAACTTAAAAAAAGATTATTTTTTCCTTAGCTTAAAAGACTGTTACTTTTACCTTAGTCCTATAGGACGAAGGTAAAAAACTTTGAATTTCAAAAATGATTTTCAGTAGACACCCTGAGGAAAGAAGTAGAGGATTGCCAAATCGAACCGTCAACTTTTCATGAGACCGAGCTTAATTTTTGGAATCGTTGAGGATTGTTATTGCAATTTTGTCTGTGAAATAGTGGAAAATGGAAGCAAAGTCGAAATGAAGAGGGGAAAAAAAAATGTTGTCTGACATTGGTGAATGGGTTTGGAATGTAATTAAGGATTGGACCTTGGACCACTTTTAGATGGAGAAATGTAGAAAAAAAGAAGGAAGACGTTGTTTTGAGGAACACGGGGCTTACAACCGCTGAGCCACGTAATCGATTTCAAATTTGATTTTGAATAGGAAAATCCATTCTAAAGGTTGCCATTGTGCCCGTATTATAAGGGTACATTTGACTCTTTCATCCCCTCTATATTTAATTTGTGTACATTATGTATCAAGTCCCGTAGGAACGCCTGTCGGGAATGATGCGTGCTCGGTTTTTAGCCCTATAATCAAACTTTTCCGGGTGCTTCACGCTTTTTAATCTTTGCCTCCTCTTCGTGTCAACAAAATTTTCTCTTTTATTTCCAAAAATTTATTTTTCGAGATTTCCGAGAGTTAATTTAAGGGAATTTCAGAGGAACGAGCAACAAGATGAATTTTCATTTTTTAATTTTATTTTTGAGAGAAAAAAAAAGAAAGAAGAAAGAAAAAAAAGAAGAAGGACGATTTGAATTGTCGGGAAAGGTTGCATCGGAAGAGATAGACGATCTCAAACTGGTTGCTAGGGCGAGGTGGCCGAGGAACCGAGAGCGCATGTAGTCGGCCATTGTGTAAACGTTAACCGGGTAGGCGTGGCTTAGGCGTTTGTTCCCCGCGTGATTGGCCGGGACTCGATCACGTGACGGATGGTAGGGATGCGGAGTCGCCATTAGGAACGCAAGTTTAGCAAAAAAAACTTTTTTTATATTGTTAGATAAATGGAAAGGCAGGGTTTCTCCAAGATTTCAGGCGTCGTGTTTGAAAAGTAAGGGATTGTTACGGATCAATCGTGGTCTTACTTAATACTGTTTGAGACGGTCTAAGCTTTAAGCTCTTCTGTAACAGGCTTAAGTCTTGTTTTATCTCAGCCAAAACCCTGCATTCACTAACAGATTTTCTAACAGCTTAGGTGAGTTTATTGTATGTGTTTTATTTAATACCCCTTCTGCAGAGCGCTACTAGTCCGACGACCTAATAACCTTTTAAGAAGATTACTCGATTTATTCTTCGGGTTTGATCTTGTGTGATTATAATGCGATGTAAGGTACTTAGCACCGTGGCTTCCTCTCATTAGCGCTTTCATTGCCATTCGTAGTTTAGTTTTGTCTTTCTACACAGACACACATACTTCGGTTTTATGGGGCGACTCGCAACTCTCTGACCTTCCATCGGTTCGGGAAACCAAAAGTGCCAAGGATATTGTGAAAAGTTTTTTTCCAGTGCGTGTAGTGAAATCGGTTTCGGCCTCGAGGCCTAATTAGCGATGATTTTTTTTTCAAAAAAAGGAAAAAAAAAGTGCTCGAAGCATGCGTCGTCGTCGAGGATGATGGATACGGGATCAGGCCGTTTTCATTATTATCATTATTATTTTTTTTTTTAAGCTTTAAATTAAAAAGCATATTTTGTATCCGTTGTTAAAAGAGATTCGTTGTGCGACCTGAGGCATTTTATATTAATTACATATTGGCGCGGGCAGTATTAAGTCTCAGAAATAAAGAAAAAAAAAAAAAAAGAACGCATTTCCAACGGGAATTACGTGTAATTAGAATCGACGATACCCCTTATTTTTTGACACGGGCATCCTTACAAGAAAATCATTTACGATTGGAAATGGTACGTTGGAATTTTTTACCTCCCCGTCGGGAAATGCGAACGTATAACCCCAACATTAAATCAAAACGCAAAACAAGCCCCTAATTGTGGGTGCATCGGTTTGAGGTTCAGGGAATGAAAGTTGTGAAAATTGCAATAAGATTTTTTAACGTGATTCAGGTTCGAAGCTCGTTAAAGAAAAGAGAGGGGTCTTGGCCCTTGCAGCTAAAAGCTTTTTACGCCATCAAAATTCCTGCAATCAAAATTCACCTCTTGGCTTATTTTTATGTATGTCGTAGATACGAGGTCGAGTTTGATACAAAATTTTGCATCCACGGTGCAAAGGAGCCGAAAAAGCCTTGAAAAGTTAAAGGGTGCTCTTGTTAAAATGAAATAGCCGTGAAGTTATTTTGAGGGAAACCATAAAGGTGAAACATTTTCCGGTTTTCAAAGTTTTTTGAAGATGATGGAGCTGACAAACAAGTTGTTTGTCTTGACACAATCGTATCGCAATCCACGATCGAAACGTGAGATAAATTGTAACCGTTTTGGTTTTAGCGCCAATTTATTCCCCTTAAATAGGAGATAAGGCGAAAGAGAATTTATAATGAGATCTCAAAAAATAAAGAATAAGACGTAACTGTTAGAAGAGGTCTCGACAGTTCGAGACATCTGCCGTCCGCTTGCCAATCACTTCTCACAATTGAAATTGACTTTATAATTAACTGGATGACATTAACTGTTAATGACCGTTTTCTTATGTTAATTTAAAAGGTCGCGACTTTTTTTTTTTTTTTTTTTTTTTTTTTTCGTTTTCAAACTCGTGCTTACGGAATTTTTTTTTTTGGAAAGCGAAATTCTTTTATTTTTCGCCTCACCTGGAACGGTGGCTGTCATTTACTTTGGGTGCGCAGGTGCAAACGAAATCGGTCCGAGACCGATAATGCCTAATAAGTGTCAAGTCTCGTCAACGTTTGTTACCCTCTTCCGGTGGTTGCTTGTTTAAAATTTTAAAAAATGGAAAATGCGATAAAAGGAACAAGCATCGGAAAAAAAAAGGTGCGAAAAGGCTCCGTTGCCATACAGGAAACGACTATGATTGAGTCATTATTTGACTGCGATGGGGATGTAGATTTCGAGGCTTTTTACCATCCACGGAAGAGCTCTTGTCGGGACCCACGCGATACACGCCAAGGACTCTTTAACGTTTGTAAGCCACTTGTTCTAGTCACTTGACTTTTGACAATACCAAATCACACAACATCATCCACTTCCCTCTCTCTCCCCGACCGGAGAGTGAAGTTTGTGAATTTTGTGCTTTTCAAAATTTTTTCTTGGAAAAGATTGATGTCGAACGAGACTTTTGTATAAATTTTCACCAGTTGATTGCTTTTTTAAAACCCTGGAAAACCCCCCTTTTTATTTTTTAAAAATGAAATTCTCACTTGTTCGAACAGCATGATATTTACACTTGTTTAAACAATAGGTTTTGCTTCTTATTATGATACATGAAAATACACAAAATATATCTCACAGGGGGCCTCGATCGTTTGGCTCAACCACTTGATGCCATACCCTCATTAGTCGTTATCTTCAATTTATTCAATGTTTTTTCAGATGTATCTTGGGTCTAAAATGAATTTTCTGAAAATTTTGCCATCTTAAGGTCAAACTTTAGGGTACCTCCGTTAATATCGAGAGGAGAACAAAACGAACCCCACTTTGCGGGGGTAACTTTTCGAAACAAAGCTATTTTCGCATGTCCGTCTGTCGTCATTTTTTCGTGCTTCCATTGGAGGCGCAATTTGAGCCCGATCGATCCTAAATTGGCATATGAATAGGGGGCACTAAGGACAAGAACCGTATAACTTTCGGTCTAAATATGTTCGCATATTGCAGAACGGCAGCCGTTCGAAAGATGCATTCACATTTCGGAACGTGTGATAAGTCATTTTCGTTTTGGGGCAGACGTAAGAAAAAATTATTTACATTTCGTAACTCTTTACTATGGTCGTTTTCAAAATTTTTACGTTTCCGAATAAGAATAAATGAAATTTAAGAGTATCGCGAACAGTGCACTGTAAAAAATTTTGTGTAATTTTAACACAATTTATAATTCAAAAACGGTCCACACATTTTTATTTGTAAATGATAACACAATAACAATATTGCCTAGCAACATGTGTGTGTGGACCGAGTTTGTTAAAAATACACAAAATTTTTTACAGTGTGCGGAACGTTCACTGTGGCTTCCGAACTATTATTCGGACACCCGCAAAGGTGACTTGATCGCTCGAATTGTTATTAATGTAAAGGTTGAGCGGTGGCTTTTGCGATATTTCAAAAAGATCATTTATGTTTTAAATTTGTATTTAATTTTGCAACTTTTCTCGATTCGGCAAACATTTAGCTGAAAGAATCAAATAAAAATAAAAACAGCGCAGACAAGACTTATTGATCGGTCCCTGTCGAGACATTTCGGAAAATACCAGAAACAACAGGAAAAAAGATTTGATTGTTTTCGCTTCTTGAAAAGCAGACTTCCCTACGAGTTTTGCTTTAGAACGAAGCATCAGACTTTGTTTCCGTTATTAATTTAATCGATTTTTGAGGAAGCGTAAAAACGTTTGTTATCGCATAAAATTTTTTAACGCCATTAACGAAATCTGTTGACTTTCTTTATTTAAAATTTATTATCATCGTAAAAAGATGTCATTCGAGAGGAATAATCTTGTACAGAATAATCGAATCAAGTATATTACGTAACGCTAAGGACGGCATTTTTTATTTTTCCTCTTCTTTAAAATAAAGGAAATATTTAAAAAAAATAAAAAGAAAGAAGCGGGGACGAGGCCTAGAATTTGAACGACGTAATAATTATTTTATTTTCATTTTGTGTAAAGCCATATCATAGAGATGGAAAATTTCATTTGTGTTTTCCCCGAAGTGAGTGCTGCATCTAACTTTGCCATCATTTCAAAGTTTTAATTAACCTCAAACCTCAAAGCGTACGGCTTACTCAGCAGCAGAAAAGCTCCACCCAACTCGATATTACTTTTCTCCAACCCTTGTTAAAATTTTATATTTTCAGAATATTTGATGAAAATTCTCCCCATCGCTTTCGGCGGGGTGTATACCACCATACAATTTTTCATGTTGTAATTTCAAGAAATTTATTTATTTTTTTTCTTTTTTTAAAGAAATAAAAAATTAATTTTTGCTAAACACTTGGCACATCTTTTCACGGAAATGTAAAACTAAATCAACACAAAACGGATACAAGTAGGATAAAATGAAAAAGAAAAATAAATAAATGATTGTTGGAATATGAAATGAAATTCGTGGTTTTTGTAAACATTAAAAGAATACAATGGATGCGCTATTGTATGAGGATATTCCTAAATAAACAGAATGGTGCTGGAACCGAACATAACTTGCTTTTGTGCAATTTATCGTTACAAAAAAAAAAAAAAAAAAAAAAAAAAAAAATACACGATGGAAATTTGTCGATTTCGGTAAAATAAACAAACCCTACATTTTCTTTGCGGATTCTTCCAAATGCGTAACAATTTTTGATTGCATCTGTGCTAACAGGCACGGACTGGGAAAAATCAAAAATCTCTTTTGCGCCCCACCACAACCAAATGGGAAATTATTAAGATGTCGCAAATTCTTCCGACATCATAAGCAACATCAAATTTTAGAGATAGGTTGCCAGTTTTCCATCTGAACAAACTGCCCAAATCGCGAATAATGCAGCCCCTTTTCCCATGCCAGTCCGCGCTTAAAAAATAAAAAAAAATAATAATAATAAATATTCGATATGATTCGTCATCCAATCAGTGCACTGGTAAAAAAAAATGTATTTTAATCCTTTTTTTTTAATGGTTTCAGGGGCGTGAAGCGGATGTGGCCCAACAGTCTTGCTGCGGGGTAAGTTGGTTTCATAAAATTTGTGTTTTTTGAAGATAAAACACACGTCGGTGATATTTGACCCTAGAATCCTATTATCAGAGAACAAAAATTTTCACAGCCGCTGTAAAATCCGGAGAATCGAAAAAAAAAAAAAAAAAAAAAAAAGAATGAATGGGGAAAGGCATAATCCGACGGTTACAGTCGAGTTACGTCACTGACGATTCAGAGATCTTGTCAAACATGACATCAGATAATTGGGCAATAAACGAAGCAGGGATCTGTGACTAAATTGAAATGTGAATTAATCGGATTGATTCAATCAACGAGAACGGAAGAAAAACTGTTGTTCCACCTGAACCACGTGACTAATCAACTATAATGAGACGATCGCCCCCACCACGTGTTGGCTTTTTTAAACGGACGAGATAATCGGTCGAGGATGGCCGTTTTAAAATCCTTAAGTTCCGTAGGGACGATTTCTCGTCGATAAAAAAGGTATTTTTTGGGTGCGGTTCCGAGGGTCGTGCCCTTTGGGATTACGAGCTGGAAATCAAATTGGAACTCGCATAATCCAGTGACGTATGCTACTTGCCAGCCAAAGGAGGACCTTGACACTCTGAAAAGCAAAAGGAAAAAAAAAACCCTTTAAAAGATTTTAAATACATTAAATGACTTTAACAGAAAGACGCTTAAATTCAATTTCGTCGATATCTTTGATGATCAATTTAGATAGTGCCCTGCCCTTCCCGTATTCGGTAATTGTAGGTGACTGCACTTGAAATGTTGAAAGTTTACCCTTCTCCTTCATCTTCGTGATTTTACTTTCTAGGTTCGACTCACGTGGGAAAGAGAATTTACTAAAATAATCTGCTGACTTTTACTTATCTCCCCAAATCGCAATTTACGGCCGTTTTCTGTTTAACGATCGTGTCCGCGAGGATTATTTTTTGAAAAGGGTGAGGGGGCTCGCATGATGTCCATCCTCCAAAAAATCATATTTTATCTAGTAATTTATCGTTTGCATCAGTGAACGCTTGGAAAATTTTTGCGATATTTTGCATTTTTGACAAAAGGTTTATATTCGATGTGAGTTTCCAGCTTACACTTTTGAGGGCTTCGCCGAGAGTTGCAAGCCGGAAATATACCTGAGGAACGAAAAATAAATTCCCAGAAATTTTCAGGAACGTTTTCTGGTTATGAAATGATTTTCTCGAAATGGAATTTATTCGATTATCGTTTAAGGGGCCTTTCAAGTAAGCAAGAAAATAGTGTTTTTATAGATCCCCCCCCCTTGTTGTAAGATTTAGGAATAATTTCCTACACCTCCCTGAAGTGTAATGTAAGATTTTCGTCAATCCCCCCTCATAATTAACATTTTTTACTTGGTTTTAAATTACCAAAAAACTTTTTGAAGAAAATTAACAGGCTAAAAAAAAATTTTCATATTTAAATTCGTGACCCCCTTCCCCCGATCACTTGAACGGCCCCTAAAATCTCTTTTTGAAGGGGTTTTCAGTTTATATTATAACAATTTGAGTTGAGACTGCTGTATCGACTGCTTAATATTTCCTCCCTCGGATACATGAGTTGCAAGTGTTTAAATTCTTTCTAAAATTTTTCCCCTGAGAATAAAATTATCAAAATAGTATGATAATGCTTTAAGATGGAATGTTTAGCATGAGAGACGAGCTAGTCTGAGAAATTTATTTTTTTGAGTGTCACTTATTTTGGTAGCTTTTTGATTTGAAAATCTATACCCTCCCACCGCAAATGGCTTTCCCTTAGAACATTAATGAAACTCTTTTTTTATAGACAACGGAAAACCCTGCAGATTTTAGATTTATGTTTGGGGAAATCCTGCCAGAGCATGAAAATACAAAAATCGATTTTTTTTTGGAATCTTAATAACTATTTTGTGTAGATTAGGAATATTTTGATATCGATTTATGAAAGAAAGTGTGGAATTGTAGGTTTTATTTCAATTTTTTCCGTTTCCCTAGAAAGAACCGATTTGAGGCAACGAGGGACGCCCCAGTCTAATCGTCTGGTGTTGTAGAAAAACGTTAAGGAAGTCTATAATTAATGAAGCCGGAAAACTTTTAATAAAAAAGAAATGAATAAAAGAGTCGTTTTAAGCCGTTACATGAGGAATGATCTTTTCTTGAAAATGATTTGAGCTTAAAGTGCATAGAACGCGTTGAGGGTCACTTGACGTAATCGGTTTCCGTTCGACCGGAGAAACAAAATAGGAGAAAATGAAAAAAGGCAGCGATTCATCCCGTGGTCGATATTAATCTCTGTAAATATTAATAACTCAATGTTGAGGAAAAAAGTTTTTAATATTTGTCGGTTTTATGAAAAGGGGAGTCCGGAATGTTTGCCGAGGGCGCGGTCGGGGCGGTTTTTCACCCGCAGAGAAGAAACCTCCCCGCCAGGAGTCCCCGTCCGTCCTGTTTGCAAAACATCGTGGGAGCCCGTTTTTTAATTAATGGGAAAAGACTTAAAAAAAAAAAAGCAATTTAAATTGGAAGGATCGATTCGTTTCACGTGTGAGATAAAAAAAGGAAACTTTTTTTCCCTTCCCCTCGGAGCTTTTTTGTTGAATAGTTATCAATAAAAGAAATATAAGGCTCAAACAAAACATGTCTTTTCTATGAAAGAAGTAACACATAAAAATGTACCCCCGCTAGTTTTATTTGACACAATGGAAGAGCTCCGGCCTGGCAAGGGTTTCATTCAGAATTAAATTTTAAAAAATTAGATTTATTCGAGGGGTTAATTCGATTTTACTTAAGGCGACTTAAAAAATAAAATCAGGTGCGACCAATTCAAAAGGAAGAAAAAAGAGAGAGAGAGAGCGAGAGAGAGGGAACAAAAAAAAAAAAAAGAATTAGTTTCAAATATTGCAAGGTTTATGATGTTAAATTAGATTTATTGCTACATTTCGTATTACAAGGGAAATCTTAAATCGATAGAATTAATCTCTTTCGTCTCTCATTTTTTTTTCCTCCGACAAGTTTTCTTTTAAGACTAAACAAAAGGAAAAAGAGGAAAACGCAACATTTGAGAATTTCTTCATTTTTTTTTTTTTTTTTTTTTTTGTAATCTCTTTTTACAGGAAAAAAAAAATATCGTCGGGTATCGAGTAGACTTTGAACTTTCAGATGCGACTAATACCCATTTAAAAATGTATAATAAAATTCATCGAAGCATGGGATGATGAAATTACATTTAAAAAGAGAGCAAAATATATAAATGTAAGGACGTCCAAAACTCCGCACATTGGTCATTCATCCAAAAAATTGGATTTTTTTTTATTTTTATAAAATTTTATTTCCCTTATACCGGTATACCTATAGAGACCGACGTCAAGCAGTCTGTCAGGATGAAAAAGGCTTGTCGGCGAGTTGTCTACCGCTACCGTCCCTCTCTTTTTCTTGTTTGTTCCGTTTAAAAATTTTTCAGGTTTCGAACTCTGTCCATAATGCATGTCCATTCTTCGGATTCAAAGAATTTCCCCTTGTCCGAACCTTTTTAAAATTTGGATTTCCAAAAATAATTTCGATCCCGAGTCCCAGGGTAACGGGTTTTTCCTTATGAATCCCTTGTTACTCGGTAATTTTCCGGAAACACAAGAGTTCGAGCCCTGAATTTGTGGGAATCGTTGTTGTCTGTCTTTATAGTTGGGATCATCTCAAGAAGGGAAACGAACCGGTTCGTTTCAGATGCAGTCCCGAGAGCGAGTTGGGTTTCCCCGCGTTCAGCGGTCCTTGCGGGACGGGACCGGCCTCTTCCATGGCCTATTTGAAATCCGGCCCGTATGCAGTCAACGGAATCGGCCTCATGTCAGGGATGGATTCTTTACATTCTTCCATGGGATATCCGCCAGGTAAGATTTTTCTCTTTTTCAAATAAATTACGAGAGATGGATTTCGCTTTAATGAAGTAAACCGAAAATAAAAAAGCTTCACCCTCCCTTCCCTCGTCTCGGATAAGGGTTGCTAACCGATCCTGAATGATCCTGTTATCTCGTCGAGTGTGCACCGAGGGTGACTCTGACAAACATTATTTTCCCATCAGCAATCGTTTATTAAGTTCGGGAGTCTCCGCTCCGTTTTTTTTTCGAGGGAACTTTTACACTTGCTCCAGCCTTTTTTTCCCTTTATTTATTCATTATTCTCACCCTTGTTAGAAAACTTTTTTATTCCACGATTGCCAGTGTTTGTCGAGTTTCTCCACAAGATACTTGTAACTGTGGAGTTACTCGCTATCACGAGTCGGATGTCCTTGTATATCCCCAACGTAGATTTAAGCTGGCGAAAAAATTGCCCGAGTTACGACTCTTCATCTGCTTCAGTAATTGATCCACTAGTGTAGACATCGTTATACCGAAACTCCCAAAGTTTTCCAGCTTTAAATTCCATCATCTTTGGGTATTAAAAAAAATAGAATTTTGTAAGCTAAACATAGGTTTTAAGGGTTTGTCTAATCTGTTTTTCCTAAAATAATAAATTTCTAATCCATTTTTCCTAAAATTTTTTTACTAATTTTCAAATTTATTCCCAAAATTTTTTGATTCCTAAAATGAATATTTTTCCTAACTTTTTAAAGAAAATTTTATTTTAGGAATTAAAAAATTTTAGGAAAATTAAAAATTAGAAAAAAAATAGTTAGGAAAACAATTTTAGGTACCAAAATTTTTAGGAAAAATGGATTAGCTGTTAGCTTCTTCAATATTATTAAATAAATAAATAATAAATAAATAAATGAAGAATTAATTTTTTTAGGAAAAATGGTAAGGAATCCCTGAAAAGCTCAAGTCGAAAATCAAAATTTTGTCTTGTTAAAAAGGTATATTGTCACTTTTTAAGGGAGAACAAAAAACTCCTTGATTATAAAAAAAAAAAGAAAAGAAAATAATGTCCTCTGAAGCCCAAAAAGGAACTTATCAAAGAATGCATAAAAAAAAGTGAAATGTCAGTACACCGGTATTGTTTGTTTTCACAAGTTTTTATGGCTTCACCTTGAAACATACGCATCGCATTCCAATTTTAAAAAACAAGTTTCCCATAAATTTTTAATGAAATACTGATGCAGGTTTGTTGATTTTCAATAATAGGAAAACTGGTGAAAGCTTATTTAAATGCAACTTAATTAGATCTTGTGTCAATCCCGATGTAGATATTTTCCGGAAAGGATTTTCCCCTTATCGTTCCCCAACACTTGCCATGAAAAAGCATAAACAAAGTCACGTGACTATAGAAGATTAGTTGCACTTTCAATCCTCTGTTAAAGAGATAAAAAGTTTATTTTATTTTATTTTATTTTATTTTTTTAATTTTTTTTTTTTTTAGGTAACCCTAGGAAACAGCGCCGGGAAAGGACGACCTTCACTCGAGCGCAATTAGACGTTTTAGAAGCTTTATTTGCGAAAACGAGGTATCCGGATATTTTTATGAGGGAAGAAGTGGCATTAAAAATTAATTTACCGGAATCTAGAGTCCAGGTGAGTATTTTCTTTGAGAAAAAAAAAGGAGTACGTGGTACCACAAACGAAATAGATTAGGATAGATTGGGATTCCCCCCCGAGTTCCCTCTTGAATGGAACAAAAAAGAAACGAGAAAATGCGAAAACGTGCCCAGACCGTGATGACCGAGAGTTTTTATTACCGAAAAGGATGGGATTGTTGTTTTTCGAGCCGGAGAGGGAGCGAAAAAAATAAAAGTGCTATTTGGGGTGAGCTTCAGTTATCGGTTGATTAATGACTTTATCCAGTCAAAAGAATGGGAGGGGACTGGAAATTAGCCACTCGGTTTTTCGTGTCGACCGCCTTAGGGCGTTCAACACGTCAAGAAATTTATCACCAGTTGATTTTATTTTATTTGATTTTCTTTGTTTGTTTTTTTTTTTAATGCACATTTTGCTTCCGGAAATTTTGATTTTTTTTTTTTTTAATTTCTCTCTGGGGAAAAGGTGGTTTTTAACGATTGAAAATAAATATACCATGTGAAGATGTGCCTTTTTTTTGTAGTTTACTTAAATCACAACCGAAATATTTTATTGACAATTGTTAAATCATCAAGGTACACTAAATACCCGTATGGTACGAGGTATTCGTTGTAAGCGACGAGTACTGTAACTGACGAAATTTACATAATGTCTACCGTATCCAGATTTTTTTTCGGTTTGGACAGGTGATGCTAAGGCATATGCCTTGTGATGCATGCAGGCAGTTATCGAACGAAAAAATCAAAATGGAAAATTTTTTAAATTAAAAAATTCTAGGGCGAGCGGTAGTCCATTGGTAAGACTCTCGATTCGCACGCGGAAGGTCCGCGGTCGAGTCAAGTTTATACCATGCATTCACCTCTTTATTCTTGTTATGAGATTAAAAGTGAAATCATATTGTGATGCCCAACACGGTTCGGAATCCGTGTCTAAATATAGTAGGTCCCTCTCATTCACCCACTAATGAGAGTGGTAGCTCTTGCGCCCTTTGCCTAAATAAAACGCTTAAGTAGTGGGTTTGGGCTGTAAGACTACCTCCCCTAAACTTAATTGTAGAGAGGGTAAAATTTATTTATTTATTTATTTATTATTTTAAATTAAAAAATTCAAATTATTCCCTGAATTTTAAAAATAAAGCAGCCTCAATTGAAGCGATTTTCATTTTCCTCCCGGAAAACACATGACGTCCCAGAGACGTCTCAGGAACGTTTCATTGAAACGTTTGTGAGACTAAAAATTGAAAAAAAAAAAATTTTTTTTTTTATCCACCCACCTCTATTTAACTTAGAAATCCAACCAAGACCCCAGGTTTCATAAGCAAGCCTCCTACACCCCGCGATACTGAGTTACATACTTAAAAGTCATCAAAATGACTAAAATAAATGCAAAAGTTTCATAGACGTTTCAAGACGCTTCAGAAGCGTTTCAGACACTTTGAAACTTAAATGAAAGCTTTTTTAAAAGATTTTTATTATTAAAATATTGACACATTCAGGGACACGGCGGTTCCGCCAGTCACTTTATTCCGAAAGAAACCATGGAAATTCTGGTTCCCTAGTGCATTCCCTTGACCGTTTTACTCCCTCAGTTAGCATTAGATGTTTAAAAACGTCCCGTAATTACCCTTAATATCAATAATACATATGTTATTCATAGAATATAGCGAATAATATCCAAATTTTCTGATATGACCCCATTTAAGTATTACGTAACGTAATCATAATTTTCCATTCTTTTGACGGTCTGCGTCCTGGTTATTAGTTGTAGTTAGTAAGATTTTCCTAGACCCGCCTTCTTAATTACGTAAGATTTATGTCGAACCCCCCCCCCCCCCCCTTCTTTTTTTATTTTAAAATTTTGTTTTAATAATTTTGTTTTGGAAAAAAAAATTCGAAAACAAAAAGATAGGATTTTACAACTTTTTATTCTAAAGATTTTTTTTCAAATACGAATTAAGCTAAATAAAATATTTTTTTCTGTTCCAAGAGTATTTAAATGAAAATGAATTTTCGATAATCATAAAGTAGTACAGTACAGTGATTTAAAATGCTATCTACGGTATTTTTATTATGTGGTATCTTTTCAAAAATTTTCAAATTCTATGGAACGTTTCGGGAACGTTATGGTATGCATTTCAGATACGTTTCTGAAACATGTTTTTGAAACGTTTCAGAGAGTTTCCAAAGATTTGAGGTTCAGTGAAACTATTCAGAAACGTACCGTAGATTGGGGTGAAGTTGAAGGGCCTGAAAAAGTCATTATCAGCACAATTTTTAGTATTATGACTATGCAGCGGAAAAGTAGAGAACATTTTTAGTTCACTTCATTGCATTTAGAGATAAGCAAGCGATGCTTAATAGCATTTTTTAGGCCCTTCAACTTCACCCCATTCTACGGTACCAGAAACGTTTCACAGAAACTGGAAACCTTGAAACGTTTGAAACCCTTATGAAACGTCTCTGAAACATCATGTGTTTTACGGGCTCTTATTTGAACGCAGGAGCAAGCTTGCTTTTTGTCCCTCTCCCTGGGTCTTCCTGGAAAACGATTTTCCTAAAACTATTTATAATTTTTCAAATTCTAACTGTCACCATTTAGTTTATTGTCAAAATTTTCAAATTTTGTAATTTTTTTTCTAGAGAACATTTAGTTATACTCTTTCTCCGGATAATAAGAAGAGCTTATATCTGCTTTACTGCAAAAGGAGGGGGGCCAAAAGATCGAAAATTATACTTACGTAATAATTGATTGATTTCCTGTTGAGTAGAATTTTAAAAATAATGAAACAAAATCGGATTCATAAATTTATTGTTTTGATATATTAACAGGGAGGATACATTGCGGTCCAAGTCGTTTTTGATTCGTTCCGAAACCCAGACTTTTTTTGTTGTTGCCCAGATTTTTTTTAAATTTGGAATTCGAAATTTTTTGAAATAGTACATATCAGGTTCAAGACACGAAAAATGGTTTCATCCCATAATTGCGAATCCCGATAGAATTCTAAGAAAAGATTTTTATCGTAAATGGGCATATAAATTTCGGTCACGAAAACGATCAGTTTATTTTCTCAAACATCCCCAACAAAAAGAGAAAAATATTTTGGATTTGTGTTTATTTCGAGTGCAAAATTTCATGTCAAAGCAATCGGGTTCATTTACTTGGCGTTAAAAGTTTCGGTCGAAAAATAAGAAAAACCATTACTCCAGGAGTAAGAATACCGGGAAAAAAATTCTTTTTAAATGCAACTTTATCTGTCAATCACTTGTCGTTGTCGCTCTTTATCGGTATGACATTCTACACCTCGATATTTTTTCCCTTTTTACCTGAATAATGATTCCGAGAATATATATTTTTATTAGAAACTTGTGAACCGGAGTTGCCGCTGCTTTTCCAGAATCCTCTTTTTTTAGTTTTTGAAACATTTTTCCGTCAGTTGCTTCACTTTCCATGGGAAAGTCTCTTTTTAGGGAAATAAACATTAGAAATATTACATGGAACAAAATATTTAGAAAATAATTCTGAGAAATCTTATGGATGTTTTAGGCCTTAGACGGTCTAAAAAAAAAAAAAATAAAAATAAAAATATTTGCTCTTCTGAGCTTTGGGGTTTAAAATTAAAAGGAACTTGGCATTCATCAGAATCATTTTTGGAGGCTGAAGTCTAAAAATGTTTAAATATTTTAAGGAAAAAACAGTTTAATAGGAGGAGTATTTTCAAATGGTAAGAAAAGAGAGATAAAAGAATGGGATACTCAATGGTCACCAAAAGTATTTTTCACCTAAATAATTTTACACACCTTTGGAGAGGTATAATACAGAGCAATGATCAATAAGGTTTTATTTTTTTCGATCAATAGGGGCAATTCAATGCGGTGAGGGCTCAAAAGTAAAAAACATATTCACGCCTCGATGACGTTTCATTTAACTCCATTACTTTTTCTTGTGCGTTTACCCTGTTGAAAAAATTTTACGAATGACGAGGTTGGGATACCTTCTTTTTATCGACATTTCCGTCTTTTTAAGATGGTTTTCGTTTACCGATTATGCGTCATCACGAATTTTCGCCGTGTCCAGAATTAATTATTTCCTACCTTGCAAGGATCATATACAAAGTATCGTTACCTTATTTTTCCGAAAAAAAAAAAAAAATACCTTGACCCAGTGACGGCTCGAGGAATTTTTAAAAAATTTTCTTTTTATTTCACGAAATAGTAACCGGTTACGTAAAAAGAAACCATATCGATGCCCGTAACACTTTTAGTGCTGATCGATATGAAACGAAACACCTTCCACGAAACCCGATACTTTCTTTTTTCAAAGAAGTGAAAATTAAATTTTTCTTTTTTTTGTTTTTGTTTTATTAAATTGCTTAGGTATGGTTTAAAAACAGAAGAGCGAAATGCCGGCAGCAACAAAAGCAGCAACAGCAACAGCAACAAAACCAAAACGTGTCGGACAAATCGAGCAGGTCTTCTTCGACAACGGGGAAACACCAGAAATCGATAACTTCGATATCCGGATCGACTTCGATAACCGTAACTCAGTGCAATAAAACTTCCACACCTCCTATTACCTCCGTCAATAATAGTAATAATAATAACAACAACAATAACAACAATAATAATAACACAAGCACCAGTTCGTCGGCGAGTTCTCCGACAGTGGTAAGTAACCCGTATTCAAAAAGCCATTGGCCATTTGCCCTATGATCTCTGGAATTTTTTGACGGTTTTTAGGTGACTCAGAGGGATTCCCCTGGATACGCGATAAAACCGATATTAAGCGGTAGCCCTCCGACGGCCTCGAATTCCTCCTCGTACACATCCAACAACGCGATATGGAGTCCTGCCTCGATCGAGCCATGCCTGGAAAGGAGTTCCTATTCTAGCGTTACCCAGTCAAATTGCTATCCTCATCAGAATTACGGTTCCTATTATACCAATATGGATTACTTAGGACCCGCGGCTTCCGCTATGACGCATTCTCAGCTAAACGCCGCAGTTAGCGTAAGCATCCGATTATCTCGATATTTCAAACTCATTTATTTATTGATACCTTCTGCCTTTTCAGGAATCGAGTTTGGAGTCGTCGTGGCCTAAAAGAGAAGACTGGTTTTATAATAACTGGGACCGGAAATGAAAAAATTGCTCACTCCAAATTTCTAGTTACAGGTACGATTTATTTTTAGAATCCAACAGAAGTACAGGGAGAAAATCAAAAAGTGGAAAAAAAAAGGTTGAAAGAGCAAATTAAAACTTAGTAAAGCCGTACGTTCCATCTGTCGGCAAACGTAAAAATCGGAAAGAGCTCAACAAATGATTTTGATGCAAGGGATCGCCATCTCTCGCCTCTCTCACTCAACTTGAAGTTACGGTATTCGTCTACAGATGGCTCGTGCACTCTTAAAAGTTTACTTTCCCGCCAAATCGATAATTCAAAACTCCTTCCCTTTAAAAATGTTAAGCCTGAATTAGTAATTTTCGCCAAGGCCTTTATTGGAAATAACGATTAAGCAAGATCATTTTTCTTAAAATTTAAGTTCAGAAGTTCTTCTCCAGTAGCATCCGTCGAAAATACCAATAAAGATTCATTACAATTTTTTATTATCTTTCAAAAATTAAAAAAAAAAAAAAAATAGTAGACCGTACTGGGATTGTTAAAAATTAAGAGAATTTCTAATCTGAAATTTTGGTATTGAAAAATTCGAAAGCTCTAGAATTCACACAGTTGAAGTTTATGAAAACAAAAGATTCTGGGAACTCGGAGGTTGTAAAATTTTAACTTTGAATGTCTTAGAAACTTGAAAACTTTTTCCCAGTAATTAAATACATCAAATCATAAGATTTAAATCTGTAAAATCTGCAACCTTTGATCACTTCACAATTCAGATGAAGTGATGTCGCTATTTTTTAAACTCACCTAAAATTTGATTTGTTCAGGAGGCTCTTAAGTATGCTCCCTGTCAATTTTCATTGTAAAAATTTTAATAGTCCCAAACTAGATAGCTCAAACCTTCGAAAGCTCAAAAGTTCAAAATCGGGAAAATCTGGAAATTCCAATGCAAACAATTAGGAACCAAGAAATTAAAAAAATTCGGGACAGAATTACAAGTTCGAAATCTAGCTAAAAAAGTTAGAAACCAGAATATCAAAGAACTTCGGAAGTTGGTTAGGCACAGAAAATTACGCACTTAGAATGTAAAATTCAGATGAATATGAGGTTTTAATAGCTTATTAAAAATAATAATCATTATGTCTTTCTTTAAAGCCATTGAAGTTAAAAAAAAAAATGAAGATGAAGTATACTAATGCCGAGAAAAAATGAAAAAGTTCAGGTTTTCAACAAATAAATTCATTTTTCAAAGCAGACGCATTTTTCAATTTTTTTCAAAATTTTGAGCTTACAGGCAAGAACAAGTTTCTAAAAACTGCTTATTTAAAATTGAGAATTGTATTAATTTAAAATTTAATGATAACTATGAAGGATCTACACTAAACTGGGAAATCAATTTTATTTTCAGATAACCGGTTCAAAATCAACGAAAACAAAACTCCGAATTCATCGCTTCATCTTACAAATTTTGTACATAAATTTTGTAAATAATCAAAAAAAAGTTATAATTTTAGGGCCTATATCTAAAAAATTAATGTTCGTACGTTTAGAAATATTATTTTATACTGAAAAAAATACCAGTTTAATTAGAAAGAGAAAAAATCAGAACGTTCAAAAGCTACATCGGAGTCGGAGTATAAATATTATTTATCCATTGGCAATTTTTGCTATTGATCTCATCGGTGATTCCGATTTTTGGAATACGGAATCTAGATAAGTTTAAAAATTTTCAGTCGTCGTCTAGATTTAAAGCCTTATAAGTGTTAAGTTTTTTAAGATGTGCCCCAAGAATTTTTTTTTTCTAACTGTAGAAAAAGCACAACCGCAAAAGTTTTATATTTACCCATATGCCTTACTTGTAGAATTCAGGTAATATGGATGTATTCGGAATGGGTTTCTTTAATTGTAGACGGCGAATGACGGAACTAATCATATCCCAGTCCTGGTATTGGTAATGAAAATCTGATTTTGAAAAAAAAAGATCTCAAATTTTATTTATTTATTTTTTTTTTGTAATACTGAATAACACCAGGGCTGAAAATGAATTTTATTTTAGAAAAAGAAAGAACAAGTCACCCACCTTTTAAATTTATATTCAATGTTATTTTATTTTTTAAATTCTAAGACAATATCACGAAAAGAAAAGAAATTATTCAAAAGATAAGCCTAATAAAAAAGACGGTAAACATCGAAAAACAATGTAAATTGTATTTTTTTGTGTTGTGAAAACTGATTTATTAGCAATATGTGCCATCATCAAATTAAATCATGTAAATATAAAAAGAAAGAAATGAATGTCGTAAATCATTTTTATCATTATCTTCGGATATTAAGTTGTAACAAATCCGTAATAAGTGATCCCTGAATTCGTTATCCAGACTTAAGCAGATGAGACGCAATATTCTGCAATTGCATTCAGTCGTGGTTGAAATTTTTACAATATACTTCATAGCAGTTTTCCCACAAAATGTAAGTGGCCACAGAGCAAAACCCTTAAACATAAAATCCGCACCAAGCTGTAGATTCTAAATAAGAGACCAAACGTACAAGGCGCATTTTAAAGCTTTTTCAAAAAATTTCTTTGACTTAATAAATATCGTTTAAAATCGGACGGAAATATTTGTAGATGCATCTAGACGGGGATAATTGCTTCCATGACATCGCGAATTTATATTTACACTTTTTTTGTGTAGATGTAAATGGACTAGATAAAGAACAGAAATTACGATTTGATATGACCCCCTAAATCTTATCATTTTTCGACAAATAAAAAAAATTAAAACTGTCTTTTTTTTTTTTTTTTTTTTTGTTATTCTCAATCTCAAGTTTTTATATTTTTTTGGACAATTACCTACAAATCCTTTCAGATACCATAAAACCTAATATTACTTTAAACGGGACCAATGTTTTTCATTTCGATTTTTTAAAAACAAGTTAGTACTAAAACGGTACCTGCCATTTATTGTTTGCAGATTTCAACCCTCTTCACCGCAGTTAAAAAAGCCGGTTGTATTTTTTTTTTTTTTTTTTTTTTACCATTCTGTAGAAAAATATTGTGGATTATTTTCACAATGAATTGAAACATGCCACCCACGCCACGCTTTGACTAGCCGTAGTCGAAACGTTGTGAAATAGAGGGAACAGAAACCGGACGAGCGAGACGCTCCTTTGAACACGCCGTCAACGTTGGTTTCAGTAGAGCAAAAGCGGGGATCGTGGCGTCCTCGAGACAGAGCCATGTCGCTCAACGGGGTTAACCGGTGAAGTCTCATTTTTTTTATTTTTATTTTGTTTGTTTACTTACTTATTTATATTTATTTGTTAATTTTGGAATGATGGAGGCGCTTCTTATTTTATTGCTTTTCATCTCGTTCGAAGGTTAGTACCCAATGCATTTTTGTATGTAAATCCAAGGGAAACCGATGACAACGCTATCAATTTTTTTTTTTTTTTTTTTTGCATTTTTTATCAGCGGCTTCTTTTGAAATTGCTATCAATCGGCATTGCTTTATCTATCAAAAAGTGTAAATATTATTCCCGATAATTGTAAATAAATTTTTAACATTGGCGAAAAAAAATTTGCAACCGAAACCGAAAAAGATTTGACGTTTTTAATGAACACGTTCAAATCCCAATTAAAAAGTTTCCTGGTAATTAGAAAAAATGAGGGACGGAAGTAGATTACCATCCTCATGTTAACAGTTTGGTTTTTAACTAGGTATTTGTTGAAGCTCAGTTTAATATTTTAATGAGGAGAGTAATTAAATTTGACTACCTGAGGGTGATCCCTAACAGCTAAAGGGGGGCTTCCCCTTTGATCCTGATTTACATGTTGCAGGAGATTTGAAAGAAAAAAGCCTCCAGGAGCTTTGTACCAAATGAAAAAATTTCTTTCAGGTTTAGAATTTGTATCGAAGAAAAGATTTGTAAGAAATTTTTGAAAAATTAAATAATTGAAATGGTAAGAATTGTCATTTTTTTTTTTTTTTTTGCTGTGATTCTATAGCTATGTAAAAGGTCATGTTTAGTAAAAGCATTAAATTTTTTACTTTTTATTTAATACAAAATTAGTATTTTTCAATCCAAAATGATGCATGTATTTTCAATGCAAGATGATTTTGTTTACATTTGAAAAAACATAAGCAAGACGATTTTGTTTTAAAGTCTAAATAAAAAATTGAAATAGTAATAAATCCTTTGTTGGCAAGGAGGCTTGGGTGGGTGATGCTATTAGATTTTTTCTTTGGGAATGAGGCTTTTTTGCCCGTACCTGAGTCCGCCGATTCTCGAAACTTTTGTTTGACAAGTTGTTTTTTCTATTTCCAGGAATATCCTCTATGAATGATCTATTTTACTTTTCTAAATATCCCGGGAACAAAACTGTGATCAGCGGGGATTCCGTCGAATTAGAATGTCAAGTGTCTCATTTAGACAATATTATTTACTATTGGAATCTCAACGAGACCAGACTGAATAACACGACGAGGAGACGTCAAATCGGAAGCAATTTGTATATTTCCCGGGTCGATCGGAATTTGGATGCCGGGGAATATTCTTGCATAGCTGAAAACGTCACCACCGGCTTTTCCGTCACGAGCCAGACTGCTCATTTAGAAGTCATATGTAAGTTTAAAAAAAAAAAAAAAAAGAACTAATAAATCAATCTCGTCGCAGGGAGCATTCGTGACGGGCTAATTACACCAAGGCTGGTAGAATTTCCTTGCGATGATTAAATTCATATGAAACTCGATATCGTCGGGTTTTTTTAAAAGAAAAAAAAAAGCGCAAAAGATTACGGAGAAAAAATAAAAAAAGGAGACCCCAGTCTCGGTGTCGTATCTCTGAAAGATCTTTTGTATGTCGAGAAGGGTTCCGTTTCCTCTCGATTCTTATTTCAAATTAGCTCTTGAAAGCAAACTTTGGAATAAATATATAAAAGTTTGCTCGAGCACATGCATTCCCAGTCCTTATAATTGGATCGATTTCAATTAAATTTTTTTAAAAAAAAGGGTGGATAATAAGAACGGTCAATGGTTAATGACCTAAAAAGGTTTGTTACGAACCCTTTCCTCGTTTAGCGATATGGGGTAGGTCAAAGTATCCCGTGTTAACTTGACAAATTGTCGTTGAGAATTGGTTTTTCATCGATTCTTGTCTGGGAAGGAATTCCCGATGCGTCTCGGTCGTTAAATTTCTGATAACTACCGTGACAAATAAGGGTAAAGTTAAAGTTGGAGCTTCTGGAATGTGAACCGGTTGCAAATTACAAATAATGCACCGTGAAAAATATTTTTTCTTTTCGAATTTCACACCTCTAGTTACTTTTGTAACGACTCCGAATGGGTGGTCCAAAAGCTTGTTCACGTAAACGATCGAAAAAAAAGAGATTAAAAATTCAGGATATTACGAGTACTTTCACACAAACAAAAGAAGCATCCCTTTTTTTTTTTTTTTAAATTTGTCTCCCCTTGACGAAGTAAATGGCAATTAATTTCTGCTTCTTTTTAATCGGTAAAATGGAACGATTTCAAACAAACAAAAAAAAAGAAATCGGGACGGACGATGATATAAATTCATATTTTTTTATTTCTTTCGTTGGGGGAAAGAAAAGGAGTATTTTCCAGGGAATTCGCATCATCTTTGCATCGTTGCTTGTCAAAAGGGAGAGAGAGAAAAAAAAATCGAGATTTTTTCGAGTCCGGTTCCCTTTGGAATTTTAGGAAAACAATAATGCGAAATACGTTCTTTTTACACCTCAAAGAAGGTATCTGGTCTAAAGTCTCGAATATCGGAATTTTGATGTTGGATGCAGATCTGTAAACCCCGAGGGAAGGGGAAATTTCCCGGAGTCGAAGCCGATTGTATTTTCCTACAACAAAAGCTTATTCATTATTAATTTGTAATCCGGTATTCAGGGATCGAAAGTGCTTTAACATTCATTACGACCTGCGATGATTACAATTATCGGATGTTCTTGTTTCATCTCAAGAAGGGATTACGAGCTTGGCTTTGTTCGGTCCAATTTTTTGAAACCTCTTACGTTGCTCTTTGAAAATACTATGACGAACTGGCAATTTTTATTTAAAAAGAGATAGATTATTTATCGATAGGTTTCTTAAGTTTTTTCCAAAATGAATAAGCTGTCGGCTCAAAAGATTTATAGGTAAACAAACCGCTCTCAAATTGATTTATTTGCTCGTCTTTCGTTAAACTTTTGGTCGGGAAAAAGCAAAAGTTTTTATATTTTGATTATGATTTTGTTTTGTTTTGTGCTGCACATGCTTTGTGTAACGAGGAGGGACTTCACCCCTCTTGTTAATTTAACACTGCTTAAGGGTAGACAAGGTTAAATTTTGTCCGATTCCTTTAATGTTGCCGAGTTGTTTTTCCACTGTTTACAAAACGGTTTTCGCTTTCCCTAATCTATCATTTTAAGTAGCTTTTTAAGATGCCGGGTTTTGTTTATCTATCGAGCTTTTCTCCCCCTGGATTATAATGGAAATCGGACTGCGATATGTCACTGATATGATAACAAACGCGAATAATTGAAAAAAAAAAGATCAAAGGGTTAGTTTTCGATTAAAAAAAAGATAATTTGGAGTGCTTCCCGTGTATTCAGGTTTTTTTTTTTTATATAAAGCGTTTTTTCCCCAGACCGAAATTTAAGAATCGCCCTCGATCGACCTTAGAACCGATCGCAAAAAGAAGGGAATATCGCCATAAATCGTCGGAACCCTCTCGGGATTTGACACCCCCGTGATATTTCTATTTCAAAAATTATTAGACGAAAGAAAAGTTAGCGTTCCAGTCTTCGGTTTTAATGAAATGTTAGGAAATCTCAAAATGACGTGCATCCAGAGAAAAAAAGAGAGAGAGAGATTCATTAAATAGATCCACCCCTATGTATATGTATATATGCTATTTGACGTTCCTCTTTGTTTTGCGGCTCTTTTCGGATCGGAAGGGACCATTCCTGTTATCGCATTTGCAGATTAAAACGTTTTTCTTGGTTGTTTTACCCGTTGGCCATGTAAGAGGGATCACCCTCTTTTTGTTCTCGCCGGGAAATTCTCTGCCAGGAAAATATTTGAAAAAAAAAAAAAAAGCTCGTCTCCTGGAAATGAAAACGTGCCTGGAATTTGTACGTTTACCTTCTTCCTTGTCGATCGGACGACGAATTTAAGAATCCCCGATCTTACAAAGTTTTTCCTCTTTTAATCATTTTTTTGATGACTTTTCTTTGTTTTTCCGAGTTTTCGTAAGACGATTTTTTTATTTAAAAAAAAAAAAGAAATCGGGACGGACGATGATATAAATTCATATTTTTTTATTTCTTTCGTTGGGGGAAAGAAAAGGAGTATTTTCCAGGGAATTCGCATCATCTTTGCATCGTTGCTTGTCAAAAGGGAGAGAGAGAAAAAAAAATCGAGATTTTTTCGAGTCCGGTTCCCTTTGGAATTTTAGGAAAACAATAATGCGAAATACGTTCTTTTTACACCTCAAAGAAGGTATCTGGTCTAAAGTCTCGAATATCGGAATTTTGATGTTGGATGCAGATCTGTAAACCCCGAGGGAAGGGGAGATTTCCCGGAGTCGAAGCCGATTGTATTTTCCTACAACAAAAGCTTATTCATTATTAATTTGTAATCCGGTATTCAGGGATCGAAAGTGCTTTAACATTCATTACGACCTGCGATGATTACAATTATCGGATGTTCTTGTTTCATCTCAAGAAGGGATTACGAGCTTGGCTTTGTTCGGTCCAATTTTTTGAAACCTCTTACGTTGCTCTTTGAAAATACTATGACGAACTGGCAATTTTTATTTAAAAAGAGATAGATTATTTATCGATAGGTTTCTTAAGTTTTTTCCAAAATGAATAAGCTGTCGGCTCAAAAGATTTATAGGTAAACAAACCGCTTTCAAATTGATTTATTTGCTCGTCTTTCGTTAAACTTTTGGTCGGGAAAAAGCAAAAGTTTTTATATTTTGATTATGATTTTGTTTTGTTTTGTGCTGCACATGCTTTGTGTAACGAGGAGGGACTTCACCCCTCTTGTTAATTTAACACTGCTTAAGGGTAGACAAGGTTAAATTTTGTCCGATTCCTTTAATGTTGCCGAGTTGTTTTTCCACTGTTTACAAAACGGTTTTCGCTTTCCCTAATCTATCATTTTAAGTAGCTTTTTAAGATGCCGGGTTTTGTTTATCTATCGAGCTTTTCTCCCCCTGGATTATAATGGAAATCGGACTGCGATATGTCACTGATATGATAACAAACGCGAATAATTGAAAAAAAAAGATCAAAGGGTTAGTTTTCGATTAAAAAAAAGATAATTTGGAGTGCTTCCCGTGTATTCAGGTTTTTTTTTTTTTTGTATAAAGCGTTTTTTCCCCAGACCGAAATTTAAGAATCGCCCTCGATCGACCTTAGAACCGATCGCAAAAAGAAGGGAATATCGCCATAAATCGTCGGAACCCTCTCGGGATTTGACACCCCCGTGATATTTCTATTTCAAAAATTATTAGACGAAAGAAAAGTTAGCGTTCCAGTCTTCGGTTTTAATGAAATGTTAGGAAATCTCAAAATGACGTGCATCCAGAGAAAAAAAGAGAGAGAGAGATTCATTAAATAGATCCACCCCTATGTATATGTATATATGCTATTTGACGTTCCTCTTTGTTTTGCGGCTCTTTTCGGATCGGAAGGGACCATTCCTGTTATCGCATTTGCAGATTAAAACGTTTTTCTTGGTTGTTTTACCCGTTGGCCATGTAAGAGGGATCACCCTCTTTTTGTTCTCGCCGGGAAATTCTCTGCCAGGAAAATATTTGAAAAAAAAAAGCTCGTCTCCTGGAAATGAAAACGTGCCTGGAATTTGTACGTTTACCTTCTTCCTTGTCGATCGGACGACGAATTTAAGAATCCCCGATCTTACAAAGTTTTTCCTCTTTTAATCATTTTTTTGATGGCTTTTCTTTGTTTTTCCGAGTTTTCGTAAGACGATTTTTTTATTTAAAAAAAAAGAAAGAATGTTGCAGACCTGTTTCGAATTGAAAATGCAATATTTCAGCGGTTCGTTTCGAGTAATCTTTTACGTCTAAAAAAAAAAAAAAAAAAATAAAACGTAGCATCAAATTAAGAGAAGATTTGCAGCAGTTAAAAATTTAGGAATTCGATTCACCTTAATAAACAAAATAAAAAAAATATAAATCATGACGGTGAATGAGAATCCAGATTCCTTTCATAACTCACGGCTCGGATCCGTACCATTTGTATCCAATCCGTTTCGAATGTATACCATATTTTTTTTTTTTTTAAAGTCGATTTTAGTCACGTACAATTTTTACATGCAGATGAACCGTTCGCAAATCGAATTTTAATTAACCGGAGATTTTTTCATTCCAGACGGTCTGTCGAATCCAATCTAAACCAGTAATAATAAGTTTAATAATTTGTCTCTTTTTCGCGAAAAAAACAACCAGGCGCCAGTATCTCGTAAAAACTCTTTTCTAGACTTAGAAAAAAACTATAAAAATGTCGAACACAAAGCTCAAAAAGAATAAAAAAAACCAAAGGAGACACCACTAATTGAAGGAAGCAAGAATCCCAGAAAAAAGTCAATATTTGAATTTTATTTTTACTTTGTTAAAGTAAAGGAGGGAAAAAAAACCTGACTTCCAAGTTTAAATGCATTGGTACACACTTTGGTCCTTAGTACTTGGTGTGTTAAATGTAAAAAAGAAAAAGATTTTTGGAATCGTTTTACGCTTCGTTTCAAAATGCCATATTTTTCTCGTGAGGGTAATTGTCCCGAAACTTTACCGGAGGTGAGAATAAAAAAGAAGGAACAAGTTTTTAAAGTTATAACGCCTATAGTTAATAAAACATTTCCCTCTCTTAAAAAGATTTTCTCCAAAGGAAGAAAAAAAAATGGAGCTAGGATTTGGGTCTCGAATCAAAATTTTAAAAAAATTATTCAAGTGCAAAATTTAATCGGAAATGCGATATGCGTTAAAAATTTACGGAGGAAATTGTCATGTGCTTAATGGTTAGATGGCATTAAAATGTTTGACGTAAGACACCTTTTCTCCGGTGGGGAGACACGCTCTGTTACTTTATACTCCCATGCATTAAGTGTTAACTACATTGCTCATTTGCTCATTTGCTCATCCCGAGATTCCTTTGCCCGTATAATAAATGGCTTTTTGTTAGTTTATAAAAGGTAATTGCCCCACACGCATCGATCACGCTCATCAAACACCAATTTTCTTATTCCTTTTTTTTTTTTTTTTTTTTTTTTTTTTTTTACCAATTAGCAAACATGAGTTACCCCTTCAATTAATTATTTTTTTTTCTTCCTGAAGAGAAATGCAGCTGATTAAACATCGCCGAGGGAGAATAAGATCGATTTCGGTTAATGCGTTTGAGGTGCACATCAACTTTTTTTTTTTTTTTTTTTGAGATGACTATAATCACGATGAAAAATTTTATACCTGAGTCGAAAAATGTTTGTTTTAGGGTAAAGATTACTTGTCGATTCCTCTAAATTAATTTATCTTTTTTTAAATTCCTTTTGGGTTTAAAACAATTTACGACTTTTTTAACTGGATGTCGAGTTTATTAAATTTTATTAATTAATACCACAGGGGAATGTGCCATACTCGGAATTATTATTTTTTCTTTTCTTTTCTTTTCTTTTCTTGTATTTCTATCGGAAACCGAGAAGTTGTATCGATCGAGTTTATTTAAATTCAGATCATGAACTCGACATTCCTTTACCGTCTGTATTACGTTTCACTTTTTCAAGCTCGATACTTCTCGATCTGTTACTACACAATTTTTTCCTTTTTTTTAGGAAGAGAAAGATGAATCGTAAAAAAAAAAATAGTCCAGAAGTCCAGGAGGCCGATTTGAGTTTTCCGGGACCCGGAGCGATTTCTTCGTCGCAGGATCAGAAATATTTCGTGGAAAAACTGTCGAGAAAAGCCAGATCCTCTTCCTCTTGCTCGGAGAAGGTTTTTCCCCTTTGGAAATGGGGTGACTTGTTTATGGGCCATTAGAGTAATCCGTTCGGGGGACGACGCTTTCGTTGTTTGGGGAAGAAAATTTCTTGGGCTTAAGTGGAAGAGCGTCGCTTACCACCGGCTCGCAGAATTATTAATTCGGTTCGGGCGACGGCGATCGATTTCCAAATGTTGACACGCCCAAAAATTTTAATTTTTACCGGAAACTCGAGTTTGTAAATAAAACGTTTGGATTCGTGATGACGTCGACCTCGTAAAAACGTTGGATTATCACGCGATTTTTTTTTTTTTTTTTTTTTCAAAAATTACGACCGGTTTTAACGCATATTTCATTTTAAACCACTTTTTTTTTTTTTTTTTTTTTTTGCCCCTGCATCGACGAGCCCCTCCTTTCGGATTTTACGAGCGCTTTTCTGACTCACGGCCGTAAAAACAAACGGAGGGGTGCAGCGGGTGACTCGGATGACTCACGGAAAATTAATATAAAATTCTTTTTATGGGATCGAAGATCGAAACAAGAAGAAAAAGAAATTATGTTGCATAGCTTTTTATTGCCCCTTGTAAAACAGAATAAACAATGGGACGTCGAATGTAAACTTTTGAGGATACTCGGTTATGTGTGCCAAGATACGGAAGGATTACGTTTATCTCGTCGTAAATCTTCTTCCGTTATCCGTACGTATGTGACCGATGACGAAAAATCGTGACACGCCTCGTTAAAATCAAAAAGGAAAAATTCTTTTTTTTTTTTTTTTTTTTTTTTTATTTAGGGGAGCTGGAGCAAGCAAAGTTTTCAGTCATCACACCGTCTAAAAATTTATTATTTGAGTTGATTACTTGCCGATCGAACTTCAAACATTGTTTATTTTATTATTCCTGCTCGACTGAAAGGGTTAAAGACATTCGTGTTTACATTTTGATGAATCCGTTGAAAATGTACAGTTCCTCTCATCTTTCTGACGAACGTTTGAGTTTAGGAAAAAAAAAAAAAAAAAGTTGAATTAGTTCCGCATGCTCTTCTTCAATGATTTCTCGTAAAATTTCGATATTTCACTTTCGTTTTATGCCGGAATTTATTTCGACTAAATCGTATGTCAACTTAGGTTAAAAAGCAACTTCGAAGCAAGTGTTAATCTTATGAGAGTTTAAACAGTAAGAAGACATGGGCTGAAAACTTGCTTTTTACTTAGTTTTGCTTAAGCATTTATAGTTAACAGAGGAGTGTTTTTTTAAAAAAATAGTTCCAACGAGTTATCATGTAATGCCAGAGGTCGGAATGGTATTGTAAATTGTAAATTGTAACGGTCGAAATATGATTGAATTACTTAGATGGTCATAAATTACCAAAACGGGAATTCCTTGGATGTTTCTCTTATGCTAGCATCGGTTTTTCTTTGTTCATTTTTTTTTCGAAATGGAAGATATGTCGGCTTGAGTTGGAAGGAACACGTGTAAAATAAAACAGATTTTATTATTCTTTAAAGATATCCGAAACCGGTTTATTCGATCGTAGTCGAGTCGGAAGAAACGAAAACGGAGAACACATGGGCCATAAAAGTTTATAGGCTGGGGATCGACCGGTTGCCATGGCGATGGCACTTCAACACTTTATTCTCCATACGATTTTGCACTTAAAACCTTTTCTTTCGAGTTTTTAAGAAAAACCCGCGAGATTTTTTTTTTTTTTCGAAGCGCATATATTATAACGCAAAACAAATACGGGTTCTTATCGCGCCGTCATAAATTATGTTAAGACGGGGAAAATTGATAATTTCGATAAATGATGGATCTAGGATTTAGATTTGTCGTATGGCACTTGAATAAATTTTATTATTTTTTCCTTTTTAGGGATAGGGGAAGATTGCACCGTCCAACTTCTCGGTTCGGAGGATTCTCTCAAATTTGGAAACGAAGTCGTTTTGAGATGTTTGGCAGAAGGCAGCGGAGACATGAAATACGACTGGTTTAGGTGAGGCTCAATTGATTTGATTTTTTAATATCATCAAACGAGTATAAATAAAGTTTTATAATGGGTTTTCATCTCTTTGGTGGTTGCCTATGCAAGTTTAACAAATGAAAAGAAAAAGAAAAAGGGGAGCAAGGCCGGTAAGGTTACGTAAAAAGTCTGAATTTTCCGAGTTTTTATTCGAAACGCTTTATTGTGTTTAAGTCGAATAATTCTGGGTGAGCTTGTACTTTTTGTTAATTTTTCTTCCTTTTTAAGCTCTGATTTCCTGATTCGCAAGGTTGATTTCCGAAAAAAACGATCTTTCGATTCGGGCTCGTAGCCAGGGGTGAGCAGGCACAGAAAAATCATTTTTTTAAAACATTTCAAGAAGAATTCCTAGACTGTTGGTATCTCACCTTTCTTGGAATAATTTATGCTGATCCTTATCTAAATTTCGCACAGTATGCTTGCATTGTATATAGAATTCTTTTATATTTTTTACAGTTTTGAAACAAAACAAAATGGAATGGAATTCGTCATTGGAATATTTTAGACGGGAGCCAGGACCGAAAAATAGATATGTTATTTTTTAGGGGGTCGAAAAATGAAGGAGGGGTCAAAATCGTCCAAAAAATAATGTTCTATTTAAATGAACCCAGGGATAACCGACAAGCTTTTTTTTCTTCCTTTTAAAATCACTTTTTCCCTGATTAAAAATTCATGATCTCTGTTGGAGTTTAGAAATTTGGGATTGGAGATCTTTGTTTTCTTAGAAACCCGGTTAGTTCTCTGGTTTGCTCGTTAACTCTTGAAAAAGGTCCACAAAATCACGTAAAAATTTTATTTCTACAAATAAAGAATTGAAAATTTCCAGGGTAGTAATTGGCAAAAATCGTATAAAAAAGAAGCTCTATTGTGACTTGAATTTTCATGTTCCCAGATTCGTGGTTCCGGATTTTTACCACACCATATTAGGCTCTGATCGATGAAAAGCACATGAAAAATCGGTCAAAGTCCTATGGATTTTCCGAAATTGAAAACCCGAAAAGTATAGATGAACTCTTGCGTTCCGAGTGAAATCTCGGCTTTCATTTTAAAATGAATTTGATTTTTCGTTTCAGGAATGAAAAACTGCTTCAGAAAACGGAACGGGTCATTCCGAGAAACAAGAAACTTTACATCAAAGACGTCTCCCCAAATGACAATGGAGTATATAGATGCAGAGGGCACAACGGCGCAGGAAGCGTCGAAAGCAAAGAAAATTTCGTTATGAAAATTCCGGAATCTTCTCGGCCTCGAATCAAAACGGTGCCGGAAGATCGACTTGCCAAAGAAGGGGCCGACGTGAGATTCGATTGCTCTTTCGAAAATTCCGCCGGAATTCGGTGGATTTTCAAAGATGTTCTTCTGGCGGAAAACAATACAAGGTGATCAATTCTTGTTTTTTAAAAAAATAAAACAGGAAATGAAATCAAAAAGAAGAAAAAACACATAAACATTTTGCGGTATTGTTTATAGTTGTATCTGGTAGGTGTTCTTTTCCTCCGGGGGCTTAAGGCTAAAAACAAATTTTTTCTTATGTTGTTCGTACGCTAAAGAACTGTTTACATATAAGCATCGCGGTCTGCTACGAGCAAACAAGGGTGATGCATCTTCGGTAAACAAGTTTTTATTCCCTTAGGCCTCGAGCATCAGTACCTTAACGTGTTATCGATTTTAAGGAATTCACTTAAAAAAAAGACTTTTGGTAATCGAAGATTTTTTTTTTTCAGGATTTTTTTATTCGGAAACGGGTCTTTGTTGCTGACAAACGTGGACGAAGACGATGAGGGAGTTTACGTCTGCCAGGGCATTGGAAAACAAATGGACCAGTCTCAAGATTTACCCTCTTACGGGGCAAAACTGACAATATCATGTGAGTCTTTTTTTTTGAGAATTACCTAAATAGAATCAAACTATTCCTCTCTCGGGAAACTTGGAGCAAAAGTAGGACATGATAAATGAGTTGGTTCTGCTTTTCTGTTCTTGAAAAAGAGCCAGCGCTCTTATGTGTTACGTAAAATGCCTGACAGAAAATTATTCAAGCAGTAGGAAAAATTTAAAAATTGAAGCTAAAAAGAATTAAATTCGGTATTGCACTGGTGACTTTCTGTAGGAGTTGAAAGTTCACCTCAAATTTGAGCTTCCAGCTTTCAAATGATTCTGCTCGGCTCCGAGTAAGTTTGGTTTATGGTGCAATGTCGAATTTTAAGCTAAAAATCAAACCCAGAATTTTGAATACCTTCATAAATTGACGTAGGAACTTTAGAAACTATCGAATTAAACTTTATTTTTTAATTTTTTTTAGATTTGGAAGAGTTTACGGAAAATTCGTTTGAGCCTCCTCCCACCGACCATTTTTTGATCACTCCCGAGAAAAGGCCTTTCGAAGTGGCATGCATCCCACCGAAAGGTTACCCAAAGCCGAATGTCTGGTGGCAGAATCCGTCTGGTCGCAATGTCTCCTACACGGGATCGGTGAGGATAGACGGATCCCTTTTGATTTTCGAATCTCCGAAAATCGATTCCGACGAGGGAGATTACACCTGTTTTGCTGAAAATGTAGCGGGAGTAACAAAATTTACTTTCAAATTAATCATTTCTGGTGAGAATCGGTTTTTGTGTCTTAAATTACAACGTTTTTTAAAAAAAATATATATTTTAAATAATTTTTTTTTTTTTTTTTGTAGTGGAACCTCTTGTGCCGAATGAACCGGAAATTCGAACAGTCGACGAGGGAGATTCCTTTTCGTTTTCGTGCCCGTACAGTGGTACTCCGTACCCTGCGACTGTTTTCAAATGGAAAAAGGATGATAAATATTTGAGCCATAGCAGAGTCACGATCGAAAAAGAAAACGGAACAATATTAGTATCCCATGTACAGCCCTCCGACAGGGGAGTTTATATTTGCGAAGTAAATACCACCGGTTACCGCCCTGTACATTCGAGACCGTACAAACTTAACTTAATAGGTAAATTCACTTGAATTGTCTAAAACTAATGGCAGAACGTAGCCTATAAATGATTTCCTTTTTGTTATTTTTACACTTTTAACTTTTAAAAAACAGGATTTTTGACGTGTTTATCTGGATTGTCTTATTCGTCTTTTCTTGTTATAATTTTACTCTTTAATTTCTCTGTTCCAGAGAAACTTAAATTTATTCCAAGACCCATCAGCAAAAAATTAGAACTGGGTAACAACGCAAAAATACCCTGCAAAGCTCAAGGGACGCCGACCCCTGTCGTCCGGTGGCTGAAAGACGGGGTCATGGAGTTTCCTTCTCACATCCACGATATAAACGGGACGCTTCATTTCGACAACGTTTCCATGTCCGACAAAGGGAGGTACATTTGCGTCGCAGCCAGCACTCAAGGCACCATCAACGCTACCGTCGACGTCGACGTAATCGGTAATTGAAGAATATTTTACAGTAAAACGAGAATTTTCTAAATTAATTTGGAATCATTAGTTGCTCCTAAATTTAGCATCAAACCTCAAAATACGACGGAGGTAATGGAGGGTCAACAGCTCATGCTCCACTGTATGGCGGAGGGAGATCCTCGACCGACTATAACTTGGGATAAAAACGGGGAAGTCAACGGATTTGATTCCAGATTTCAAGTTTTGGAAAATGGGACTTTGACCGTCCAGTACGTTAATCTGGAAGATAAGGGGAAATACGGATGCACGGCAGGGAACAGCGGCGGTTTAAAGAGAGAAGAAACTCTTTTGATCGTTAAAACCGGTGACGGTTACCGGCCCAATGACGGCCTGGAAAACGACGGCTCCATGATGACGAAAACGGTAACGGTCACGTTAACCGCGGCCGCCGGGTATATGGTCTTGGTCGTCGGTCTCATGGCTTGGTGCAGATATAGGAGGAAAAAAAGGAAGCAGGCTTATCTCAACGCCAACCCGGAAGGAATTTTGCGTAGGTTTTCCTTCTTTTTTTTCCAATTAAGACGTTCAGTTTATTTACGACAATAAAAATTGATGGAAATGTTGTTGCTTGTTGGTTTAGTTATTATTTTGCATTCCCAGGACTCTATTGTTATACTAATTCGTAACAGTTTCGATAAGAATCATAAAAGGCGGTTTGCTTTCAAACATGTTAAAACCTCATAATATTTTAAAAGACTCATTTTAATTTTATTTTAATTTTAGATGTAAATTAATCCGAGCCTGTTAATTTACACGGAATGAATCATTTATTTTAATTAATTCCAAAGGTAAATTTATGTTCGCGTAATTTACATGTTGTTTTTTTGCCTCTGTTACAGTGGCTAAAGCCGAAAACGGAGACGCCATTCCAAACGGAGAAAAACACGACGGGGAGTCCAAAAACAAAAGGGGAAATTGTACAAAAAGCGACGGGGCCGAAACTGCTCATTCTCATAGCTCCAACCAAAGTAAAAGATCTTTAAAATCTAATCATTATGAAAAATTAATTTTTTCGAGGCAAAACTTAACCGATCTCCAGTTGATGGGTGAGTACGATTGAGATTTCGTGTGGTGGCCGTCGTCCTGTATGAAAAGTTTTTCGTTTCAGGTCACGGAATTTTCGGTCAGGTTTTCGTAGCCCGAGCCGAAGGGATATCCCATCCCGTCCTAGTTAAATCGCTTCAGCACACTCGGGACGAGAGCATTTTAGTCGAGTTTAAGAGGGAGACGGATATGCTTCATCGTTTGTCTCACGATAACATTGCCAGAATAATCGGTTTGTGTCGAGAGGCGGAACCCCATTACATGATTTTAGAGCACACGGATTGGGTAATTCCTAGGAAATTTTTTACGATTTAAGATAGCAGTTTTTCATTTAAAAAATAAAAATTTATTTTTATTTTTAGGGAGAATTGAAGCACTTCCTCCAAAACACGAAGAAAGAAAAAAGTAGATTATCAACTAGTCAGATAATTGACATAGCCAAGCAAATCAGCATCGGAATGGAGCATTTGTCGAATGCTCGATTCGTTCATAAAGACTTAGCGGCACGTAATTGTGTCATTTCATCTGATCTCAGAGCAAAAGTGTCCTTGATCGGATTATCAAAGGACGTTTACAGCAATGATTACATGCAGTTTCGAAATCAGGTCCGTTTCACTCTAAAATTCAAGTAATTGCTTTTTATATTGGCCCGAATGCTCTCAAGATAAAGTTGTTCTAAAATCAAAAAAATCCGGATGTCTAGTTCTCTGTAAAACTTTTATAATTTTGACATACAGAATCTTTATTTTGTGAGACAAACAGCTAACCTGATTGTAAAAATTACAAAATCGGTTGAAATCCAGCTTTTGTGTAAATCGGTTTTGATAAACTTTCAGCCAGAGGTTAGATTTCAGGCTTGTTTTTGTCAAAATGGAGAGCGTGAAAAACAATTAAAAAACTAGTATGTTAAAAAAATTAGTTTCACAGGGTCGGGGACATGCTACTTTGAAAATGTGATATTTGATTTTAAAATTTCGAAATATTGAACTTCATATGTACAAAATACAGCGATACCAAAATGCTTGGCAACGTTTTTCAATCTTGGTTAATTATATAAATTGTTGAAAGCTGGAAAACAAAGTTTAGCAGACCAGTGAAAATTTTTCTGACGTATTTGGGTTGGGAAAAGGGAAATACATTCATAGGAGGGATTTTGGTAACGGACTGGCTTTTTTCTTAGTTTAATTGTTACTTGTAAGACCCGCTTTGCTATGATTGCGTAAAATGTACCCTAAACTTGTGGCCGAATACCTCGTTTTCCTAGGAAGTTCTTGCTTCCAAAAAGCATTAAAATTCTTGCTTTTCTAAAACACTTAGGTTTTAGAATGGCCGATTTCCGGATATAAAAATGTCAGGATGTCCAGAACTTTTGCTCCATAAAAATGATCACTTTTTTGGTTTTAATCTTATAATTTTTTTTTTTTTTTTTTACTTTTTAGTGGATTCCGTTGAGATGGTTACCTTACGAAGCAGTTTTCGAGGACGATTATTCCACCAAGTCTGACGTTTATTCTTTTGCCGCATTGTGCTGGGAGCTTTTCCATCAAGGTGAGCGTCCTTTTTATAATCTTCCTGATTCGACGGTCGTCGAAAAATTGCAGAGGAGAGAATTAGTCATTAAACCGTCGAAAAGTTCACCGCCTAAAATGGCGGCAATGCTTGCGACGTGCGCCGCATCTAGTCCCAAAGATCGTCCGACTTTCAGCAACATTGCCATCGTGCTCGGAGAAACTTTGCAAAATTTATAAAAAAAGAAAAAAAAAATTAAATCGGAGACGATCTTGGCAACGCTTCTGTGATTTTTTTTGTATTTAATTTAAATTAAACTCTTTAAATCGGACAAAGAAAAAGATTAAATAGTATTTGCGATGTGATCCAAATGAGCGGGTGATTGTTGGCTAGGGTTTTCCTGCGGGAAAAATGGCTAAAATAACGGTCGTTAAAGTATCCGAAAAGAAAATCGTCTAAGTGGACTTCTGAGAGAGAAGAAAAGAGAAATATTTTTAAAAACCATTCAGATTCACATATGAGAGCTTCGATATGAAAAAGAAGTTCGCGAAAATCCTCCTTTTGTAAAAGGTATAAATTTTTAATTGAAATTGAACTAGTAAATGTCGCGTTATTGTGAATTATAATAGTTTTCGACTGAATACTTTGAGAAATCATTCTCCATTCTCGCTCGAGGTTAAAAATTGCAATCATTGAGAACTGTGCAAATCACTGGCAATTAGCTGCCATGTTAAATTTTTTTAAATTGGGCCTTTAAGTGACGTGCAGAAATCCATTTAAGCCTACTTCCAGTTATTCTTTAAATGATTTTTTAGTGTTGTCGACCGCGAAAAATATTTTCGGGACCATACATATTTAACGTAGCTAAGTAAATAAAAGCCGAACGACTGTCACCTACAATGATGTCAAACATTTTTAAAAATGTAAAAAGATAATTAAAACTTTTGCAATTGGGTCTTGTTTGTTTCTATATCGATGTGAAACGCATTTTACAAATAAAGTTTGCACTTGCCAACTGCCATTTTATAATATTTTTTGGAATCTTTGTATATTTACATTTATATCGAATTGAATTCCCTATATATATATAATTTTTTTGTATATTTTTTATTTATCTAATATATATCAAATTATGAAAAAAAAATCTGTACCGGAAGTATGAGCTTGAACAAATATATCCGTAACAGTGAAATTAAAATTTTGTAGTTTTATAGTTTTAAATTTCAAAATTTTAAAGTCTATTGTTTTTAGCGCTATTTTCATTCAAAAAAAATTGCAGTATTAAGCTTGGTAACAAATTAGAGAAGAGAAAAAGTTTTTATTTTTAAGATGGCTGAGGAAATCATGGTTCCCTCTTTTTAAAATTCATATTGGTAGCAAAACAAATTCAGTCCACCACCATCTCGGATTTTTTTAAAAAAAAATCTGTTCAAAGAAAAAAGTTTGAAGAAGAAGTCAAAAAAGTGAAAATGTGAGGGGGTAATACACACACATGCCCTTAGCATTTTTATTTGTGGTGAAAAGGACGCTTTGCGCTTTCCAGTTTGGAAAGCTGCGGAATTTAAAAGTCATAATTTTTACAGTGAAATATTAATTAGATGATTAACATTGGCATTTTTATTGGGCGTTAGGTTTATTTCTGGGAAAGCAATAAAAAAGTTGAAATATTGGTTGTTTGTCCTCTATTGTAAATGACAAAAAGGAGAGACGTTTATTATCCCCGAGAGCGAAATCGGAAAAAGGCCGGGAACATAAAATTAGGTTAGAAGGAAATCGAACCGATTTTTCCGTTGGAAAAAATATCGACCTTGCGACCCTAACCCTCCTTAATTATCCGAGAAAGTAGACAAATAGAGTATAATATGTCATTCGGATCAAAGGAAATCCTCCGTAAATTGAACCCCTGATCCGTTGCCGCACCTTCTCGCGAGGATCCTCCAGCCTTTTATCCCGGGTTCTTATAGGAATCCGGGATTTGAGGAAAAACCCAGTTTCCCTTCCTTTGCTACCTGTGGCGAGTTTATCAATTTTTTTAAAAGATGAAAATTTATCGCTAGCCAAAAAGTTGATGACTCAAAATGGGATTTGTTAGTTTTTAATTGAGATTAAATTTTAGATTAACTATATAGTTAAAGGGTAAGTTATTCTCGTCTCAAAAACCGTGATTTAAGTCCAATTTTCGTTGGCAAAACGATTTAACTAAATCGTATTAAGAAGGATGAAAGCTTTTAAAAGATAAAAGTATTACTTTGAAAGTGATTCATGAATAAGAATTTTCTTTTTCCCGTTTACATTTTACCGTCCTTCGTTTCGGAGGAAAATTTCCGTTCCTCGTAAATCCGTTCGAGATATCGAAAAAATTCAAAAAAAGGAAAAAATCCATTTTTCACGTATACTTCTTCCGTTTTCAAAAAATATTGAAAAACGATACCGGACAAAATACTTGGATCCGTTTCGCCGATTTATTATTTTTATTTACTTCTTTGGAAAAAAAAAGGAGTAAAGTTGATTTCCCCTTTGAGAGGCTTGAGATTTGTTGATGCTTTATTTTGAATGCCAAGTCGGAAAGGGAAACGTCGCATAATTATAATCGCTGCATCTTTGCGCTCTTGTTTTGAGTGTTCGCATTATATTTATTACTTGGTTTATTATTCATGAAATATATAGGGCCAAAGGTTTAATGCACTTTAGTTTCTGTTCCCATTAATGAATATAACCATTTCTAGAAGCTTATTACTTTCGGAGAATGACCCATATATTGCGATTTGTAATACTTCTTTCGGAGTCTACTTGCTCTAAAGTTGATGTATCATGAAAGATAAGAGAATTTACGTAATTGGTCGATCCATAGATACTATAAAAGTAGTAATGTTCGCCTTTTTACACTTAAGTTTTGGAAGCAATGAGGAATGTGAAGTAAATATACGTACAAAAATACCTGTTTAGTTTATGATTCGGGAATATTTTCTTATACATAAGCTAAAAACAGAAATATCGGAGCGCTACCAGGCCCTACCAATACCATATAAAATTTTTCCGAAAACATCCGACAATTAGAACGTTCCGAAACGTCCGCCATATTGTTGGAGACCGTATATTTTTAGGTTTGTTTTGCGCAAAGTCCCTAAAACTATCAACCTAAGAAACAAAAAGTCCGTAAAATTATGAATTTTTATTTGTTTAAGTTGGCATTTTTTAGGGACTTTGCGAGATTCCAACCTAAAAAATACATGTTCTCCAACAATATGGCGGACGTTCTAATAGTCGGACATTCCCGTATATAGGATTGGTAGGGCTTGAGCGCTACGGTCTACCCTTACACTTGCACGAAGCCTACGTGGCAACACCGCCTTCGGAATCACTGAAGTGACGTCATTCGCAACTTAAATGAACTATAGATGGCAGCACCACTTGGAGTTTCTTATGGACTTTTAACATGGAAATATTTTTTGTCGCGCATTAAAGAAATTTTATCGAAAATAAAATCTTTAAGCAGCCCTGAACCACCTCTAATAATTGGTTTTGCATGCGGTGATGGCTGAAAAAAGTTTAAAGCAGTTAAAAATACACTGGCTCTTTTGGGAAAAAAGTTTAAAACTCCAATGTAGTGTATCACTAGAGGTCGCGTCAGTCTATTTAAGTTGCGAATTCCTCTCAGTGGACAGCGGTCATGCTTTGTGTTTCGCGCCGTGAAGTCGGTTTTTCGTATTTTTCGGGGTTTTTCGGTTTGTTATTTTGGTTTTAAAATGCATTTCTTTATAGTAATCCGGTATTCAGTGGTTTTGGCACAAAAATAAATTGTTAATATATGTTCGGGTCAGCAGATATAATTTTTTTAAGTTTGTAAAGCTAAAAAGATTGTCAGCCTCGCCCTCGCCATTTTGAATGTTTTGAAGGTAAGATTGTTATTACTAAAAATTCGATATAAAAAGGTTAAGGAAGGGTTATGGAAATACCAAAATATGGCTCTGAAGAACTTAATAATTCTATACAGACATCTTTCTATCGTAAGTTTGTAAATGCCTCACTAAAATTATTTGTCGAAGCCAATTATCCATACATCATAATTTTTATAGTTATTAATATCATTACATACAGTGTAATTTACATTGACCTACATTTTGCATAGAATTATCCAATAGTTTCAAACTTGATTCCAGCAGCAGCAATAACTTGAATAATATCAGAAGAATTTACAAACTGCCAGAGAGCTTGGGTAGTATCAAATCCACTTGATGCTGCCAGATTGATACATGTGGACAGTTGTTTAGGAGGCCATTTAATTGGTTCACCAAAGCCATCTGTGCACTTGCATTAGAGAATAATTCCATCAGATCTTATTTATACCCGATAAATTTTAAAAGAAAATACAATGCAGATGAGCAAAAGCCAAATAATAGGTAAAACTTATTAATACAATTCAGTTTTACTTATGTTGTAACCTGACAAGAATCTAAAATGTTGGGAGAGGAGTGTATCTTTTTTTTTTTTAGGAAAAATTGACATATTTTACTGGATTGAGCGACTCATGGAAATAAAATTTTATTCAAATTTTTCATTTTTTTAAAATTATTTGTCACATGGGCTTATTAATATATGTACTAGGAAATCAAATCTTTTGTTCTTGCCTTACATTGATGTAACGTTATAATTCAGAATTGGAAAATAACAGTTAGTAAATATTGTTACAGTTTTTGATAATCTGTTAATAACAAAAATATCGTTTATTAAACTTAAAGATTTTAGCACCTTCAGTGACATGTATATCAGATAGTGATTTGTGAGTAAATTTCTCAGGTGCGATGAAGATTCCCAATGCTTACCTTACGGAAGACTCATTTAATTAGTAGATGAAGGAATATAAATTCAATTTATCTTTGATAAGCTAAGCATTATGTACGAGCATTTATTGACCCTTGTGAGTTTTTGGTTTATGCAAACGCTCTGCTGGGAAATAATTCAGATATTTTAAGAGTATGCTGCGGTCGTGGCAGCAGACAAAACGTAATTTTCGATTTGAGGGAAAACGAAGACGAATATCGAGCCCATTCAAAATTGCCCATATTCAAAATTTAATTCGAAATATGGGCAATTCTTTCGATTTTCGATACTTGTCTTCGTTTTCTCTCAAATCGAAAAATACGATTTGTCTGCTGCCACGCTGCAGCATACTCTTAATGGTATTTCACAGTTCAGATATTTTTTGGGGTAAAATCGCAGCATTAAGGTCTTTTAATTTTAAGTTTAGAACGATTTTTTAAAAGCAAATCATCAAAAGTTGATGAAAGATAATTTACTTAGTACTTATCGATTGATGTCCTATACAAAGTTGTTATGCATCTAATTTTTTTTTTTCTTGCAGGGAAAGATGGCACAGTTGAGCCGGTACAACAGTCCAGGGACGACCTCGTGATTGTCATTCAGAATCAAATGATCCGTAAGTCAAAAAATATGGGATTTTTCTTTTTTTTTTTTTTTTTTCAGTAAAAATTTAAATGTTTCTGACGACTTTAAGATGTCATCTTGTCATCCCTTTCAGATTTAGAAAAAAAGGACGGGATCCCGTTTTGAAGGTTAAAAAAAAGGAAAGAAAAAGAGCTTTTGAAAAGAAATCTTTATTTTGCATTTCACCGGAATAAAAAATTTGAAAGTATAATTAAGGAAAAGGTGTTTCACCCTTTTATTACATTTTAAAATTAGAGATTTTAACGGAAAATCTTTTGATTCATTTCTTTGTTCGGAAGATTGTTCTCTTCATTTACACTATTTTTCGTTAATTAAATTAATTCGGCCAGAGGAAAAAAAGAAATTAAATGGGAATCGAGTCACAAGCGTGAAATATCTCTTTTTTTCGTTTCATCGCCTTTAATAACTTTTTAAAATTCTTTCATCGAATTCCATCGGGTCGAACCTTAAATTTGCTCAAGGAAAGTCGTTAATGGGAAAGCAACACCTGTTTACTCGAATTTTTTTCCCTCCTACTAAATTGTTTTTTCTTTTTTTTTTTTTTTTTTTTTTCCTGTCTTGTAATGTTTTATTTCGGAGTCCGTTATTTGCGACTATGCGGAATATCCGACTTTTATAGCAACAATAAAAGTCTTATTTATCTCGTTCTTTTTTGGAGTAAAACACGTTTGTCGACCCTTTTTGCATTAAAGAAAGAAACACTTGTCGAGCTTTATGTAAAATTAATACAACGATTTTCCTCCATAAAAGGATAAAAGTAATCTCTTAGTAAAGTTTTCCGAAAATTGGAAACAAATTATATTGAAAAGAGAAGGGGATTACCCAAAAAGAAAACGTTGCCAAGATTTTCTCGATTTCCGCGGTCTGATAGTTTTCTTTTTTTTTTTTCTTTTACAAAGAAAAAATTTCACGATCGAGTTTTCCGTAATTAACACTTGTGAAACCATGTTCCGTGAATTGTAGTTTTTCTGATATAATCTCGCTTGAAATCTTCCGGGTCTCCCGGTTAACAAAAAGGTCGGAAATTTACTTTTTTTTTTTTTTTTTTTTTTTGTAAGAAAAAACGATATCTCTTCTCTCATCTTCTCTTCCCACGCCACAATATATCATTTAATCGACTGGACGTCACAGTTTTCTAAGGGACGCGTCAAGGTCGTTACGTAAATGCCGGAATCCGGGCAGAACCCATCAATTTATACCGTGATTTATTGCCGGGTCCCTTGGCATAAATTCGCGTCAGCCTAATTACGAGATATTAAAATTTGAGTTAGGTCATCGGGAAAAGACTGTCCTCTCTCTATCTCCGCAAATGTATTCAACCGAGGGAAAATTAGGTTCCCGGAGTCACTTCGATCCCGGTAGAAAAACACCGATTTTTGAATTTCAAAGACTCCGGTATCGGTATCCCTATCCTTTCGAGAAATACCGTTAACCTTTATTTTTTTTTTTCCTCACCATAATTCGTTGTCTCGAGGGTTCGATTCTCCCAAAGAATTTTAATTTGATGTTTGAAATATTTCTCAAATATTAAAAGTATACCCCTGCTTGTACTCCTTCTGGTACCACTCCAAGAAATCTAAAAGAAACATTATCAAAGGAAAGGAGCACTCTCGGATAAGCCGAACGCGATTTTTTGGGACCCGAAAGAGGTCGATTTTGAAAATTCACCTGGGGTCAATCTCGGAGGTCTGAACGGTGAATTCTTATCACGTGGGACCCTAGTAAATCAATTTGATTTGCAAAGAGGATATTTTTCAAAAGTTTTGGGTCAAACGTCATCCCGGAATTTTCCTTTCTTTTTAAAACGCTCGAATGAGTTTTAATCGAAAAATTTTGATTTATTTTACCGGGAAAAGTAATTCGTCATGTCAACCGGTGCGATTTGAGAGATAGGGATCTCTGCTTTTTAAAGGTAACGTCTTTATTCGTCAGAAAAAAAAAGCTTACCATAAAACGGGTTTAAAAAGCTCGTAAAATATTTTCTTCTTGTCTTTCCCAAGCAAAGCCTCTTTATTTTAGTAATTTGCTAATTTCCTGTGGGCGTCCGCTTTTTGAATTTCAAATCCTTGATCTACTTTTTTTTTTCTTTCCTCATCTTAAACGCACAACCACCTTTATGGTAACATTTAAGAGTTTGGATTATTTTTAGGAAAATTAGTTTGAATATAATTTTGCACACCGTTTTAAAGTAGGAAGATGTCGTTTGAAAGATCCATTTGGAGTAATTGTGTTTGCGTAATATTGTAAAGCGCATTGCGGGTTCTTCCCTTTTGTCTAAAAGTTTTAATTTGCTAACGATGTCGACTTAGATTTCAAAGAAGTAAAAATCTCTAGAACCGAAATAAGTTTTGGTTTGTTTAATTTTATTTGGTTCGGTTTAAAGGATAGAAATCCTGACCGAAGTCTTCCCGAGAGAATGGGATTCAGTGTGAGGAAGACAAATTTCACTGTCATCTTTGATTAAACCGAGGAGGACGCTTTACAACTATATCTGAAATTCCGAATTACGCGGGGATAAACTAAGTAGCTTCTAACTTTAACAGTTTGGAATTGTTGTAGAATACAAAGTTATGCTCTGCATATCCCCTATAAATTACTTTATGAATTTGACAAGGTTTCAATCTCTTAAGATCCGCTAAACGGCTTTTATCACTCGTCGTTTAAGGCCTCGGTTCGTTTGCCATAAGCTTCCTTCAACATTTTTTTCAAAAATATATAAATATTACGTTCAGGATAATTGGGCATTTTCGACCTTTTCCTTATGAAAATTATTTTTGAATGAACAGCTAATAAAAATGGGAATAGCGAGAAATGATTATTGCGCCATGACATTCACATGGCACATATCCTTCTCTCCGCGTCTATAAAATATCAGGATCCGGTGAGGCAATCAATGGACTAGAAAGAAAAAGTATAAAACTGCCCCCCCCCCCCCCCAAAATAACCATTGTATACATTTTATATACTAGAAAAAGCCAGGATAAGGACCTCTACCCTCTAATGTCCATTTTACAATGGCCAAAGCTTTTTTCTTTCCTCTTGTCGGTTTTGAATTTTCTCTTGAGGTATTTCAATTTCTGGGATTTCCTCGTTGTCATGTTTTTCTTGTTTTTTGATGGGGTTTTTTATTTCCATTCACACTGTAATGTTTCAAAATTGGAAAAATTAAAAAAAAGTAAAAATTCCATGAATTTCCGTTCGATATTAAGCGAACGTGGAAATCCACGAATAAATTGGAAAATTTAATTGAGGATAAATCCTTTTTTTTTTACGTCTGTTTAATGTCTGAGTTGCTTATTTTTACCTTGAACATATCAAACATGTAGGTTTGCCGAATGTAAAAATAGTTGGCTTAGAATTCTTAGAGTAATTACATTGCCGGAAAAAAAATTTGAGTCGAAATTCTCTCCCCTTATAAGCAATAGCTTTTTTAAATTATGAGATGGAAGCAGATATTTATAATAATAATTAGTATTCTGCCCGAAGGCAGGTCTTAGGCTTTCGCCCGGATCGAGAAGTGTTCTCTCCACCTATTTCTATCCTCTGCTTCTTCTTTTAATTCCCAATACTTCCTTTTTTCCCTAAGGTCGTCCAAGATTTGTATTTTTCTTCTGCCAGCCCTACGAGTGCCTTCTGTCTCCAGCCTACCCTCTATCACGTCATGCAGTAAACAATTCCTCCTCAAGACGTGCCCTAACCAGTTTGCCTTCCTCTGTAGTATCGATTTTATGATAGTCCTTTCCTCCCCCACCCGTCTCAAGACTTCTTCATTTGTCACCCTATCTGTCCATTTTATCTTTTCTATCCTACGCCAGCACCACATTTCGAAAGCCTCTAAATAATTTCTCTCTTTCTTTCTAAGTGTCCAAGTCTCAGCCCCGTGCAATGCTACACTCCAAACGTAGCATTTCACTAATTTTTTCCTCAGCTTGAGATCTAACTTGCCAGTCATAAGTGTTATTTTCCTATTGAAAGCTGCTTTGGCCTGTGCAATTCTAGCCCTAATCTCCTTAGTGCATTCTCCGTCTCTTGTCAGTATGCTTCCTAAATACTTAAAGTAGTCTACTTGTTCTAATTCCTGACCATCTACGACAATCCTAACTCTACCTTCTTCCCTAGAAATTAGCATGACCTAGCATTTGTCACCGTTAATCTCCATGTCATACCTCCGCCCTGTGTCTACCAACCTATTCATCATTTCTTGTAGCTCTTCCTGTGAACGAGCAATTAAATCTAAATCATCCGCGAATTTGACGTTCTTAATCACTCTTCCTCCTATTTTGAAAGTACCTAAACCTTCTAAAGCTTCTCTATTAATATTTCGCCGTAGAGATTAAACAAAATCGGTGAAATGCAACACCCCTGCCTTACTCCTCTCCCAATTTTGACTTTTTTGGTTTCTCCGTTATTTAAACGCACTTTAACACTCTGCCCTAGGTATAAGTTTTTAATTAATCTACGGTCCCTCCAGTTTACTCCTATTATTTTTAACATTTTCAACAACATTTCCCAGTTCACTCGATCAAAAGCCTTTTGCCAGTCAATAAAAGCGACGTGCAAAGTTTCCTTTTCATCTAGCACTCTCTCCGTTATGATCCTCATCATTCCTATCGGTCTCTAGTTCCTCTACCTTTCCTAAACCCAAACTGATCTTGTCCCATAACGGCCTCGATCTTACTTTCCATGCACGCTATTACCTTTCCTACATGGGATATTAAACTGATAGTTCGATGGTCTCCACATTTGCGTGCCTGAGGTTTCTTTTTTAATGGTATCATTGTTACATCCAGAAAATCTTCCGGCCATTCACCCGTCTCGTAAATGTGGTTAATCATTTTCGTTAAATTTTTCATTCCTAAGTCCCATAAAATCTTTAATATATCTGCCGGTATATTGTCGTCTCCTGTAGCCTTTCCGCTTTTCATATCCTTAATTGCTTTTTCTCCTTCGCATTGAAGTATGCTGGGCCCCTTCTCATCTTCGTCTACCTCAGATTCATCCTCTATCTCTATGTCATCAGGCCTATGTTCCCTATCATACAATTTTTCGATATACTCCTCCCGAATTGCGAGCATCTCATTCTGGTCCGATATAAATTGCCCTGCAGAATTTTCTATCCCAAACTTTGAGCCCCCTGTTCTGTCCTTCCATTCTGATCCCTTCATCTTTTGATACATCAGATCGTACCTGCCTAATCTTTGTAGTTCCATGATTTCGTCACACATTTCTTCAATATATTTTTTCCTTGCTTCATCTGTTTCTCTACGAAGAGCATTATTTAACCTACGATATTCTACCTCATCCCTATTCTTATATTTCCTTCTCTCTCTCATTTTTTCTAACATCTCTTGTTTAATCCAGGGTTTCTTAGGTTGTACGTCGATTTTCCCTACATCGTTCTCTAGCGTGTCAATAAGTACCTCTTTTACAGCCTCCCAAGTCACCTCTGTATTGTCTTTGAGTCTGTAAAATTTCTGTTCCATCATTGCTGTCACCTCTGCTCTGTCCTCTTTTAACTTCTCTAAGTTCCACTTTACCTTCCTTACAACCTTCCTCTTAGCTCTCTTAAGCTTAGTCTCGATATCTGCAACAAGTAGGTTATGGTCCGAGTCGATGTCTGCTCCGTTAAGTGTTCCAGCATTCTTCACACTATTTCTATACCTTTGCCTTACTAAAATATAGTCAATTTGATACCTCTGTCCGTCCGGTTTTGTCCAAGTACATAGCCTTCTAACATGTCGTTGAACCAGGTGTTTGTCACTATCAGATCATTTCTCTGGCAAAATTCGACAAGCATTCTTCCCCTATCGTTCTGTATTCCGTGTCCGTGTGGTCCTACCGTCTTGCCAATTTTTCCCTTCCCTACGACACTATTCCAATCACCCATTACGATTACTTGAATATTGCCTTTGCCTTCCTGAAATAATATGTCTTCGATGGCATCATACATTCGCTCCACTTCTTCATCTGGACGATCAGAGGTTGGCATGTACACCTGTATTATCAAAATATCCACAGGTAATGCACTGAGTTTGACAAACATTAGCCTATCGCTGATGCACTGTACATTTACCACACTCTTCGCTACCTCGTTCCTTAACATTACTGCTACACCTCGCTCCGCCTTTTCTCCCCCAGAATAGTACATGGTAAAATCACCCGACACTATCTCTCCCAGTCCTTCCCATCTTACTTCACTTAGCCCTATTATCTTCAAATTACAATTTTCCATTTCCATTTTCAAATTTTCTAGTTTCCCACTTTTCCTTAGAGTCCTAACATTCCAAGTTCCTACCCTAAATAAAGAATTTAAGTTAATTTTGTCTTTCCTGTCGATGACTCCCTCTGAAGTAGTCCCCACCCGGAGATCCGAACGCGAACGGGGGACTAGTTTACCTCCGGAATTTTTTACCCCAGAGTGAGCCATCGTATTTTGATTTAATTCTTCTCCGATCCCGGTTTAGCGGGCATGGAACAGATAATGTGGTAGTGTTCCAAGGACTATTTCCACATCGCAGTATCACAACCGATGCAATTCTATTACCGAAAAGTCGCTTATGAATTATCCCAATTGAGACCATCTCAAGCCTGCTGCTTTGTGCCCTCAAAAGGTCCTGGTAAACGCTGCTGCCCGTTACCAGCCAGAGCTCACTCAGCCAACAAAGATGTTGTTTCCACCCGACACGATGGGAACGCGTGAGTTGGATTTGCCGGGCAGCAGATATTTATCCTAGAAAATTTGACAATCCACGTATCAAGGTCTCCTGGATTCTCTCATTTTGCTAAAATCAATGTTTTTTCTAAATGGTGGTGGAAAAAAAAAAAAAAAAAAAAAAACTTTCAATTCCAACGCATTATTAACATGTGAGGGCGCATTTAGTCCAAAATTGTTAAAAAAAAATTACAACTTAAGCAATACCGCTTGTTGAAAAATATTTTTTGAACGATAATATATATTTTTTTCTTTTACAGGCCCAAGCTTAAAAAGCCGGCAGACAAGAAGGTTCGACCGGGCCTGTAGGCCGACCGGCAGCAGGGAGTTTCAGGCAATGCACCATTTTGGAGATGATAAAACTCGGTAAGTCTTTACTTGCGGATCAATTAATTCGAAGGAATTTGACCTTATATACAAGTCTTGGAATCGATAAGATTTCGGTTTGCAAGAGATCCCTTCCCCTCGAGCGAAAACGAAGGGTAATTTCCTTTCCATTTTGTAAAGGTAAAAGAGCTGGAGGAAAATTTACAATTTTTTTAAATGAAAATCGTTTTAGTTTTGAAAGTTGTCAAAACTTATGCTTTAACCATTGGGATTATTTTAAATAATAACAATAAGGACCGGACTTAACTAAAAGTGAGACGGTTAATCGCTTATTCGAGCTTTTCATGCACGAGTTTTTGCCGGGGATTAGTTTTTGTTTATTAAGTTAAATGGATCCGGAACTTCCGACTCGGTTCTTCCGTCTGATTATCATTTTTTACTCGTCTATCATTTTCTCCTATCGAACGAAATCAAGTTCGGAAAACCAGAAGCCGATTCTTTTCGGTAAAAAGGAGAGAGGGAGAGAGAGCGAGTGGGAAAAAAATAAAATATAGACTTGTCACAAAGTAATGATCGATGGGGTTTCCAGTAATTTTTTACGGCGATAAAAAGCGTTTATTTGGAATCCGGGGAGAGCGGGTTTTGCCGTTTCTTTTTCTCCCTCCGACCTGGGCGGGCTAAAACCGCGGCCTAAATAATCCGACTCCGGGTTATTCGTCATGCTTCATGTTGGCTTAACAATGCATTTCCGGACTTTTGGAAACGTTTCTGACCCCGTTTCCCGTCCTGACGGAAGATATCCATTTTCATATTTCGTTCTTGGAAAAGTTGACGGTCGCACGAAAATAATTCCCCCTTATCAGACCTATCTTCCTTCTAAAAAAAAAAAAAAAAGAAAGCAGGAGCAACGAAAACGGTGAAAAGATATTTTTATTCCTTTTGCAAAACTAATGCTGAGTTAAAACAAAAAGATTGAGCAGCGGAGGAAAACAAGGGATTTTAGTGCGATGCTCTTTTAACAACGAAACGCTAATTCGAATTTTCCTTTTCGTTGGAAAATTTCCTTTAAATTAAAAGTAAACTCTTTAAGATTTCTCCGTAAAAGCTACTTTGGAGTTTGTGTAAAGATTTCAACGCAAGTAAATTGGACTTGTCGACAAGTAAAATAAAAACGGCACAGGGAAGAGGTGGATATGCCTTGGGGCAAACGGGACACGGTCACGATACAGGAATCGTTTGCTAACCCTTTCCCAAGTCGGTGATAGTGATATCGGGTGTGATGAACCGAAACGATTGCAAATCCATTCGCAATTACCGCTTTAAACAAACAAATAGAGACTACGTAATGGACAAAAAAGGGGATTACTCGTGGGTGGGAAATTTCGGATTATCCACGGATGCAAATATGAATCATTCAAACGGCGGAGTCGGTAAATGCTTCCCATGTCCTAGCAGAAACCAAAAAGGAAAAAAAAAAAAAAAATCCGAAATAGGTTTTTAACAAGTTTATCACGGCGCTCGGCTCTGGCGTGGAACGTACGTTTTTTTCTTTTCCTTTCAAACTGCGATCACGTTTAATCACTTTCGGTTGTTTACAAACCTCAAGATAACGTAATGCTCGGACGAAAATCCAAACTTAAAACACGAACCTCATACAAGTATTTTTATACTATTTTCATTCGTGTCGGCTCTTTCTTACGCAACCGGCAACGAATAGAAATGACCTAAAGTTTTTTAAAAATTACTTTTTGTGTTTATTAATCACTCCATTTTATGATATTCGTGGGAAAATGCAGTAACGTATGGTGCATGAATCTTCTTTACGAAGTCCAATTTACAGCATGTCATAAAGAAAAAGTAACCAAAAAGTAAAAGCAAGAACGGAAAAAATAAAAAAATTCGTGCGACAAAAATAATGTCAAACCCAAACGACTTAACACGTTTGATTATTGTCGTCGCTCAAGTAAAAATTAATTTTGTCACGGAAAACGCTTTCCTTTAGCAAAAAACACATACCCCATTCTTTTGAAAGGGATTTTTCATGCTTTAAGCGTCAAGTTGTATGTATAAAAAAAAGAAAGCATTTTTAATGCCTTTTATTACTCAAAACAAAAAAAAAAAAAAAACGTGTCCTACAAAACAAAAACAAAAAGGAAAAAAAAAAAAATTTCGTGCGACAAAAATAATGTCAAACCCAAACGACTTAACACGTTTGATTATTGTCGTCGCTCAAGTAAAAATTAATTTTGTCACGGAAAACGCTTTCCTTTAGCAAAAAACACATACCCCATTCTTTTGAAAGGGATTTTTCATGCTTTAAGCGTCAAGTTGTATGTATAAAAAAAAGAAAGCATTTTTAATGCCTTTTATTACTCAAAACAAAAAAAAAACGTGTCCTGCAAAACAAAAACAAAAAGGAAAAAAAAAAAAAAATTTTTTTTCTCGCTGTCCGGGGAAAAAGGGTCTTTTTTTTTAAAAACAAGAAAAGGAATGATTCATATGGGTACGTAAGTTTAAAAGTCGATTATTCCGTGATTAATAACGATCGTAAATGCAATTGTTGAGATGTCGTGGGCGTAACATTACAAACGGTTAAAAGTTGCCTTCCTATTCGGTTCATCTGGTCTCTCTGTATAGAGAAAAGAGAATGTAGAGTGCGCATTCCTTGTCTCACTACCGAGTGTGTAGACTTGGTTCTCTCATCAGTCGTTCCATATCCGTTTCGTCGTCGGCATCGTAATTTTTTTATTTATTTTTATTATCATTTTTTTTGCTTCCGAACCCTACGAGTTCTCATTATTAAATTTCTATTCGTACGATTTTTTTTTTTTTTTTTTTTTTTTTTTTTTTTTTTCCTCTCTCTTGGATTCGTGCACTTCGGTCACGTTCGATTGTGACTTCGGGTATACAAACACATTGTTTATACGTGAGACTATGACGTTCTACGGACCGAACAAGTAAGCATATTGTTGTTATTTATCCCTCCTTTTTTTTCTCGTGGGTGAAAGATTTTTTTCCCCCCTCGATGTTATAAAAGAAAAGAAAAAGAGGAAAGTTTTTAACATCCATCTTCTTTTTTTAATTAACTTGTTACTGTTTTTTCCGTAGGGCTCGAAAAATTCCGACGAAAACTTTTCGATTAATAAAGAATACGAAAGAAAAAGTTGAAAGCTCGAAAGCTCGATTTTTTTGATGTATAAAAAAAAAATTTTAACTTCCATAAATTGATATACAACAGTTTTTATGGGATCGGATAAAGTAAATAAAAGAAAGAAGGTTAGAGTTAAATTAGAATCGTAAAACGATCGCCGATAGAAAAAACTTTTTTTTTTATTGTGGGCATTTAAATGTAAAAAATAGCCGGGAAAACATTCTTGCCGTAGTTTAAAACCCCGGGATCATAAATCCCGAAAAACTCTTGTTTTTCGTTAAACTGTGTTAATTTTATTTATTTATATTGCCGGTTCAAAAGCAGACGACTTATTCCAGCGGAAAAAAAAAATTGCCAAGGTGAATTTATTCGTACCAAAAAAAACAGGCTCGCGGTAATTTTTTTTCCTTTTAAAGAAACGAATCGTCGGTTGTCGTTGACCCCTCTATGCGTTTGTCCTTAAGATGTAGCGGAGAAACCGAGTTGGATGTAATTTTTTTTTCGGAAAAGACCGAAAATGTGTTTTTAATAGGAGTTAGGCGGTCTATTAAAGAACCATGATCGTTTCCAAAAAGTTTAACTTTGACGTTTCACACCCATGCAAGTTTAATGTTTAACTTCATCTGCAATGTAACCACAAAACGGTTCGAGCACACGTTAAATTTTCATATTCAGACCATTTTCATTCCCGAATGAACTTTGTTCGGTTTCGAATTTTTTTTTTTCTTTTTTTATCTTTTTGAATTTTTTACGATAAACGACGTGAAAAATCGCGACTTTTGTAGTTTATTCAGGCCGACAAAATATTTTATGTGAAATCTAAAAGTTTTTTTCCGCAGGGGAAAATCGTGAAAAAACAATTTTTTTAAAAAGTTTTTTTATTATTTACAGAGAAAATTCCCTGGAAGAATCGAAAGGGCGTTAATACTATCCTCGGGCTTCATTATATAATGCCCATATATGATATTGCTAGATCCATGTAAAGCTAGATGGAAAATTGTGAAATTTTTCTAAATCTTTATGCAGCATAAAAATATTGAAAAGTTTTTTTTTTTTTTTTCATTTTTACTCGAGGAGAAAGCTGAGATTTTTTCGTAAAAAAAAAAAAAATTATTTCCAATTAATTGGAAGTTTAGTCAAGATTAAAAAACAAAATTATAATTTTAATAATAGAATTTACTACGACCTCATGTGGGAACTCAGCTCCTAAAAACCTAGTTTCTCTTGTACTCTTAAGGAAACATTTGTAAATTTTTCTAAGGTTTAGGATGAAATTGGCACTCTTTTGATAAGAGTGGACCGATTCCAGGGGTAAGAAATTATAAATTGCAAAAACGAGGAACACCCTATCATCTATAAACGGTTCATTTCATGACCGATTGCGTCGGTTTCCAATTATTTCCATTTTCCATTTTTCCGATTTCCCATTTCACTTTTTTGTATGTCGCACGTATCGGTACATATTTAAAAGTCTCCTTTTCTTAGGGAAAATTTTGATTTTTTTTTCGTTATTTCCCTGTTTTGTAAATTTATTTTAAAATGACGACAAATGAGCGTTAAAAGCCGAGGCAAAATCAGAAATAATGTTTTCCAGGAGGGAAATTTTATTACTGGCTTCCCTTATTCAAAGCAATTCTTTGTAATAAATTTTCATGCATATTTTTCTCGGATTTTCCTTTATTACTTTTTTTTTTACTTGCATTCCGGAAGAGAACCTCATATTCCAGATGGGGCAAGGTAGAGTTATGCTACCTGCGGAAAAATTGCGATTTCCACTTATGCCGTTTTAAAAAGTAGCTGTCGGTCCTTTAAAATTAAAGGATGTTACCTACGTACTATCTGCGAAGTATTTAATTTTTTTTTATTCGGCATTGCAAGTCAAGCCATCGTAAAAATAATATGCTTCTGAAGTCGGCATAGAAAATTTTAAAAAATTCAAGAAATTCAATAATGAACACCATCAACTTAAACTTCGGGATTTGTTTCTTTTTTCTATTTATGAATATTTGAACCTATATATCGCAAATACCGCTAGATAGAGCTTAATAATAAAAATGAATATGTGCCTTAACAAAAATTGAAAATGTACGTAAAAACCGCTTTAACTGAAGGAACAATGGAGCGCAACTAGGACATACTCTCCAGATGAAATCATTTATGTAAAAAAAAAATTGCATTCACGCCTCGAGAGAATCCTCATTTTTTTTCATCGATTAATAGGCATCTTTTTAGAGTTTTGATAAGACATCTCAATCACGGTTGTAACATTGTAAAGCATTCCAAGAAACTACTGAAAAATTCATATTTTTGTCGTTTGCCTCGAGCTGACAATGTTGATTATCAAATGTTTTCAAGCTCATTGTTTCCGTCTCCTGCTTTTTTTTTTTTCAGTTTTATATGGTTTAGGAGTTCCATTCATAATAAGAATATCTTTGAGGATCGAACGAGACGTGAAGTTTTTTATTATGAAATAGTGAAAAAACTCTCACTTTCTCTTTTGATCCAGAAATATACTATTTCCTAATGTTATTAAAAACTTTTATTGTAATTAATTAATTAGTTTTTTTTTTTATTTTTTTACTCCAAGTCAGCTTTTATGCAATAATGACGTTTATATAAACTGAAACAACAAGAGAAAAAAGGCAAGAAGCTTGATGAAGCTAAATATTGAATAAAATATTGATGAAAATTTTAATTAGCAATGAAAAATGTATTATTCGGATTGGATTCATAGAAAAATAAGTAGGTGCTGGGAATTTTGCACTTTTTTGTAAGCGATTTTTCTATTATTCTCAGAGTTGTGAAATTAGTATTGATTCACCCCGGTCCTAAAAGCGATATTCTAGGAGCAAAGAACCGATTTGAATTGCGAGACTGAGCCACACTTGAGGTGGTCCCAAGGATCGTCCGATTTCTGTCGAATCAAAATTGCATCCGTCTGGCGGAAAGACATTTTCAAATTTTCAGTATGTTTTGGTCATAAGTTATTTCTGCAATTTCTCAAAACTTATTTTTAAAATCTTTCTCCTTATTTACAAGAAAATATTTTAATTTAATTTCGGTAGGCCGGGTTTGATGTCGGAAATGTGGAGCTTGGTCATCAACGCTTTTATTTCAAATAAAATGCAAGCCTGGTTCGGTTGATATTTCTCCTGGAAATATTTTTAGTTTGCTGAAAAACCCCAAAGAATTTTCACAAGTATTTTCATTTCGGGAAATAACTATCTCATGGTCATTTCATTGTCGGTGGGAAAAGATGCAACATAAAATTCATTATCTAAATTGAACCCCAGGTATAATATTTCCGTTTGAAAGCTTAGCGTCCCGTCATTTTATTAAATCATCCTTGAATAATAAAAAAAAATTTAATTAATATTTACATAAAAAGTCAAAGCGCGCTGTTGGTTCCGTTTGAAAATGTATGAAAACATTAATTTTTCGCGAAGAAAAAAAATTGTCGATAATTTTTTTTTTTCCTTGTGTAAATATTTAAAATTGATGAAAAACGCTTTTTATTTGAAACAATTTCGATATTGATGATTTAAAAAGGGATAAAAAAATGGAAGGTTTGGCATGATTTTAATAATCCTCCGCGAGCTTTTCACTGATTACGGTATATCGCTGTCGACTGTCAAGTGGAACGTGATAAGAATATTTGCTTAGATGCCACGGTGTTTTAAGTAAACTGCCACACTGTCACCTTTGTCTCGCACGCTTTTGGAATTTGACATTTTTTTTTGCCCTGACCGACCACGAAATACCTCAACGCGAACAAAAAAAAAACGAGGAATCTTCTCGGTCGAGAACGAGTTCAAGGTCAGTTATCTTATTTTATATTTTTTTGATCGATCGACCGTGATTAAGTATTTAAAGTAACCGGTTTTGCTCCATATACGGACGTCTCGTGTAATACAATATTTAAAAAAGTATTACATTTTTTTATTTAAAGAAAACAAAAAAAAAGAGGATTCCTGTAAGAGAAAGTAAAAATTAATGGAATTCGGTGTGAATTGTAATCGTTCCCTCGAGTACGGAATTAGCAAGATTGTAATGAGCTTTTTCTACGGCCGAATGGCTTCCAGCGCGATTTCCTTTTGCAAAAGAAAAGCCTCAGACCGATGAAAAAAAAAAAAAAAAAAAAAAAGGATCGTAAAAAATAATTTCCCAGATTTTTCATTTATTAGTATAATCTGGATGCTTTTACCAGATTTTTCAAAAAGTTGAAACCCTTTCTTAATTTTTCCCCCGAAATTTTATATCGTAAATTCATCCAGGCGTATTCGTCAAAAAAAATTGAAACGAATCTTTCTTTAATGATGTCGACTTAATTTTTTTTTCTTTTAATAACTTTGGAAGAAGTTCAAGAAAGAAATAAATTAAAGATTTATTAAATTGATGATTTTAATCTGACTCGTGTTTCCCAACTCCGAAAGAAAAAGTTATTACAATATTTAGGAAGCTTTTTCTACGGGGTTAACGTAGTTAATAAAAAAAATGTTGACGAAATTATCATTTGATGTAATTAATCAATCTTAAAGGATGACACGGTTGAAAAATCCTCTTTAAAAAAATAAAAATTTCGAAGCGTTTGGAAGAAATCAATGTGATGCTGCGTTTTTATCTAAGCTTTTTAATCCGTTTCTAAATAATATCGATAATCTTTTTGGGTTTTGATTGGTTTGATAAATCTGACAAATAAATCCACGGCCCTCTCCAAGATAATCCCGAAGGTGAAGTTTGCTAAATAATTTAGCAACTGGAAAGAGGACTCGTTCCAAGGATATATTCAGATAAGATGCAAAGGAGTTTAATGATAGGATTTCAGTGGCGAGGCGCCGCTACGGTTCCGCTGTTTACGAACCATAAATCATTACGACATCGCTTATGAAGTAGTTATGACATAACAACTGTTTATTTTCACGCCTTTTTTTTGCCGGGGCTGTTTTGATTTTTTCAAATAAATAAGAGAAATAAAAAAAAATAAAAAAAACTAAAGCAATAAAAAATGAGGAAAGGCAGTTCGCTTTAAAAAAAATTATGCTCTTTAAGAACTTAAAAAAAAAAAAAATGGTTCGGAATCGGGATGGTTGCCAAGGATTTTCTTGTATAAAAGAATATCGCGTCACTATAATAATTACACCACCTGTCTGTAATTTACACCCCGAGCGATAAAAAATGGGTCTGCAAAGTAAATAACCCGAGTAAATACGTTTACCATCCTCGTTAAAGAGGGTTCGACTCGGGAAGAGCTTTTCCCATATCCGATTGGACCCGGGCCAATCGCTCAAAATTCCTGCGAAAACCCACCGACGGAATAATATCGGATGGATGATGAGCTTTTCCCCTCGTCGTAATAAAGGCTTCTTTGGAACGGTTACCATCTCGTTAAGTCTTTGCCAGAAACCGATTATCTAGATTCTTTAATTTTAACCGGGGAATTCGGTTAAAAATCATATTTTGCTCCGAGCAGGGAGAAAGCTCTTTTCCCTTTTGGAATAAGATTTATTTTTAATTTCATGGGATGTAAAGCCTTTGAAAAAAGGTCGCTCCTTTAAACGGATTCAATTTTTTTGTGTTTTCGGTGAAATCGTTCCGAGAAAAAACAAATCGGTTAAATGAATATCCTCGATCCTCGTCCCACGGAAAATGTTTCCCTTTTATCCGCCCCCCCATCCGACCACCCCTCGCCGAACGTATTTGGAAAATGTTTCGCGTACTTCATAAGTTTTGACGTGTGGCTTGTGTCGGAAATACAAACTTTGTTAAGTAGTTGGATTATTTTAAGTATTTTCACCTAAATAAACATGCATCATCCTAAGAATGATGTAGTGGAGCGGTTAGCTTAACCGGCCTCGGGGCAAAGAGCTCTTGACAAGTTTTCCAAAATAAATTCATTTTTAAGGTCGATGTTAGGTCGTATTTTGCTCTTCGGCTCTAACAAAGTATTCATTACGAATACGACGACAAGGATAAGGCGAAGGAAAACAAATGAATATCCACGGAAAGCTTGAGGAAAAATTATGTGACAGGAAGAGAAATAGGATTGCATGACGGGAGGAAGGAAATCGAAGAGGTCGGGAAGATTCGAAATCTGGAAATGCACCCGACATAAGCCTATTTCAAAGTTATAAGAGGTTCCCAACTTTGTTTCTAGGTGCATGCAAAGTTAAAGTTAAATAAGTCTCTAGGGCTGACAGTTTAATTTCTTAAAAACGTTTTCCTCAAGCATTCAAACTTGCATAACCAGCAAAACAAGACGAACAAATCTCGGAGTTTTTTCAAAAAAAAAAAAAAAAAAAAAAAAAAAAGGAAAAGTAACATTCGTTTTACTTTTACGGCTCTATTTTCATTTGCAAAGGTTGCTTTTTTTTTTCTCTCCTCTTTTCCTTTCCTCCCGAAGGATCTGATATCGAGAGCGTTGAAAAACCGAAAGGACTTAGTTTATACCTTTTCGCATATTCGGAGGCCGCAAACTTCTCGGAAAAGCACGGGAGCTTTTAGCATAAAGGGGTCAAAGCTTTTTCCCTTGGAGGTACACTTTCTCTTGTTTACAATCGAATCTAACCGAAAACGTTACTTTGTAAGATATTGTTTACAAAAAAAGTCAAACGTTGGCGAAAACCGCATCGATCCCTAAAGGTACTTCATACTAATTTATTAGCCTTTTTTTCGAAAAAAAAAGTAAATAAATAAATTAAGTAGTCCCTTGAAAAAGGGAAATCTTGTATGGGAAATAATTACTTAGCTCCCCTTTTAAACGAAAGGTCGAGGTGCACTAGAGATTTGCGTTTATATACGGTCAACGATGAAAACGGTTACGAGAAAAGCAAACGATAAAAAATTAATTTCCCTTTGACAGACGTCGTTTCATCTGTCAGTCTCGGATTTTAATGATATCCATCGTAAATAATTTGGGTTTTGCGATGAGCGTCAACGGAGCCGAACCGAATCGAAAAGAGGGCGCCGGCCGTCCGCATTTTCCATTCCCGGCAAAAAAATAAAAGAGATTTCGAATAAGAAATAAAAATCTCTACGCCAGATGTCGCACTTGAAACTTATACGAAAGTTATTTTCAAGACAAATGGAGACATCCTCTACAAGTGTGATCGGTAAACGGTGAAATATATCCTTCAGGTGGAACGGAATTTTTAAAAATTTTTATTTCTCCGGATTTTTCACCCGATAATTGGGGAGGGACGGAAAACACGACTCGTGCATTAAGGTGCTGTCGGAAGAGTCCCTCTCGACTTCACCGGAAAATGACCGACTTTGGGATTTTTCGACTTGACGTTTGCCCTTTAATAAAAACTTTTCGGGAATAATTTCAAGTCATTCGTTTTAAGTGCTGGCCAAGTAGAAGATTAAAAGAATCTCTTTTTTTTTTTTTTTTCAGGTGAAGGGGTTTAAAGAGAGCAAGTTCTACGGAAATTCGTAAAGAATCGCAAGAGAAAACCCAAAGCTACATCCGATTTCGGAAATTTCTCAAGAAACCGGTAAGTGATCATTTCGAGTTTGATGCGCTGCCCCATGAGAAACTTAAAAAACTATGTTGAACTTCGCACTTCGCACTTCGGGTCCTCCGTTAGGAAGACGGGTTTCTTCCGCTCTAGAAATATCTATAAACTCCGCTGGTAATTCCCCGTCGGGAATATATATATATATTTTTTTTTTCTTTCTTTTTATGAAATTCCGACCTCGTCTCACGACTAAATTTTCTTCGACGAGACTCGATTTCTCTTTAATGAAAGTCGATGAATTTTCTTGTTGGGATCGATTCGGAGTTTAATGGAAAGAGAAATAAAATAAAAAATTGTATGGGTTGATTTTTTGCCGTCGGTTTTCCCGAGCGAGTTTGCGATCGTTCCGCGTCCGTCGTCACATTTGACCTTTGACCCGAGAGTTCTCTTCCGGCTGACCCGCGCTCGTATTTGTTTTGCATCGCGATCCGTTTTATTAATTCCCGGTCGGAAATCGTTAACACGTCTGTTGCGATGCAGCCCTCGGCTCGGAAATCGATTCCGATCGCTTGCTTTCCCCCGTCGAATCCCGCGCGCGAAAGGGAATTTTTAATCCCTCCGAGGAAAATCCATCTCGTTCGACGTCTTTGAAAATTTTGCGCTTTCCACAAAATCGAATCTTATCCGCTACGGAATCGGCGAAAACAAAACCGCAAAACCTTTCTTCGACTTTGACTCCTCGTCGCCGTCCTCGTCGTCGTCGTCGTAGAGGATTAATTCCCGGATTTAAAATTTCCTTTTAAGCCTTCGCTTTTAGTTAAAAGATGGAAAATTTGATATTTTCTCATGGTAACAAGGGAGTATTGTTCCCGAAATTTCAAGTTTGTTTACGAGCCTCTGGGCCTCGTGAATGTGAGCCAAACGAGAAAGCGAAGCCTTGAAACGTCAGAATACAGGCCAAAATTTTCGATTGATAAAAATGATGAATTATTTACGGTATGTGCAATGCTTTACGGTGTAAAATACCGTGATATTCGGTTATTATTCCGTCTCTCTCGCCGATGTAATTTTGATTTGTATTTTAAAAATACTCTGAGGCATTTTATCGGAAACAGATATTTTAATATAGATTGTCAAAGAATATGCTATGCCCTTTTGCGACGATTTAAATCATACGAATTAATCGATCAAATTAAATAGTCGAACCGAAAAAAGATTTGGACAATTTGGCTTTGTTTGCTTAATGTCGTTGACGATGATGATGATTTAGCAAATTAAAATCAACATGTCCCCGGATTTCGAAAAATCCCCTATAAAACCTTGCTCAATCGAAAAGCTTAGAGGAAATTCCCACAAAAAAAATTAGCAGATCGTGAAAAGCGGTTTGTTATAGACTCATAAATCAAAGGGGGAATCGACATATAGATCGATATTGCTTCCGTTCGACAATTAAAGATTTCCTCTCGTGACGAAACTTGATATTTGTCAACCGAATACGGATATATCGGCCTTTCTTTTGATAAAAAAGAAAAAAGCTCAAGGACGAGCATCAAGTCGAATCGACGAATCGAATCGCGTCATGCGATTTTAAAATAACATCGCGTCAATCGTGTCTTTTTTATTTTTTCGGTGGTGAAACGCCGATTCCCATTAAATAAAATGGGATTTCCCTCGCGAAACACTGTGGAAAAGGTCGGAAAGCGAGGAACGTCCCCACGAGACGAGGACGTGCGAAATAAATTCCCGAAGCATTTAACATCGAAAACTTGTAAAATCTGTTTTTGACTTAGGTAGCTTATTTAGAGAAAAATATAAAAACCGCCGGACATTTTCCCCGGGATTTTGTATAGCGGACGTGGAAATAGGTTTTTTCGTATTTTGACAAGTTAAATTCGAGCTTTGGTGAATGTGCTTCATCGAGGTTAATGAAATCGTCTTTTGTTTACTTGATTTGACACATGTGTATACAGTGTTAAACCCAGTTTGTTCCGTTTCTAGGCTATCAAATTTATAGGGTGTTTGTTGAAAGTCATCCGCCATTTGGTAATCGATCAAAACCGTCCCAGGATTAAATGGTTAAACTCGTGGCACCTTTTAACTCCAGTCCTTTGCCAAACCCGGCAGTTTTTTTTTTTTTTTTTTTTTTTTTTAAAGCAATTCTCTTTTTAACTTTGCCAAGTTTGTAGGAAATAAAATAAAGTAAAAGGTGTAAACTGCGGTTAGGTTCCATCCACGTCGACGCCTTTGCCGAGAACGGAAAATGTAACCTTTTTAGTCACCTCGTTTTGTAAAAACATCGTCATAAAATACCTCGTGCGAGTTTTAAAACCCTTTTCCTGGATCCTTTTGTAAATCGACGTATTTGTATCTCAATAAAAAGTGTAAACGAATTCAATTTTCTGGTCCGGATGAAGTAGGTAAACGCGATATAATTTGAAAGAGCTGAAAGCTTTAACCCGCAATGTGATGAAAGCATAAAGTTTCCCGCGTCTTTTCTCATCTTCGGTTTTTTCCTTTTTTCCTTTTTTTTTTTTTTTCAGAGGAAAAAAGAAAATCACTTTGCAGCTATATTTTTCTCATACCTTGAAATGGCGAAAGGATACTTTTTTTTTAAAAAAAAAGGAAAAAGCGCAATAATTCCAAATTTGGAGTTTCGATAAGTTATCGTTTTGCGACCGGAAAAAGTTCGTAGCTTTCATAAATTAGCAAAATAATGCATTTTATTTTTTTGAAAAGCGAAAAATTTTTTTCTCGAAATGCGAACCCATCCTATTTATTCCCTTTTAATGTTGCGGGCTTTGTCGTGGCGGCCATTTTTTTCAGCTTTCCTGCACGAATCGAAATTAACCTGGGCAATTAATCAGAGTCGAAACTGATTTTCGTTACGACATTTAATTTTTTTGACTTTTGAGACGAAAATCGAGAGCGAGCTTTAGGGAGGAGAAAAAAAATGTCTTGTTATTGACTTATTATTAGGAGTTAGGAAGGATTTCCCCGAGATAACTTTACTAATTAATGTTATCCGATGAATCCCATCGAGACTTGTTCCAAACTCGTTTTTCAACATTTTTTAACGGTTAAAAAAAACGTTTTTGTTCACCAAGGAAAAGAGAAGAAATGCGTAAGAGAAGAAAAAAGATGGAAAAGAGAGGTGAAATGACCGAAATACATTCATATTTCCCTGGAAGATATCCAACTGAACGTGAAAAGAGATAACGAAGACAAATGATGCTTCTCAAGAAGAAGCGTTAAGCGTTTTACTGCTTCTGGTTCGGTGATGGATGTTTTACCATATTGGAGTTTTAAGCAATCATTTTCGAAATAATGACGCGGTCGGGAGTCGAAAAGCAAGAAGTTTGCTTTCCCTTAAAAGTCCCTCGGCCTCCTTAAAATGCAAATCTTCTATAGTCGAGGGAAAAGGAATTTTATATTCTTGTTTTCCTTTCCTATTTTTCACGGGCGCGAACACATACAAAAAAAAAGTCCCCCCTCCCCACGTGAAAATTTTCATCTCGATAAATAAATTTATTTGGAGGAATAATCAAATATTCATGCTGCACCAAAACGTAAACGTTTTGCACACATTTTTCCCCCTGGAGCTCGAGGGAAAATTAAAACGAGGACCGCAATGCGTTTTACGCAAAAGGAAAACCCTTACGCCGTTAAATATTTAACGGAAAAAGAAATATGCGGAAAGACGAACCCGTCAAATCAGCGAAATAAGTCGGTTTTATACCTTTTCCGGGTTAGTCTCTGTACGAAATTGCTTAGCCGCAAGCGTTAAATACAGAGAGAGAGAAGCAACACGTGTGTTTGAAGAAAAGTTTATCGCTTTTCATTCATAGAAATTTCCTCTTCGTCCGAAGGAGGAACACGAATTATAGCGCGGGTTTCGGGACTCGGGATTCGAGATTCGGAATCGGGGGAGAAAGGTTTCTCCCGTCGAGGAAGTAGTTAGCACAGCCATTAACACGAAATTTCTCATGCGGTAAATCAATTTAAAGTCGGACGTCTCGAACCTTCCCTCCTCTCGTTATTTTCCTCCGGAGGAAAAAAAAAAAGAAATCTCCGGAAAAGAAAACAAACCGTCGGGAATAATAACGATCTGACGGAATGATAGCCCGACCGTTCGTGTCTTCCTTTCCGACAATGGATAAATAGATTAGGAAATCGACATTACCGCTCTCTTTCACATGCAAATGAAAGGAACCGAATAAAGGTTCTCGTAGTCTTTCGCATTTACAAAATAAGATGTGATTTCCCGTTCCCCGTTGTAAACCTTTCGACGTTTGAATATGCATTATCACTCCGGTTTACACATCGAACCCTTTCTTATTGCGTTGACGAACTTTAACTGCAGACGACATCCCCGAAATTGCTTTCTCTTAATTAAAACGTTTCTGCGAATAGATTCTTCAAAAAAAAAAAAGGAAAGGAAAAAAAAAAAAGGTCCGTTGAACTTTGGTAAATCAAAGAATCCCGTCTAAAATGGCGTAGTTAAGCCTTCTTAACCCGGATTAAACAAGAGGAATTTTTTCCCCCCTTGTCGTTCACTTCTCCAAGTTACATTTCGTTTTTTTTTTTTTTTTTTTTAAATCGAAATGTGCTTCTCGATATGAGCATTGTCAAGTTTCGAGTTGCGGTTTCTTTGAGATTCCGTTTTCTCTCGGGAAAATTTCATCCGGCGGCTTGTATGAATCGCATATGCCGAGCAAAAGTTCCCTTCACTCAAATTTAATTGATGTCGTACCGTAAAGGCAAAGTCAAAGACTCGGAGCCGATTCGACTTTTTCTTTTTTTAAGGCAATATATTTTAAAAAATTTTTTATGTGGAGCCGGGTTTCGGGGTTGGCTCGTTTGTCAAATTGCTGCGTATGTCGGTTTCGTCTTGTCATTTCCGTGTGAAGACCCGTGTCGGTATTATTTTATTTCGTAGTTCTCGAAACGCGTTTGTCATTCCGTTAAAACCTCTCGGCTATATATCAATCGGTAAAGATCTCCTTGTCGTTTTCGCTTTTGACGTTCCCCTTCTTTGTACCTTTATAGCCTCGTTTCTTTTTTCTTTTTTCAAGAGGGAAACTCATGATATAATACGATTATGATGCTCTTTCCTCTTGAAAATAAAATTCATTTCGTAATTGAAGTCGGAAAAACCGCACGTGATAAAATATTTAGCGTGACTCATAAAAATGTAAAATCTATTTTCCTTGTCGGTGGGTTTATTCTTGATTTAAGCCGGCTCAAAGGGAAGAAGAAAATTTTCCGCCTAGATTTTGCTTGTCTTGTCCGTTTTACTCTAAACATAAATTGTTTAACTTTCCGAAGACAAGATGGAGGTTTTTCATCGAGTATCACATTTTATTAGGGATTCAAGAGATTTCCCTTGCTATTGAACGACCTTTTCTTTTCGACATTTTTTTTTTTTTTTTTTTGTTGTATATTTGCCTACATCTTCGGCCTCAGGCTCAAATTCTAAAAGTTTAAAATGGATTTCGCTTTCGTATTTTATTTAAAAAAATATGCTCCACGGAGAAAAAGAGTTGCAATTATTTCATTAGGAAAAACTTGCAAGTTTTTGTTTGTTTTTTAAATGAATTTTTTTTAATACTCCCAGGTTTAAAGAGCGCGGGAAAAAAGCAAAAAAGGGCTCGGGAAGGCGAGCTTTTCACCCCCGCTTTACCTTGTTTATGCGTCGATTTTTCCTGCTTTCCCGACCTTTCCAGGTAATAATTTTTCGGGATACCTAATTTATTATAAAAAGGAAAAAGAATGTTCGTTTTAAACAATAATTAATTTTTAGCTTCCCGATTACTCGGATTCATATCGATTTTGTGCATCGGTCATTGCAGATATTCCTGGAAAAACCTAGGGATTACTCGTTTACACGACAGGTGTCCAAATATTTTGTGCCGTTATAGATTTCAAATCAGAGATTTCGGTGCGGCTACCCTTAAAAAGTGGTTTTGCAAAGATCCACCTTCTGCTTCGAGCGATCCATATTTTTTTCTTTTTTTCCGGCTGATATTTTAGCGGAAATCGGTTTCGATCAAAAACAAAAGCAGGAGAAAAGCTAGATACGTTCTGCACTAAGAGGAGCTAACAATGCTTTGAGGGGGTAGACAAAATATTAGAAAAATTGACGGCCCGACATGGTCATCTTGAATTTTTAATGGAAATTTTTGATTTTAGGGAGGCTTCGATATTTTCCCTTCATTCACCAAAAAAAAGGAAATACTTTTTTAAATGAATCGATTATCGGCAATCGGACACTTATTGAGAGAAAATAAATTGTTGACTCGGTTTCGAGAATCCCCCCCCCCCCCCCAAAAAAAAAAAGGTTTTTTTTTATTAAAAAAATATTTGTCAACTTAGCCGTATTTTAAACCGCTTATGCAGTAACAACGGAAGAGAAAAAAAATGAATTGTCTGGAGCGATTTCGGAAAGTAAACCGGAGCGGAAAATGACCGGGCGATTAAATTTCGTTTAAAGAGAAATTTCTGACTTTATTCCGGGAGCGGATCCCACTGCGGTTAATTTAGGAGTTACCGGAAATCGGAAAAGGTCGATCCCTGGAAACATTTTGCGGTTGCCATTCGGACAGACCGGACGAATTTTACTTTAATATACCAAACATCCGCCTCGTTTCCCGGTAAATTAAAACAACTTTTCCCCAATTTGTTGGAAAAGCCAATCTTTTTGTCGTTTGGAAAGACAAAAAGAAAAAAAAAATTGGAGAAAAAAAAAGGAAAGGGATGCGAAGGGGAATCGCTTATATTAGCCTGGGTTATAAAATAAAAAATTCTGCTTGATAAATTTTTCTGCAGCGGAACATTAAATTTCATATTAAGCGGATATGAAACAGAATGCGGGAGCTCATATTCTTATTTAAGGTTTGTTTTACGGACGGGGTGAAAAAAAAATGAGTAACGGAACCGCAACGAGAAAAAAGAAAAAAAAATGAAAATATCACAGGGAAGCTGCAACAAGTGGCTCTGCTGATATTGTATTGTACAGCGAGTCCAGACGGGCAACCACCAGAAATTAATGAGGGAAGATGCGAAAAAGGTGCCCTTGTTATTTGTTTACTCGTTCCTTTATCGCTTTTTTGCTCCTTGGCTTTTTTATCCGGAGAATATTTTCCTCGTTCTCCGAGGCTTTTCTTTTTTTTTAAGAAAAAAAAAAAACATTGCGCTTTAAGTAAATAATACAAAATGTTTTGCATTTTGGCCCATTTTTTTCTAAAGTTGACGAGAAAAAAAAAATCTTTTTTGACGATTTTTTCCCCGTTTTCCAAGGAAAACAAGCGACGTAAATAATTTTACTTAGCAAGGATGAAAAAAAAAAAAAAAAAAACTTTCTGGAGTTGTTAATTATGACTCGTAAAAAAAGCATGATGCTTTGTCCCGTCCAAAAACAACAGACTAAAATCCATTAAACCGTCAAAAAAAAATTTTTTCTTACTTTTTTTAATTTTCGTTAGAAAGTTTACTTTTAAAAGTAAAAAAAAAGTTTTCTTTTTTTTCGCACCTAGTTGCTCGAAATGCATCTTTCGGGTTGATGGATTTTATATGATCCGTGGAAGAATTTGATTGGAGGTTTCACTAAAGGGGAAAAAGTCAAATAAAATAAAAATAGAAAAGACTTTTCAGTTACTTAAAATTTAAATTGTAAATGAACTTTTCGTTGTAAATTAGGGAAAACTTTTTCATTAACCGAGAAGAACTTTATTTATTTTAACGGTGCCAGAAGACGTTTTTCGAGTTTCCTCTGCCCCGAAACCAAATTCTAATTTCGGGAGTTATTAAAACGATTTCGAATCGACGGAAACAATTTTTTTTCCCGTAGAAAACCGACTGCTTACAATTGATCCCGAGGGAACCCAAAATTAGGGAAAAAGAAAAGGGAATTTCGGAGGAGACAGGTTTTAAAAAGGCGATTATCAGGTCCGGTATGTCCCCGGGTAATTTACTCTCCGACCCTAATTAGGTCGCCGACTTTAAATTTTCGTGGAAAAGCGAGAAAGAGAGGAAAAAGGGGAGGGAGAGAGAGAGAGAGTTGCAAATGCCATTATCATGGAAATTAAGTAGTTATTTATCAGGAAACTGACACTTTCAATTTGAAAACTTGTCACTAACTGCTCCTTCTAAACAAGGATTTCATTTCTCGTTAAACTCGTCGCATTGACCTTGTTCTTTTCCCTTGGCGTCGCCTTTCCTCTCTTACCTTAAGGCATCGGCAACCGATTTCCGTGATTTTTTTTTCCCCTCTCGAAAAAATTGAGCCCGCGTTTGCGGTTTTAAATCACACACCCCAACACATTCCAAAGACGGTTATTTTGGTTTCCCAGTTTATTCTGTTTGGAGGATTAACTTCGATTTGTGAAATATTTATTTTAATCGTTTATTCTATTTTGTTTTCGAGGATCTTGTATATTTCGTTTTAAAAATAATAAACACGCTCATTATTTTCCCTATACCAGTGATGCGATAAACAAAGCAAAGTCCATAATTTTCGTAGAAAATGGACGAACATAACATTTTTTCCCTCCCTCCACCACCTCCTCCTCCTCCTCTTTCGCCCCCGCGCAAAATTCATTCGTTCGGAATTTGTGGTTCTCCAAACGCTACTAATATCGGGAGATAATTAAAACTGAGCGAAACCGCCCGATTTCCGTGGGACTTTTGATGCACGTTTCCCCGTAATATTTATTGCTTGCAGCGGTGGCAGCTTCGCTAATTCACCCCCTAATAATTTTCTTTTTCCCAGTAATATTGTACCGTAGATGTATGATAATTTTCTTAAAGGGGGGATGTTATGCATGTGAGCTTAAGGGAGAAATATACACGAGCACCGAACATGTCTCCTCCAAGAAAATTTTAAGCAACCGTTAATTAAAGTCGTCTCGTCGAGAAAAGTCGTAAGGAAAAGATGAAGAAGAAGAAGAAGATGGAAGATGAAGCGAGATTTTAGCCGAAGGGATCGAAAATCTCCGACGTCGTAATATCACCGGAGTCGGCCGAAACTCGTTAAATTTCATTTCGTTCGGTGTTTGAACGTTAAATTAACCGAACGCATCTTTCGTAATAACCGCAAGATGCGCGATCGAATCCAAAATATTAGAAACAGAGCTCGACTCGACCTCGAAACGTGATCCGATTTTTAAGCGGCATTTTTTTTCTTCTTAAGAGTAAAAGAAAGGAATTACGAGCCTACTTTAAAAAAAGGAAAAAAAAAGAGAAGAAAACCCTTTTAAAAGAGAAACGGATACGTTTTCGATTTTTTTTTAAAATGTCGATTTCATTAGTTATTAGGGATGGATCGGCAGAATAATTTTTAAGCTTTTCAAAAAAGAAAAAAAAAATAAAAAATTGAACGTCTTTTAAAGAAATATATATATATTTTTTCCCCTCTCGATTTACTTAAATTTTTAAAGGATTCGATATTCGAAAATTGCACTCCATCATACCAGGTTGAAGTTGATAGGAGATTTTTTTACCGGAGCATTTCCTCCGGGAGGTACCAGGAAAACGGTGAAAAAAAGAAAACTTTGTTTTAACGGGTTTGACTTTTCGTGTATTTTAAGCGATTCGAAAAATATGCAGGAGAGAGACGCAAATTTTTCACACCATATTTCATTTAAAGAGTAAATTTCTTTTCCAAGTTAAATAATGAACTCGAAAGCGGGTCGTAAAGAGCAAAATAATTAAAGGAAATTAAATATGATGAATTGGATAGTGAGCGAGATTTAAACGCTCGGGGAAAATTCAAATTTTCCCCTTTAAAAAAAAAGGAAAAGAAAAAAAAAAAAAAAAGTTACATTTCGAGACTTGGAAGGGAGAAAAAAAAGAATAAGCAGGATGTAAAGTCTCAAAAGTTTTGAATTATGGGTTATTTTAGTTTTAAAGCGTAGTGCACTTTCCCTAAAATAATGCCTGTTGCGGTTTTTGCGGATTTTTCCCCTCCCCGAAATGATAAATGCTACCGTTAAATTTATCGTTTTTCGAAAAAAACGTTTTGAGCCAAAATAAGAAAAAGAAAAGGACGAACGACGATTAAAAAGTTACTCAAATTACGACACGTTTCTCTTACTTTAATTATTAATTAAAAAAGAAAGAAGAGGAAAAAAAAAAAAAAAAAAATACGTGTTTCGAAAAGAAAATCTATTTGAGCTTTTTTTCCCTCTGTTTCAGGTATTAAATCGGATGAAGCGTCACATAACTCTTATCCGGAGCGAAAGCGATATTTCATCGAAATTCGGACTGGGGGTGGATGGTTTGTGCGTGCGTAGACGCTCCAAATCGGAGGTAAAATCCGAGGGAAAATAGACGATCATGTCTCGAACAGTGCTCGTGTTTTATCAATTGAAAGGGCAATTTCAAACTTTGGACATCAAACTCCAACTAAATGTGTAATAATTCTAATTAGTGATCAAAAATGTTCTCCGGTACATTTTCCTCTCGGACTCTTATTTCGCGGAAGGATGGTACAAGTGATTTTGGAAATGTTCTTTCTTGTGGGTGAGTTTTTCTAAAAAATATTTCCTACGCTTAGCTTACGAGCGGATTCCTCCAAGTGATTTCCCCAATTTTTAAATTAAATTTGGAAAAATGGATTTACTTGAACCTAATTCAACCTTGATTTTACGAAAAAAAAAAAAAAAAAAAAAAAAAAAGAAGGAAAGTGGGAAAAGGCTTATTTTTATTTGTGCAATCTTTTTTCATCGGGGAAAGTGAAAAGGATATCAAACACGAGGAAGAGGTTTTATAACTTATATCTCTTGGAGCATTTGAGCGGTTTATTCGCGATTTTATTAACTCATTAAAATGGGATTTTCATCGACTTCTAAACAGAAATTACTTCGGGACGATATTTTATTACAATGAAGGTTATTATAGGATGGAGTGACTGGGATCATCCCCGATATATGTCGGGATACGGTTACATTCCAAACTTCCTCCCAGCTTTTTCGCGTCCTTTTCAATTTCCAAAATCGACGTGATTATAGAACCCCACTCCGATCTTATTTTCCGATAACGGATTTATTGCCGATTGCCGATTTCACTTAGAGCTCCGGGACGGCTCCACCATTACTCGTTATACTTCAAAACCGAAACGTTTAATTACATGAAAAAACCAGGAAATATCGAGGAGGCTCCTTCGTTCCGAAAAGCCTTGAGCATTATCATTGCTTTGAATGGGAGCGAAATGTTTTTAAGTTGCTTATTTTTATTTGTTTAGGAAAAAAAAAAAAATACTGCAGCGAGAAATTTTTTTCGATAAAGCTCTTTTCCGTTCGTATTTTTAAAGGATTTCGTGCACTGAATTTCATCATATTTGTAGCCGAGGACTTTGAAGCTTTACAACTTTCCCTTTCTTTTTTTTTTCCTTTCTTTTCGCAAAAGTCATAAGGGAGTTCGAGTCTGGTTTTTTTTTTCCTTTACCATTTTCCATGTTTACGTTGACTTCATTAAATTTTACGACTAGAGAGCTTTATTCCCTTGAAACGGCCGAAACATTATCGTTTTCACGGACGGCAACGGAATGCCGAAGACACGCATTATCCCCAGACCGCGGAGCAACCCAAATTTTTTTTTTTTATTATTTTTTTTATTTTAAAGAATATCGGGGTCAGAGGGAGTATAGGGTAAATAACTCCCTTTAATTTAGCCGGTGACGAAGAAAGGTCAAAGGTTCGTGACGCGGGTTTAAAAACCCGATACATTTTCCCCCCAAAAAAAGCATTTGTCAAATAATCAAAATTTACGATAGAATGAATGGAAGTTTTCCCCAAAGTTTTCTGCGGAACATTTATCATGTCGACTTTCACGACTTCATCGGTGCGGCGTCTCGCTGCCCCTTAACCCTCCCTTATAATAGTTGCAAAGTGCCATATTTACTTCTGTTTCTGCAAAAATATGATTTATAAAAGTTATTTACCGGAACCGGATTTAACTGCCTCGAAAATCGAATCGGCAACAGGTTCGAATGAACTCGCTCCAGGGGTTGAGGTTAAATTTCCTTTTTTTATTAAAAAAAAGAAAAAAATTCTCCAATTTTTTTTTTCCTCCAAGAATAATTTTTTTGCCGATACAAAGAGCAAAAAGGAAGTTTCGATAAATTATTATACATCTTTTATTTGTGACGATAACGAGGGGAAAAGAGGAATGAAAATTTAAAATTAAAAAAAAAAAGACCCGAGTCCCATTTTTTTTGATCCGGCTTATTTCGTTTCGATGGTAAATTTACATTCTGAAATGCCCTCGGGAATCTTTTATGACCAAAAGAAGAGAAAAATTAATTCCTTTGCTTTTTCCTCTTTTTGAAAAAAAAAAAGAAAAAATAGTTTCCTTGCTTGGTTTTTTGTTTTTTCTCCTTTTTCCGAGGAAAAATTACATTGCGGGGAGCTTTTAGTGTTGTCTCTATATCGTTTGCTAAGCAAACAAAAATTAATAAAATGTTAAAGGCTTAAACCATGAATATTTGCATGGAAAGTCGACGATATGAGGAAAAGGGAGAGAAAACTCGTTTCCCTTTCGTCAAATAAGGCGTGCGTAGGTTATTCATCATAATTTCGATTTAATTACTCGAGACTCGACTTTTGATTTCCTGCAATCGGAAAATTCGTTTAACTTAAAGGAGTTCCCCTCCAGAACAATGTAATTTGCTGCACTTTAGACATTTCGGCCCTCTTTTGCCCTTATTCAATTGGAATTTTTTCTTTTTCCTCGTTGAGCACTTGCCCCTGAGCATTCGGAAAGAAAAGCTTTTGTTTTCCTTAATAACGGGAGAATATTATGACAATTTCCCGAATTAAGCATCTTTTGTTTCAAAGGAAATACTCCGGTTTAAGAGAAATCCGTTTGGATTGCCCCCCCTTCCCGTAAGCGAAAATACGTTTCTGCGCCTAAAGTGGAAAATGAAATGTTTCTTCTCGTTTGTAAACAGAGAAATGCCTCGGTTTCCCCGTAAAATATACCTTTCAAACTTGGCTTTTCGTAAATTTTTAATACCAAAAAAAGAAATAATAAATTCTTATTAGAGGAGGAGGAAAATTTCATTTTTATTCTTGGGATTAAGGGGTTGCTGGTATTTATTTGCTCCTTTGCCACCGGCATCAAAAAATATTTTTCCGTTTTGGATAAAAAGTCTGCTGAAGCAGCTATCGGTAATGAAAAAGTAAAGGAAAATTTGAAAACCGAAACAAATATGGTCTTATTTTTTTTCTATGTGTCAACTCCTGGGGAATGTGAAAAACCTCTCCCAATTTTTTTTCGGGATGATTTGTTCCGCGTGCGTTAGGATTATTTTTCTTTTTTCCAAGTTAATTTTCTCTCCCATGTTATAAGAAACGGGTCAAGCATTCATTACAGCAATAAACGAAACGACGAAAAAAAAGAGAGGAAGTTTTACCATAATGCGATAAATCTCGGAAGTAATAAATGCCAAAATGAGAAATGACCAAACGAAACAAAGAAAGAAACTTCATTTTTTTTTTTTTTTTTTGCAAATCGCGAAAAAAAAAAAATAATCTGAACGAAACCAAGTTTTTAATCGAGGAAGAAAGAATAACGACTGTGGCACACAAAATTTATTTGCATTTCACTACTTATTTATTTATTTTGAATGTTATGTTACCTAATTTTAATTTTGTTGAAATTGAAAAGGAAAGGAAAGGTTTAAAACATTTTGCCCAGGTTTTCTTTTAAAAAATAGCCTGAGGGAACGCTGCCATGGTGATAAATGAAAGGATCCGGATTCGATGAAAACCGGTGAAAACTTGGTCGTTACGTTTCCGCGGGGGAAAAAAAAAGAAAAAGGGTTTCGCATGAAAGGAGAGGCTAAAACTTTTTTGAGTGGGAAAATCCCGAAACAAGATTTCCGTCCCATCTGTCTTATTCAAAATTAATTAAGGTATTATTACCGGTTGAAAAGCATGCATGAATGACACGAAAAATCCATCATGAATATTATCATCATCCCCGTCAAAAAATAACTTCAGGTGTAACTTTTTCTTTTTTCCAAGAGCAAATTTAATTTTTTTCCCGTCTCCCTCTCTTTTTTTTCCCTCACCCTCTCCTATAAAGATTGTAAAAATAATGGATCAATCCGAGAATGTCTGATATAATTACCCGTGCTCCCACGGCGCCGATCATTAAACTCTATATCCTACCAAATTTTATTATTACAAGATCAAGTGAACGTAATAAAAAAAAAGAGTATGGACCGAGGGTAAAAGGGGGAGGGGGATCGTTCGGATGAGATTTTCCTTTTTCTTCGTTGAGCCTTTACATCAGGACTCGATGTAAGGTACCTTTTCCTCTTTGCGGTTAATTGCCGGCGTTTTAATTTCCCGATTTAAATTTCATCAAGGTTATTTTGATAGGTTTTCAAAATTTGTGTTTGAATTGAAGAGGCGAGAAAATGATTATAGGAAAATTTTAACCGCGGAGTGAAAAGTTAAAGCCTTTTTAACCCGAGACCTTAGTTAAACTTTGAACCTCATCCCGCGACTAAAAGTTTCCTTTCTTTATACTGAATAAATAGCTTTTAATTTATTTGGGAAAAACAAAAAAAGAAAAATCTTATACGTGAAATTTTTATGAAGCTTCGTAATTTTCTCTTCAAAACGGAAACTTTCTCCTTTCCAGAGAATGTAATTTCGTCTATTTGTACAAAGTACATACTGAAAAACATTTTTTTTTAAAAAGAAATATGCTGCTTTAAATAAAAGTGATTTCTCGGAAAACGTTATTGTTTTTTCCCATGTAAAAAGCTTTTTTTCTAACATCGGTCTGTGGAAAGCAAGGAACGACCTTGCATGGAAGGTTCTCTTGTAGTCGACAAGTCCCCTCCCCCTTCCTTCACCTTTTTTAATTGCAAAAAGATAAAGGAGAAAAAAAAAATTTGGGGAAAAAAAAGTGTGCGTTAAAATATTTATGTGTTTTGTTATGAGTATCAGGGGAGGGAAGGCGAGTGACAAAGCAGTTAATTTTGCGTCTGACATGGGAAATCGTTCGAACATGTTTAATAAAAGCCCAAAGGTTTAAAGACTTTGAGAAAGAAATTAATTAAAATTTGGGAGGAAAAAGGTCTTGTCCCGGTCCCCGAAAAGGAGATTATGGAAAACCTTTATTAAAGATCGATTTACACAAAATTCGACACGTCGCCGTTTGAAGTTTGATTCGATAAACGTTCCTTTTAACTTAATTCACGGGTTCCCTTTTGCGATAATAAATGCTATCAATTTCAAAACTTTGAAAAAGAGTTGACGGGTTCTTTAATTAACGAAAAAAGAAAAAAAAACAACCTCACAAAAAATATACTTGGTAAAGATTTCCCGGAGTAATCAGATCGAAAACTTGCCGAAAAATGAAGTTTTTTTCTCGGATTTTTGGCCGGAATTCAATTCCTCAACCTTTCACCTTTTTTTTTCTCTCTCTCCCAATTTTACTTTGAAAGAGTTTTTATTTTTTGAGAATTCAGTCTTTGCTGACCTTAATTTGAGGGTTGATGCCGCATCCGGATGTATCGCTGCGATTAGTCCTGTCAGGTCTTAACTGGCAAAAGTTTTAGGAAGTCGTTTGTTGATTAAGCCCGGTCGTTTGTTGGGAGGAAAAGCGATTTCCTTGTCAATCATCCTTAGGAGGATTTTCGATAACGAATGGAATCTTGCGACTTGAAAGGACCTTCTCGGTCCTTCCCAACAAACTTTCTTTTTTCTTTTTTAAAGAGTGGGACAATTTCTCTTGAACTTTAGTCACGGAACGTGTAGTTTTCGATTCTTGGTCTCCTTGGCGATTTCCCCTGCGGCAGTAATTTCCCATTCATTTTCTGAGTTTGGAAAGTTGTTTGCAGTTGTAATTTCGTTTGGATTATGTCCGTCTTCTTGCTCGGAATTTAAGTGACCGACCGAACCGATCCTTTGGACCATCTAAATGAGATTAGCAAAAGCATTTGGACAAGTCTACTTCTGGTAGGAAACCAGCGGTGTCGTCACTCTCGAAGGAAAATTTTAGCGACCACGTTGATTGCACCGATAAAATGTTAAAATGCAATAAAGCTCTCTCGTTTTGTTATTCGTCTTGTAATCATCGCCGCTCGTTGTTTGTTGTTTATCTATTTATTCATTTGCAGGAACGCCTGTTATCCGAGAAGACGGTTCGGTCATCTGCATTTGAACCCTTAAAAATCGGGAATCTCGAAAAAGTCAAATTTCCGGAACCGAATTCAATCCTCGATATTTCTGGATTTTTTTTCCTTCTTTTTATTCGCTTAGTTACAATCAATGGAATAGTCGATGAATTTTCAATAGCTAATCAAAAGCTTCTTATCTCTCGATCCCGAAATATTTCACCGTTTTCCATATCAATCATAAAATCGCATTAAATTTAATTTTATTTTGAGATGTTATTATTTCCCTTCTTTCGACCGTATTTTTTTCATTTGATTTTTCAAAACGTTTTGAACGGTTCTCGAGCTTATTTAAATATTACAAATAAAAAAAAACGTGAAAAGAAGAATTCTGAGCGTTTTCACGGGAGTCTTTTTTACAACATTTTTTTTTTTTCCTTTCCCAACCCCGAGATCGTTAAGAAGGTAGAGAAAAATACTTGAAAACGAACGTTTTGTAACTATTTGTAAAATGGGACGTCGTCTAGACGGGAAACGGGAGAGTTAAAAAAATTGAAACTGTACGTTTTTTTTTTTTTTCGTGCAGAAAATAAAAGCGACCATTTCAAAAATGTCGCATTATCTCCGGGTAAAAAAAAAATAAAATAAAATAAAATAACGGCAAAAGTCGTAACGCAACTTTCATTTTCGAAACAGACAAATGGATTTCCTTCCGGAGCAAAAAAGAAAAAAAAATTAGGCGCACGTCCTGGAGGGCTTTTGCTGTAAATGGAAGTGTCGTTTTAAAAATTAGGCATTTTCATGTGGCGAGCAAACAAAAAATTACAGTCCCTCACATCGGTTTTTAGCGAGAGAATGTCTCTCTTTTTGGACAAAGGAAATATTTAATATTATGCGAAAAAAGCGGCGGAAAAAGATAATCCGAAAAATGCGATAAAAGAAAAGCGATTTAATAGACGAGTAAAGAAATAACGGATTTCGTGAAATAAAGTATGGATTAGATTTTAGATTGATGTTTTCTGGGTTTTACGACAATAAAAAGTTTCTCTCTTCATTTGTCGGTGAATCCTCTTATATACACAAGAAAAAAAAAAGCCTATAACGAAATTAAAATGCTTCCTTTTTCGGATTTGCCCAAAGAAAAGGAAAATGCTATTTTCATAACTTGGAAAAAAGGAAAAACTCCTTTCATCTTTTTTCTGATTTCCATGAAATAGATATGTAAAGAAAAAGGGAATTATTTTTGCATTTTCTTCTTTTCCTTTTTCATTTTTCAAAAAAGATTTCTTTTTTTTTTTCTGCTAAATTTCATGCCTTATTTTCTGAATTTAACTGAAATAAAACTTGTTAACTTCCGATCAAACGCGTTGACAGTTGCCGGTTTCTTGGCACGGGGACAGAGGATATTTTCTTGATATTTCAGAAAAAAAAAGTCAAAACGTTTGGCTCGTGGAAAAGTAAACAAAAGAGGCGCGGTCGGCAACCTTTTAAATTTAAATCTATTTCTGCGGTGGGATTATTATACGAGAATTACTCAAATTAACGTCGAAAATTTTTTTATTTTTTATTTTTCCTTTTTTTTTTTCGTATTTATAATATAAATCAGAAGTTTATTGAATGAACGGAAAGAGAGATAAATAAAAAATAAATTAAAATTCTGAAAACTCGAAGAAAATGATATTTATAAGAGATCCGTGAGTAGCTGGATCGTTTTTCTTAGAAAGGCAATCGTGGATGCAAAGACGAAATAAAATATTAGGGAGGAAAGGAAAAAAACGAAAGGAAGAAAAAAAAAATTTTCCGTCGAGGTAGTTTCATTTGGGCCCACGCATTTTTCTTTATTTTTGCATCGAGGAGCTTTTTTATTTATTTCATCCCCGAAACGGTTCCCTATGGGAATCTCGATATATCGTCGCCGTCTGCATCCGCGACGGATTTTTCGTCCCTTTTCGAGTCGAGATGATGTCTGGGCGAAGTTGAAGTCTGTCAGTCAAAGTCTTTGTTTCTGCCCTCCTTTATTTCCCCTAAAATTTAAATTAATTTTGGAAACTTGGTTAATTGATTTGAAAGTGTGAAAAAAAAAAAGGAAGGGAAAATGTTAAAAGAAAAAAAAAAAGATATGCACATTGCAACGAGCGCTAATACATTTAGTTTTCGATCGACTTTAAGATAAATGATTTTTGGAATTTTTCCAAAGCTTCCGAGGGACTGTTTCCGACAAACTGATTATTCTGTCTTTTACTAATGACCCAATATATTTCAATCTGATCGTTTTAAATTTTTCTATATCATCATTTCTTTCCTTTCCTTTTTTTTTGTCTGAGTTATCTGTCAAAGGCGACCTGCTTTTCTTGTTTTTCATTTCCTTGGAAATTTTAATTTCTCGTATCGCTCCCTCGAAAAGGTATCCCCTTTAAAATGGCGAAAAAAAAAATCCAAACAATCCATTTCATTGGATTTTTATCTTTTGTCCTCCCTTTTCCGAATCCAAAGAAAGGAAAATAATAAGAGAAATATTTTCATTTTGATGAGGATTATGTTGTCGGTGTGGAGTTGTAGCCATCCTTGTCGCAAGACATCATCCATCACATCCTTGTCAGGAATACATTATCTCTTTCGATAAATACATAAAATCCGAAATGAATTTTAACCGGGAATGAATGATCCCAGTCACTTATCAACGTCCCACGTTTTTTTCATTTCTTTCTTTCTTTGATTTTTTTTTTTTTTTTTTTCGCATGATTAAAAGTTTTTCGAAAAAAGGAATTCCGTCGAAACTGTAGGAAAACACGGGGAGACTAAAAAAAAAGGTATACGGTCGAATGGATACGTAATGTTTGGTTGGTCATTTACAAAAGGATTACCCTCGTTACATCCATCGAATTTTTTAGTGTTTATTGTCCGGTGTAAATGTGTTGCCGAAACCGGGTTTTCCCGTTTAACTTGATGTAAAACGTGGACTTTTTCCTAAACCCTCGAGATGAAAAATCGAAAGCATCGCAGTCTAAAATAAAAAAATTGCTGAAACAGGCGTATTTGGGTTTTCGAGTTAGACAAAGTAAATGCGACAAAGTTGCGATTCGGGGACCGCACTTTTAAGTTGTTTATTTCCTGGAAATAGAATAATTCTTGGGCCTGATGTATTATTTATATTCTCGTAAACTTTAAAGTTTGAAACTAACATATTAATATTTTAAATCCCATGTCTTCGGAGGGGTGAAAAAAAAAGTTTCGGAATTATAATCTTCGACAAAAGTGCGAAAACTTTCTCTGTAGTAAATTTACCGTAAACTATTTGAAAAAGGAAGGAGAAAAAAATTGCCAAGAAAATAATTTTCTTGGTGGAAAAAGTTTTACGACAAACGAAGCATTGTGTATTTAATATATACATGTTGCCGAATATCGGAGACAATAGGTACAATTAATAGAGGATGACTGAGACCTATTTAAAAGGTAAATTCGACGGAGGGTTCGCGTCTTGAAGGAAGAAGAAAACCGCCCCCCGAGGAACTCGGGAGATTTAATTGTCACGGATATATTATTTCCATATTGTTCGACGTTGTATTATCGCTAACAATGACTCGATATAGATGCCTTTGTTATCTTTTTGCTTCTACCCGAGAGAATTAATTTCGTCGAACCGTAATTACGCATGACATTGTTTTGTTTCCTTTTACGTACATAAAGTACACTTAATACGTTTCAACGGGGGATAAACAAAAATAAAAATCTTAAATTATACTGAAACAAGGGATCCTTTTAGTTAAAAGCGTAAGCGTGAGATAAAAATTTAAATGTTCGACTCGATTTCGGTCTGTAAGTATAAACTGAAAAATGAAAAACTTGTTATCTCCAAACGATGCCATGCTACTCGACGATTAAGCCTATTTAAAACGAAGATCCTATGACTCTTAACGGTATCGGATGATTTTCCTCGAGAAAAAAAAAAAGGTTAAAGAACGACCTTTCTTCCTGGATGAAGAAGTCACGTTTTCCTTCCCTAACAGATTCCACGAGTAGAATCGATAACGTAAAAAGTTACAAAAAATATAAAGTTTCGAGATTTTTATGGATGTTAGGAGAGCTTCTGCTCGACTGCATTAAATCGCCTCTTTTGATTTAGTGCCTTCGTAAAAACATTAATGACCATATTAAATTCCTTCCGCTTACTTGTATAATTAAAATGTCCCGCGCTTTCCTAAGGGATCCCATCCGAAAAAAGGGGACGTTAATACGTCCGATTACAACGTCGTTTATACTTGAAGCCCATCGTTTTTTATTCCCCTTGCGGATATCCGGATCCCGTTTTTAATTTAAAATATATTTTCGGAACAAAAGAAGTTTGAAAAAAAATTCCTTTCCTCTTTTAAATCTAAAGGTAAATTAGAAAGATAAAAAAAAGTATTAAATTAAAGGAAAAGGAAGCTATCGATAGGGAGGAAAAAGCTAAGAAAAAGGTGGTTAATGATCTTCTTTCGGAAGGGAATCGTTAGAAGGAAATAACAAGTCAAAGGAAAAACGGAACAAAAAAGATGGAGGACAAATCCGCTAAAAAATAATCCTTTTCCCCAAAATAAATTCGATGCATTGTTAGCATAAAATTTTCCTTCGACAAAAAATAACTATCTACGGAACAGCATCAACAGTTAAAATCCTCTCGGTGAAACTTTTTCTCTTTGAAAAAATTAACAAAATTAAGGCCTGTTTTTTATGTTTGCACCTTAACTCTGCGAAAGCATTCTTGGCCGAAAACCTTTTCCCGAATGTTTCGACCCATTTTTTGACCGCTGTCCTTGTGAGCTAAACATTCTCGTCTCGACCTATAAAATGGGGGAAAAAAACATAGCAGGGGCACAAAGCATAAATCTATGATTTACATTTTTTATTATAAAGTTCAGAAGTTAATTTTTCAAAACTTTTAAACATTAATTTAATGCGGTGAATTTAATCTTGTTCTGGTAATTCCTTTAAAAGTTTTGCATCGGAGAGGGGAGCTTGGTCTTTTTTTTTAAAACCTATAGTCATATTATCCTTTGCCATTAAGTAACCGTAGTGGTTAGTCTCCCCCTGCCGCTTCCCGATTCATAAATTTTTAAGGATTTTTATTTTTTTATTTTCAAAAGTTGAAAAACTCACCAAAATTTTCTGAAAGTTTGTTGATTTTATCTAGCATAAATGATGACGCGGAGCTTTCTCCACTCCAAAGTGATGCCGTAATTTTGATTAAATTTTTAAAAAAAAAGACATGAAAACAAATGGAATGAATTAGAATAGGTGAAGCGAGTCGCAAATATCAAGATAAAAATGTCGGGAAATAGTTGTCAAAAGTTTGAGAATTGCAAAAAATTACTTGAATTCGATTTCCTGGAAATTCCATGATTCCCGCTACGGGTTTAAGAAAGAAAAACTTTGTGCTTATTACTGCAATATTTACGTGTTATTTACTTTTCAAAAAGTTTGTTAGAGAAAATGTTTGCCGAAAAACGGATGCGACTTTTCATTAATCTCGCTGATGTTTCTCGATTTCCTTTCCTCCCGTCTTTCTCCTTGATCGATTTTCGTTTCCTCCCAGTAAAAACACGTTTCGATTTTGTTTTTTCCCTCGTCAATTTAATTAATTCTAAGGGATTTTACCCCAAATGACGATTGTCTTTCGTCCTATATCCGGTAAAAGCTTCCGGTAAGTCTTAAAATATTCGGTCGTTGCGATTATTCCTCGTAATTTAGACGTTGATATTAACGGCTTAATACGACGTTTAAAGCCTTTGGGACAATGCGGAATCAATTTTGAAAATGTGTTTGTCGATCATTTCGCGAAACACGGGCAAGATTATCGAGATTCGGATCGACTCCTCTTAATGCAACAAGTTGCGATAGAGATTAACTTGGATTTCGTCCTCCCCCTTTCCCCCTCCCCCCTCGGTCCCTCACTCCCTCCGAGCGCATATCGGAAAACTTTCCCGAACGCTTTTCTCGATGTCACACAACCTTCCGGAAGATGTCCTCGATTCTTTCTTGGCTATCCTACAAAACAAAAAAAATTTTTATATCGTAATCGCATGTTATGCAGACAAATTAGTATCACGTGACTGAGAGCCATACATTTTTTATGAGCTGCAGTCGGTATGACACGTTAATATGTTCAACATTTTAATGGATCGCTCCTTTTCTCTGTGTCGTCGGATACAAACCGTTGTGCACCAAATAAGAATTTTGTGCGGCATTTCGATCGGAGGAGCTTTTCCGAAAGGGTCATCCAACTCGAAAGAGTTTATTAAACTCGGTCGGTTCGGGAAAGCGTGGAAAAAGATCGCGTGCCTCGGATATAATCGGACATAAATTTTGTTGGCGGATCCATCGGTCAAGAGCCGTAGATAACGAGTGAATTTCGCTAGGAAAACTCGGTAGACCCGAGTCCGAGGCGAGGATGTCGTACGGGTCGCAAAGCCGAGAGGGATATTCATTATTATTCATACGCAGACTTGTTGCATGATTCACCCTGTCAAGAATTACGAGGAAGCATTCCGCCCCGGGTATTTTGCATTGCAAAGCACGTACTAGTACACCCTGTTGTACCAATAAGGTTTTCACGGAGAGCATTCTCCTGCTTCCGGCTTTATTCCTGTTTTTTCCAGACTTTGGGCCCGTTACATCCGTTGGCCCCATAACTTATGCCATATCGCTTTTTAAAGAAAATTGGATAACGCTCGAGATGCACGACTAAACTTATTCTTAACAGAGTTAACGGAACAAGTCACATTTATTATGATAAAGAGAAAAAATAATGCCTTCCGAAACAAAATTTATGTAGAGCCATTAAAGAAATGGGAAAAATTTGCACTCGTATGCTGCATCAACTCTTTCTTCTTTAGTCGACCCTGCTTCTTTTTCCTAAACAAAAATCTCAAAAAGAAAAAAAAAAAAAAAAAAAAAAAAAAGCAAGACAATCGCGGCTCATTTTTTTTTCTTTTTCTTTGTGCGTGTAAAGCGTTATTGCCGGGAACGCTTTGTAATTTTATCAGGCTCCGGTTAGTTAAGCCTTCTTGTCATGTAATCGTCTTTTGGTGGTGTTCGGATTAATTAAGTCTTTTGTCGAGGATTCTGCAAGGATTACTCGGTTCGACTTTCGGACTCCCTTTAATAAACCCTCGGGTCAGGCCTTGCTTCCTCGTTATGCGACCGAGGAAAATTCGGTTCTTGTTCTTAAAAAAAAAAAAAAAAAAAAATGAAAAATAAATGTCATCCGAGTGCCACAAGTATCTTCTCTAATTTATGTTTGTATGACATTTAAACAAGCAGAAAATACACAACAGTCGACGACATTTTGAACCATCGTTTATCATTTCGCATTACTGTAAACCGTGAGATGATCTGACTTGCCCTTTTTCACCGAAGCAAATATTATTCTCGCCTTCTTTGTTGTTGTTTTCCCAGGAAAAATTTCCCCTCTTTTCTTTTTAAACTACTCTGCGACTCATTTTTACATTTTCCCCAATTTTCAGTGGGCTCGAGAAAAAAAAATGTTGAGGAGGGAATAAATTTATCTAGTTTTAAAAGCACCATCCCCGTAGAGGCGCTTTAATCTTTTTTATAGTTCTTATAAATTTGTGACAGCTTGTCATAAAAAGTTGACGGTAATGTTTTTATATTTATCATGATTTAACACTTTACTACGTCGTTGAAAATGTATAAGGGAATACTATCGAGCAATTTACATCCTGTCGAAACCCGTGTCAAAAAAAAAAGGAGAAAATTTTTAATCCTAAATGCCTTAACTTTGCAAAAAAAAAAAAAAAAAAAAAAAAAAAAAAAAAAAAAAAAAAAAAATTCGATTATTAAATGAAGTAGATAAAAGTTAGGGGGTACGTATCTCAATTCTTTTACGGTTTTCTCGTTAAACTACTTAAATGAAGTTAGCGTTTCGGGAAAAATTTTTTATGTACTTGGAAACTTTATTTTGGTTGGAAATTAAGTCGCGCCTTTTTTATTCAATAAAAATAAAGAGGAGGGGAAAATACCAAAATTCAATATTTTCTTTTTAGAAAGAAAAAGGAAAGCGACCGAAAACATCTTCCTTTAAAATATTTAAAAAAGCTTTTTCTCCCGGTTGGAAAGGTCGTGTTTGAAGCTTTTGATAATCACGTGTTACATTCACTCGGAAACTCGAGGGTTAAGGACGCTTTTCAGGGAAATATCGGCCCTTTGATATCTCTTGGAGTTTCTTACACCGTGAAATCACTATTTTCCGTCTTTACGGTTTTAGTTTAGGGATATCCGCCTTTGCATGGAAAATTTCATGCGTGGCTCTTATCTTCCTTAGTCGGTAGATGTCCCTACCCTGGGTTTTTCTTGTATACAAATTGTATACATCTTATATTTGACTCTATAGGATTTATTTAAGGTCAAAACGAAGCAAGCGTCCGAGGTTCGACCCGGAAGGCTACAATCGAAAGGGATATTAGCAACCGTCCGACCAAAAGAATCGGTTAACGACAGTGTGGATGCAGAGTATAACCCTGGCGAGCCGAAAACATCTTGCCAGCCCAAGAAGCAAGATCGGATGACGAATGAAATTTTAGATGTTACGGAGCCAAGGCTGTCCTTCAAAAATAAGGATAAGGTGCACTACAATGCAACTCGCCGACTTGTCAAGAGAGAAATAGCGCAAGCCGAAGAAACTCGTGTCGAGAAGTCAAGGAAATCGTCTGCAGGCGTTGCTCGACGATTTCCATCTCCACAAGGAAGTCAAAAGAACTTGCGACTTCGTCAAATCTCGCAGTTCTGCCGCGTTAGTTACTTGATGAGAATGGTAGGTACCTTCTTGAACCTGATGATCTGCCCACCGAATGGACAACTTTTATCAAATCTCTTTTCTTTTCGATTCGGACCACAAAGACCCTCAAACTTTTTTTATAGCGAACCAAAAATTCTTGTTTCTAAACGTTACAGTAGTTCGAAACCAGGAATCGAAAAGCCCCTAAGCCGGACGAAATACGGTTAAAACGAAATAACTGTTAAAACTTTTCAGCGAAGAAGGAATTAGGCTGCTAACGGCATTATTTAATCGTATCTATGAGACCGGTTAAATTCCTTTTAAGTGGACCCAATCAACGCTTAGTGGACTACCTAAAAAGAGTAAGCCGACGAGGTGCTCTGATTTCCGTCTTATTAGTTTGACGAGCCATTCCCTGAAAATCCTGTTGCGTGTTATTCAGGCTCGAATTAATGCCGTTGCGAAAGTGTAATGAATAAATTGCAATTCGGTTTCCGTGGTTTAGGAACCGGAGAAGCGTAAGTTCTGCATGAATGTCTTGTTGCAGAGGCGTAAGGATTCCAAAACCTGTTTAATTGCATGTTTCATCGATTTCGAGAAAGCTTTTGATCGGGTACAACACACTCGGCCGATCGAAGCAATGCGTCGGATAGGGTTGGACGATCGAGATGTAAGGCTTCTAAAAAACCTTTACCGAAATCTGTCGGCAGAGTGAGGGTCGACGGTTATGGGAAATACCCATCAAACGCAGCGTTGGGCAGGGTTGTGTGCTCTCGCCAGTTCTTTTCAATGTTTATTCGGAAGTTTTCGGGTTTTTCTTAGAAGCTCTTGAGGACCGCACGGAAGGCGTTCGTATCGGAGGTCAAACACACGGCCATTTTCGTGATGCTGACGACTCGGATTTTGTAGCGGAAAGTATCGAAGATCTACAGACGTTGGCTAATGCTGTTGAAGAGGTGTGTGCCAGGTATGGGTTAACCATAAACACTGCGAAAACCGAGTTAACGGTTTTTAGCAGAAACGATGTAAGTCCGATGAATTTGAGAATCCGAGGAAAGGACGTCGACCGCGTAACACACCACAATTTATTCGGCTCTGGGCTGAATACGATTGACTCCGAACAAGAAATCCTCTTGCAAATCGAAATTGGAATACTTGAGTCATTTTCTTAGAGGACTTAAATAAAAAATTCCGAAGACAATCGTTCGGTGGCATGTCGAAGGCAAGAGGGGAATCGGCCGGAAGAACCTATCGTGGCTGCGTAATTTAAGAGCTTGGACCGGTTTAAGTGTCGAGGAGCTCTTCCGGATTGCCCCCCCCCCCATAAAAAGAGTTACCAGGTTCTCCTACGCTTGGATACAGGTACGGCACAGCAAGAAGAAGAAGAAAATGAAGCCGGCAATATTAAGTAAGATAAGCTTTTTTGGGTTATTTTAAGATAAAAGAATGTGACCTAAACCTTATTTAAGTCTTTTCGAATTAGGATCACTGTGGAACTAACCGTACCAATTTGTTTTATGGATCATACAAGTATTACGTAAGTACTGAACAGGGGTGGGGGGTCTCCGAAATTCTTACGCTAGTGTTAAATTTCCATAAGAGGAAGACTATTTTTGCTAACTACCAAGGAGGGGTGACTCTTGAAAGGCCAAAATAATGCTTACGTAATACTATATGATCCCTTTTTTATGTTAAAAAAGCTTTTATAATTCAATTTCCAAGAGCTCGGATGAATTATGTAGGTCGAAAATGGAGCCTGCCAGATTAAAATAAGCTTTTTTTTGCTCGTTTAAGCTTAAAAAAAAGCTCACAAAAGGTTTGTCTTTTCTAATTACTAAGACTGTAGTTCTAACCGTTAGTCTTTGTTTTTTTGTTGATTAAAAAGATTTTATAATTCACTTTCCAAAAGCTCGGATGATTCGTGTATGTGGGAGATGGAACCTACGAGATTAAATATAATTTTAATTTGATAATATTTAGAGGGCGTATGTAAGCCGGACTAACAAGTTGCAAGAAAATTAAAAATTTGCTTCAGATTTTTTTTTTTTTTTTTTTTTTTAAACTGTTATTTTAATAATTTGCTCACCTTTTTTGCTCTTTTGATTGATTCTATGAAATTGATAAATTACCGAAATACCTACTTTATTGCATTTCGAAGTTTTGTAATCATAAGCAAACTCTTTTTTTTTTTTCAAACTACTTTACTAATGCGACTTCCATTCAGGCTTTGCGTTAGTGAGAAAACGAATTCAACCAAAATTATATGCATTCCCTTAAGTCCAGTATTCCCGTAAAGAATTATAAGAAGACGAACAAATTAGTATTTAGCTTACCACAAAAAAGAAAAGTAAGTAGTGATAATTAATTGAAGATTTAATAAATAGTAGTAGGTCGTTAGAACTAAAAAGTACGTAGTAAAATTTCCTGTTTCATGATTTTTAAAAAAGGTTACTTTGTCATGTTGTCATTTACAATAATTTAGAAGATACTGAAAAATCACGACCTGCTTTTTTTATAATTTTTCTGCCTCAAAACGTAACCACAATGGCATTTTAAGTCGATAATTAGTTAATTTGACGACCATTGATCTAAATCGATAAAAAAATCGATTAAAATTACTTTTTCCGACATCAAAAACCAAGTCGCGACCCGATTTAAGTAATAACATCTCTTAAGTAGTGTCAAATATACAAAAAAGTCGTGAGATGTACCAAAGAATTATCACATTTTGTATGCGATTTTGGGGTCCCAAACAGAGTTGTAAAATGTATAATTTACAAAATATTGAAATGGTACAGTATACTTTTTGTATATTAGAAAAACCCGGTTTAAGGACCTGCACCCGCTAGTCCGCTTGACTGATGTAAACCCACTGAGGGAGGAACCGACTTGCCAGCGCCGGCTTTAGGCACGTGCCTTCCGTGCCCATGCGCATACTCTCCAAATTTTAGGGGCGCCAAAATGAAGAATAACGGCTTGTTTGCCGTTTATTATTAAGGTAAAAAAAGATTATAAAAGATGAAAGCTAATATTAGGAAAAAAAATAAAAAATAAAACTGGGGGATGGGTAAATGTAAAAAAATTTGAAGCAGGGCGCCAAAAAAGACAGGCACAGGGTGCCAAAACTTGTAAAGCCGGCACTGCGACTTCCTTAAAACACCTTGATATAGGAAAAGGAGCAGTTTTCATTGCCTATAAATTACTTGGAATTTTCTCGGAAAAAGTCTCGAGCGATCTTCTTTTTTCTTGTTATAAAATGAAAAGCGAAAAGAGGGAATCCGCTTGGGAAAAGAACGTAGCTTTGGATCGGCCCCGCGTGTCAGGGAGTAGACGTTTTCATCGCAGCAAAACGATGTTTTTCGATACCGTCTCCAATATCAGTTTTATGTACCGTTATCGGAATCATCTTCCCGCATTATTCTTACCTCGTCCTTTTAAATTTGCCGAGGCTTTAACGGGCTCGCGTTTTAGAGGGTGTGGCTCCATTAAAAAATCGATGAGGGACTAAACCTGGAATTTTTTTTTTCTTCGTTCGCACTTTACGCGTCGGAAATTGAATCTCGATCGGCGGCAAACCGTTATCCATCGCTGCGATCGGGAAATTAAAATTGTATCTAAAACAGACTGCAGCAGCAGTGTAATAAGTTAAATGGAGCCGAATGGACAAAAAAGGAGAGACGTTAATGGAAGGCAGGAACTTCCATCTCAAGTAACAGGAGCTCTCTTTCAAACGCAGGAAAACTCGTGGTAAAAGTAAGGAGCTTCAGTTTTAAAAAAACGGTAGAAAATGGAAGGTTTTGAAAGATGATAACCCCAATAGCTATTTCCGACATAAGGAAGAGACAAGAGTAAGTAATCAATGCGTAAGATTCCCTTGAGGTAATCTCGCTTTCCTTACGAGAAGTGAAATGCAACGTTGAATTTCTCCAGCGTGCACCCTTGAATACGATCTCATAAAAATTTCATTCAACAAATTTTTTTTGTCATCTCGCGTGTGTGTATTTTTTTTTTTTTTTTTTTTTTTTTTTGAAAAGACAGTTTACATAGTTCACGATTCTGCGTTATCTCACTCCGATTGATTCGAATAAAAGTTAACCATGCATAATTGTATCGAGAATATTTTCATAGCAACGAGTTTTTTTTTTTTTTTTTTTATTCGATTTTTATAAACACGACCGGTGAATTCCTTTTATAGCTTTCAGAGGGGGGGGGGAAAAAAAAGCCGGGTCAGTGTTTCTGGCTTGCCGCCATTCTTGTTGGTTTTTTTTTCCCCTTCTCTTGGGCTATATCGGCGTTTATGATCGACCCGTTTGCCGAGTTTCTTGACCTCCCTTTCTCGATGGTCGTTTATAATCGGGAGCCGTAAATGTCACCAGTAATCATCCTTCGCCGGATTTATAACAAATTGTAACGAGTGCCGGATTTTATATCGTCGGATCGCATTCGATATTAGCTTAAATCTCTTGGCATAAAATTTAATTCGCCAGAACTTTTTCCCCGTTATGGCTTTTCTAGGTATTTAACGTCGTCCTTTTCTTTTTTCAGAGAAAATTTTTCTTAAACGAAAAAGTGAGGAATTTTATCGTCCGGATTAAATAGTGTTTCCGATGGGAAACCGAATAACGTTTTCCCGCAGAATAATTTTCGGGCCCGAAAGTCAGTCATGCGGTTTTTCCCTCGATTTTAACCACGGTTGATTTTGTTATTTAACTTGAGACAAAGATAATAAACCTTTTCGTCTCTCTCGTCCTCTTTTTCTTTTCTTTTTTCCGGAGCCAAATAAATTTTTCGTTCAATTCAAAAAAAAAAAAAAAAAAAAAGTTTTTTTGTTGTTTTGTATTCGAAGCAATACAAAGACTACTTTAATTTTATTTACTCTAAAAGACTAAAAGGAAAGGATTCGGAAATAAAATCTAGATTTATGAGCATTCCCTGTATTTTCGTTCATAGTAAACTTTGCTGGACAATCGCACGTGGTCCAAGTTTTTTTTTTTTTTTTTTAATCTCAAAACCGACGCGACATATTTAACTCTTCACTTTTTTCATTCTATTTCGGAATTTGTGTTTCGAAATTTTACAATGTGTGAAAACGCGATATGCAAAGCCGTGTATCGTTAATGCCTTGATTTTCTGATTTATTATCGAATTAGGCGCGACCTCGACTTATATTAAAAAAAAAAAATAATATTCGATATCGATTCGAACGCTCGACGTTTGATAATCCATTGCCGTCGAATTAAAAATTTGATGGACAGGAAAAAAATGACTGCCTATTTGTATTTGCGTTTCCCTTCCTCCCCCTCCCACTCACTGAAAAAATGGATTGAAATTCGATTGGAGGTTCCGAGGGAGGCTGTGAAAAGCAAGGAATAAAATGAGAAAAGTCGAAGAGAACTCGATCGTTCCTTGTCACGGTAACTTGGAATCCTTAAAAAACATTTGCAGTTAAACTTGCAAGAGAAAGTTTAGTGAAAGCACGTCGGATACAGAGGAAATGCCAAAGTCCAAGTCGTTCTTTAATGGAGCGTTTCTCGGTCCTTAAACGATTGCGAGAAATAAAACATTTGACATGTGTTCCCTTCTCTCTTGTTTAATTAATCTCTTGTTCGGTTTGCCTTTCCTCGAACGCCTTTTCTTTTTCCTTTTTTTTTCGAGTCAGGAGGGAAAAACCATTTAAATTCGTAATTAGAAAGTAAGTCAGCGAACCTATCACCTCGGGACAAATTGCCAATGGAGGAGCTATTATTTCCTCCTGTCTGCTTTTTTAACCTTGTTAACTTTCTTTTTGTAAGGTACACAAGTAATTTTCAAACAGGCGCAAACTAGCAACTGAAGATATTGTATTAATTGCTTTTCCCTTTTTTTCTATTTTCAGGTAAGTTTTATTCATTAGAGCCTGCTGATGATAAGGTCCCAGGGGAAAGCCGGAAGGAATTGCTCCTAAAGACTGTAGGCAAGAATCACATCGTAGGGAGGTTTTTCTATTTATAAAACATTTTACCCTCCAGGTGACTTTTTTTTTAAATTAAGAAGGGGAGAGAAAAAATCAAGAAAATATCTCATTTTCAAGGTAAAATTGAGCAAGCTTTTTTTTTTTTTTTTTTTTTTAAAAAAAAAGATAATACGATCGAAGTCAAGATTTTCCTCGAAAAAAAAAACCTGAGGGCATAATATAGAAAATTCCAAATGCAAAGTTTCCGTCTCGATCCTTGGTAGTATCGTTTCCGGTCAGACGAATTTGGGTCGACACGGGAGAAAATACATCGAAATAACGATCCCGACTGTTTAAGGTCAATTTTTTTTTTATTTTACCCGAAAGACCTTCGGAAAACAATCGATGCAAATTGGCAACGTTTCACATGAACACTTGTTACTGTTTATGTTAACACGTGTTTTTCACTCCCACACGTGATGATCTTTTTTAAACTCCTCGTTAAAACGATGCTAGAATAATTAAAACGGCGTTTTTTTTTTTTATAATCGATCAGGACGGTTTTTTGTGGTTTTCAAAAATGTAATTTGTAAAAACCGCGAAACGGTTTTCTATTCTCCGTCTGTTGGAACGTTCCCTGCCTTTTATTCTCCTAATTTAATTTCAATGTTTTTATCGTTGGAATCATAAAAATTAAATTCGTTTCCTTCCTCGCGGGTTATTTAGGGTTTGTTTATCTTTATTATAGATGGACTTAGAGGGGAAGGTAAAACGAGTTGGGAATAATTAAATACCGCCCAACCCTCGTTTTACTCGATTTCGATTGCTAAAGCAAAAAATTTCAAAACTTCCGAATTCCGAATGCCAGGGGAAAAGAAAACGACATTTCTTTTTGAAAAGTGTTTATAATTTCCCTTTCGTAAATTACAAAAAAGATTATTTTCCGAACGGAATCGATGGCTTTTAATGACGGCCTTATAAAGTTACAATAAAAAAAAGAAAGTTGCTAAGCAAAGTTATATAAAAGTTTAACAAAAGTCGGTTTAAAGGATTATCGAGGTTAATTCCGCTAATTAGTTGAAAACTTCATTTTTTTTTTTTTTTTTTTGGAAAAAAAAGGAAGATCTGATTTAATTGAGATGAAAAGCGCAACACTGACACGCCCATATAATTAAATCGGAAAGCTTAAAGAATTAGGATAAGCTTTCCTCGTTTAGATGTGTTCGAAGGTTTTTCCTTTCGGGGAAACGGAAATCTTTTCAGAAAAAATAACAAAAAAATGATTTTTTTTTTTTCTTTTTGTGGTTCGTTTTGATTTGTCGATAGCTTATATCCCGCGTAAAAAAGATAAATTAGTAATATTAAACTTGGGAGCTTTTGAATTCGAAAATCAATTTGGATTTTTTGTTGTCTTTAGTATTTTCCGAAAGAGTAAAGCTTAGGGTGCCTTTGAGATTGAAAGCGGTGAAAATCTTGAATCGTAGGCGTTAATTAAAGGGTTTCGCCGAGGTTCGCTTTTAGTTGAAAATATCGATTTTGTAGGTGCGGGGATAAATGCCTCAGGATGATTCGATACCAGACAATCAAAACCTTTTTAGGAATTTAATTTACTTAAGGTTAAGTTGTTTTACAATTTTCGACCCAAGGCCTTTGAGGTTCAAACCCGATTCTTCGGATCTTATTTCTTCGAATTTTAATTACAAAACCGTTCCGCAAGAGGTGCTCCATGTCTTTATCGGTGTTTTGGCGTTTGACAACTTTAAATACCATTTTATTTTCTAAAAAATGATTTAGCTCTAAAATGAATTTGCTGCATCGTGAATTGTAAAAATAGAGAAGGATTTGCCTTTCCCCAAAAAGATGAAAACGAAGAGGACGGAAGACCTTCGAATCCATACGACATTAGCAAAATTAAAAAAAGTTCAGTTTTATCTTTGTGATTAAACAGAGAAAGGGGTCTGAAACTTAAAAGAAAGGATTTAAGAAAATGAGCCGTTCCTATCGGTAATTTAAAAAGTGACTCTCTCGTTCAATTTTTATCATTGTTAAGTCGCGAAAATGAGCTTTGGAACATTAAAAACCGTTTTTAATTGATTCATTTGCTTCGGTGCATGATTTATTTTAAGGAACCCAACGGGACTTAGTAGTTTATGATAGATTTTAAGTTAGAAAAGGTTTTTATGATGTGGCTAAATTTTATTTACCGTAAATGGAAACAATAATTAGATATTTACCCGTAGCCTGGTTCGTATCTCGCTATCCTAGTTCACAGGTAGGGATTTCTCTGAGGTAAAAAGTAGTGCGCCACGACCCCTCGGTAGCCGACGGCAAACCACCGGGCGGCAATTGCCTCGTAAATCTCAAAAATAGCCGTTCGGAACAGGCGTTAAACTGTAGGTCCCAAATGCGAGAGATCACCACGCTCGTAACTAAGCGTGATCTTAGATGGTGCACAAACTCCCATTGTTAAACCTAAAAATCCACACTGAGAACCCGCTCGGTTTGCCGCAATCTACGCATAGGTAGTATTTGCTTTAAGCTCAGTTAATAGGTTGCAGCAATCAATATTTTGTTTCCTGCAACCTACGAAATAGGTAGAGAGTAGAGAGTAGAGAGTATGCGTAGATTGCGGCAAACCGAGCTGCTCTCAGTGCAACTTTACAACCAACAACTAAACTTTTTCAGGCGGGATGGTAACGTATATTTTTGAATTTCCAAAATTAATGAGTCTAAAAAAGGTAGTGTTAATGTCAGGGATTATTTGCAGCAGTTGATGTAAGATTTGCGTAAAAAAAGATGAAAAAATTACCAAATTAAGAGTTCACGAGGAAAGAGTCATTGTAACTTAAAAAACGTGTAAGATACTAAGGAGATGCCCTTAAATAGTGGACTTCTTTTGAGAATGTAATAATTTGCTCCTGGTTTTCCTTTCGATTTCCGTAATCCTATTGTTAGCAAGTTTAAAAAAAATCAAATTGTAAAATTCGAGAGGGCCAAAAGGTATATAGTATACTTTCATTAAATAAATACATGTAAAGCATAGCTATTATAATATAAAACGAATCTGTTTTAATTTATTTTTACAGATATTAAGGTAAAAAAAAAGAGGGGGGAGGGCCGTTGTGCAATTAAAGTAAAAACATGGAAATCTCGTTTAGCCACTAAGGGGCTCCGGGACTCCGGACGCAAACGATCGGGGTATTAAAAAAGTTTCCGAAAAAATAATTATGGCTTTTCCTTTGGGAAATTATATATGAACTTGTAAATTATTGCAAACCCGAGCTTTGTCTCAAAGAAATATTCGCATTTTTCGATCGTTTCCTTTAAAGTATATACTACAAACTGGCAGTAGCATCTCTTTGGAATGAGTGCAACTAATTTTTGGGCCTTGGTTTGCCATCTTTGAATAATTCTATTTTTTCGTTTCTAGCGCTGCATGAGCGTAGTCTCTCATCCGTCAGGGCTTGCACTCGGCCATAGGCCATATTTCTTCGGAGCTTTTCCTTTATCCTCGATTCCATATACGATAGATCTTGCAAAATCTTTTTAAAGATCTGTTTACAGTTTTTACCACTTTCCCCGCGATTAATGCCGTAATTCTGTATGTTGTCATATCTCTCCATTTTTCGAAATCGGACTGCTCTCTAGTTTTCTTCATAAAATTTTCGTCGATCTAAAAATGATATAGAAATTAAAATGATTGAGACTGGGAGTATCCTGTTAAAAAGGGTGATGCACATGTTATACGTCCTTGCAATTTTACCCTCACTAAGTTTAGATCCCTTAAAAGTCGCAACTAATCGTGGTCATTTTACCCCGCTTTGAGGCATTCAAGTCGAGAATTAATCGTTTAATTCTTTCCGTGTACTGGAAATCTATTTTTGGTGAAGTATCGTATTTTGCGTCGATCACATGCTTACATGACGCGGTAGGCCGACCTAAACTTGCAAGGGAAAAGTTGAATAAACGAATAATTGTGAAAACCCTTCATTTGGGAGTTACCGCTTAAAAGGCTAAGAAGGAAAACGTTCCAAAATCCATTTCCCAAGTTTGAGGTTTTCACATGGACATCCACATTTTGTCTGTTCAGTTTTGGCTCGGGTAATGCGAAATAATTTTTTGATATACTATTGGAACCCAGGCATTGCAATTCATGTCTTATATGACGATATCTCAGGAACAACTATTTCTTTAACTTTTACGTAGCCGAAATTTTAGCTTTTGTAGCCGTTCGATAAGCTTTACTCTCGACCCGAAGACTTTACTTTTCTGAGCCTTAGTTCTAGATAAAAATGCAAAATACGGTAATTAATTTATTACACGAAAACATCTTGAGCAAAGAGGTTTCCAAGTTAATCATTTTTTACAAACTAAAATAAATACGCTAAAGAGTTGTTTTTTTGTTTTTTTTTTTTTTTTTTTTTTTTTTTTTTTTTTTTGTTTGTTTTTCATATAAAAAATATACTTCTGCAGTTAAGGTCATGCAGCGCCTCTTGCGGAATAGTTTTGCAGCTGTGGTTCTCATTATCTCGAAGATTATAAATCATAATTTTTACGATTTTTTAAAACAATTTTGCTTTTTCTCCCCCATCCCCAACAGCGGCATTTTTTCCCAACTGCAGGGAGTAGAGCACGTTTCGTATCAAGTCCAAAAAAAAAAAAAAAAAAAAAAAAATTAATGTTATTGTTTGGTTCACGGAGCGAATCCCTCGGGTCAAATTTTTTTACAAAAACCTTAAAAAAAAATTGGAATCACAGGATGAATTGCAAAAAGCCACTGATCCTGGTGACTTTCTGCTAAAGGATGAAGCATTTATAATAAAGACATCGTCGACATTTTATTCGCCGATAATATGACACAGTTTTCCAAGTCGGTCGAAAGACAACTGGAAAATGTCAAGGTAAAGAAAGTTGTAAACTCGGAGCGATAACAAATTTTCTTTTCCGACTTGTTTTAATGGAAACAGAGTGAAAGTTACCACCTTGAATATGTTAAATTACATGCGAGGGAGTGCGATAAGTACTCTTAATAGGATTTCATGGTCGCGTGCCGCACTTTGTAAACCTTTTAATTTATTTTCCATTTTCAGGTTTGAAAATCTTTTTTTTTTTTTTTTTTTCGGATCGACGAGGATGTCATAAAAATTTATTTCCATACGCGACTTTTTAAAAATGAACTCCGCGGGTCGAACTTCTATTTTTACGGTAATCACCTGTGGCGGACGTGCAATTAATTTCTTTTTTTTTTTTTTTTTTTTTTTTTTCTCTCCTGTGTACCCTTTTTTTGACATTGTAATTTTGAATACATTTCGTTGATTTTTTTTTTCGTCGAGCGAAAAACGTTAAATCCGGTTCCGGAATCATTTAGTCGAATTTATTGCTTCTATTTTCAAATGAAAAAAAAAGTAAGTGAATTAAATAAGCGACCGAAAACGTGAAAAATAATTTTTTTAGAGACATAAAAAAATTGAGCCGGGAGAAAATGAAAAGGCAATAGGAAAGTGCGCTTTATCATCGAAAGTGGGTTAAATAAGCGTTACGAGGAAAAAGACAAATGACCTTTTCCATTATAAATCCAAATCACGGGTTTAAAAATGAGAAACATTTCACACTCGGGATTACCATCTCGCCGACTTTTCTTTTCATTCAAAATCCTCTGAGGAGAACATTTTTATTGATATTACACTCCCGATCTGGGAAATACATTTTTTACCTCCTAATTTTGCCCTTTTCGAAGCGAAAAGTCGAAAAGGACGGTTGACTCGGATTTGATTTTTCTAGGGAAAGAAAAGGTCCCAGACGCAGGGAAATATATGTTGCTCTATCGGTTTCATCGACACCAACCCTCTAATAAATATCGGAGTTAAGGATGAAATATCTTAAAACTTGGGTTCATATTTCAAGATTTTTCTTTTTGAAACTCGGCTCTTAATGTTTAACGTTTTGGGGAAGGTCGTCGTTGGAAACGATCCCGACGTCGCCGATTAAATGGAAAACGCAACGAAATCAAAGATCTCCATCTCGGCTGACGTTCGGTGACAGTACGCCTCAAACCTTATCCGAACGTTTTCCGGAAACCGCGATGAGAATTAACGACGACCGTGCTTGTTTGTTTGTTTGTTTATTTGTTTGACTATATCCATTTCCACAAGCGGCTTAAAAAAACAAGCCGATATTTTAAATTTTTTCATTCCCGAAAATGTAAAGAGGTTAAAGCGGACCGTTACGAAACCATGCATAGCCACATGTTACAAAACGTTTCGCCGAGATATAAGATTAAGAAAAAAAAAAAAAAAGAACCTTTTTATTTTTGGCTTTCAGGAAAGAGGGAAAGCGAGAAAATCGATTTTATCGGTTAAAAATTAAAAAAAAAAAAAAGTAAGGTCGTAAAGTACATGAAAGTATATCAAAGTTTAGAGAAAACCGTCGTGATTTATAAGCTCCGGAAAAACAACACGGGAAAAAAAAGGGAAAGGAGAAGAAACAATGCCGCATTTATTATACGTTGAAGTATATCGACTCGGAAACTTTTCACTGGGTTTTTTTTTTTTTTTTTTTTTTTTTTTTTTTTTCTCGAAGGAAACGAACCGTGCGTTATATTATCGAGTGCACAATGGCTCTGTTTACATGGAATTTCTCTGGGATAAATTCGAAATCGGCCGCACATAAAAATTGGATAAGACGTTGTTGGAAGGAAAACAAATTTTGTATCCAGGAACGAGATCGACGAGAGTAATTTTCAATCAAAAGTTAGACGCTTCCCACGCCGAGAGAAACCATATCGGTTGAGCTATTGCAGAGGATTCTTTCTTCCTCTTTGAAAAGGAAGAGTTTCCCTCAAATATTAATTAATTTTATTCCAAAGGATCTAACATTACAACATAACATCGAACTAATAGGGGCGAGGTATTTCGAGGTAAATAAATGAAGTTGTACTTGTTAAAAGAAACCGCAAAAGCTAGAGGGAGCACTTGTTTTAAAGGAAAAAGCGAAATGTTTAATAACTTAAAACACAATTACGTTACCAATTGAAATTCGATAACGGAGAAATTCAATTTCATCGAAAACAATAGGCAGCGCGTTTAAAATGCAAAATTTCATTACCACCTCAGTTATCATTCACTTATCTCGTTTGTTTTGTAAATAAAATTAAGTTTTGTTATCGAAACGGATTTTTTAAAAATAAAAAAAAATTCCTTTGCTTGCCTGACGATTTTCGGGGACCCTGCGCTTGAACCAAATAAAAAAAAAAGGTTTACATTTCCAGTGATAAACTGCACAAAGGATCGCAATTAAAAATTATCAGGGCAGCACTTGTGCTGTTGAATCTCCCCCGCCCTCACTTTCATTGTGATACAACTCCAAAGTAAAAATTATATTACGTTTTTTATTTACCGACTATTTTTTTTTTTGCTTTTGCGACTTGAACGATAAATATAATCCCCGCTTTTTTTTTCGAAAAAATCCCGTTACGTGTTCCCCGCTGTCATTCACACTGACGCGGAAAAACCTGAAAGTTTTCATTTGAAAATAAACAGCAAATGTTACGTTTCAATCTCGGAATGAGCCAAATCGACAGCTTCTAATTCCACAATAATACAAGTTTTCGGTGGCGGACCAATTATAAATGAAAGATTCGGCGTCAGATATTTATACCTTAGTCTTATAACGAGATTAGTTTTTGTTTATTTTGGTTTTCTGCCGGAAAAGGACCGATGAACCGTAAGGTGATGCCGTTTGTTTTGCATTTTGTTGTTTAATCGACCGATCCCCGACTTTTCCGGGTCATCGAGTATCCGAAACAAAAGTCATCTTATCGAAATCTTTTCTCTTATTTCAGTTGTTTCCGGCTCGGATGCTTTCGAAATTCCGGAAACACATTAATAATTTGATATTCGATGATATGTGCGAAATTAATAACGATGGAATCGGAAATTCCCTTTGTTGGACTTGTGTTTGCGTCCGACTGTCGGAATTTTGAGAGATGCTTTAAATCCCCTGCTCTCTTAAAAAATTAGGACGAATTTCGAAAATTATTTCCTTATGATGGTTCCGCTGTTGAACCGTCCGGCAAAGGTAAACAGCGGCTTTTCCGAGGATTTTATCGTCGAAAACAGGTTTCGTTTGAGTTTACAAAGGAAACTTCTCGTTTCTACCGAAACCCCGAGGCTTATCTTTCCCCGTTCGAAAAGTTTATTTCGGAGGATTTTGATGTTTCGCTGACTCGGCACATGAATCTTTTGATTTTTTTAAGTCATGAATGGGAAGCAACAAAGTTACGATGCTTTTAAAAACAAAAGAAAGTACCTGTTGAACGTATTGCGGTTAAAACAAAAAAGAAACGATTTCCACAAACTCAAGTTTTATTTATTTGTTTTTTTTCTCTTTCTCTCTAATTTTTTTTTCTTTCTGAAACCGGAACGCGAGAAAATTCGAAAAAAAAAGAGAAAAGACTAAAAACTCAGTTATATTTGCGGTTAATTGACGCCTTTTACCTCCGATCGAATGATATCGGTAAAATGCATCCGGTGCCGATTTCTAAACTGAAAAAGCAAATCATCTTATTTTTTTCCAAATGATTAATTAGCGTTTGTTTTTTTTGAAAATGTCTTGTTTATATTGTTTAATTTATAATGTGGCGTGCAAGAGATTTAATGGCGTTTTCCGTTTGAAAGAAGCAAAAATATGTTTTGCAAACAAAGTTTTTCCCCGTCAATCAGTGTAAAAAGCGTAACCGGCTCTCTTACTGATTGGAACAAGCGTTTTAAATTTTCTTAATGGAAAATAGGGAAATCGGAACCGTTGTAAAGGGATTAAATACGCCAACTAATCCCCCGTTAAATCCCGATAAGTGAGCATGGGAATTCCCGCGAATATATTTACATTTGTACATCAGGCACTTGTGTAGGGGAGAATATGAAATTCTTGGGAAATTAAACCTGGAAACCGAAAAACCGGTGAATTTCGACATTGCTTGTTTACCAATTAAATTCTTCGAAAATAGAGTTTCTTTTTTTTTTTTGAAAATGATGCATTGGCTGTATCCGGGGAAGCTGCCGGGTAAATGGAAGACGTCAAATCGAGGGTAAACGTTTAGAGAAATGGAACGGGAGCTCTCGACAGGCCGAAACTTGTTTTCCGGTTTTTATTTTCTCGGAATCCACTTGTTTAAACTTGTCACGTGAGGGATTTATCTAATTTCCCGTCGCAACAAGGCCGGATTTAAAAGTGGCACCTTTTTCCTTGTACCTCGGGATCATTTTCTTTTATATTCCGAAGTCGAGTATAAATGGGAAAACAATGGGAAACATCGATCCCATCAAATCGGATTTAATCCGTTTGTTTTTTTTCCGTCGTTTTCTTTTCGCTTAACGAAAGGAAAGAAATGCTCCGTTCCCTTTCTCGGGAAAATATGGCATAACTCGAGAAGCGGCGAAAGAGATAAACGGTCCGTCACTTTGGGCCGTCGATCCCTCGGTCCCCGAACTTTTCCCGAACGACGTTCCCTTACGGAGGTCGACCGAAGAATCAAGACGAAACCCAATTTGCTAGAGATTAATTCCTTTGTTCCATCTTGTTCCTTCACCGGATACAACAAAACATAAATCACCAAGACGTATCCTTGTTAATCTCTCATTTCCTGAAAATATAAGTCCTAATTATCAAACTTTTTTACGGTCAAATCAATGGAATCGGAAAAGAAGGATGAGCAAGTTTGTTTTTTTTCTTGCCGATAACGAAAGGGATAACGAGTGGAAAAAGGAACAAAAATAACTCGGATAATACTCAATTAGGAGACGTCGAATGAATGACCCTTCTAATGACGATCTCGATGCGACAAATCGGAAAAATATTTTCCTCTCTTCTCCAGAGCAAACGTCTCCACGCAAATTATTAAATTACGATCGGCAAAGTTACCCGCGCCAGACGCGGTTTAACATTTTTTTTTCTTCCCCCCGTCGAGATCCTCGAGGCTTTTGCTTTCTCCAAATTAAAATGTATTTTCCCCTGCGTATCGTATGTACGCGACACTTGAAACTTAGGAAAAAAAAAAGGAAATGTTTCACGCGAAAAAAAGGGCATCAACACATCCGCGAACGGCTTACCTTATGAAACTTTAATTCACGGTAATGGAAACCCCCTGAACTCACTCAAAAATTTAACGTGTTTCTCAAAAAGTGGCATCAAATCCAACATGTTTTCCGATGCGACATCAAACGTTGTTTTTCCTTTTTTTTTTTTTTAGAGAAAATATCCCGGTTGCCTTGCTGCGAGACAAGAGTATTTAATTTTAAGAAGGTATCGATGACAAGAGTATCGAAGGATCGTTAGCTAAGGGGGAAGGAATCGTCTTTCCCCTGACAAAAGGCTATTTTCTCCGTATTCTCGGAGATAAAAAATACCAAAGACTTTTCTTGAAAAAGACAAAAACAGGAAATTAACAAAATTACGTAAAATATTTCTCGATAACGAGGGAAGATATTTTAAACGTCCGTTTTTGTCATTTTTCTAATTCGATTTAAAATTTAAGAGACGTAGACTAATTATTTAATTATTTAATTAATGAGATATGGAATTTGGATTTCGAATTTCGAGATTTTCTCCTTTTCCGAATATTTTTCATCGTTTTAAAAGCATTTTCCACATTTTCGAGATGATTCCTCCGAGCTCTTGCGAAATTTGGCCGAAATGTAACTCTTTGCCTTTTCACGTCTTTTGTCGGGCACGTTACCCAAGGTGCCTTTTGTCTAGTTTTAAAAGAGCAATCAACCTTCCGAGGTATTACGTTAAATCTTTGTTTCAAGGTAAATGGCTTTATGCTAATTTAATACAATGGAAAGGAATTATAAATTCTTTTAATGAAACAAGAGAATCGTCCTGTTTTTTTCCCTCATATTCGAGAGATGAGAAAAAAAAATTCCTTTTTCCAAGATTTAGGGGTAATTAGCTAACGTGTATCCCTCATTTTTTTTTTTTTATTTCTTTTTTAAAAGAGGAAAAAGGGAAGGAATATGAAGGGAAAAAAATTAATTAACTCTGTCTCGAGAATTTTATTTTTGATCCAATCCATGTTGTTCCACAAGTTGAAAATTTAAAAAGGAAGAAAAGAAAAATTTTGCCTATCAGGGAAAATAAAATAACTGGAAATGTTGATTTCCCCCCCACTTTTCTAGGAAAATATAATTTGAAGCAAGAACAACTCTTAGGGAAGATTTACTTTGGTTTACGGACTTATATCGTAGGAGGATAAAAATACCGTAAATAATCCAATTTTATTATACTTTCTCTTCTCGTAGAAAAAGGAAGGGTAAAATCGGCTTTCGATTCGCGAAAAACGCGATAGTTAATAAATATTTAAAACGGGAGAGAACCTATTCGCGAAATTTTTATCTCGGATCGACTCTTTTATTATCCTGAGAACCATATTTTTTTTTTTTTTTTTGAATTTTTTTTACCTTGCAGAGATTCGTATCTTGAATAATTCTTCATTTTTTTTTTTGATTAAAAATTCAAGAGTTGCTCCTGGATGTCGGTGAAAATGAAGGGCTAAACGCTCCTCTTATTTATATTATTTCCTTTGAACACGAGAGAAAAACGTCTCTGGTTCCGTTTCTCGTCATTTTTCTTTCCATTTAAAATATTATTAGTAACACCCCGGAGCGTCGAAACGATTTTTCGTCCGGGTTCATTTTTGTTACACGAAAAAGAAATAGAATCGCTGGTTTTTGATTTGAACTCAGCCGACCCGAAAATTTTTCCGTGGGTGATGAAAAGTAAAAAAAAAGCTTTTCTAGCGATTTCATTTTTTAGATCCCCACCTTCCCCTTCTTTCGAAGTTCGAAAGGATGTGACCAACGATCTTTTCAATGGCGTTGAAAAAGAAAATTAAAAGGGGGAAAAAAAAATTCGAAAGGAGCACGTATTGGTTTTTTTTCAATAAAAAGCATAACTGCAGTCGTTTTTAATCGTTGGGAAGATATCCCTCGTTCAAAGATAGGAAGCATAAGCACGTTTACCCAAGAATACGTGCTAATTAAGTTGCAGAGCGATTCCGAACAAACTCTCTTGATTTTAATCGTAAAGCACGTTTCGCAATCCCAGAAAAATAATCCTTTTTAAACGTTCGGTAACTGGAACCGCGCTCATAGCGCGAAAAGACAAGGATCAAAAGAGAGAACCCTTAAAAATTTCATTACGACAAGTTGTAAATTAAGATGGCCTCGCAGCCGTCGATCGCAGCCGAAAAAGCTCTTCGATAAAATTTAAAAAAAAAAAAAAAAAGCGAAAATTACCGTCGAAGAAAATAAAGATAAACCATGGTCAGAGAGAATTCGTTTACCCGGAAGGGGCTTTTGCGGTTGTCTTTTAGGTCTTTTTTCAAACGGTGAATCGTGTTGCTATTTATTTATTTTAAAAAAAGGCGCTTTAGTTTAAAACGCTTTTCACATCTCACACTTTTTAATGAGCGATCTTTTGTGTGCGTTGCGTCGCTGTTTTGCTCGTTTCACGCCGGAGATGGAAAAAAAAAAAAAAAACTGGGAAAAAAATCCTGTCGTGAATTTTTTGATTTAACGAAGAAAGACGGCACGGAGATTGGATTTGATGCATTGCTTTCGATTTGAAAACGCGAAATGACAGGAACGATGCGATAAAATTCTCAAGGTAGAAATCGGAAATGAATAGCCAGATTGAAAATGTTGGTTTGAATTTGGATCCTTGCCATTCCTTGCTTTGACGTTCCATCTTATTCCTCCTGCGGTTTTAAGAGATTTGCCTTTTCCTTTTTTTTTATTTTAGGAGGGACTAGTGTTTGAGCTGCAGTCGTCGGAAAAGCGGGCTTGTTCCGGATGTGTTCCAGAAAAAAAGGAAAATAAATCTTTGCTGCGGAAATCGGAAAAAAACTTGAAAGTTGATGTCCTTGTAAAGTAAGCAATCGAGGAAACAATAAAATTTATTTAATTGGAAATAACTTCCGACCGACGTCAATGCTTCGACGTCACGTTGTGTAATAGGCTATAACAATTTTATTATGAAGAAAAGCAACTCGAAACATTTTCTGTGTGACGTCATCGTATGCGATTCTTCCGAACTGCCCCCGAAAAAAAGGAAGACGATCATTTTTTTTTAAATTTCGAAAGCCCCGATCCAAGGGATCCCGTTTTTTCCGATATACATCTTTTTATTACTTTTTTTTTTCTCGCATCTGTTTCGTATCGTTCGCTGTCGCGTAATTGCTTTTTACGCTGCGTCGTGATTTTTCATTTTGATTCAAAACCCAAGGCGGTAACGAACCGGATAATCGGTTCCATGTTACCGTATTTATCGGGAGACGGATATTTTTTTGAAACTTTGCTGATGATTCCTTTTCTTTTTTTATTTATGTCTAAAATGTTTTCGGTCGGTCGGACGGATCGGAATCAAATCTGGACGGTTTGATTTGCGATTTTGTTTCCTAATCGGTTGCTTGGGGGGAAAAGTTTTTAAAAGATGTCCGTTCTCGAAAGGAGGGATTTTCTCGAAAACATGGTTCCAGAAATAACCGATAACCAATGAAACAGTCATTAACTTCCGGTTGTTTAAAGCGTCTTTCCGACGTTAATGAACCATTAAGGCGTAACAGTTTTCTCTTATGTATTAAGTTTTGAACTCGTTCGCATGATTTAGAAAATGTTGCGAGGGAGAAAATTTTCCACGGCTATCTCCTTTCTTCTCTCCATCTTGCACAGTTAATAAAAAAAAAAAAAAAAAAAAAAAAAAGTTAAATCACTTTAAACGATACTTAAACGTAGTAATGATAATAAAATGAATTTCATACTTTTTCCTTGGAATTATTTATTTCTCGACGCTTTTAAACTTGAGTAAACCTAAATGTAAAAATGTTTTTTAAACTTTCACGCATTTTCAGCGTATTTTTTTTTTTTTTTTTTTTTTTTTTATCAACAATTTTGTAAAAAATAATGGGAACGCCTACCTTCCCTTCCAAAACATGATTCATATATTTGAAACATGAGAATTAATTATTTCCCGTAAATAATTGTTTGGTTTTAATTTTTTTAATTCTAAGGCTGGGAGCTTTTTTGAATGCATGCAACTTTATTTTATTTATTGCATTGCCAAGATTAAAGTTTCCTTCGTAAATTAAATTCAAAGGGAACGACCCTTTTTTTTCGACCGTTTCGCTGAATTCCTTTAAGCTACGACAAAGATTTTTTTTTTTTTTTTTTGCTCAAAAAAAATGCGAGTCGGTGAATCCCCGAAGGCTGTAAGTGACAGGGAATTGATAGTTTTAAATACAAGTGGCAGAGCCGTCGACCACATACTAGACTGGGGTTAAAAAAGCTTTTTTTATTTTTTGCATGGGGTTAGAGGAATCATTTTTCCGGAAAACATGGAGCTATTTTCGGACGAGGGAAATCTCGATCGGAAAAGACTTTCTTGTATGCAAATCTTGCTTGTTATTGCAGCTGCAACAAATGTTAACCTCTGGCCTTTTTTTTTTGAAAGGCATAAGCTACTCAGTCGCTCCTCGGTTGATTTACATTCTTGCGGGAATCGAACCGGGAAATCATCGAAGCGACGTTCTCATGTCGGAGGCAATGATAATCGAAATTCCGAGAAAATCAAGGGGAAGTTTTCGTTGTCGTCTTTCCGGTTTTCCGAATCCTCTTAATCTTTTAACTGCAGCAAGTTTCCGGAGCGAATTTCGGGTTCCTCGTTTGACTTGGTCACTTGCTGACGTCGGATCCTCCCACTCTTAGCATTCGAGACCCTCTGCCTTGTCCAAATTAAAAATTTTTGTCGACAGACGTTAGAATATAATCTTAAATATATGACAAAAGGAATCTTTATTATTGTCCACCGTTTTAATCGCGAATGTTTTGGATCAAAATCGTGGATATCAAAAAGCCTGAGGTTCAAGCCCAACAAATTTGTTTATAAATAATTTTCACAAGAAACGAGGAATCATATTCATACAAGAGGAAAAGTTTGTTTTTGTGAAAAATATTGCTTTCCTTGCCGATAAATCGCTCTTTTAAGTCCTTTGATAGGTAAAAAAAGAAAAAGTTAATAAATTGAGAATCTTTGAGACGTAATGGACGAGACATTTAATATAATTAGTTGTCCTGGTAACCGGCGGCTTTAATCATGTCCCGTAGCGCGACCAGTTCTTGAAAATTTTTTTTTTTTTTTTCGTTCGCACGGACGAACAATCGGTTTCCTGGCAACGGATAAGCCTAAGAAATATTACTTGGGGGTCGTCTGTAAAATAACTTATTTTATTTTCCTTTCCGATGCGGTTGCGAGGTTTTAATGACCAAAGTCCTTGGAAGATCGATTTTTAAGCAATAAAAATTTCTGCAGCATAAATTTCTAAAAAGAAAAAAAATCTTTTTATTTTCTTTGCACTGGCTGCGTTTTTACCTTTTGATTTATTATGTTTTTTGCGTTTAATGTTTAATCTTCCTTCGTAAGAAATTCCTCGATGTTTTATTACTCATAAAACCATTTTTTTTTCTATTCGGAAAGTATCGAATTTGCCAAAATGTTTTTTGCAAGTTCAACAAAAAAAAAAATAATATGTTTATTGGCAAAATATCGATTTTTTAAACGATCTATTTATTCGAAGAAAAGAAAATGAATAAACTGGACAAACACTTTGCTTGGACCAAACGAGATCGCACCCAGCTTTTCACAAAAGCTCAAGAGAAAATGAAAAAAAAAAAAAAATGTTCTCAAGAATATTAATTTCCATTTAAAAAAAAAAAAAAAAATCCTTTTTATCTCGGACGCAAACCCTTACATCCGCGGCCATTTATTAAGTCTTGGAAGGATTTCTTATCATTTGTAAAGGCATTTTTTTGGAGTAAATCGTGCTACCAAGATAATTATCATAAACTGGAATTTTTAAAAAAAATCTGCTTTATAAATTAAGATTATTCAAGATTAATGATCCTAGTGAAACACTAAAGATGCTTTTCAAGAAAAGAAAAAAAGTAGTCCCGAAATAATTTAAATAGGGAAGATGCACGGGTCAAAGAAACGGACTGGGACATATACCATTTGAAAGAACTTTTTAGACTAAATTCAAAAAACAGGAGAACACGAAAAAAAAACCGATTTTTCGATTTTTTATTCAATTTTTAAAAATGTCACTTAGACCCCTATGTTCAAAACGCCACGCCATTGGTCGGAGCGATCGTGACGTCACTACTTTCCAAAATAACATTACGTTATATGGAAAAATTGCATTTTTTTGATATTTTATAATTTCAAACTTATAACGGGTAAAAACATTACTTAAATTGAAATTTATATTCTTCATTGATATTCTCATGAACTTTCCAGCAACGAAAAAGGCTTTCGTTTGCTTAAAAAACGCTTAAAAGTGCTTTTTTTTAGGCTTCTTTAGTTTTGATTTCCAAATACTGCTGAATAAAAAGGATCCTCATTAAATTCCTATCCTGTCTAATGCATTTGGTTGGCTGAGTTTAAGTTATTTCAGTTTGTATGGCCATTTTTGTGAAGAAACTACTACCTAACCTTATCTGGTTAAAAATTCATTGTTTATTTCCTATTCCTATGCATGAATGACCAATCTGCATACTAGAAGGATACCCAGATGGACCTTTCCCATCTAAGAGACGTCTATATGATATCTAATTTTAACACTAGATATCTAATAGACTTCTGCGAGTTGCTCTTAGATGACTAGAAGAAATCTAAAAGACAGATAATCGGGAAAATGTCCGCGCTATTAGCCAACTACAATACGTTTAATTCATGGATATCTAAAATCTATCTTTTAGATTTTAAATTAGCTATTTTGTAGTGGGCTACTAAAACCGGCTTTATCCCGTCGGTTCGGGTTTTATGTAGTATGGTTAAAGCAAACAAAAAGTGGCTGAAATGGTCAGAAAAAATCAGGCAAAAATTTCCTGATACTGATAAGATATCATGTACATTTCTTTTATTTTTAAAAAATTCCTTATGAACTTTAGTATATCGCTAATATTCCGATCTAAAACTTACTTTAAAAATGTAATTGTTAATAAGTTATTTTTTATGCATAAAGGCATATCTTCTTTTAAGCATAAAGTTTTACATCTTATATTTTCAAGGCATTTTAACGTAAATTATTTGACTCAAAGTAAAATAGGTTTCGTAGTAACATGTCAACAATAAACTGAACAAGTGCCGACAGTAGGATGTAAACGTAAAATGGATTCAAGGATAGTCAAACATAAAATATCTGCCTCACTTTTTTAAATTATATGAACTTTAAAAAAATTAAATTATTTAACTATTAGATGTCTATAGTCTAGTTAATTGGTCGGTTTATTAGCCATCTATTAACCATGTGCTAGATATCTATTACTTCGCTAACTTTTTAGTTATGTTTAGATATCTACGGGCTAAAAAGGTCCATCTGGGTAATCTTTCAAAATCAAGGACTGTGTTGCTTAGTGATGCTGCAAGGCACAACATTTAAACCATTTGACATCTTACCGATTATCAAAACTGATACTTGTATTTCTACCTGGTATCAAATAATCAGTAAAGATTTGTGAGAGTTATGTTGTTGTATTGATAAAGAAGCAAAAACCAACCAAGACTTGGATATTCAGAAATAAAGTTGTTAGTCGAAACTGATATGTGTAAGCAAACCCAATGGCTACCACTGGTTAACGAAACCAGCCAAGATTGCTGAGCTGCTGTACTTACACCTATCAATTTCAACTAACAACTTTTCAAGCTTCTTTATCAATACAACAACATAACTCTCACAAATCTTTACTGATTATTTGATACCAGGTAGAAATACAAGTATCAGTTTTGATAATCGGTAAGATGTCAAATGGTTTAAATGTTGTGCCTTGCAGCATCACTAAGCAACACAGTCCTTGATTTTGAAAGATTATCCTTCTAGTATGCAGATTGGTCATTCATGCATAGGAATAGGAAATAAACAATGAATTTTTAACCAGATAAGGTTAGGTAGTAGTTTCTTCACAAAAATGGCCATACAAACTGAAATAACTTAAACTCAGCCAACCAAATGCATTAGACAGGATAGGAATTTAATGAGGATCCTTTTTATTCAGCAGTATTTGGAAATCAAAACTAAAGAAGCCTAAAAAAAAGCACTTTTAAGCGTTTTTTAAGCAAACGAAAGCCTTTTTCGTTGCTGGAAAGTTCATGAGAATATCAATGAAGAATATAAATTTCAATTTAAGTAATGTTTTTACCCGTTATAAGTTTGAAATTATAAAATATCAAAAAAATGCAATTTTTCCATATAACGTAATGTTATTTTGGAAAGTAGTGACGTCACGATCGCTCCGACCAATGGCGTGGCGTTTTGAACATAGGGGTCTAAGTGACATTTTTAAAAATTGAATAAAAAATCGAAAAATCGGTTTTTTTTCGTGTTCTCCTGTTTTTTGAGTTTAGTCTAAAAAGTTCTTTCAAATGGTAAATGTCCCAGTCCGTTTCTTTGACCCGTGCATCTTCCCTATTGTTGCATGTTTTCATTATTATATATCGACGATCTCCTGGAACGAAGTTAATTAAATGTCAAAAAGGTGTCCCGTCATTTTTTTTCCACGACTCACATTAATATCCGATGAAAAAGTCGCGGTGACAACAGGAAATGGAAAAAAAAGGACAGTTGCCTCGAAATAGGATTAAACTCTCTTTTGTGTTTTTCCTAATTATTGGCATTCGTTTTTCATCGGTTCGTTGCATCCTTCCGCCATTCGGGATCGCACGAGGTTCGATTTGAACTAATTTAAAAAAAGCTCCCCTGAGCGTGAAAATCAACGTTATATAAAAGAATTTTAAAAAACCTCCCTCATTTTTTTTTCTTTTTTATAAAAATTAATATTTCCTCTAAATTTTTTTAAAGTTAAAAGCTTTCGAACCGTAAGTCGATCTCTTTAACTATTTTTTTTTTAGGAGTTTTCAGACGAAGGAAACGATGCGAGTTTGCTAATTTAAAGTTATGACCTTTGTCGATCCTTTAGCGGTTGAGAAAGTTTCTGGAAAGGTGACGCTTCCGAGAAATGCCAAGTTCAAATTAACAATTGGATATCTGTCACGAGTTAAAACGTGTGAGAAACTTGCCGGGGATATGTTTTCGAATTCTTTCCTTCACTTTGATTTTGCATTGGAATTCCTGACAAAATACAAACTTTGTTGTCATTCATCGACTTTTTTCTTTCTTCGAATTCGTCGAGTTTTCTTTTGTCGATTATTTAAATGTAAGTTCAAAAAAAATTCACTGAGTTTTTTTTTTTTTTTTTTTTTTTAATGCTTTAGAAATGGGAAAATTTAGGAAAAAATAGAATGCAACCGAGTGAAGGTTACATTGTACAAACGCGAAAGCCGGATGAAAAACGGAAAAGGAAGTGCGCTTGCAAAATGGGTTGTTAATTCGTTATCGGTCTCGTTGAATTTTATCTCATAAAATAATACTTTTGTTTTCTTTGAGGTTTTTTGTTTTTTTAATGAGCCGAGACAAAGATTACATTCATTCCTTGTTGCCTTGAGAGATTAAGAAAATGGTTTGATTAATTTTACCAAATCTTTCCCTTTGAAAATCTAATGAATAGCTATACATTGGGAGTCTTCAACTTTAAATACTTGTTTTTCGTAAAAGTTTTCTTATTCCTTTTGCCCCCCTTCCCTAATAATAAGTTTTTCGATCTTATGGAAAAAGTAAAAGATTTCGAGAGGGTAAATCGTTTCTCGGTTTTTATTCACCGAAATTTTAATTAAGTAATTTTCAACTCCCGAGGAAAAGATGTAAGACTTAATGGATTCTGTTAGGAGACTGTTGCGGTTGTGAAAACGACAGGGATTTCTTTTCCTTTTTCTTTTCCTTTTCCCCTTTTCCCCTTTCCCTTTCTCTTTGAAAACCGGACGAGTTCAAACTTGAAAATGTAAAGTTTAATAAATTGATTGTATAATATGTTATATAAAAGTGACGATTATGAAATTTGCTCCAGTTAATTTACCTCCGTAACCGAATAACCGTATAAAGTTCTCCCGAGACTCGACACCCGGGGGCTATTGATAAAAGGTAATTAATTATCCGAACGTAAATGTACAATTTGGTCGGAGGCTGGAAACACGGGGGGCGAGATTTACTTTATGCGCAATTAATATTTTGAATCGTTGCGAGCATTGTTTCCTTTAAAAACTCGGAATGTTAAGTCGTTTTAAATTTTGATCCGCGGACAGGGATAAGGACGAACATCCAGACGGTCAGTAGCTATGGAAACCGTCTGGTCTCCGTGACCGAACGAAATGCCTTTTTTAAAAAAAAATTAGCAATCGTTTCCGAAAGAAAAGCTCAGGAAACAAGACCATCTCAAACAGTGAGTGGTACAATGATTCAAGGAAGACAAGATTTACCGCTTTTCCTTTCGTTTAATTTATTCTCTCGTTTTGTTAAACTTTTTAAAAGATATATTTACATTGGAGAGGAAAGGGGAAATCCCGTTCCCATTCCTTTCCCCCTCCCCCTCCATTTTTCGCTTTGATCGAATTTTTTATTAGGTTTTATAATATGTTTTCGTCAAATCTTTTTCTGACAGAATTTGATTTCAAGAAAATGCATAATGTATATATTTTTGATATACCGAACTAGGGAATCCTCAATGTAAGGTTTGGCTTTAGGTTCTTGGATAATTCGGTAATTCTTTCCGTTTAATTAACGTTTTGGAATTCCATCGATTCCGTTGGTAAATAATTTTCGTCGTTACAAGATTCGTCTCCGAGTGCAGATTTCGAGAAATTTAATATCGAAACGAGCGGAAAAGAGAGAGAGAGAGAGAGAGAGAGAGAGAGAGTTTCGTTTAATTATAGTCATCGCTGAATGCCTTTAAATGTCACAAGAGCAGAAAATGAGGCGCAAAAAAGGCGAAGTAATTTTCGTGTTTTCCTTTCTTGGTGAAAAGGCTTCAAGAGAAATCACGAAAGATATAGATTACATTAGAAAAGAGAAAGTGCTTTAGAGTTGTAGAGCAGTTTACTCTTTAGAAAGCTCGTCTGGGAACGATTACTTCATCTTCTTCACATCCTACGACATGTTCTTTGTACAACAGGAAATAATCAGCAAAATGATTCCTTTCTCTCTTCTTCTTCGCTTCTTTCTCTCTCCTTTTCTCTTTTTTTTTTTTTTTTTTTTTTTTTTTTTATTATTATTTTGGCTTTACTGTTTTTTGTTTAGCACGTAAAGTCGAAACAAGGGAAAAATTAAACGAGGTTCGTTTGCGAATGCAAACCCAGACCCAGACCTTTAAAGATTATCCTCCGAATGAATTAATTTTATTAAGGAAAAACGGAGTTGGAAACATGATGTTGAAAAGCTCTTGGAAAAATCCTGGGGAAAAGTGTCACTCTTAGCTTGAAAAAAAAAAACATGAAATTCTAAAATTCCCGGTTGTCACTTTTAGGAAAATAAAGTGGGCGTGAAGCGATCAAAATTTTGAGTGAAAAACATATGAGCATCGCAGTAAATTAATTAAAGCGTATCCGGAATCCTCTCTTTAGGATGGTAATCCCAAAATTCAGAATCTCCAGGATGTTAAATTAAATTAATAATGGAAGACGCACACCCTGAAAAAGGATATACGCAGGCGGTTTTCCCTTTAAAATATCTTTCCGTTTGACGTTTATGATTACAATTATTCCGGAAATAAAGGCGACTTCCGGTTTATGCCCCCGAATTTTCCTTGGAAACCAGGGATTGTTTAACTCTTGCGGTGTCGTAGGTCGTCGGAACATCGAACCCAGCAAATCCCCAACTTTTTAATCTTTCCTTTTAAGAAAATTAAAAATAAAAAATAATTAATTTTGAAACTTTATCAGTCCTAGTACATTTTCCTGATGAAATTAATGAACTAAAAAAAAAAAACGGGAGATTTTTTTTTTTTTTTTTTTTTCTCCTTCGAATCATAAAGAGAGAAAAACTAAGATTTTTTTTTTCTAAAGTATAATTAAAAGACATTTTGTAATTGCGTTATGTTTTTATAACTTTTTCTTTTGAAAAAAAGACTTTTTTTAAAACCTTTGAGCTTTACATTAGTAAAGGATATTTTCTCTTTCTTTCATTGACAAAAGAAATTTATAATGTTTTTTGCCCTGACGTATATAAAAATTACGTAACCGAGGCTCTCTCGAGTTGGATAAATGCATATAAAACAAGTAAAGAAAATGGATATCGATCCGGGACAAGAGTCTGTTAGCTTTCCAATTTTCTTTGCCTGATGTTTGTCTGTTATCGCAGTTTTCGCTTGTGTGTATAAATTGCCTACATTGAAAAACAAATTTGGGAGGTTTTATGAGGTTTAATTATAGACATACTGTATATCCCCGGTAAAAACGGGAGATGGAGGCCTTAGAAAAAGCTTTGAAATATTTGAATAATGAAAGATTGAAATGCAAATTTGATTCTTGATTTTAATTTCTTAATGGAAAGCTCTTGAGGTTAAGTTTTTTGACTCGTAAGCATTTCCTTATCTCACCCCCCCCCCCCCCCCCTACAAGTAAGGACCTTGAGATTTCGGATTTCCTCGAAAGGACGCATCCCTCTGGAGTTTCGGAGAAAAATAAAAGGGAACCGTCTTTGAAAGGCTTTGACTCCGGTGATTGTTTAGTGTTTTGATGTTTTCGTGTCTAAAGTTTGAAACACGTCTCTCGGTTGATTTTAATGACTGAAATTGAACCTTGGAAAAGGGCATTTTCCAGAGAGGAAAAGTTAAATGAATGAATTTGATTGTGACCCGTGTGAACGGAGATGCTTTAAAACAAAACTCTAGTAAATTAACGACGGCGGAAGAGTTTTCGGGACGGTAGACTTTATGTATTCACGGAGCAGAAAACCATCAACTTGTTTAGAGTAGTTGACGGTTGACGAGTCTATGAATATGTCAAAGGGTAAACTTGAACTGACATAAACAAGTGCGACTTGTTTAAGTTTGCTTATACCGCCCCGATCCCGGCCCCGGCCACCTCAGACAATACAGAAAACCGAGTTTCATCTTTCCTTTTCGTGTAAACATTAATCCCCGAAATAAACAAGAAAAGGAAATTATTCGAAAACTGACAAAACACTCTCGGTAAAAACGGCTTTTAAATGTGAAATGTTATCGCGCCGCCGGATTTCGTTCGCCGAATTTCCGGGCTCCTCGCCAAATAGAATTTACATCTCGGATTTTTCCTCCTTCGATTTTCCCACTAATAGAAAAAGCAATATCCAGTCGATTTCGGGAAGCGGGGGAGGGGGGGTATCGCGATCCGAATAAAGCCCCCTGCCCACGTCGGAAAATTCCGAGAGTAAACCATAGCAACAGTGTGGACGGCGGTCGGCTGCGGTGACATCGCTCCGTTCCGAAAATTCGCTTCCAAAAGGAAATATTTCTTTTGATTGCATTTTATATTCGCTCCCGGAGCGACTGATCTTACTCTTAAATATTAAAAAAAAAAAAATTCTCGTTCCTTTTAGCGACTCGAAATATTTTAAAAACAAAATTAATTAGTCGAAATCCTCTTTCTTCGTATATACCCTTAAGCCCTAAAAAGTTTTTCCCCGACGAATCAGACTCGAGTTATTTCCAAGTCGTCAGCGGCGAGTAAAAAATTTCTTTTTAAGAATAACTGTGCTTTCGCGATAAGAACAAAAACTTTTTACGAGACGTGTTATTGTTTTGTGCTGCCTTGTTTAGGAAACAAAAAAAAAACCATTAAAATTCGGTCATTATAATTTTAATTCACATTAACGTCGAGAATATTAAGGAAGCCGAAGGGAAAAAGAAAAGGGAAAGGAAGACGAGGAGAAAAAAAAGTTTCCCAAATTTCTTTCGATGAGATTAACAGACTATCGATCGAGTCGAGTTTTTTTTCGTCCCAAATGCCTTTTTCTAGAGCTTTGATTTATGTCGTTACAAGTTTAACGTAATTAAAAATTTTATAATTATCAAGTGAAATTAAAATTATGAAAATTTTGGGTTTTCACGGGAAAATTACATTATCGTTGCGACGGGTGATTAAGATGCGTCGGGTAACGAGTCGATATCCCCTCTCCCGCCATTCTAAATATTTAAGCAATAAACTTTCCTAGTTTGTTACTCCTAGAAAATAATTGCACGTCAGAGGCTCGTAATCCTTGATACCGTAGAATTGGTGCAACCTACAAAAAAGCATCGGTGGATGTAATTTTTGATCCCCTCAACGGTTGCAGGTCTTTTATCTCGGTCCAAGGTCAAAGTTTTTCTTAATTAACACGAGAATATCGGAAAAATGCGCCGAGGAGAGCTCCGGAGCTTGGAAAGACACATTCGGGATGGAAAACCTGGATTAAATCCGGATGGAGGATACTCAAGAGAGCCTGATTAGCTTTAGATTGGAGCTTTTTGTGCTTAAAGGAATCCGGTCTGCTTTACTTTACATTTGTGGATTTAACTTGTTTAAGGAAATGGGACTGTCCCAAGGTCAAAAGTTCAAGATCTTTTTTTTTCTTTTTTCTTTTTTTTTTTTTTCTTTTTGACATTTGAAAGATATCTGTCTTTCTCAATAAACGGTAACTTCAAAGCGGAACAATATATTCAATATTGAATTGCATCTCATCTTGTTTGTTATGTTTAAGCCTTTGAGAGTCTCTTACTGCTGACGGCTCGAATCGGATTAGAAAAATTCTTTTACTTGTAATGCTCCTCTGCAAAGGATTCAGGTTTAAACCTGAAAAACTAATTGGTTTCAGTCGTGTTTTACATTCGATTTAGATAAGTAAATTTAGCCTAACAGAATTTTCCTTTCTTTTTCCGGAGCAAAAGGAATCCTGTCGGGGAGGGGAAACTCGGAAAAGGGGTGTTTTCTTGTTGAGAATCGATTAATTACGTCAATTACTTTAGGAAAACAATGGTTTTGACGGGAGATGTTTATATGATAAAGCCGGCCTTAATTTAACATGGCATAATAAATAACCGAGATAAGGATTTGAAAAAGGGGTTAGTCAAAGGAGGTTTCCCTCTTGGAATTCCAAAGTTTATAATCGATACCGGAATCTCCGAATAATATTATTGCCAAGGAGATGACGTCAAGAGGATTATCCCGTTTTAATAAGACTTGAAACCCTTGAAAAATGTGGCAAAAACTTGACTCGGCCTTTCCCGAAGCTCCGAAATAAAAATTAAATGAAAATTCAAAACGATTATTTCGGTGGGAATCCGCTCGGGCGAATTTTTTAAAAGGAATTAAATATTAGGGAAAAAGTTCCGCACCGGTGGCCGCGTCTGTTTTGTCTCGCTTCATCTATCGAACCACCTCTCCCTCGTTTAATTAAAACGGGACGTTTGCCGGTCGAAACGGCCTTTATTTCCGTCCCGAGTCGGAAGGACGGAAGAGGCTCCGAGGTTTTTCCTCTTCGACGATCGTCTTTCGGCCAAGGTCGTGGATAATAAATCTACGGGATTTGAAAAGTTGCCAAAAATACGAAAATAAATTTTTCATTTTCCTAAGGTAATCGGATTAATTTAGCCGAGCCTCCCTCTAACGATTATCGACAGGAACAAACGAAAAAATAAATCCACTCGGGGGCTATAAATCTTTTTTTTAATCGGGAAAACTTGAAATCCAACAAGTTTGCATATTTATTTCTGTTTAATGACGTGACCGATGGGTTTGTTTGAACAAGTGTTAAGGCGTCATCGAGAAGCCGATTAAATCTAATAATATTTCGTCGAGAGGAGAATTTCCTTCGGAGAAGGAGAAGGTAATTATCGATTTAACTCGGAGACTAAGAGAGATTAAATATAAATAAGTTTTACGACGGGTTTCGGCCTCTTTAAAATTTAAACCCATATCTTTTAATCGTTGGATGTGCATGACGAACTCGGAATAACATTTTAACGGATTACGGAACAAAGTCGCGTCCGGCGAAGAAAGGAAACTTTACACCAGACACGAGAGCAACCTTCCCGACCTCCAAAAAAACTCGAGTGCATTACCGTTAAATACGGTATTTAACCGAGAAACTCGTAAAAATTGAAATGATCAAAACTATAAAAAAAAAAATTTGAAATGAAAACAAAAAAAAGTTTTCCAATGCGTTGAAGGAGAAATTCGGGGAAATTCCCTCGTTGAACAGAAGTGGGAAAACTTTTCCCGAGTTAACTTTTTAAAAATATTTTACTCCGAGAAAACAATCTTGGAAATTCCTTTCCCTCCCGCGTATTTAATCATTCTCGCATTTTCAAGATATGGTATTATCCCGTTCGATGAGCTCCATCCTGATTTTTCCTCGCATCTCCTGGTTTAACCGGGTCGAGGAGGATAAAATCGGAAAAGCAAACATTTCTATAACGAGAGCATGTCCGAAAAAAAAGAAAGAAAAAAAAAAAGTCTCACACTCGAAAAAGAAAAAGCCTTTTTTTTTTTTTTTTGTTCTTAAGAAAGTCCCTAGAAAATGATAAAGTAAAAACTCTTGCAAAAAGAATAGTAACCGAGTTTACTGACACATTCACGACTGAAAAACATAATAGTTGCCTAGGAGACAGACTCTGACATCACAACACAGTGGTTTATCTCTATCAAATAGACGATTCCGCTTTTCCGGAATTTCGTAACGAGTCGGAATTACCTAAGAAAAAACTAATTTTTTTCTCGATTTAACTTTGCCTGTTTCTGTATCGAAAAGAAAAAGGTCTTGGCTTTTTTCATTTTTTTTTTTTTTTAAGTCATGTGCTTTCCTCGTCGATGCAGACGGATTTTCCAATGAATGGGAAAAAAGAAGGTTAAATCCGAAACCCTTTAACGATCCATTTCCAAAGATACCTAAGGTAACAAAGCCGAGATTTGATTTTATAGCTTTTGAAGCCGTTTTTAGTTTGATAGTTTGTCGGAAAGAAAAAGAAAAATTGTTTTTTATTTTTGATTTTTCTCGGCTATCTTTTTTTTCCCCCTCAACAAAAGTTTTTTATTTCCTAGTGTTATTAATTTCTACGTTACATTTTGGAGAATAGCTTTCTTTTTCTTAAAAAAATTTATTGTTCTGACTTCGTTTTTAATTTTTTCTTTTTTTTGAAATGTTGTGTTGATGCGAAGGGGATGAGTTTTTTTTCAGTTTAGCTCATGTAGGGTAGAGGAACCGATAATGGAACAGCACCCAGTAATGGATCATTTGCTGTTTATCAATTTTTTATTAAAAAATTAAAGCTAATCTGGAACCGAAATCACTCTTAATTGATGCAAAATATTCCTGGCTTGCAAAATAATTGTCAATAAGTTCCTTTCTTGATCAATTATTGCGATATAAATGAAATTTAAGCACAGAAGCAGAGAATTTTCGGTGAAATAACTAGGCAGCCATTTTCTCGAACGAATTTCACTCCAACGAATTTAATTTTTATTCCGGTGTTTTGAGACAAGATTTGCTCGGAACTAATTTTTTTTGTTAACATTAAGGATCAAAGAACATCATTATTTTAACAAACGTAACATTCCATTTGCCGATTTTCTCTTTTTTGGAAATAAAATGAGCGTTCCAAAACTGGGGCGTCGAAAAACGGCGATCACCAGTAATGGATCAGGAGTGTTTGGGTATAAATCGCGCCTAAAATGGAAAATTACAGAAACGTTCAAGCAAATAAAATCGCATCTAATTTTTTAAAAGCAAATATTAAACTCAAAACTGGAATTTTAATACTTTTTTCACATAAAAAAAACTTGAAAAATTTGCGTAGTTATCGTTGAACGTCGTTGAAGCCGTCGGAAAATGACCGCTATTGTTTATAAACAAAAAATTAAAATTTTCACTTCACTGTATAACTCACCCGCGAGGCTAACATCATTGGGAAAACGATTTAATTAACTTTACAGTACGTATTTAACTCAAAAAGTTGACTTTCATTGAAAATTTTAGGGAAAACATTGAGTTTTCAAAATAAAAAAATATAAACAAAATATTCAAAAAATAGAACACTACTTGTTTTTCGAATGTTCCACCATTGGTGAAAACAAGAAAAATCAGGGAATAATTTATTTTAATATCATTTAAAGGAAAAAAAAACGCAAATTGAATTCGTGTTGCAGCATTGAAGTAAAGTTTAATCATTAATCTTTTGATTGGAACAGAAACCGATGTACGAAAATGCGAAAATGGTCGAAAAATTTGGTGTTAAAAAAACGCATTTTCTTAATTGTTTCATTATTGGGTCCTCTACCCTAATTTGTTTTAAATAGGAGCATTTTTTTTTTTCGTTTTCCGCCTTGGATCCGGTTACGTTGGATATTTTTTTAAATTGGGTATCGGAGGGGTTGGTTATAATTATAATTATACGGCATTATAAAATTAATTACTTTGCCTCGAGCAAAACGAGAAAAAAAAAAAGAATGGAAAGCATTTTTTTTAAAAAAGCAACATCTTGAAAAACAAAGAATGGAGGTCCAGTTGCCAGGAAACTAATCAAACTCTTTTTAAATTCAGACTCTAATTATTACATTCTGAATAAGGAAAAAAAGACGACGACGACGAAATATTTAAAACCCGGGTTTCGGGTCCGGCGGCCATTAAACTTTATACATGCTCATATTCTCGTCGGGAGAGAAAAAAAAAAGGTTAAGAAAAGACTGGGAAGAAATTCAAAAGGACACTTTTGACATTTACGATCTCGTTTACAGTAACTTATGCCTTGATTTTTTTGAAAGCTTTTTTTTTTCTTTTGCTGCCTCGTGTCTTTCATACAGCATTTCATTAAAATCCACTAGGATAAAACATTTTCTTTTTTATTATTTTAAAACGACAGAAAGGACGGTTCAAGTTTTAATAAAGACAAGGTTTTTCGTTTTTACAATTTTACATATTCGTCAAGGAAAAAGAAAATTGTTTATTCGGTCCAAAGTTTCTCTATTTGTAACACCCATTTGTAACGACTCCGAACGAAAAAAAAAAAAGTCGCGACCGACGATTTTCCAATATTTATGTATGTATTTTTTTTTTTCCCTCGAAAGATTTCAAACATTTCGACAGGAGCTTGTTTTCCTGTCATTTTTGTAATGGGCCACGTAACATCGAAATATATCTCCGAGATGTGATATTTTCGAGACAGATTAGGATCGGGAAAAAATACCGAGAAGAAGCAATTCCGAAGAGAGGAAATTTGTATCGAACGTAAGTGAGACGACGCATCCAGATACCATAATGCAAGACTTAATTAATTCCTGTCGTTTCCCGGAGAAGAATCAATTTCCAAAATATAATCAACTTTTTTTTTTTTTTGTTTTCTTTCTTTTTTTAAAATCGGTATTCTAAAAGAGTACTCGCGAGGTCAACGAATCAGAAATGTCCCTTCCATTTAGCGAACGACGAGGAAAATTTGGAACTTTTCCAGATATTGCAAGCACGTGAACTTTGGGAAAACTGAGCGAGAGAAAAATCTCATCAACCAAGAGAAAAAATTTTTTTTTTTTCCCTCGTTTGTCTGGCTTAGCTCGTCTTCGTATCGGCTCTCGTCACCTTCGTAAACGACCAAAAAATCAAATGAACTTATTTTCGATTATTTGTCGATAAAAAAAAAAAAAAAAAAATATGGGAAACCTTTTCGCTTTTTTATTTTTCTTTCTTATAGTTATCGGTCTTGCATTCATTTTAATTTCCGGTTTTTAATAAATAAATTAATGAAACATTTCCGAGAAACGAGTGGGTTTCATTTTTATTTAGGAAAGGTTTAAGGTAAAGGAAGGGTTTATAACCGATAAATCGATAGCCATATATGGAGATAAAGTTCGATATCGAGGAATTTCATTTCATCGTAAAAATTCTTTTTTCTACGAACCATCGGAAAAGGGAAATAATTTCTTTAACGCGAGCGATTCCAAAAAAAAAGCCTAAAAAGAATAAAAAGGCAAACAAAAACGAGAAAAGAAAAAAAAAAGATGATACACGTAATCTGTAAATATACTCTCTTATTTATTTCGTTCTTTTTTATTCATCTCGTATTGCTTCGGGACTTTCCTTGAAAAAGAGAGAAAAAGCTCCGAAAATATGGAAAAAAAATAAGTCGAGAGTTTTTTTTTGTTGCCGAAAAATTTTTATTCTCGGGAGAAAATTTTTTTTTCTTGAATAAGAGAAGGGAAAAAAAAGATGCCGATCGTCATTACGATATTGAAAAAAAAAATTGAAAAAAGTTGTGGAGGAACTAAACTCATCCGTTTTATAATAAAATTCATCAGTTGTGAAAAGTTTAAAAGCTCGAGTTGTAATCTCTTTTCCATGTTGATTTCTATTTAGATAACTCAATCGTATGCTTACTATCGATTTATTTACTCCATTTGCCTACACAGTAAAAAATTTTGTGTACTTTTAACTCACTTTCTGTGTAGAATATGGTCCACATACTTTTATTTGTAATTCTGACAAAATGAAAATGTGTTAAAAAGTTACTAAAATTTATGTGTTATTATTTGCATACTATCGTATTTATCTATTCATAAATTTTTAATCTAGGCGTTTTCTTAAGAAACTTTTTCCCGTATTTGTGAACTGTTTCACAAATAGCATCAAGCATTTCAAAACCAAACCAAACCAAACAAGAACAAGAACCCAGCAATTTATTGTATAATTTTTTAAAGAAGCGAATTCCGAGCCTGAATCCAATCCTGAATCCGGAATCCTTGCACAACAAAACAGAAGGATGCTAATCTGTTCGAAAAATTAATCCTTTCAATGACTTAAATCACGATTTATTTAAATTTGCCACTACTATTTTTTTTATTTGTTTTCTTTTTTTTCCGCAAAATCCTTTTATTTTTTTTTTTATCGTGGAACTAGAAATAGCCCTAACACCGGCAATGTGTCAAATTAACATATTATATTTGTTATTTTTTTGACACATTGATACTTATTAACATTGACAAAACAATGTGTAAAATAATTACATAAAATGGGATAACATACAGAGTATGTAGACCGAGTATGTTAAAAGTACACAAAATTTTTTACTGTGTACAATAAATTTTGCAACTTTTTCATGTAAATTGTCCCAGGGACGAGGGAAATCCTTTTGGAAACGCAACTTTTTTTTTTTTTTTTTTTTTTTTTTTTTTCCTTTTGCCCGAAAACGGCTGCAATCAAATCTGCACACGCTCTTAGAAACTGCGGATGCAAACGGTTATGGAAAATAAAAAAATAAAAAAATCCGGGGTTTAAAGCCCGCAGAAGCGTTTTATTGCGTATATTTTTATAAGAAAGCTCGAGACGCTCCCTTAAAAGTAATCCGAGTAAACATCTCTATGCAAAATAGGTACATAACATAAAATTAAATGGTAGCTACAGTTGTACTAGAATAAATGAATAGTTAGTGGACATTATCTCTAGTTTCCTAAATAACAAGAAATTTTGGTTTTCTTTCCGATCTGGAATAAACCTTGGTTTTTAAAAGAGTCATTAACGATATCCGTAAGTCGTTTTTTCTAAAATACGGAAAGATGTCACGATAACTCGGAGAGAAATTCATTTTTTTTAAATCTTGCGTTAATGGCGGTATCATTTTTCAAAACTAAGAGGTTCCGTGCCGTTTCCGTTGGAAATTTGTAAACACTCCATTTGCGAATCATTCATCAACGTCCGGGATGTGGTAGTATCGGTGATTGATTCTCGCTTTTTTTTTTTTCTTTTTTTTTTCGACCGTTGAGAAATGAAAAGAAATCTTCATCAAGTGAAGTGCACTCCCGTCAGTCAAATCCGCTTCCGCTTTCCGTGACATCGGATATTCCTTCATTTTAATCATATCTTGAGCCATATACATTCGATAAACATATTTTTTTTTCGTTTCCATTTCTAAACTTATCGAGTAAAGTCCTCTATAAAAAAGCGTTTCCTTTAAATGAGAGAGCAGTTGAAAATGGAAATTTTGTTGTAAAGTTTAAAGTTTAATTTATGGGTTGCCAGCAGCATACCACATCCTATATTTTCCATTTTCGCACGATCTTGAGCGTAATAAGTCGAGCCAAAGGGGGGGGGGGGAATAATTTTACCTAAGAAAATATTACTTTTCCGCGATTTTCAGAATTTACACACGTGACGTAAATGCAACCGACTCGAAACCGAATCGGTGCTCTTGTTTCTTGTTACAATGACCGAAAGATTAATTAATGAATTTTGGGTTTTCTTTTCGTTACCCTAACCGGAGTTACGGCAAATCTACAACTTAGCCCAGGGTCATCCAGATTTGACTCTTGACCTTGCACGAGTCCACAGCCATATTTCCGGATCATCCTCAGCTGAGTTATGTCACTTTTTGCCTTTTTAAATTTGAGGTGTTTTCCGTGCAGACGAAGTCATCTTTAAAGTCATCTTTATCCTTATAAATGTCGGTGAAAATCAAGGATAAACCATTAATTTTTTTCATATGAAAACACGTTTTTTCAAAAGTAAAAAAAAAAAAAAAAAATGCCGGGTTTTTAAAAAAAAAGTGTAAAGACTCGCGTCTGCACGGACGTTTTTCCCACTCAAACGGAACCTTCCGGACTTAAGTTTGACTCCGAACAACGGACTTAAGTCCGTTAAATGAAATCTTACATAAGAAGAAAAAAGATTTTGACTTTAAATGAAAATTTTTCGGAAATATTCAGCAAACGCAGATTCGCTATTATAAGAATTTATACAGAAAGGTGACTAATAAATTATTGCAATAAAAAGATGGTAATATCACAATTTCAAAAAAAAAAACAGTAGTGAGAGTCATTCTCGGATTGTCTGCACGGAAAGCAACTTAAATTTATAAAGACAAAAAGTGGCATAACTCAGCCGAGAATAATCCGAAAATATGGCTGTGAACTCGTGCAAGGTCAAGAGTCAAATCTGGATGACCCCGGACTAAGTTAGGATAATGGATAAGTAGTACCAGCCAAATTTCGGTCGTAAAAATCCACTTACCGAAATACTAGGAAGGAGAGTAAGTTGTTATAATTTATTTATGTTTCCATTTTCTTGAGGTAATTACTAAACTTTTGGAGAGTAAATGCGTAATGTATTATTTAATCTCGTTAATGCCGAGCAGGGATCCGAAAAATTGTAAAATAAGTTATCTCGGCTGCGCCAAGTGATTAACAGCAAGGGAACGTCACCTACAATCGGGGATAATCGGATTTGGCCTTTATCAGCTTGATAAGGCGAAAGAAGATGCAACGTCGCCTGTTGCAGTGTCATTTTCGCGATTCGTAAATAACGTTCTGCAATGTTGTGTCTGCGTCGAATTTTGGGAACCGTCGGTAAAAAGGTACGGAAAATCGGAGTTTCCAGGCGCCGACGTTGTAAAAACAAAAGAAATCGTAGAAAGTTTTAAGAAAGTCGCCCGGGAAGGAGAAAGGACTTTTCTTTTCCGATATAAACCTCTTTTATTATCGAAGCATAATTTCCTCTTTTTTCGAAATGTAGACGAAAAAGAAACGGGGAATCTCCATTTATTATTTACAATCGAACTCTTCGGCATCGAAAAGGAGAAGACGGCCATGTTTTTTCTGGAATTTATCAAGGCGGAACCGATAAGCAGTCGGCTCGGCAACATTTTTTATTTGCTTATGCTTATAAGGACGAGACTTTTTCCACGATTCCCCGAATTCTCTCTCTTCGACTCCGTTATTAATTTCCGGTTATCCGGAAATGAAATTAAAACGAATAATAAGGAAATATAGCTCGGAGAAACAATCTTGGATTCTCTTTTCTTGGAGGAAAATGAAAAATATTTCCACTTGGATGGCTAATAAATTATTTTTTCCAAGTTAAAGGATTTTAAAATCCGTTGATGTCAAAATTCATTTACGTGACGATTTTTTTAAGGATCACACACGTCGCTCAAACCGGGATTAAAAGGGGCTCAGGAAAAATAATAATTTTTAAAAAAGCGAGAGTTTTTAATCTCATTAGGATCGGATTAAATGGGCCTTTTCCTCGGCCCCAAACCGATTTTATTTTGGATTACGACTCACTCACTTAAGGGAAATTTACTTTGGCAACAAACGTAAGGATAGATGCAGGGCCTTTCCGAAGAAACCTTTTTCCCTTACCGCTTTCCGTTACTCTCCGGATTATTTAATATTTTTAATTAAAAAAGCATTTGCGGAGGATGTTGTTATATGTAAATATTAAAAGAGGCCTCTACATCTCCTTTGTAACGTTCCCTGCAAGGAAAATTACAAGGAAAATTGATGCCGTAATCTTATAAACACCATTTTTTTTTTTTTTTTTTTTTTTTTTTTTTTTTAATCGAAATGAATTTTTTTCCGAGGTTTTTCCCTCTTTTCCCCGTTATTAATTCTGGAGCATGAATTTACGGGACTAAGCTTTAACGCTAACCTTATTAAAAGCCTTAACGGAGTTGAAATCGCTGAAATCGATCAGAAAAAACACTGGAAGGATTCCAAAAATCAAAATTATATTATGTCATTGTTAATCGCTTCTTTTTCTTTTTCCTTGTCTTTGACGAATACAATATTGACCCTTTTTGAGCAGGGGGGGGGGGGGGGAAGAAAGAGTCGTGTTTTCGAATTAAATTCAAAAAGTTAATCACAAGATTCTTTTTCGTTTTCAACGATCTCGAGTATTTAAAAAAAAAAAATACTTTTCGTACGAAAAAAAGGAAAAAAAAGAAAGTTTTTCTTGTAATATGTAAGACGCCAGGAAACAAGTCAAAAAAAAAAGAAGGAAAATGTCAACTTGGGTAGGGCTCAGAGAGTGAAAAATGGAAAAGGCAGTTATTGCGAATTAAGAAGACGCCTTACTTACGCACACTGTCTCGAATTTATTTTCCGAAAAGAAAAAGAAAAAAGAAATTATTTTTTGAGGAATGCCGCAAGCCGCATCGTCTCCGATTTCTGCAAATATTCTATTTCCGTTGACTTTAACGGTGTTTATAGCTTCCCTTTTTGAAAGCCCTCGGATTTGTCTGGGAAATTACGAAAAGGTAATTTTACCGTTATTTCGTTTTCGGGGGGAAAACTCTTTCGAATTTTCCCAGATGCCGCTCCTTTCTTTCTTGCACAAACGGGAAAATTTTTCAATTTTCGATGTTTTACGGTTTTGTATAACAAAAGGAAACAAAATGCAATTTCCTAACTCTCGGAAAGTTTCGAATACGTTAAAGAAAATAAAAAAAATAAAAAAAGAATATAGTCGGGAGGAAAATTCGGAGGGGGGGGGGGGGAAGCAGATGTCGCGTAAGCTCGTGTATGTAATACCTGTTAGACTCCGTTTGTTGAGATTCTAATTTCCGGAATTTGTTATTCGGGGAAGAGTTTCAATTTTTTCCCCCCCAAACAAAGGAGCAAAAGCGATCCTTTTTGCCTTCTCCGAAAATTCCAAAGGATTTTTCATGCAAAAAATTTGTGAAAAACGTTTCAAGACTACGAAATTAAACAAAAAAAAGAAGAAAATTTCGTCGAGAAAAAAAGGTTGTCAAGCTTGGTTCGACGATGCCTGTAATCGAAATCCTTTTAAGGGACTCCGATTTAATTTTTTTTTTATCCTGTTTACATCCGGAAACAAATCGGTATCGGAAACGCGGATTCGTCTCAGTCGTAAAATCTGAAAACTAATCTGTAGAGGAGAGGGCGAATGAAAGGGACGAAATAATCGGAAAAGGATCGGATCACGGAGGTGAAGATGCCTCATCGCTCTCCTCCGTCTAGAAATTTTCCCAAAGAAAATTAAATTAAGACGAGTTTTCTTGATGTCGGGCTCGAATTTTGTCGCCGTCGGAATTAACCAAACGACAACACAAATCGAAATCTATTTTTTTTTTTTTTTTTTTTTCCAAAACTTTCTTTTTTGGGGGGGATTGGAACCCGGTATATCTGGGATAATGGATTTTCCTTTTAAAATGTAACATCAAGTGGAAAGTTAAATTTTATCGATAGGTGAGAGGTATAGGGAAATTACCCTGCGAAAAGGAGGATGACTTTATCATCCGAGCCGAGAGACCGTAAAAAGAAGTTGGTAATTTGAAGGAGCAACAGGTTGTTATATAATGATCCCCCTCTTCTCAAATTACATAACTTTATTACATAGGTTTTTACCCTTTTTTAGCAAATTTAAATTTGTTTTTTTTTTTTCTGTTTCAGGGATTTTTGGGATTGAAGAAGAAGACGAGATGAAGAGAAGATTAAAAGAAAATTTAGGAAATCACGTTGAAAACGTGATAATTTTAAATAAATTTTTATTATAAATTTTGTAATTTAAAAATTTTTTGTTTTTTAATATGCTTGGAACGAGCTTTAAAGGTTTCGACAAAGTGTAAATAATTTTTAATTAAAGTAGTTATAAGGATGATGTTAAGACGCGTTAAATCCGTGGGTCGGCCGCTTATTAAATAAAGGAAAATGGCGAACGAGGTCATCACCAGAGATTTGGACCAAGAGGAAGAGGGGACGACTCCGGATCGTCAAATGACGTTGCTGGTCAATCGGACTTTGGTCCCGACCTCGACGTCCTATTCCTGCTTCTCAAACGAAACTTCCTGCAACTTCACCGACGACGGATTAAATTACTTAAACGTTACCAAAGAGCTTCCCATAAGGTGAGGACTTTCAAAATTTTTCGATTCAATTTATTTACCCGGGAAAACTTTTCCGGACTCGGTTTTTACCTGTTCATCACTTTTCCATCGAGCCTCTTAACTTAATGTCATTTTCTTAGTTTTCCAGTAGAAAAGTTAATGCCCTCCCATTTTAACGTAAATTACGTTTTTTTTTCCTTCCGAAATAGTCGACTCCTTTCCGTTTCTTTTAAGAGGAACCCAAAAAGGAAAAAAAAAAAAAAGGAGGTTAAAAGTAGGTCTTGAAAAACTAGCCGACGTCACGGCCGGAAATTTTTTTATTTGTTCTTTCTGAGTTTTTATGGATTTCCTTTTTTTTTTTTTTTTTTTTTTTTTTTTTTTGTGCTTTTAAAGTTTTCAAACTTGTTTCGACGCTCTTTCCCTGACGTCTTGTTCTTCTTTATTAAAATTTTCTTCATTTTCGTTACGTTTTGTATCCTCCGGCGTGTTTTCGATTTATTCCTAAGGGAGTTGAAAAATGAAAATGTAAAATGCCGCAATGCCGCCGCGTGTACCAAATGAAACAAAATTTTTTTTGTTTTCTCAGGTATGCGCAACCGATGTACGGTTATATCGTTCCGTTCCTATTAATCATAACGATCATCGCCAACACGCTCATCGTGGTCGTCCTGTCGAAAAGGCACATGAGAACGCCGACGAACGTCGTCCTCATGGTCATGGCTCTTTCGGACATGTTCACCCTTCTCTTCCCCGCTCCTTGGCTGTTCTACATGTACACATTCGGGAATCATTACAAACCGCTCTCTCCCGTCGCGGCTTGTTACCTCTGGAACACCATGAACGAAGTCATACCGGCCCTTTTCCACACCGCCTCCATTTGGCTCACCTTAGCTTTGGCTGTGCAAAGGTAATTAGGTCAAGTTTTCGGGGATTAGATTCCGTTCGTCAAACATAAAAACAAAATGAAGTATTAACAAGGTTAAGGGGCGAGGGCAAAAAAGATTTTATGATTTTCATCCGGAAAAGTAGTCGGTTTATTTAACACCGGGGAAAAACGTGACCCGAATATTAATGTTTATATCAAATTATAATCTGCATCGGGGAATTTCTATTTCAAAAAGATTTTGGGAAATTTTTTAAATACGTGATGCGTTTCCTTCGTTTTAGCGTTTTGGAACCTTTTTGGAGGTACTGATTTTTTTTTATTAAATAAAATTGGATAGCTCCCGCTTTCGATTTATCTTGATAAAAACCGATTTCAACTTTTTCTGAAAAATAGTTTTCTTTTTGAAAGTTGATATTTTCTATGGTTTTTATTAAATCTTAATTCCTCCATTCAAACGAATGCAGAAAATATACAAAAAAAAATTCTTTCTTTCTTCCTCTCTTTTTATTTATTCAAGGAGAGACAAACACAAAATTTAAACTTTCGTCCTGGAAACCGTTGAAACGGAAGTAACCTTTAAAAAAAAAAACTTTCTACACTTTTTTTCTTAAGCGTTCGCACCGTTGGCTTTTCTGTTTTTTTTTCCTTAAACTTTTTTTTTTTAACTTTTAGAGAGTAGTTAGCCCCGACTAAGTTTTCCCGTTAACGAGAAAAAATATTTTACAACAAGTTCCGGTTACTTGCATTTATTAAGGTATTAGAAAGGCAAACCATTAAAAAATTATTTATGCTTTTTACGGATTCTCTTTCCTCAAGGTTCAAACGTTTAAAAAACTATATTCTATATTAAAAAAGGGAAATACCACTGAGGAGCCCAAAAAACTAAAGGAATTTTTTTTTGGGTAACTTTCGGTTTGATGAAGGCCTTTAAGACTTTTCTGATTAGGCTTTGGGTGGCGTCATTAATTAATTAATTAATTCATTCATTCATTCATTCGTTCGTTTGTTCATTCATTTGATTTTTAAAAAAGAAAATAAACGCTGATTCGCGAACGGAGAATCGCTCGAGAGGAAATATTAAACGAGGTAATTGCGCAATCTTTTGTAATTAAAAGTAGAAAAGAAAATTGTATATTTTCCTGAGACATTTTCAGTTTGAATTCGTTCACTTTTTCTAATTCTTATTTTTTTTTTTTTTTTTCCAGATACATATACGTTTGTCACGCTCCGGTGGCTAGGACGTGGTGCACGATGCCCCGCGTGATAAAATGCGTGACTTGGATTTACATCCTGGCGACGCTTCATCAATCGACGAGGTTCATCGACAGGGTCTACACCCCGACGAACATCACCTGGAACGGTCAGCAAGAAGTGACCGTGTGCAAAATCAGCATGGCAAGATGGGTGGAAGAGATAGTGACGGTGGACGTTTATTTTACGGTTTATTACTGTTTTCGAGTGGTGTTTGTCCATTCTGTACCTTGCGTCTCCCTGGTGGTGCTGAACGTTTTGCTCTTCAGAGCCATGAGAGCAGCTCAACTCAAACGGAAAGAACTTTTTAAAGCAAACAGAAAAAGCGAAAGCAAACGAATCCGGGATTCCAATTGTACCACGCTAATGCTCATCGTGGTAGTGACCGTCTTCCTAGCAGTAGAAATACCGTTAGCAGTGGTAACCGTTTTACATATCATATCCAGTAGCATCACGGAAATTTTAGACTATTCCATCGCGAACGTACTTATTTTGTTCACAAACTTTTTTATCATAGTTAGTTATCCAATTAATTTCGCCATTTATTGCGGAATGTCTCGCCAGTTCAGGGAAACTTTTAAGGAACTTTTCATACGCGGAACTGTCGTCACAAGAAGAAACGGAGGAAGTTCCAGGTATTCCCTCGTCAACGGACCTCGTACCTGCACCAATGAGACTGTACTTTAATACTTTTTTCATATTTAGACCCGTTCGTTCTCCCGGTTTACAATCAAATGTAAGTAAATGGACCCTCCTAACACCGATTTCCGTTTGATTAAATGCAGAAACCGAACATTCCGTTCCGCCAGCTGAGTTTTTATTTTCAATTCATATTATTCTAAAAAATCCTTTTTTTTTTTTTCTTTCTAAACAAATATTTTCGAACGATTCGCTCTGATACGTATATAACTGAGCTAATGAACACTTGGAAGGATTCAGCAATACGGAAATTGAATTACCGTTATTCATTTATTTATTTATTTTTTTGTTTTTGTTTTTGCTTTTTGAAAGAAAGAATAAATATTCTCGCCCGGTAAAATCTATTCAAGGTTCTTTACCATTCTTGTGTAAAAAAATTTTTTAAATTAATTTTTTTTTAAACACATGAACGAGCGCATTTTATAACTCAAGCTGGGGATTCTTCCGATTGGATTTTTATGTGCTTTTTCCATTCGCTAAAAATATTTAATTTCTTTTTTTTTTTCAAGGTGGTCGTACAACGTAACTTGTCAAGTATACGAAAGTTTTTAGCAATGTGAAGTTCATTGTTCAACCATCCACAAAATCAAAATCTTGACCAACGTTTGCAGTTTTTAATAATAAAGAAATTAATGTACAAATCAAACTTTTTTAATTTTTTTAAAAGCGAAAGAATTTTTAAAAAAAACTGTATCTTAATTTAAATTAATTTTTTTTTTTTAGTTTTTGAAGACTTTAATATATTTTTAAAGTAGAATTTTTTATAATTAGAAGAAAAAAGATTTCAATCGAAAAACAGTGTGTAGTATGGTAATTTTAATATGCTGATTTAACACATTCCGATTTTAATCTAAAAGATTCTTTTGTTAAGTAATTCCGGCGAGTGGAAGCGAAAGGATTTTCAAAAAAAACTTTTTTAATAACTGCTCAAATAGATTCCGAAGAGCCTCCGCGATTCGCAATCAGAACATTCTATCGAGTTTTCTACCATTTTTATTAATGATAATAATTCCCGTTAAAAAACATATCCGAAGGTCCAAATAGTAAAGGATTTTAGAAATTTTAAAATACACGTTCCTTTTTTTTTTTAAAAAAAGTGGTTGTTTTTTTACTGTTTTGAATGTGGTAAGTTTTGGCAGTAGTGAATTTACTCAAAATTTCACATATGAAAATACGAATTTTTTCATAAATTTTGCTACTTTACATTTTTAAACGGGTAAATTTTCGGTAAATTTACTATTAAAGCCTTTTTTTTAATTGATAAAAAAACAAAGGAATTAGTAAATAAAACAGTTTTTCAAAGTCCTTTGTAGTTTAAATTTTTAAAGATTTTACAAATTAAGACCTTTTTAAAACTTTTGAAAGAATTTTTTTATAAAATTGACATTTCCTAAAAAATTTTCAAACTTTAAAATCTGAGCTTTTTTATTTATGACAATTTATTCAAAAAGATTTTAGTGCCAGAAATTTTTTTAATCACTGTTAAAAAGGAAGACGTTTCTGCTCCGACCGTCCGATTTTTAGGGCGGTTTAAAAGATCTGAAGGGGAAAAAGACAGAAAGGAAAGAAATGAGGACAAATGAGGAAAAAGTTGTAAAAAAATTCACCCAAGGTCTGCGCTTGATGCCGTTGGGTAATTTTTCAACGTAGAAATTAGATCCCTTCAAGTTTGAAACCTGCTGAGTAGCATATAAGACATCAAAGTTTACAAGAAAGCAAACTTCCTTTGCCTCTCAGAAAGGAAAGGGTCACGAAGCTACAAAAGCAGAGGAATGGACTTGATTCAGCCTGAACTATTTTTCAAAATTTTGACTTAGAAGACCAGGCAAGGCCGCCCGCGAAGCTCCAGTCTGGCTAAAACCAGTTTTATTTACCTCTCAAAAAATAAATTCGAGATGATTCTAAGATAACACAGTAATGAAATCATTTTGCGAGAATGCTAAAATCAGTCGGGTTAAGTTTTATTTTAGAATTTAATTTGCATAAATTAACAACGTGCATCATACATTATCATCCGAGATTGAAAATTGAATCCAAGATTACCATACTAAATGAATTTATAAAATATTTTCCAACTTAATTTTAAAAGAATCGAAAATCCACTCGTCGTTTTTCGAATTTTTGTTAACTTCTTGAGACGGTATAGGGGCTCAAAATGCTGCCCTTAATCTTTCGGTCTCAAAAATGTGATTTTTGTTTTTTGTTGTTTTAAGGAGGCCGATTCCGGTTTCGCTCGAATGTTAAATGTAAAAATTATTTTTTTATCGTTGTCCAAAAAAAGTAAAAAAAAAAAAAAAAAAATGGCCGTTAGCTACTTATTGAAGATTTGTTGATAAAAGTTATTAAACTGTTAAAAGTATTTTAAAAAAAGTATTACCTAAATGTTATTCGATTGATTAAATGATAATTTACATAATTTACGTTTTTTGGGTGACCACAGGTTGAGCCCCCGAAGTGGTCGCTCAAATTATAAAAAATTATTTTCAAGCCGCGCGAGATCGTCCTTAATTTTTTCTCGTTTGTTTTTAAACGTAATTGCCTTCAACAAAAATTAATGGGTTTTTTTTTTCAATAATTGGATCAATGTAATACTACAAATTTTAAAAATGGAAGTGCTGGATATGATAAAATATATATGGTTATTTTTGTGTAATAATGTTTTATTAATTCATATAAAAATCTCTCGATTATCCTAAATAAAATATAAGAAAGAGCTTGCTACCTTACCCTTAACACGTCTGCAAAGGTGTCTCTAGGTATTTGAATATTAAAAAAGGCTCTCATTTTCTTTTTGCCTTCGGCCTGATTCTGTAAAAGCTTCATTCTTCTGGTGACGTCCCCGCCGTAGAGTTTGGCAGCGACATCTTTTCTGTAAGGTTTGATGTCATCTCTGGCTATGATTTTCCCTTCGATTGCCGCCTGAATCGTTATGGAGACTTGTTGCCTGGGAATTAATTCTTTCAATTTTTCTACGATTTTCCGGGCATGGGATCTGGCTTTGGTGACGTGCACGAGCGTGACCAGCTCATCCACTTCTTTTTTGTTGATCAAAATGATCAATTTCTTTAAATCGGATACCCGGAAACCAGCGTCTTCGTAATCGAAACTGGCATAACCCGAAGACAATGATTTTAATTTGTCGTGGAAATCGATTATCACTTCGCTCAAGGGCATGGAATATTTCATGAAAATCCTATCGTCGTCTAGGCAAGTGGAACTCAAAAGTTCTCCTCGCCTTCCGAGGCACTCTTCAGTTATGATTTGATAGTGTTCCATCGGGGCGAAAATCGTAACGGTCACGTATGGCTCAGAAATTTCCACGACGTTTTCGTCCGGCAATTCGAGAGGATTTTTGATCTCCACTTCGGTCCCGCCGTATTTTTTTATCGCTTTCGCTCCGGAAACTTTGATTTTGTAAGGGACGCTCGGAGAGGTCAATATGGTCTCCGCTCCGAATTCCTGTTCTAACCGTTGCCGAAAAACGTCCAAATGGAGAAGACCCAAAAACCCGAGCCTCCAGCCGTATCCCAAAGCCGGAGAGGATTCCAACTCGATGGATACAGAGGGATCGTTGAGGCATAATTTTTTCAGAGCGCCTTTTAATTTTTCATGTTCCGACTGATTTTTCGGGAAAAGACCGGAAAAAATCATTTGTTTGGCAGGTTCGAAACTTTTCAAGGGTTCCGGATGAGATTTTTTGGCATGAAGTGTGTCGCCCATAATGGCTTCGTCTAAATTTTTCATGTTGCAAGAGATGATTCCGACTTGTCCGGCAGAGAGTTTGGAAACTTTCCGTTCTTCCGGAGTCAATATTCCCAGACTCCTCACGGCGTAATTTTTTTTCGATGTAAAACTAGTTATTTCGTCCCCGACTTTGATTTCTCCGTCGACGACGCACACGAAGCAAACGGCTCCTCTTAAATCTTCGTGCCAGGAATCTATCAAAAGAGCTCTGAACGGGGCGTTCGAATCTCCACCAGGAGGAGGTATTTTTTGGACTATCCTATCCAATAAATCACTCACCCCCTGGCCGGTTTTACCGGATATTCTTAAAACGGTCGAAGGTTCAATGTCAAATAAATTTTTTAATTCTTTTTCCACTTTTTCCGGTTTCGCGTTTTGCAGGTCGATTTTGTTCAAAGCGGTGATTATGGTCAATTCCATTGTGAAAGCCAAATAAAAATTGGCCACCGTTTGAGCTTGGACTCCGTCGTTAGAATCTATGAGGAGCACCGCTCCTTGACAAGCCGCGAGGGATCTGGCGACTTCGTTGCAAAAATCCACGTGACCGGGAGTGTCAATTAAATTCAAACAATATTCCACGCCGTTGGTCTCGTACCTGAGAGACGCGGCCACCGATTTCACGGTGATCCCCCGTTCCCTTTCCACCGGCAATCTATCCAACACTTGTTTGTTTTCTTTGCTTTCGTCGATGGCTCCAGTAATTTCCAGGAGTCTGTCGGCCAAAGTGCTTTTCCCATGGTCTACGTGAGCTATTATGCAAAAATTTCTGATCTTTTCCATGGGTATGTCTTCCGGCTTCGTTTCCTTTGTTTTTTTAGCATAGTGACTAACGTAAGTGTGATTTACTTTCGTTTTATACCTTAATATATGATGACAAGGGCAAATTTGCCTTTTGTATTTGTGGAAGGATCTGATTATATTCACTGCAGCAAAGGTCATCGTTCCCCCGTTTAAATCTGAAATAATAAAACAATAGTTTTAACGGCACTAAGAAATAATAAAATAAATTTAAAACACGAAAATGGTAAACTTTCAAAATAACACAATATCACACATAGTTTCTTTACAATCAAATTATTTGCATGCTTTTGTGTCCTTTGCTTCCATTTTTTTTTAATTCTCTTTGAATGACTAACAAGATCAACTGCATATTGCAGATTTGGAAATTTGCATTGGAAAATAAATGCTAAGGGCCAATCCCACCACACCTGTTTTTCTAGAAAACCATGATTAAAAAAGATAACCGGCCGATTTTGGTCGGTTAACTTATGGGCAAAGAAAACCATGGGTTTTTTTTTTTTCGACGGTTATCTCCTTAACCAGCGTTGGTGGGACTGGCCCTAAGTGTTTTAAAAAGACTTCCGAGACCTTCTTGTACTATGGTCATTTTTTTAAAATGCATCAATTATGAAAAATCCTAATTTAAAATTTAAAACTTCCGAGCTTTGAATTATTTGTACAGTTTTCCAATCGAACTTGGAACATAAACTCGGAATCCGCTATTAGATTATCAGACTCAACGACATTTAAGGACGAAAATAAAATTTTTATAGACTCCGATAAAAGCAACATCAAGAAAATTGAAAATATCCAACGGGCTGCTCAACCAGATCAGGTTAGGATGGACTTTAGCTTATAATCATTTAAAATATCGATTGCATTGCTCTAGCCTTTCCTAAAAGCAAATAAAAAGTTCTTTTTAGAACCCGAACAAAAAATAAATAACGAAACAAAGCTTACTTTTTTCACGAAATAAAAACGTAAATATGCATTCTTTGAAAACTCTTGTCTGTCTGTCCATAAAACTTTTTCTGCTAAGAGTCATCACGTGACCCACCAAGCCGATAGCCTACTTGCATTGCAAAAAATCTAAACGCAAATCGGAAGGAACTTGAGATTTTTAAACAATAATACAATCAATATATCTATTATAATCATTTAAAAAAAATTATTTAAATTATTTTGTTCTTAGTTTTATATAATAAAACACAATTATTTAACACTGAAATACGTTCGCTTTATTACGTACATTCCAAACTTCTCCGTAAAATCTAAATAAACTACTTTTAGACGATTCAATAATATTCAAAATCAAAGGACAAGATCTTATTTGTTCTGCAAAGTCGAATTATTTTTTTATAATTAATAAATCCTCAAGGCAATTGAAATAAAGGATTGTTGAAATTTTACACTATTTTCTTTTTCTGAGCGATTCACAGAATCGAATATTAATTTTCAACAAATCCAATTTTATGTACATAGTATTCAGTAAATTTTTTTTCTTTTAATTTATAAAAAACCCTATCACCTTTTTTCGAAAATGTCAAGAAAATAAAATAAGAAAAAACAGCCACGAAAGTCAGAATCGTAGACCCAATAGGTAACAATACTTAGAAATACTATAAGCTGCAAAATACTAATTATCAATAGAATAATACACTGTCATGTGTTTTTGTCTTTTGAAGAATAAATTCTATCTATCAGAGCTCTTGTAATGCTTCCCGGAATTCTCTGATGCTCCGAAATTAATGCGGTTAGAGATTCGGCAACCTGGAAATTTAAATACAGATTTAAAGTAATAAAGTTTAGAAGTTTTATAAGAAAACTCTACATTTTTCCATAAAACAGACCTTATTTCGAAGTTGCTCCGGACTAATAGGTTCGTAATTGATAGGTTTCCCTATATATGTCCTTAGTTTAACGGGAAAACCTCCTAAGATTGGAGCCAGAGGAAACTTTGTCCACGAATATAATTTTAGCCAAAATCTTCTGCCGATCGTCATACTAATAAATGCTTCTCTTAAATTCTGGGTGAACATCGGAATGATAGGCTTTAAAAAAAAATCATTTCTTTAACAAAAAAAACGGTATCTTGAGCTGATAAGCTTATCTGTAAGATAATCCTCACTTTTTTGGCATCCAACGCCGCTTTCGCGAATCCTAATCTATTTTTCCAAAGCAGCGTATAACAAGAATCGCCGAACTGGGCTTCGTAAACTCCGCCGGGTGAAATGGCTAACAGATGTCCAGATTTTAAAATGTTGGAGCATTCCTGCACGGTTCCGGGAATGACTTTCATGTTTTCGGCTAATATCGAAAACCCTAAAGAAAAAAAATAATGAAGAAAGCGATAATTACGATGCATATTACGAGAAATCAAATGACCTTGATTGCAACTTCCATCAAAACCCCATTAGTAATGAAATTTTATTTGAATGAGCCCATGGAAAATTTTGTCTTGTTAATTAACTATTTTTTCTTCCATGGAACATTAGGAAAAAAAAATATCCTTATAATCAGGAATGGACAGCACTCATCAAAACAAGAAATAAAAACCTGCTTAGCATTTATAAATAAGCATTAAACCTTGAACCTTGAATTTTTTTTTTTCATTGCATCAAATACTTGATGAGAGTTTTAACAAGTAGTACCTACCAGGTATTTTAAAGAGGAACCTATCTGCAACAGTATACATTAACCTATTTTTATTTAGGAAAATATGGGACATGCAATAATACAAGTCAATTGGGATTGCTCCGTGATAGTATACTATTAAAGCCCCTCCTGTATCTGGTAAGTTTTCCAAACCGACAACTTCATAGCCTGGAAAGAGAAAAAAAATCATTCAATTATTTTCTTCTTCAAGTCATTAATTTTTATGAAAATGCCTAATTACCATGCCAGATCTTTGCATGTCCTTCCCAAATGGCTGCTACAGTTTTCATGGCACCATTGTGAAATCCATTTTCATATGCATTAATTATTGCTCCCCAATGCAATTTATAAACATACAGTATTAAAGCATCCAAATATAAAATGAAAACAATTGTTAATGGTAATAGAAGTGTTATTACTAAAGGAGCCAGAGCCCAATATAAATAATAATCATAATCTATTTTTTCTGTAAGTACATCTGTAAAAAAAAGAAGAAAAAAAAAAAAAAAAATTGAATTAAATTTTTGCCAAGTCATGGAGAAATAATAACCAATTCCAATAAGATTTTCTTGAAAAAAAAAAAAAAAAAAGAAAAAAAAAAAGAAAAAGAAAGAAAAACAACCCATATATTTGCATTTGTTAAATCATAATTACATAATTTTTATGTAACTCAAATAACTGGGTGATTAAATAGCCTCAGGGTTTAAAATTTTCAACTAAAACAAAACTTAAAGCAGGTTTGAAATTTGGAAAAATACTTACTGTAACAAAAATCAAAAAAAAAGCTCAAAGTAGAATTACTGTAAGGCAGAAACATTTTTAAATTTGGCTGGCAAATAAAGACCTAGGTATGTAAATACACATGAATATCACAGAAAAGGTTGATGTAAGACTCTAATGTTATTCATTATGAATAAAAATTACTTGAGATTTTTGGATTAGTCAACCATCACGAATTTTTATGTTCGCTGACAACTGATATTTAAATATTAACTTCAAACTTTTTAATCAAAAATAAATTGTTAATCACTTCAGTCATGTAGTGGAATTATTAGAAAGTGTAACTAAGAATGTCATCGTCTTGTTGCATTACCAATATGGCGATTTGACCGCGCTATTTGAATTCTAGCAAAACTATCTTTTCCAGTGGAATCATCAAAGGTTTTTTTTTTTTTTCAACTGGACTTAGCGATTCTACTACCAGGTATTTGATAAGGGTCTACATCCATATTGACCAAGTCTGTAATAAATACTTCAGCAAAATAAAAATAAAAATAAAAAGTAAATAAACATAATGACAAAAACAGGATTGGATGTCCAGTCCTCTCTCCATCTCATAATCCAATTGCCATCTCCATAACCCTTGTAACTCAATGACTTTATATTAAAAGCATCATAGAGATGTGCATATAGGTTGTCATTCTCTAAAATATCGCAGCTTGGAGAACTTTTACCTAAAATCAATTTGATTTTCCCTTTAGGGTTTCTTCCAGTTGGCAAAAGTAATATTAAATTAATGGGGGAAAAAAAGTTATCAGAGGTGATTTTGTTTTGCGCCCATGTTGACATGCCATCCTCCCTCTAAATATCAGCCTGCATATTGTATCACCTATATGCATATATGCATAAAAATGCTTTAAAGATGGAATAAGATGTTTCCAAAAATAAATCTAAAACAAGATTACAATATAATCCACAAGAAAATACACCACAAGAAAATAGTTGCCTAAAGAAGTTTTAGATATTCTATTTGACTTTTTTTTTAACGTTAGAAATTTTAAATTGGAAAAGAAAAAAAAAGTCACAACTACAACTTAAATTTTAAATGAAATATCTACATTTCTTGCAATTTATTATGTTAATACAAAGAAAACTTGATAGGCTGCTATTTAATCAAACAAATTAAAATAAAATATAAATAATTACAATGACTTTACATTATTTTTTTGATAACTTATTAGGAATTCATTAACACATATACATTTGAAATTAATAAATGCCAAAATTAAAACAATCGTTTTATATAAAATTTAATACACTTGAATTGTTTTTCATAGTTTTAAACATAAGAAAAATTAATCTCTACTGTTTTCAAAAATCTGACTTCTTTTTACCTCTATAACGATTTTGGTTGCTCTTTATTATTATCTGAGCTGTTACTCTGCGTCTGGAGTTGCTTGAACTGTTCCCTTGCCTGTCTGTTTGTTTCCAGTAACTGCACTAACTGAGCATGTATGTCATCATTTTTTTGTTCCAGCTGATCCAATGCATTGTTCAGTTGATCTAGCTGGTTATTTAAGGAATTGAATTCTGAAAGATGTTCAAGGATTACTACCCACTAACATATGGGATAATATGATATTCGGGAAAGTTACCTTCTTCGCTAACTTCCTCTTCCTCTTCCTCAGTATACGACGCCTGGTTGTTCGGATTTTCCGAGGCGGGATCCTTTTTGTCTATCATTTTACCGTTAAAATTATAGTCCATTAGTTAACATTTCATGTCAGGTGACTGACAAAAATTTTGTAAATAATGGGAGCCCTTGTCAACTGAAAATGGGACAAATTCAAAAGTTTTCTGAAGAATGTTTAAGTTAAACATTCCGAGAGAAAGACCTTGTCGTAAATACTTGACCGCGGGACTCCCAGGAAGAAGCAAGACGAATGTCTACCATAAAAGTTGGCAGCACTGATCTTGTACGGCAGCAAATTATCTTCTTCTTTAAAGTCCACATGGTGATAAATAAGCAATGCAATAATAAATTTGGTTTTTCTTTTAAAGACGATGGGTTGCAAAATGACCACCAAAACGAGCAACGGAAAATCGTTAAAACCGCGAATGAGAAAAAATCTGATAGCTCAAGAAATAGCTTTTGCTAAAATTTTAGCCGGGAACGATGCGAAGCAAAGACATAGGGCTGTTAGGAAATTAAAAATATGGCTAAAAGCTCGGATTAACGGAAGAAGTGGTCAGTATTTCATTCGGCCCGTATTAGAATTACTCTTTGGTATGATTAACTTTTTTTAAATTACAGATTTTACTGAAGATGAATTCACAAGGATCTGGACTGGGTTATTTTATTGTATGTGGATGTCTGATAAATTCTTAGTTCAGGTAGGGCTGTCTTTGCTGGAAATAAAATACATGGCTTAGAAATTTTAAAAGTTGCATGTTTTTTTTGGAGCTATTATCTAAGATCATTTTTAAATTTTTAAAACAGGAAGAGCTTGCGGAATCTTTGAGTCAATTGGTTCACTGTTTCGAAGAAAATAAGACCACAGCATTGTCGTTTATTAGAATTTTTAACAAAACATTGATGTTAGAATGGCCAGGACTGGATCAGCACAGAATAGACAAATTTGGAATGGTAAAAGAAGAAAAAAAATTGTAAACTGCTTATCTGATTAAAATTTAATTTTTAAATATTTCAGTTAGTGAGAAGATTTTTAAGACAGAGCTTGGAATATTCCAGAAGAAAAGAGTGGGATTCATCTGTTTTCTTAACATTAATGAACATTTATAAAAGCACTGTTCTAAGTAAAAACAGTTGTATTGGGTATATGCTGCATTTTATTGAAATTTATCTAGAAGAATTTGCTAAGGTAATTTTATAATTGTTTTACTTTTCATAATATTACTGGACTTTTCTGTAAGTCATTTTTAAACTTTTTTAGGTTAGCAGAGGCAAAGTAAGTAATGCAGTCGTAAAAACTGCTATGGAGCCTTTTGTTAAATTGTTATGCACCACAAAAGATGTTAGAATAATAAAGGCATTAAAGGCTTTTTTTGAACATTTAATGAAGCAAACAGATATCGGGATCGAATTTGAAGAAAAATTTAAATCTTGGAAAGAGGTAACTATTTTTAATATTTAAAATGAAATCAATATTTCATCATAATGTCAATTTCTTTCAGCAAGGATTTCCCGGTCCGAGTCCCGACGCTCTGGAACCAGTGGAAGTGGATGATAACCACGAAACTTTAAGTAATAGAAACGAGGATGAGGAAGAAGACGACGACGAAGACGACCTGTCGAAAAAAATTTTAGATCCTCGAGCCGGAAAAGTGGATGTCGAATTGCCTCAAATTCCGGTCGATCCAGATTGCATGATTAATCTTTTTAAAAGATATTTAGACTTTCGGGATGCGACTGTTAAAGGAAAGAAAAAATTACGATTTTTTATAAATCAGTACGTATTCAAAGTTAAAATGGTTTCATATGACAGGAATATCTGTAAAAATTTTTCGAAAGAGTGGTACAGTATTTTGCAACGGCTTAGAGTCGGGAAATGAGAAATGAAAAACTTTTATCCTTTTTTAGTCTAATAAGTTTAAATTTTATGGAAGAATAATTTTTCATTTCAAAATTTTGACTTACTCAAAACTTGAGTCAAATAATTAATGTAGTTATTGTCCTTTGTAATATGTTTTTTTTTTTTTTTGAACTGAACGATAGAACAGCGGGTGGAGCACTTTTGGAAAATTTTTGAGCTTTGACTTTTTTCTGAGATTAAATTTTAGTAACTTAAAAATTTGATCTTTAGGTTAGAGACCGGGTTTAAGAACGGATATCCTACTTCATTAATGCGATAACTTTTTATTTTTTTTTTTAAATTTTATTTTCAGGTTTGAATGCTTGAAACGGGGAAAATTTCCTCATAAAATTAAAAAAGATCCAATTTTGGATCAAGTTCCAAAAAAATCGAAAAGGAAACGATTGATCGAAAAGAGCGCGTTGGAGTTACTCAGATTTGAAGAAAATATAGATAAAATTTTGGAATCGAAAAATCAAAATTCTGAAAATATTGACGAATTCGATGATCAAGAAATAGAAATGGAAGCTGATCTTGTAAATGGGATCGACGAAATGGAAATCGAAAAATCGGAAAATACGGAAAAGGTCACTCCTTATCGAAAAGTTAAAAAATTTAAGAAAAGAAAAGCTCTTGCGGAAAGGGTCGCTAACGGGAAAAATGAAACGGACGTCCAGGGAAAATCGGAAACAAATGTCAACGGAAAAATGGAAACGGAAGACGTGTCGAGTCCTAAATCAGGTCCCGAATCGAAAACTCCGGGTGAAAAAATGGAGCAAGTTTCGAAAATTTTTTCGCCGAAAAAAAGGAAAAGCGGAAGCGATTGGCTGGTGGACGAGTTGGATCCTAACAGTCCCGAGTATCATTCCATAAAATTGCCCAAAATTATAAAATTGGAAAAAAAAATCGTTCCTTTAGACTTTGACGGAAATAGCGAATCCGAAATTACGATCGCTGTGAACGGTCAAGAAAAACAAGAAGGGGGACTACCGGAACAAAATGAAAACGGAGATCTTCACGTTTTTTGGAGCACCGCAAAAAATAAACTTAACAAAAAAAATAAATCTCCGAGGACGAGTCTAGTGCCGGTATTTACACATTTAAATTTTTTTAAAACAAATTTCTCTTAAAAGAAAAAAATTGTTTTTTCCAGAATCCGTTTGCCGAAAGCGAGAAAGAAGAAAAACGCCCTGGTTCTCGAAGAATATCATTTGCTCTTCATAAAAACATGGCTCAGGAGAACGAGGAATATCTGGAAGAAGTAAAAAATTCCCCGAAAATTCCTTGGGACGGATCGAAAAAGCCGGTACAAAGCGCCCTTAAAACCGGTTTATCGCCCAGCCCCATAAATCCTTTTTATAAGCTTAAAAAAACGCAACGCGTTAGTTTTTCATAGACTAATTAAATAATTTTATTAAAGATTTTTTTGTATATTTTTATTGTGCTGTTTCCTTCCAAATACGAAAAATATCGTACGCCTAAATCCGACGCCTGTCAAGACTTTGTTGTCTAATTATAATCACGTTATTTGGAAATGCACATTATTAAAAAAAAAAAGTTATAATAAGGTCACCGCAGCTAATGACTTTAAATTAAGAAAGGATTTATCTTGGTTAAATGACTGAAAATTTGTCCAACATCAGTACTCTTATTCTTTTTTTAAGACTAGGCAGAAGTTTAATTTTATCATTTTAATTAGTTAAGCTGTAAAATGATACTCGAGCTCAAGAATGCGACCGTGATTCCGAAAAGTTATATCATAACTTTTAGATAATTAAGAATACTAGATAATTAAGAATTCTTTTTTTTTTTTTTTTTTAGAAACGTTTAAACAACGATGGAAAATGCTTTAGATCGTTTAGGGCTAAGACTCCCTAAAAATAACTCGAGACTTCCGCATAAAGAGGATTACTTAATGATTTAGCTTGCGCAGTATTTTCCTAAACTGACCTTTTTTAACTTTGTTTACACATGGAGATTAAAGTTCGAGTTTCCGATTTTTTTAGTAAACAGAAGCTGTAAATCTTTTTTATTTCATGTAAAAAAACTGTTTCGGGTAAAGGGTTATAGAGGATGAAGACCTTTTCTCTCTCTAAAGCTTTCGAAATTAAATTTGAAAATCAAAAGAGACTACAAGACTGATCCAGGAAGAGAGTTTAAACGCAAGTTGGAAATTACAAAAGTACTTTTGCGGAAACAAATTTCGCTCCTCAGACAAGACTTGAGGAAAAGATTTGAGGAAAATTCGAAGCAATTAGGGGTCAAGAGTTTATCTGAAAAAAAAAAAAATTGGGTAAGACTTAGCCCCCGCCCCCAGGTTGGAGACTGAAATAAAACTTTGTCGGCTAGGTCTCCATCGCCTTTTTAGAACAATTTGTTTTGCTTGTAAATTATTTAACGTTATTTTTTCGATATTAAAAAATTAATCGAGACAAATAAGAATTAATTAAAAATTGGAAACACCTTTGACCGGGCTTTACAAAGCCTATTTTTTTTGTTTCTAATGTCCGAGGTGATCGTTTTGAGTTTTCTCTATTTATGACTAATTTAAAATGTTTTTGAACTTTTTCACTACTTGTTGTCGAAATTATCAGTTCGATGACTCCAGCTAATCTCCGTATTTTAGAAAGGCACGTTTTTTTTTCCTTTTTTTAATTCTGGTGCATGCTTTGAACTTCTGTGACCTCTGTGGAACCTAGTTCCGTTATGGCAAAAAAAGTGTAGGGTTTATTTGGCAACTAAAGTTCTGATGTATCCCGATTGTCGGATCCTTTTCTGTTCAATTCTCAGGAGAGCACTTCTGGGGGTCAAATGTTTAAGTTACCGTTTAATATTTTCTTTAGGCACTAAAGAGGAGCGTAAATGATAGCCGCTGGCTATTGGACGGATCAAGTCGTCATCAATGACGCATCGGTTGTTCATTTGTGAAATAAGCTATCGCTACAGCGTGACGTAGCAATTTTTTTTTTTTTTTAAATTAAAATGAATGTTTATTTGTTTTTCCCCGCGTGTCCTAAGAGTCTGCATCCCGGAGTTATTTTTTTCTCTTGGAAACGATGAGTAATCAAAGAATCCTTCCCGAACTCGTGCAAAGTTTTTCCATTTGAAAGCTAAATGCAGCCATGTCAATCTCGGTCTTGACCTTTTTCGCTATTCCATTTTTTTAAAAAGTAAATATGCCGTAACACTCGCTCGACTCATGATCCCCGCAGATATCGTTCTTTTTGCATTTTTAAACATAACACTCGGCTTATCTTCGACTGTTTGTTTTCTAACCAGACCCTCGAACGGTGCAAAGGCCGTTATAATTTTATTTTTTATTCCTTATCCGAAATCCTCCCCCCCCCCCCCCTTCCCCTTCAAAACGAAACCTCAAAGGAAGGTCCTCCAGTACCGCACCATGTTCCCTTAAAAGATAAGGCTCGTCGTAAAAAATTAGAAAATGTTGGGTTTCGAAAAAAAGCTGCTACTACTACACATATCCTTGAAATGAGTCATCGGAAAGGGGTCAACCAGGCGACCTTCGACTTATCCGACTTTTCTTGGCAACATAATGACGGATAGCCCGATCGTCGATCGTTTTCCAATTAGAGTTCCGGAAAATCTCGAAGACAGCGAGGTGCAACGGGCAGACGACTTTTTGATAAATAGTACTAGAGACCCTAAAAGAGATTAGCCATACCTGTAATTCCGGTTCTTCGATATTTATCTCCTGAAAATGATTGGTCCATTAAAAATTTTTTTGGAAAATTAAGAACGTAAATATAAACAGTCAGGAACCATTTTGTAAACTTAAAGAAAGTAATATATTTCAGACAGAAATTTATTTTTCGGATTTATCGAAAAACCGGACATTTCCGGTTTTTGAATGGCTAATCTCTTTTAGGATCTCTAAATAGTACAAATCTCTCAAAATAAATCACTTTTGAATTTAAAAAAAAAAATTTAAAAAAACAATTTCGAAATTCAAGGTTTCGGTCAAATTTTAGACATGGAATTAGTCAAAGTCTGTTATCGCTGGGTTGTTCCGATGTTAATCAAGGTGGTAAATTAACGACTAATCGCAATATAAGAGTATATGCTGACGCATAGTTCGTCCAACCCGATATAAATGCTAAAAATATCGCCAGACTGGTATTTTTTAAACGACGAAATTATTCTCAGAGTAAAATACGACCGATAAGATAGGCCTAGAAAAACCGATTAGTTTCTATACAAATCGGAAGCCGATAAAAAATTTTTTCGAAGCGTGTGGGAGCCCAAAATGAAAATAGTTTCCCGTTTATCATTTCCATTGATAAAAGGAACAAGGAATTTTATCGACTTTTACCTATCAAAGTTCATTCCCCGAGATCGATTCCCCTCCTCCTCAAACGTTTCCAATATTCGGTACTAATCTCAATTAACTATGCACTTAGTAAAAAAGGAATTTTGGCTCCAGTCTCATTTTCGGCCGAACAGCAAAAAAAAAAAAAAAAAATCTTGTTCCTTCATAGTTGCTCGCATAAGAAGGAAATACCGAGAATCGTTTTTCATCAAATTAGTTTATCCCTTCGAGGTAGGTCGCGGTATATTAAAGTCGTGTGGTGCTCGAAAAGAATCGGGTGAAATTATGGCAATTTAGCTAAGGGAGAGAGGGGGTGATTTTTGTCAAAACTCAAACTTCCCTCTCGGATTTAAACCAGATATTCCCCGAGAGTTCCGGATTTCCCCGGTTCTTTTTATTCATGTAATTAATTTTTTTCATCTTAAGGTCACTATGATAATTATTAATTAATCGATTCATTAAAATTAAAAGGCACAACGCGACCGTTTAACCTGACCCATAGAATTTAATCCCTCTTTTCTAAATTCTTGCTCCAAGTTTTTATTTTTTGAAATTTTTAATATAAAAATTAAATCCTTAAAAAAACAATTACGGGTCAGTAGCATTTGCTAATTTATTCCTAAAAAAAGTCATCTTCATGTCTGCCAAATAAAACGTATTAATCATCAAGATTAAAATAATCAGCACTATGATACTTCGCACATCTGTCTGGAATTTTTTTTTTCTTATTCCGAAAAAACACATCAACTTGTTAATTTTAATTAATTTGAATAAAAACAATTACATAACTCGAGTTCGAGGAGGAAATTTTTGATCGCGATCAAATTATTGAAAGGGGATAGGAGGTCTGGCCCCGTAAACTTGGGGAAATTAGCTAAACAATTAACTATAGATTTCAAATGTGCAAACTTTGTTTACACGAATTAAGGAAAGACGGACGGACGGACATTTTTATTCATTTGTTAATTTGTCAATCTTTAAGCAATAAAAGGAAAAATGATAAAAGGAGATAACCGACACCAAAGGGTTACCAAGATTAAGTTTTCCTTGACATGCAAAAGGAGTATAATTTTAAAAATAGAAACGAAATAAATTTATTTAGGCGTAAACGACATTTTTTTTCATAATTTATGCGATTGCTGTCATTTACAATTTAATAACTGGGTCATTCGTTAATATATCTACACACACCGAAAGCTTTCCGGCGGTTGCGCATCTTCCGTATTATCTTTAAATTTCGTGCTATGACGTAGGAGGAAATCCTACGGAAGAGAAAATTGAAAATTAAAAAAAAAAAAAAAAGCAATAAATCGGAAAACTCACCTCGGGTTGTTGTTCTTAGTTCCATTCTATTTCCAAGAGTTTGATTCCTGAAAGAATAATAATAATAAAAAAAAGTATTAGGTGGGAAAATCGCACAGAAAAAAAAAATTAAACACACTTCGATCAGCGATCGAAAAAAAAAAACTGGATGAAAAGTTCCGTCCGATACTGCACATATTCGAAAAATCACGTGACTTTCTTTGAGATAAAACTAAAACATGAAGCGAAACAAGTGTGATTCACTTTGGGATCTTCTTCCATGATTGGTGGTGGATTATTAAATTTTGGCGTTTTAGTGTCATCAATTAACCGGACGAGTGTAATTAATGCTCAAAGTGCAAAAAGTAACAAGAGTTAAAATTGTTGAAAGGGGTTTGAAACCTAGGATCGCTCCAAAAGAACATTAATGACTAATTATTACAGACTTGCTCAACATTTTAGCGTTTTTCAAAATTTTATGTCAAAATGGCTAAGTTGATGTTTGCTTACAAGGTATGTGTTAAAGAGTTCCAGTGAAAAAGTTCCTAACCAGTGTGTATTAAATTTGGTGTTGTTCAATTTTTCAATCACAAGGAATAATCCCACTCTCAGCCCTTTTATTTTCTTGGGTTTTTCGGTAAAAAAAAGTTTATAGCCGGAATCAAAGTTAGGCGCACGGGACGATTCGATCCTATCGTGAAATGCACGTGCTACCTCATGGCGCTTAATTCGATATCTCCTATTTTTTTTTTTTTTTTCAGATCAGCATAGGATATCCATTGATCATGCTGGCTCTTTTCGCTCTTATCGTCATCGTGCAAAATCATTTAGCCTACGGGAAACCTTACAGTCCGCCAGGGGTGATGGATCCTCCATCGCCCCAAATAAAAAACATTTCCAACTGCGAAAACGATGTAAGTTTTTTCGACGTAGCAACAGGAAAAAATTCTCTCTTTTCTTTCCCTTCAGGCTTGCCATTTTTACAGAAAAAAAAAAAAAAAAAAAAAATCAATTATCGAGTTTTTAATTAAAAAATTTTTATCAAACCATTATCCTTCAAATTAATGAATAGTCTTAGCGGATGTTATTCGATTACGTAATGAATGACAAAGAATAAGAAATAAATCCGGGGTGTCCGCATCTCACCATTTTTCGACTTTTGGACGAAAACTAATTCGGGCACTAATTTATCGACCAAATCAATAAATAAACAAACAATAATTACTTTCTCCCCGCTTTGTTTTGTTTTGTTTGAGTTTCGCTAACACTTTGGTGTTGCCGAAACTCGGTTTGACCGTTTGATAACCTGATCGAATGGTCAACTTTGCAATTTTTTAATGAATTAATTAACTGAAATATTAAATGATTTTTTTTTCTTTTCTTTTATTTGTTTGTAGGGGAGTGTGGATGAAATTTGTCAAAGATGCGCAAAGATAACCAAATCACCGTTGGTTTATCCCATGTGCTGCAAAAACGAAGAAGAAGTAAAGGTGTGGTGTGTGGAATTTATGAGTTTCGGACTCCAATGAGACCTTAAAAAATTATTTAACTTCGAACCAAAGTTTTAATTAAATCATCGGGCACGCGGAAGGTGGGAAACGATTCAAGGATTCGCAGAAACCAGCAAGTACGGGAAATCGGACCCGGAAAAAAACCAGAGATAACCGTTTTCGGTGCCACGAACATTCATTTAATAAAAAACATATTAATTGCAATGCTTTGCAATGCAATCGAAACTTATCTCCATGAGGTTCCTATTTATTATTATTATTATTATTATTTTTGTTAATTTTATGTGGTCGTTGTATATTTAGTCTAGCATACGTAGAATCGTTGTTGCAATCAGCTGTCGTTATGCTACTTTTTTAAAACAGGGTCTAACAATGCAATTCAATTCTGCAAATCGATTGTTTGTCCAGCGAAATTTTCCTTAAAACTTGGTCATTTCGAATTCGTTAAAATTTCGATTTCTACGAAAATTTGGGTAAAACAAAACGGGCTTTGATTGCATTGTAAAAAAAAAAAAAAAAAAAGTTATGGAAATGAGTTCCTTTTTCATATGTGTTTGATCTCATTTAATTGTTTTTTCTTTTAAATTTTGTATCAATTCATCATTTTTCAATCTACATAGTCAAATCTTTCAAAAAATTTCATGTCATATTTATTTTTCTTGTTTTATATATATATATATTGCTTTTATTAACTTTGTTTTCCTGTATACTGCCGCAGTCTATATAGAGCAAGGCAAAAACCAAAAAGCTGAAATTTTTTGTGATTTTTTGGTGCGACCTCTGCACGAACTAAAGCAATTGATTTCGAGCTTTGAATCTTTATTTTTTATTTTTTATTTTTTGAGTCATCGATATCAAGTCCAAAAACTGACCGCGAACGTGAACTCTAATCAACACACAGTTAGCACGTTTTACAAAACTTGAAAACTTGACTTGCAAAGTTCGATGACGTTCAAAGTCTGGTCTAAATATTCGAACATCCTGGAACATGCCCCTATAGACTGCGAGTAAAATCCGTGGAATAATTTTAAAGACTGTACATTTTTTTTTTTTTTTTTTAATCAAAATTTTTTTGTTTTGTTTTGAAAAACCTTGCTAATTTGGCTTGTTTCAAAAATATATTTTTATTTCTATTTAAAATTAACGTCTCCTTTCTTAAGGAGTAAACAAGAAAAACTTGAGTCATATTTTACTTTGTTAACCCTTTTCCGCATCTGAATCCTATTATTCAAATAGAGGGAAATTGGTTATTGGGTTCGGGTAGCCAGATAACCGGAATTTGCTTCTCGGGCAAAAAATTTGGGTTAATTTTTTTTTTCTAAACTGGGAATGCTGATGGAAAAAAAAATCAGAAGTACAATTGTTCCTGAATTGCAAACTTTCGTTTTTGGACTGGATAGTTAGCAATAAGAATTAATGCCATAAACGTTTTGAAAATTGTGCCATTTGATTTTCACGGGGCTTTTCTAGCTTTTCTCTTTAAAAAGCTCGTCCTTAACTCTCGTTCAATTCCACTAAGAGACGTCGTTCCTTACTAACTTTTTTTTTTTTCAGATTCAAGGAAGAAATGTGAATTAAAAGCAATCTTCGGGCCAAATTTTATTTACGGTCGTCTTTTTGTTGGATCTGCTATTTTTCCGAAAAATTACAATTTAGACAATCGGCAAGGTGGAATGCTGCCTTGCTTTTAGCGTTTCTTAGAAATATTCAGCCTGGCCCAGAAAAAGGGTAATCTGCCATTTTTTGGGGTATTTTATAAAGTTTGAAAATTATTCCCACATTGTCCTGCCTTGTTTTTTCCCTCCAAACACAAGTGATCGATTTGTCACAAGACCATTTTTGATCTCCGAGCTATCTTGAGGCGTCTGCCATCGACCCAATAATTAGCAAAAAAATAATATAATAAAATAAAAAAAATTCGCATAAATTAAAAAAAAAAAAAAAAAACAATTGTGACCCAATTTAATAAAATGAATGACGTGATTCATTTACAATCTCGAACTATCTTGGAAGACGATACGTGAATCAGCAATAAATCAAATCTTTATAAGATTGCGGAATACATTTTCATAAAATTTATGCAAAAGGGCCTTGAAGCAGTGAAACAATTCAAGGGCAGGGTCATGTGAATACCACAGATATCGCGCCTCATATTTTTTTTCTTAACATCCATTTTTAGTCCCGTATTTTTCCGTTCCGAATTTTAGTGTTTTGGGTTCGACTCACCTGAAATTCCTCGACTTTTATCTTTCTAAACTTTTTAATTGTTGATAGTAACTAATGTCTTCTGCTGTCAATGACGGAACGAATTTCGATGCGGCAACCTCGAAATCTCCTAAATCGACTTGAACAGGTATCGAAACATCAAAACCTACAAAAACGGAAAATGAATAATAACAGTTCATAATGTAACATCTCAATTACAAAAATACAAAAATTTACTTGCCTTTTTCGATTTTTTCGATATTTCTTGTAGCTGCGGCGAGCCAAGCGTTGGAGCACACCGAATATATATCGGCTCCGGTAACCTGTCCCGGAATTTTTCTTACCAGCTCTTCGAACCGTACGTCTTCGCTTAATTTAAATTTCCTAGTGAGAGCTTTAAAAATGCTTAATTTGGAAAGCTCGTCCCCGCAGACTCCGACGTAAAACATTTTATCGAATCTTCCGGGTCGAAGCAAAGCGGGATCGACGAGGTCGGGTCTGTTGGTGGCGGCTATCACGAAAATTCGATTGTTCTCCTGCAAACCGTCCATTTCCGCCAGAAGCTGGGAAACGACCCGATCGGTCACTCCTCCGGAATCCCCGCTTTTACCTCTGTTGGGGGCCAAGGAATCCAGCTCGTCGAAAAACACGATGCACGGAGAAGCGTCCCTGGCCCGACCGAAAACTTTAACGGAAAAAAAAAAAAAAAATTTTTATTAATCCAAATTGAAGTTTGTAAAAGTTAGATCCCTTACCTTCTCTGACGTTCTTTTCGCTTTGTCCGACGTACATGTTCATCAATTCTGGGCCTTTAACTGACAAAAAATTGAAATTACATTCCGTTGCAACGGCTTTCGCCATTAAAGTTTTTCCAGTCCCTGGAGGCCCGTAAAATAAAATTCCGGATCTTTTTAATCCGGAAGCAAAAAGTTCAGGATGTTTTAACGGTAAGTTCAAGGTCACCATGATTTCTTCCTTCAGATTTTCGAGGCCTCCTACATCTTCCCATCGGACAGTCGGCACTTTCGCAGCTCCGATCGAATCCGAATACGCGGATTCCATTATTTCTTTTAAAAAAAATATATGATTAAAAATTAACAAAATTAAATTTAAATTTTTTATTTCCCTTTTTAAAAAAAGCATACCGATGCTCTGTTCAAAATGCCTTTGAAGAATAATGTGCCTCTCGTTTTCGTGCAAAGTTTCGTCTTCCCGTTGAAATCGAAGAGCGTGGCGCACCAACAAGACCAAATCCGCAAAAACGTAACCTGTCGTTTTTTCGCTCACTTTTTTCAAATCCTCTTGGTAGCAAATCCTTCCAGATTCTGCGACAAACCAATTTAAAATTTCGTAGGCTTGTTTCGATTTGGGAACATCAAAGGATACGGTCTGGAGGAACGCCCTCGCGACGCTGGCAACAAGTTCCGAAGGTTTCGAATCGGTCGTCCCGACCACGATAATCGGATATTCCGTGGCTTTGTTAAAAAGTTGGTTCAGATGGCGTTGAAATGCTTCTACCAGTCTCACGTCCTCGTTTTGATCTCTATCCCTGCCTATAAGCTATACCAAGTATAAATTAACTCACATCTAATGCTTCATTTTTTAATTATTAATTATATTTACCTGAACGTTGCTTAGGAAAAGCAAGCAAGGTGCCATTTTTTTTGTTTTGGAAGCGATTTTTTCCAACTTGACTTCAGTGGCCGAAGACCCGGCTCCATAAAAGTCGAAACAGTCCACTTCTAAAACGTGTAAACCGAAAAACTTGGAAACGCAAGAAATAACAGTTTTCTTTCCGCTGCCTTCCGCTCCCGACAATAAAAAAATCGGCTTCGCTTGTAGATCTCCATAATATAAGAAGGGAGAAATGCAAGCTTTTACCCTATCGAACTGTTCCTTCAGGCCGCTGGGGCATATCGAAATTTCGTATCCCGATTTATCGGAAAGTCTTATGTACTTAGCCACTTCCGGTATTAAATAACCGGGAACGGAAGGTTCTATGTAAAGATTAGTGAAATTTTTTGCTACATAGTAACCGACATTGGTGAGCTCGGCTTGACAGCAGCTATCCTTTCCAACCAGATTGATTACCTGAAAAAAAAAAAAAAAAAATTAGAATTTTCTTAAAATGGAGAACTTTAAACTTTAAAAGATTTTCATTACCTTGAAATAGATTTTCGATACATGACTGTAAGTCGAAGTGTAAAATAAATTTGGTGCATGTTTTTTCAATATCACAGAGAAGCAATCATTCTTCCTTAAATATTTAGGCTTAGAAAAATATTCTTGTAAAATATCTTGCAAGTCTGCAAAGAATGAAATATCAAAAGAACTATTAATGGCAGAGACCACCGCAGTCGTAGCCAGTTCCGGTCGGTATTCTTCACTTATTGCATTCACCATCACTTCAACCGAATCGCAGGGCGTAGCGATGTTTAATTTTTGCCTCATGTTATAAAACACACTGTCAGTTACAAATAAATGAAAATCTTTCACATTTGAAGATGTGGCTACACACTGCACCACAAAGTCATCAATACCGCTGCCATCATCTTGGATAATATCTTGGTCTGTTTCATCCGGCTTGGACACTTTGATTTTTTTAATTTTCTCTTTTAGATTCTGATATTTTGGTCTCTTCGATTCAGAATCTGTGTCATCATCAATTTTAAGCAACTGCAACCAAGAAGAACTGAAAGCCGAAAGCGCTGCCAAGCTGTTGATGCTTATCAAAGCCCAAGAACTTTTATCTCCAAAAAAATCTTTCTTAAACTTGTTGTCCTGGAGTAAACGATCGAAATTCTCTTGGCAAATCCTTTCGACTTTAAATTTGGCAGGTTTTAATTTTCTGATACCGACCACATAAAAACTAAGCAATTGATTTGCATAAGGAAACGTCATCTTCAAAATATTTAAAACAAACGGTATCAGAAACAGTCTGTGGTCGTAAAATCCATCGCATCGCGCCATCACACTAAATTCTTGTTTTATCCCCTTAAAATAAAATAAAAATGATTGTTTAAAATTGTAAATTATAACGTTTGTTTTGGATTTGCTAACCTTAACTGGTTACAGAATCGTAGAACGAAGAACGCATATCGCATGTCCGATTTACGATGATTTGGTCACTGAGTTAAATTACTTTAAAAAAAGAAAAAAGAAATCAAACATGAGGTCAGCGCGGTTATAAAAAATTATTCCCAACGACATATTCCCAAAGTTCAAAAATCAACAGGCAAATGATAACGAAACACAACACAACACAGAGCCATCATCAGTCGACTTGCATTCACAACAATTCGGCAACGCACTCCAAGTTCCTGAATTAGGTTTTTCGGTTCAAAAATAAAATTCGGCTGTACAGTAGGGTGTGTCATTTAAAAAAAATTTTTGATATGTTGGGGGGCATGTTGAAAATCGACTTCCTTCAGGTGTAAAACCACTAAAAAAATTTTTTTCAAATTTTTTCTTAACCCCTTAATGGCCTCCCAAAGCCACTTTAGCTTTCTAAAAACTTTGCAATTAAGTTCTTTTAAACTCCATTTTTTTAATCCACTTTAAGGGTCTACAAAATATTTTAAAAAAATGTTTTCTTATGTTTTTGAGGTCGTAGATCACGAATTTCACTATCCCGAATTTTTCCGATTAACCCCTGTGACGTCATTAGTGTTTTTATCAAGCTTGTAGCTGATTTTTAAGTCTGAAATTTGGCTTAATCTCGATTTTGAAGCTCTGAAAATTTTTGCATTTGATTGGTAACACTCATACTTATGCAAAAATACCCGTAGAACACGAATTTCACCATCCCGATTTTTTCCGATCAACCCCTGAGTAGGGGTGTAAGTGTAAATTTGGTTTTTTCAAGCAAAAATGAATTTTTTTACCAAAAAATGGCGAGAACTCCTCACCAGTTCGATTTAGAGGTCATGCTCAATGACATTTTTTAGTCAGGACACTCTAATTAATAAGGATCTTTTGTGTTTCGAATCGATTTCCAAAATTTTTTACGGTCGGAAAATTCTACCAGTAATTTTTTTGAAATTCTAAATTTTTTCCGCGAAGTAGGCGCAATTTTTTGTTTACATTTGAAAAAAAAATTAATAACGAATTTAACCTCCAATTTTTTTATTGTTAAAATAATTGAGAAATCCTACATTATATGGTTTTTTTTCAAGTATTTTAATGTTTCCTTCTTAATGTTCTTTTTTTTTTCATGTAATTTAATGTTTAAAGGAAACCCTTAAAATGCCGAATTGTTCAGTATCGGGATGTGGTGCTAGTACCGGGAACACTTATTCATTTTTATTTCAACCCAACCTTCATTTATCAGTCTCTTTCCTATTCATCCAACTATGGTCTTTTTTTTAAAAATTACATTAAAATTGAAATCATAAAAAGAAAAGAAAAACCTGCAGTGTTCGAATTCATTTGTAAACAAAAATTTCAGAAAGTGAGCCTAGTCGTTAACTGTACATATATGTACAGTACAGTTACTGTACAGCCAGTAACTGTACTTATATGTACATATATGTACAGTTAACGTTTTTAAGGGATAGAGCCTGTCCACGTCAAAACAGATCGGTCCGCGGGATCATGTCAGGGATTCCGGATTTGGTTTCACTATTCGGTAGGGTATATGGGACAAATAAGAAACCCACCTCCGTTTGGTTCTATCACGCTTTTTAACGGAGTTATCCAGGTTTGAAATTTTTGAAAATTTTTTTTAGCGAAAAAAAAATTAAATGGGTCGATTTGGTTTTTTTCGTCTCCCGCCCTTATTTTTCAACAGATTTAGGTCGGGGAGGTCTTAAAATGATCAGAATAAAGCATTTGATCGAGTGAACCTTACACTTTTCGGCCGGGTCGCCATCTTGAAAAAATGGTGGCCGGAAACGTGTTAAAAATTTAGGGTTCAAATTTAGCCCGCATTACGTCTAAGTTCAACTCTTTTCACCGTGAACTAGACATCTTTTCATCTTTTAAAGCTTTTCAGAGGGATGTCAACGATATTTTCCGAATTGAGGACGAGTAATCCTGTCTTTCGGTCGAACGTTTTCCATTGTGCAAAATATTTAAGCTTGTTGGTTAGTTTGCTGTCCTGTTTCTTTATTTATTTGATTTTATTCATTTTTGTTAGGTGTTTTTTTTTTTTTTTTTTTTTTTTTTTTTCCTCATTTTTATTTTGTTAATTCATTTTTTTTATGTTAATTCATTTTTACTATGCTAATTCATTTTTATTATGTTAATTCATTTTCATTTTATTATGTTTTCATTTTTATTTATGTTTAGACAGGGACCGCTTATAATTGGCTTTAATTTTTTGCTGTTAGCGTCCGATTGCAATATATATATATATAATAATAAAAAAGTATCAAATCTTCAACTGGTTCTACACAACCCCTTCCTCATAAAAAAAATCTTTTTTTTTTTTTCACTAAAAAATTCCTTTTTTTATAAGCTTTCGATTGGTTAAAGGGAGAATATGGACCCAAACTTGCTTAGGGGTCAAAAAATTAATTTTTTGACGATGCAACCAAAAATTTTGAATTTTTCGTGGTTTCACCGGATATTTTAGTGTAGTTAGCATAATGGTCTATGAAGGCTTTAAATATTGGTTCGCAGGGCAAATGTTAACGTTTTAGGACTTGCCACAAATACTTTTATTGAGCCAGAGTCACTTTTTTATTTAATTTTAGAATTTTATGTGCAATTTTTGCTGCGATTATAAGTGGTGGGAGAATAATTATTTTAAAAGAACTATATTCTAAGTATGTGCATCAGGGTGCCCCTTATTTTGGCGATTTTTGAATTTAAAATCGCCCCAAAAATGCTTCTCCTTGGCGCACTGATAAACCCAATGCCAAAGTTAAAAACCAAAATATGACAAAAATACGTGGTAAAATGACCGAAGATACCAAGTCCTGAATTTTACTCGTATTTTGGTCTCTAGCTCAAGAACCGAACCAAATATAAAAAAACGGACTTCAGATTCGTAATCTACAGAAAATGTCTGATAAGAAACAACATTTTTTTCGGGAAAAAAATATAGTTGATTTTTTTTTCTCTTATTAAGTCAATTAGGGGCCATTCAAGTACTACGTAAGCATGATTTTGGCGAATTAAACCCCCCCCCCCCTCTCGTTGTAAGAGATTTTGCCATACTTAGCTTATGGCGAAGATGATTAATGCGGACCACCCCCCCCCCCCAAAAAAAAAATCTTACGTAATACTTGAACGTTCCCTTATGACAATTTTCGCAACTTTAAGCTCAAGTCGCCACGCTTTCCCGTTGAGTAAACAATTTCGAAAAAATTCGAGTTTATCACTAGACCAAGGAGAAGCATTTTTGGGGGTAAGCGGTTTTAAATTCAGAAATCGCGAAAATAAGGGGCACCCTGATGCAGATACTTAATATAGCTATTTTAAAGTAATTATTCTCCCACCACCTATAATCGCAGCAAAATTGCACATAAAATTCTAAAATTAAAAAAGTGGGCGGGGAAAAGGGTCGCATTGGCTTTGAAATACACGAAATCGAAGAACGGACGACATATTCGAGAATTTCTACCTCGAAAACCTGAAAACAAGATTTTCCTGGCAGCATTAAAAGCCGAGAAACTTAAAAAAAAAAAAAAAAAAAAATTTACCAATTTGGGCTGATTATTTCCAATAGAGTTAGTTCATTTCAACCCGGGTTTTCGTTTTATACGTATTTATTTATTTTTAATAAACTTTTAGTCTTTTACCCTGCCAAATGTTAATACTTATACAGTACTAACTAACAATTTTTTCAAAAGGGATCCTATTTATTATACTGAAAAAATTTGTAAATATCATAAAAGAATAAATAAATAAATACCGCAAAGGAAAAATATCCGTAGACGTAAACATAAAAAGTAATCAGAAATGCTGGGTTTATGTGAATTTAAGACGGTAAAATTCGATATATGAAAAAAAAATACCGGGAGATGGCAGGACGAGCTCCGAATCTCGCCGGGAGTTAGTACTTTTTGAATCGATAGATGGCGCGAACGAGTCGAAGACGTCCTCGGCGGTCTGGCAGAATGTATGAAATGACGCGAAGGTCGTTGTTCAATGATGATGAAATAAATAGGCCGTGACGTCACTTAAACGGAAAGTTACTCATACAACTCGGAATTAAAATTGAGGGACGAGGTTTTCCTTTAACTTATGACAAACGGGGTCTTTTATTTGTTTGTTGATTTCTCGAGTAGGTAGGGATGGCGTGTGACACGTACGCACGGTCAGTCATCACGAGAAATTCGATTGCGAAGGAGTGTTGTAAAGTTTCGACGCGAAGTCGTGGGAGAAGTTAACCTTTGACAGTGACAATTAGTGTACACAATCAATCAGTTATATTGCAAAGACTTTTTTTTTTTTGTTGGTTTTAAGTAATTTAGTTTTAATTTAACGAGGATGGCGACCGATGCTCAAAGGCTTATCAGCATCTCTTTGTCGAAAATCGCTCAATCCAGAACACAACGCGGAGGTGTGAGTTTGCACCGTAATCTTTTAGTGGCAACGGTTTTACAGAAAGCTCGTTATATATTCATGGAAGAAGCTTATCACATAGTTCACGGTTGCCCCGGTTATTCTCCTCCTCTGCCCCAAATCCACAGGTCCCTTCCGGACCGAAACGATTACGAAGAAGAAAACCTAGTGGCTCTCACGGCGGAAGAGGCCGGTTCGGACGCCTCTCCCGCGGAAGAATCTTCGGAAGAACGGATAAAATTTTCCTCGGTTCCATCTTCCTGCCTCAGATGTTCCGGAGACGACAAAGAAAACCTCAGGCCCGAGGATTCCCTTATTTCGGATAAATCCAATAAATGTTCTCCGAGGAAACGGAGGTTTTCCGACAGGGATCCCCCGGAGGAAGACATTCAAAACAAAAAGTGCAAAAGCAATTCGAAAAGTGATAGTGAGAGTGACTGTGAAACTAGAAACGATTCCGTTCAAGACTACGCCATAGATTTGACGGACAGTGAAAAAGCCACTTTGTTGGCGGAGGTGGCGGCTTCCGGTAGCGATTTGAGCGACGACGAAGACGAAGCTCCAAACACGATGGAAATCGATAGGATCACTAGTCTCGTATCGATATTTTCCTTCGAGACGGGACTTTCCAATTTGACGAGATCCGTGTCCACGCCGGATCTTTGTTCGGCCCAGGCCAAAGAACATCTCACCTCGGATTCTTCCAGAGCGTTTCTCACCATGACGGCGTAAAACTTACAATTCGTGTTGTTTGTCAAAGTGATCTCCGCGCCAGAATTTAAACTAATTTTTTAAATGCATTTCCCCTCCCGAGAAATGTAACAATCAGTCCTATGTTTTCTATTAATGCTGCCATTCAAGGTTCCAAACGAAAGAGGAAATTTTTTTAAATGTGATAAAAAAGGTAAAAAAATTGTTGGAAAACTAGGAATTCCTTCGTGTTATCGTGGAAATTTTAGTTTCGTTTGTGGAAGGTGAACCGCTTTACCTAATAAAAAAAAAAATTAAAAATTTTTAATTAATTCCGAAAAAAAAAGTGTAAAAAAAAAAAAAAAATAAATAAACAATTTTCACGAGGATTTAAGAAAATGGATAAAACGGATTGCGATCACTTGTTTTCGATTTGCCTCGAGATAAAACGGAGGAAGGTCGAATTGCTACATTGTTTTTAAAGGTCATAGGTTACAAATTTTACTTCGACACAAGTCGCGAAAAGAAACAAACCCCAATGGGGTCTCGAAATAATTAGGAAGGGCCCGTCGTGTTGCCAGTTCCGGAGATGACAGATTTTGGCCATATATCGATTCCTCATTTTATAGATTTAAGTTCGAACGTGAACAAAAGGCTGGTAAGGGGGAACAAGATGTACAGGACGAGTTATTTATATCGATTAATTTTTTTTTTTAAATTAACTCCGGCTTCTTTTTCTACCGTATAGTTTTTTTTTGTTTGGATTCGGTAAATCGATGTAAATCTTAGTTTCCTTGTTTTTCTCCCCGCTCGATCAAAACTAATTTTTTAAATTTTATGTTTTTAAATTATATGATTGTTTTATAACCCCGTTCAGCGCGGGATTTTATAGCGATATAGTACAATATCGATTTTGCGCAATATTGAAATATCGGAGTCTTGATTTTGAACGTTTTAAACTTGTGCTGTTCTGGGGATATATATATATATATTTTTTTTTTTTTTTTTTTTTTTTTTTTTTGCCGTTTCTGGGACCAAAAACTTTTTATTTAAAAAAAGTATTTTATTTTTCTTTTCGTAATGTGGGTTTTGTACCAGAAAATTGTAAACCGAGGCTCACTTGTTGATATTGTAAATAAATATTTTGGAATAAAAATGTTTTTAATAAAAAAAATTTAAAAAAATATTATTTTCTGATTGACTCTTTGCCATTTTGTACAAGAGAATGCAAACGTCATCACGTCTACGGAAAAGTTGGAAGATCCTTGAAATCGACTCTGTGACGTCACTCAAAAGTACTCTACGCTCATTTCCGGAGAGCAATCTCGGTTACTTATCTTTTTTTTTTCTTTTCTTTTTCTTGATGGTCAAGTAAAAGCACGTGAGAAACGTAAACTTTTACAGTTAGGTTTGAAGTCGGAAAAAAAAAGAGAATCGACGTGTGGATTTTGACGACAATGGAACAAGGTCTTTGTAATTTTGCATCGAGTTTCTCAGGTGACCCATAAAAGTCCAAATGGGATGCCCTTTGCGTCTTTGCTTTCCATGTTCCAATTTTCAAATAAATCTCGATCTGAGGTAAGTGTAAGTATAAGCATCACCTTGAAAGTGCATTTAGAAAGGAGCAATTTGCATGTGCAACGGCTTGCATACTCTCATCCTTGACGTCACCTTGCAACGTCATTCTCACGTACGCTCCGATGCATCCGTAATATTTATCGGCTTTATTAAATTCGACTTTCGTGATTTGCATTTTTTAAACAGCGACCGATTTCTGGAAAGCGGTGGCGGGTTGCACGACCTTTTGCAGTTTCGTCTCGACAAATTTGGAATCCCGTAAAGCTCGTTCTTTCCCTTTTCTCACGTCGTAAATATAAAATTTGGTTAATTTATTTATTTTTATTAAGCGAATCGAAAGAAACCGGCTCGAAACTCGGGTGGCCTGCCTTGATGGTGTCCTTGTCGAGAATAATTGCAGATTCCATATCGGTATCCGAGATACATTATCTATCGCGTAACCCACAAGGTCGGGAATCGTAGCTCTAGATGGAATTAAATCGTCTCCCGAGACAAATGCAGGAGGAAAAAAATACGTTTGCCTATCCGAGGACCTTGCCCTAATGATGATAACGAAATACCGTGACCATGCATCGATACATCACATCGCAGCAATCAGCATTCGAATTGCATCATCACGGTGTTACCTCCATTCGTTTCCCTCGTCAAGACGATATCGTGCTATGCTCCCTTCGTTTTAAAGTAGGGAACCGAGACAAAAAAATGCGAGCTTGCAAAATCGTGTTTTTTCAGTACTACTCTCAAATAACTCATCTCCAGAGTTACCGGAAAAGTGCTCCAGTTGAAAAAACATGCTAAAAAGCGAACGCCATCATTTGTAGCTAATACCGCTTCTTCCTCTTATTTCCTTAAAATAAATACATTAAAATACGGTGCTAGAGTATGCCACACCGCTTTTAAGAGAATATGGAAAAAGACGTATAAACCCGAGTCGAGCCTCACGATACGTTTGCCAGACCGGTCACTCACTCGTTAAAAGAGCCAAAGACCCTGAGTCACGCAAACACGGATCATATATTTAAAAAAAAAATCTGCAATCTACTTCTTGTAATGCAATTAATCGATCCTTTTCGATTTTCCTTATACCGGAATATGAGGATGCAGCTGAAAGATGCACCTAATTCAGAGGTGAATCCACGTGCTTTGCCGTCTGGAAGGAATCGATTCCTTCCTTCCGATATCTTGGGCAGATGGCGTGAAACGAACATTACGTCATCGAACAAGGGTCGCGAGGGAGAATCGGGGGATGGATTCGGCTATTTATACATCGTAACCAACTAAAGTTTCGAGACTAAAAACCAGTTCATTACATTTATTTTGCGCCTCAGCCTATAAAAAAAAAGAAAAAAAAAAAAAATTTCACCGTCTTTCGAGTGAAAGTTACCGACGTGATATTTAATATTTTATCGACGATATCGACCTCTTCCATTATTATTATTATTATTATTATTATTATTAGGAACCTTATGCTTTTTGGGTAATATTTATGTAGAATAAGGCGACATGATGTTAACGTAAAAAAGCTGAAAAAACGATGAGTTTAATTGTGAGCTTCCGTGATCAAGGCCAACTTGCCTTGGTACGATCATTTACATAATTAAATTAAAACGAGTTTGGTTAAGTCATATTCTATGTGAATCATGCACTTTGCCCTTGAGGCTGGTGTCTTTGTTCATGTATTAGTCGAAAGTTAAAAACACTCGAACCGAGAATATAATCGAATCGACCACGTGATCTCTCCGTGTCGTAGAGGTTAATAATTATCTTATTCCTCTATTTAAACATTCTTACACTTTATTATCGTTGAGAATTCCCCCCTTTAAATTTTCTTCCAAAAATTATAATAACCTCTCTAACACAAATAATTAAATTGATAAAATTAATTAACTGAATGAGTCATTTCAAAAACCCAAACTTCAGGGGAACATAAAAAAAAAAAAAAAAAAAAAAAAAGAGACATTCTTGAGCCTACAGGTAGACAATATTATTATCCGAAGAAAAATATTGTTAAAGTACACAGCCATTCAAAAGACATTATTTTGTTTTGTTATTCATTAAAGGTATTTATTTGTGGCTGAAAGAATACAAGATGTGAGATTTAGAAAACGTTGCATTCGAGGTCACTGAATGTGCAGAGAATGGAGAAACGCTAGTATAAGTAGTGGGATTTTTCGCCATGATCGCTTCTTTGCTTGACTTTTATTTTGTCCTCTATTTTTACATCACACCGAGGTCACGACATATTAAAAATATTTTAAAACGCTTTTCGGATTGTCCCCTTTTATAATTAATCCAAATTTCCATTTTCCGAGACTTAAAAAATATAGACGTTATTGCTATTGGTTACGTAATTTGGTGATACATATTCGTGATTCATTCCCTTCGATCGAAGCCGTTTCTGACTGTTCATAGACTTTGAAATTTTCCGTTGCAAAATTAACGAGGATAAAAAATGAAAAGATAAGCCCTATCGTTTGTTATCGAAGGGATCGATATCTCGGGAAAGGAACGGAGGGAAGAGAGGAAATGGCGGAAGAAACCGTCGGTAAAAAAAAAAAAACCGGATCTGTCACGTCCTAGGTCGAAAGACTCCCAAGTGCATTTTCAAGGTGGTCTTGTTCCGACAAGTCCGTACCCGTTCTCGACGAGTGAATGCACCCAAACACTGCAATTCCGCTAAGGTTTTGCCGGATTCTTTCGAACGACAAAAAAAGTTTTAACGTGTAAAAGTCAAGTCTTCATCGGTGGATTCCCCTCTGTTGCGTCACCACTCCCGAAATAGACTATAAAACTCGTGCCAACTTGAAAAAGAGTTATTTTAAGAAATTTTTCTAACGTTTCGATTCCGATTCAAGTTTTAATCGGATCCTTGAAAAAATCACAGCGTCGCAATTAATCCTCAACGACGTATTCGGGATTTTCCGGAAACGTATTTAACACTTATTTTCTTTTTCGTCTTTTTTTTTTTTTTTAATACATTGAAAGTATTTTAAATTTAAATGCGATACATCTTTTTCGAAGTACTTTCACTCCGTGTTGATGTCACGCTTGCGACTATAATAAACAACGCATGCACTAGATAAGGTTCTTTAAACATCCAGTGAAATTAAGTGCGATGGCTCGTTTCATAATTTCTCGATAATCCCCGAATCGGAATCACCCCTTTTTTTTTCCTTCAGGAAGAACTGAAATGTTGACCAAAGTCAAGGTCAATAAAGCAACATTTTGAATATAACCGCAAGCCACAAATAGCAAGGGTGGACAATTAAATTTTTTTTTCTGGCCCAATTAAAAGATTATACAAAATTATAAGTTTCCCGCCATTTCTTTTTTGTCTCACTGATGGCGTACTAACCTTTAAAAAAAAGATGACATTTTATTGCTTAGAATCTCACAAATAAACAGGGAGCTGTGAAAAACAACAACCAGTGCATATTATAAGAATTTTTCACTAGGCGACCAAAAAAATTCAGAGTACAAAACTAATATCATCCCCCCCCCTCCCCCCGTCTTTCTACCAGATGCAATTTTTATATTTATTCTTTTCTTTTTTTTTAATTTAAGAATTCTTTTTTTTTTTTTTTTTTGGCATTTGTGGTAAGGGTGGCAATTTTTAGATTTTTCAAATTTTAGCCAATAAAATCAATGAAGAAAATGAATAACAAACAAGGTTCCGCCTTCTAGTTATCACGGAAAGTCCGTTCACCCTTTACAAAAGACGATTTTCGGTAAAAGGCGAAGTAAAAAGTAATAATTACTTTTTACTTTCAATTATTGAAAGTACGTGATCAAAGGACAGTTTTTTGAACTAAACATAAAAATAAAATATAAATCTGTCGAAAATCCCCAGAGCAGGTACACATGCTATGCAGATTTTTAAAAGATGGCTTTATTTAATTTTAAGAAAAAAAAAAACAATAAAACTATTTCCAAGACTTTGAATGAATATGAGTTCAAAGACATTCGCATTCGCTTCCTTTTACATTTTGGTCATAAAACTGACAATTATTGAGAATTCAGATAGAGGATTGAAAAACAGCGTAATAATCATCATAATTCAACTTAATTTTTTTTTTTTAAACAACTGTATACAGTTTCACAACCGAAAAAAAAAACGATTTTTTTTTTCATTACTTTGGTCGCCTAGTGATCCAAAATTTTGCAAACTAGGCGACCATTTTTATTGACTGGGCGACAATTTGGTCGCCTAGTATATATGTTAAAATATGCACTGACAACAACAATCAATGAGCATTGGTCCGTTGCGTTATCTCGAAAAATGGCTGTAGGTATTAGTCATCTCCGATAGCAACGTTTTTTTCGTCATTTAAACGATAAAAAATTTTCGGGGACGATCGGCATAAGGTCTAATGCCGAGGGTTTTCACTTGTTGAGAAAACAAGCTGTGGTTTTATAACTTTCGGAATGGCTTCCAGTTTTTATTCCACTTACGAATAAAGATGATGTCCTTGTCCTTGAGACGCGTGCTTACTCCTTCTCTTACATGACCGACCGACGAAGTGGAAGTCGAATCTGATATTGCTAGTTTGGACGCTCCGGGGCTCGTCGCCGAACATGCTACAACCTGTTCTTACGTCTGCTTTTATCCGCTCTTTAAACATCTTCACTTTTGGTTTCTTCCATCTTCTTCACGTCGATGAGGGTGAATCCGCGGTCGGGGTCGTCGGACGAGCTACACCAAATAAACACCTTTTGTTGAAAAAAACGAGCACGAACCACAGAAACCTTGGGCCGGTCGGCTGCGGATGTAAAACGGATTCCGACGATGATGGCTACACTCGGTGGAACCCGAAACCATGTTTTTTTTATCCATTTTTAAGGTCGCAGCTTTTTCAAGGCTTTTAAATGTTCATCAAAGTTTCACACGAGCGATTCTATTCCAGAGTAGAACTCAATAAGGCATTTAATTAATAGTTGCTCGTCGTTTTGAAAAAGAAAAATTAAATAAAATAAAGCGATCGCCGAGTTATAAAAATAATTCGAGTTATTATATTGGGCCGATGCCAATGTGTAAATGGAATTTATTTAGATTTCCGGTGGCACGAGTCCTTTGTATGCCTTGTTTCCAAGACGTAATCCCATGTTTAGCTTCGCCGTCTCGCTTCTTATTTTCGTCTATGAACGTGGGTTCACGTCCTATAAAAAGAAGTTTCTTTTTCGATCCGAATCAACGTGTTACCGATCTTTTTTACTCCTTGTACATATTTTTTTTTTCTTCTTAAATAGGACAGCTGTTTCCAAAAGTAATCGTTGCACTAAAATACCACTTATGAGGTGTAGTGTTTTTTTTTTTTTTTTCTTGTTCGTCCGCGCCTGGATTTCTTTGTTTCGGGAAAAACTCCTTTCTCAAATGTGCAAAAACTTTTAAAACGATTGCTTCAGAATCACGTAATTATACAATTTTTAAAAAAATACTTAACACTTTCTATTGGCAAGGTGCAGAAGAGAAGCTGAACGGACTATGCAATCGGTCGTTGCCCTAAACGTCACGTGATTCCAACTTGTACTACTTTCGGCTAGGTACGGTACACCTTCCATCTCGATGCATAACCGATATCGAGATTTTTACATCTTTACATAAACTCCCTTCTTGGGATACTGTATTTTCCCCTAAAAATTAAAATTTTAAGATAATTTTGCCGACTTGTTGATGACGGTCAAAGACCGGGAATGAGAACCGGTCTTTCTATGCGCATCTTTTTCTGCATATAGTACCAAACAAGTTTCCACTTTTTTATATCTATATTATGACGTTTTTGGACTTGGGAAGCATTTAAAAATTTTAATTTCCCTAAAGAGGCTCTCGAACCCTTTAACTCCAAAAAAAATAATTAGTTCGTACACGGAGAATAATAAGAAGTTATTTTGCTGACTTTTGCAAAAAAAGATTCGACCTTAATTTTATAAAACGGCATCTATGTAAAAGAGTGATTTCAAGCAGAGGCGCGTGACCCTATAACCGTTGATGCCTTGGTCGTACCTACAATTTCTTTTTATATTCCCATTAGATTCGATTAGTCGGATGCGTCGGAGTGAAAACTATAACGGAACGATTAAAAGCCTATAATTCCAATACCAGGAAGGATTTTTACGACCTGTTTTCAAGGACCACTGGCCACCCTCTAAATCCGGCCGACTCTTCTTCCTTTTGCAGTTTATTCGGGAAAAGGTTACAAAAAAAAAAAAAAAATTCGATTAAATGGAATTTACAAGAAGGCGGTGTTGGTGACGTAACGGCATCGATTCTCTCCCTCGCGCTGGAGCCAGAAAAAAAAAAAAAAAAAGTATATTTCTCTTACGCCAAAGTTAATCATTTACATGGTAGACGTAGGTACAGTGTTTATAAAGAGAAAGAGATTGTGACCTAATATGTCACGGAAGCAGAGTCGGTACTGTTAGTTTTGAAATGGTTGTCCAATTAAATTTCAATACGTTTCATCTCTTCTCTCCGTCTCTCTCTTTGAACTTTCAATTCTAGATTGTGATCCAGATTTTATAAAAAATTCTTTCGTATTACAATGCCGTGAAAACCGGTCAAAGGTCGCCTTCCAGCCTCTTGAGGTCACAATCTGGAAGAGACCAAAAGTTGGAAACTTCTTTTCAAGAAAAAAAAAAAAATAATAATAAAAATTTTAAAATAAATATAAAAAACCGTAGCGAAACGTAAAGGTCGAGCTCAGGACGTGATGAACCGTTATCTCGGAATTTGCGACGACCATATCATTCAGGTATATGTTATTAAATAAAAATGGACTCATCTAGTTTCGCTCTTTGTGTGTGGTGTTTTAGGCCTAAAAAATTAATGGATACTTTTTCAAGGAGATCTTCATTTTAAATAGGAGTGGCCGGTATGACATGAAGCTTTCTCTCCGTTTTTATAATAAAAAGGAACCTCCACCGACACGATCGTTTAACACCTTTTGCAAGAAAAGATTCGGTTCCATTCCGAAAGCTTTTACGGTCCGCCGATAAAATTATTTGTAAAAAAAAAGCTCACCTTGATTGATTCCTTCGTCCATCGTTTCCTGGATGCTATTCTTTGAACGATCCATTTAAAATAGAATCTGGAAAGAAAAAGAATAAGTTTTATGAAAAACATTTCTAAATACGCTAAAACATGTAAATTTCCTTTTTTTTTCTCCTCGAGTGACTCTGTTACGATCCAGGAGGGTGTCAAAAAGAGCAAGAGCAAGTGTGGGACTTTTTCCTCGTTAATTAAAGATGAAGTCGATCATCGAAATGGCAGGTGATTAGGGCTTGGGTCACATTTTCCTAGACACGAATGAAAAAGCCAGTTTATAAAATAGCAGGTGATGCTCGATCCTCGATTGCAGAGTATACTGTATATATAAAGACCTGCTTCCAAGTATAATTAATTTTATTGTTTAATAATAATAGTGATTTCCAAAGAAAAAAAAATTAAAAATATAAATAAACCGTTATCGCGCAGCATTTTCGCAAGAGTCTTGTTGATCAGGCAAATCCCAGCTGGAAAAGTTAAAAAAATTGAAAAATGAAATAATATAAAAATACTCTTGGCATGTGTAATTATTTAAAAGCCATGAATATTTTATTAATATTCCAGATGCGGAGAGTAGGATGCAGGTGCACGAGATTTAACCGAGCCGTAAAAAGTAGACTTTTTAATGAAAAATCCAAATAAAATGGATTTCAATTTCGATAAAACTCGAGCCTTTGGTGTGATTATTTTTGGCGGATTTCGATTTTGAGCTTTCTTATTTTCGAGGAGACCTTGAATGGATTTGGCTCGACCGATAACAATAATAAAAACAACAACAACAACGGAAGGAAAAAAAGAAAAAGAAAAGAAAATTGATGTCATCGACTCGATCTTTTAAAAGTTTCCGACCTAGGCATATTAGCTCGTGCTAGAGCGAAAATTGAAGTAAACGAGAGGAAATATTAGAGAAAAGACGGTTTCCCCAGCGATTATGTCGGTGGAACCCTCTCGCATAAATAAAAATTCATCCCTTTTGTTGCAATGACCCCAACTCCTTAAAATTTATTTATAGAAATGACAATGATTACACCAATACATGTTTAACCAAGGGAAGATTTAAACAACTCGACCTGTCGCTTTTACCGTCTTCTTACGTCACTCCATAAGTTAACCATGGGGAAGCCTATTTTTCAATGAAACTCTTAAATAATAAGTTCAACATGGTGTATCTTTATAATCGAGGTTACTTCATTTCCTACGCTCGGTTCGATAGTCACGATTTCCCTGCCACCTATTGATCATACACGGAATTAATAATAACCGTTATATGAATGGACTTAAAAATCTTTTGCTATGTTTTCATTTTCCGCCAAATTCTTCAAACCCCTCCATTCTTCCGTTAAACTTGAAAATTCTTTCTCTTTCCTCTGCTTTTCTTTTTCATTTTTATTTTACAAGTCCTTGGAAAAAAAAAAAAAAAAAAAAATCAAAACATTGGCTTATCCTGTGTTATCACACAAAATTTTAACTGTGGCGTGATCGATGATAAGCTAAGATGAAAAATACGTGTTTCCCGTTTTCGGCAATTGGAAGAATAATAACAAAGAGTATAAATGAGGCATCGGAAAACGATTAGGGAGGAGTTGAGTATGTAGCAATGCGAAGAGACGAGGTCAATAGCCATGGTAAGTAACCATCTTGGATTTAATCGAGAGCAGAGAGAAGTTACCTTTTGCTTTGTCTCTACTCCCATTAAAAAATAAGAATCCTTGTCCTGGCTCAAATATTAATTAATCCGACTAGACTTCTTTTCGACTCTTTCCCGCATTCCATCTTCACGTTTATTACGGCAAAGCCGTTTAAATATCGCAGATCCAACTTTTTTTTTTTTCTTGCCAGTCTGAGAAAATGAAACCTTTTAAATATCTGGGACCGTTGATTTACAACATGCAACAAAGAGAATTACGGTTTGGGATTTTAAAGACGGGAGAGAAAAGTACACAGAGCCTATAACGCCTCCGATAATGAGCAGCCGACGTTAACCGAATCTTACAATTTTTACTCCTTTTTGGATTAAAGAAAATGTGTATCTAGCTTATGGTGCACCAACAGATTGCATCTTCAGGCGTTTAGCCGAACATTAAATATGCTAATAATGCATCTTTTCTTTGTACTTCCAAGGACAAGGAGAAAAAAGTTTTAAAATGCTCCTTTTGCTGTCTGGTAAGTTTTCCGACTGGGTGCGCATGTGCTAAATTCAAATTTCTGGAAAATCCGTTTTTTTTTTTTAAAATCGCGCAATTAATTCCAAGCTTCGGCTCCTTACCCATTCTTTTTTTGTCAATCGGACTTGATACGAAAATTTTATTTAATGTAGCTTATCTTTTCGACGTTCCTTATCTCCGTTTACGTCAGCGATCGGAAAATCCGATAAAAATAAAAATATATTAAAAATACTTGAGAATTAAAAAATTATTAAAAGGTTAACATTTTTGGAATGTTTCCTCGCACCTCTTGGATCATTCGAATCTTTTTTTATCGATAAAGGGATACATTTTTTCTTGTTTTATTTTCACGGGTCAAAAAGGCAGATTTCATGTGCGCAAGAGACAAAGAAAATCACGAAACCAAGGAACCTCTCACGCTTTTCCGTCCCACGCCGATCGGAATAATTTTTTTTTTTTCGAATAAAGCAAAAACGTAATAAAATCCTTTCCTTTTCCCAATATACACTTTCGATCCGATGTGCAAACGAATGAAAAATCCTTGGACTTTTGTACGTCCGTGACCGAGATAAGCGAATATACACTAGATTTTTTTAATAAAACTCAAGATTTATTTTGGTCCCTTTTTGAAAAATAAAAAGCACGAAACCCCTGTACCAAGAAAAAATCAACAGGCAAAAAGCGGGAAAACGGAAATCAAGACAAGGAAGGCGAGAGGGTTCGCCGTCCCGTTCCCCGATCGATATTTCCGTATGACGTCACCCATTCACGTCGCCCACGCTTTTCCGCCCACGTTGACGAAAAACGTTTTACCCACGTTTTTTTTCTTCCGGGCAAAATCAAATCGTTCCTATTTTTTCCAAGCAAATTTAAAATAGGCTGAAATAAAAAAATTAAATGAAGAAAAAAAAAACAGCTCAATAAATGAAACGTTACTCAACTATGGCAAACTTGTGTTACGTCATCATGTGTTTGAACTCTCGGTAAACAATGCAAATAAACTTTTTGCTGGGTTTAAAAAAAGAAAAAAAGTTGGAAGAGGGAACCCAACTGGTCAAGGACCTGCGTCGTCAAGAGAAAGTGGACCATTAACCAACAACCACGGTCACTTTTCGCCTCGACGGATTTCGATCTAAACATTCTGAAATTTATCATTTGTTGAAAAAAAAATGATCATTTTCATATCGGGAATCGCAGGTAAATATTTCAATGCTCGACCAAGTTTCCAGGTATAAAGTTAATTTTTCACCACGATAAAACCGATTTTCTGCTCATTTTTTTGCCATCGTAATAAAAGAAGAAAAAAAATGGTCCCTTTAGCGTAAAAGCAAAACTGTGGAAACAAAATGAGGAAAACATTGTTCGCATCGGGGAGGTACGCATCTTTAAACGGTTTTTAACGGACGTTCACAAAATTATAAATCTCAGAAAACTTGATTTTGACAAGACCCCCTTACTCAATTTGTAAATTTAAAATTCCTGGCATGATAAACAAACAGAGAAAAATCTAAAAAAACAGAACAAGCAGTATCCATTTCTAATCCTAATCATAAATTTTTACAATTTTTGCTGTTTTATTAAAATATGACAACAACCATTAATATAAATTTTTGATTGGATGGTTGCCGAGTGAAAACTTGAAGGAGAATTCTACCGATGGAAACATTTGCTAAGCTTTACAGCTGGATTTACCAAAACGCCTTTTTGCGATTACTCCAAAGACTCGGTTCTACTTTACACCTCTTCATGAGAGAGTGCTCGGGAACGAATCTCTTCCCGACTGAATTTTCACTTGTTGCCCTTTTTACGGGTATAAAGATGCTATATAGACCTTAAATCGTTCCTTCAAAATGTGTATTTAAATGATGGTCAATACATTAGCACGTTTTTTCTCTGCTCCGCATTTCAAAACCACGAAAAAAAAAAATAAATAATTAAATAAAAGAGCGAGGAGAAGAGCAGCATCCGAACCCGTGCCTGCCGAGTTTTTAAATGCTGGAAAATGCTCCCACCTCTCCTGGATTTCAAGTTTTCAAGCTGAAAATGTCCGCGTGAAGGAAATCGTTATCGTTTGGACCTTGTTCAGTCTTTTCTTTAGACGATTTAGGTGGCGAAGCAGGAGGCTTCATCAACATTTTAAAGGATCCGATCGAGTCAAGCTTAATCTGATGTCTTTGTTGTCGATGACGATGGCGCCTGCTGTCGCGACTTTAACGAGAGTCGAACCGGTACGTGCCGAATCACCAAATATTTTAACACCTCTACTTTATTTTCATCAATTCTTTTTTGATTTTGGACCAACTCGATACTGGGCTCACAATAGGTTGGAACGGTCAAAGGTCGTGTTTTTACCTGACTTACGAAATATATGCAGGCTTTAAAAAAGGTAATTATTTTTTACAATTTTCCACATGTCAGGAAAGAATTATTTTTCTATTTTTGGATGAGCTGAAAAAAATCTACAATCAAAAAACCATTTCAAGGTGGGAAAAAGAGCCCGGTTCCTTACCCACCAACTGACAATTTCATCGGCATACTCTAATGATCATCTAAACGCCCTCACTTGCTGCAGGTTATATTCTCTAAGTTGATGGCAATTTCCTAGGCATTTGCATATATCTGTAAACGAGATTTGTAATAAAAACCCAAAATGGATCATTAATCCAAACATTTTAATTTAATCTCACTTGTTGGAAAATCAAGTTTTAAATGCAAAATTGCATCAACCCATCATTGAAACTTGCAAGTGTACACTTTTAATAGTAAAAAAGGATAATTTTACAAAGAACATCAAAGTTGTAAAGTTTTGGCTAATGAAAATTTTGATTTTCCAAATAATTTACTTCCCAAGCAATTTTTTACCTGTTGGAAACTTGAAGGACAATAGCTGTTTTATCAGCTTGCAAAAAAGCATGGATTTTAAATAAAACAACAGAGCAACCATAAAAAAAACATCTTTCGACTAGTTCCACAATCTGTTCTGCTTGGCTTTCCAAATCCTTCTACTAAATGAACTATTATTATAATTACAGGCATTGCCCTGCTAAACTCTTCAGACGGTGATTTCCGAGGCAAAACCTCAGCATCCTAAAAATTAAACGAAAATAATTTTCATTTGCAATATTACTTTTTAGAAATCAAGTCAATACCAGCAACATAAAATCAATTCATGCATTGCCATTAAAGCTTTTGACAAACCCGGTAATTTTAGATACCTAAGTAAGCTTTTAATACCAAGACTCGAATTCCTGATTCTCAAATCTTAAGAGAGTTGTACCACACAAGGATGTTCGGTAATTCAAGGGTCCGTTGTGTCACGCAAAATTCACTGTCGGCCACCTATATGTTTGGAGACTCGGGATGTTTGCTTTGCCCTTTAAGGCTTTGTTCAACCTACATCTTCCTGGCACGCTTCGGGTTTTTCCCATGTCTACGATGACAAGCACCGTTCTTTTAGGCATGACATAATTCATAATCTTCTCCGACTCTAAAAAAAAAACCCAACGTTACTTTAAAGAATCTCCCAAATTGTTCGATCCAGTTTTCTTACCAATGCAGCTATTGTTTGACGATGCTCATCAAAATTTAATCAGCAAAAAAAAATTAAATTAAATTTTAAAAAAAACAAAAATAATATAATAATAACAAGTCACTTGTCCGGTTGCGTTGGAGAGTTTGTTTTGGTTGATTATCGTGGCGCTAGACGAATTCTGCAATTTATTCCTATAGGAGCGCTGCGCTGCAATCGCCCATCTCTGAAATTTTTTTTTTTTCAACATTTTTTTCAAATGACTAGAGGAAAATTTTATGTTTCCAAAAATTTGCACGATCAAGAACCCGGGTATATAGGAAGTTTGTAAAATTCGCGGCCTGTGAATATAAATGAGAACAGAAAGCAGAAAGCTATGCAAGCAGAATACGTATGGAGCAGAAGTTGTTTTTATTTCTCGTTTTCCCGCTAGGAGGTGTTTTATCCGTAATCCGTTTTTGTTTATTTTTTTCTGGCGAATTTTTTTTCATCATGCACCCCGGAGAAGGGACCAAAAAAAAGTTGAAAACGGATGAAAACCCGTTTGCGGGATTGAAAATCAGCGACTATAGCATACTCGACTCAATCCAAGACAGGAGCCTGTGTTGCAAGTGTAATAAATCTAGGAAATACTTCTGTTATATGTGCTGCATACCGGTAAAGCAATTGGAGAACAAGATTCCGCAATTGAGATTACCAATTAAAATTGACATTATAAAACATAAAAATGAGATTGACGGTAAAAGCACGTCTTGTCACGCGGCTCTGATTGCTCCCCAAGACGTGCGAATAACGACTTATCCTTGCGTTCCAGAGTACAAAGATGACGAAAAGGTCGTTTTGATTTATCCGGGTGCAAATGCCAAAACAACGAAGGAATATTTTGACGGAAAGCGAGATTCACTTTCCGACGGTTTGCCTTTTACAAGGGCAGTTTTCATAGACAGTACTTGGAATCAAAGCAAGGGGATTTACAAAGACGAAAGAATTTCCAAGTTACCAACCATAATTTTAAGAAACAAAGTGTCTCAGTTTTGGAGGCATCAGAAAAATAGTCCTCGATGGTATTTGGCTACAATAGAAGCCATTCACCAACTGCTAGTGGAAATTGATGTTGAACTGGCCAAATCCACAGAAGACAAGTGTGAAACTGTCAAACAATTTTATGATGGAAAATATGATGATTTGTTATTTTTTTTTTGCTTCATGTATTCAAAGATACATAACCTGTATGACCATGATAGCTTGTTATCTTATAAAAGACCATTATTGTAAAATTTATCTAAAATATATTAATTTTTTATATTTGCCAAGTCCAAAATTTTCAATTAACTTTTTTTCTTAATATTGTCATTCTTAAATTGTAAAATGTATCTATGATCTTTTCTTACATCAAGTTAAATAAAGTCCCAACTTTAAATTTAAAAGAGAAAAACATTTTCATTGTAAATTTTGAAATTTTATTTTTCAATTTTCATTTTCTGATTTGCCCTCTCCTAGCGGTAAAATCATGTACCAACACTAACACTTGAAAAATCGTTAGAAGTGGCATCAGAAAAATTAAAAAACAAATCAAGTATTTATTTTTTCAACTCAAAATATGAATATATTTTTTTATACTATAATTTTTTATTGATATACAAATTAGCAGCAGGGAAAAGAGCAACGTTTTAGTTTTTTCAGTAAATATGGTATTCCATTAAAACTCAAGGGAACAAGACATTTCAGCTTTAGTTCATCATACTAATATAAAAATAATGTTTCTTGCTCATCGAAATATTGTCGGTCTGTCCAAGAGAAAAACTTGTAATAACGAATACAGATCCTCTTAAACTTAAATTTGGTCGATTCAAGTTGTTTGAATCGATGTAATTTGTTGAAAACTGTAACCGAATTAGGTTATGTCTAAAGGGCATTTATTTTATTGACTCAAGATGACTAACAAATTAGGGGTTGAGAGGTCAGTGATGAAGATAAATTTTGCTGCAAACCAAAAAAGAATAAACTGTTAAAGAGTACGTATGTAGAAAGCATCTTTTTGTGAGTTTATTTAAAAATAAAATCATTAAGATTTTTTCTTTTTTTCAGGGCTTGTATGCCAAAAAAAAAAATTCATCTATAAAAAATGACTAACCAAAGGAATTTTGCATGTTTCCCAATATCATACTGGTTTATAATTTTATTAGTATGTGTCCTTTTAATAACATACTTTGAGCTGCGAGTAATGCAGCAGGAAGAATCAAGAAAAAGCTTGGGTAATTGTAAGTTTATACTTGTGTGTAAGTTCTTGCGATTCAATTGCATCTGGTGTTTTTCAGAATTGTCAATTGCAAAACTTAAAGGAAGCAGTCACGAGCCATACAGACCGCCTCCTTTGTTGCCTTCAGAAGATGTGGTGGTCTTGTACAATCGTGTACCGAAAACAGGATCCACTAGCTTTGTAAATGTTGCTTATGATCTCTGTAAAAAGAATCATTTCAGAGTTTTGCACATCAACGTCACCGGGAATCTGCATGTTTTATCGTCGCAAAACCAGGTATTTATCATTGTATAAGGGGGTCCATTGGAATATGTGTGTAAATCTTTCTTCATTTTTTTGCAGATGAAATTTGTTCGCAACGTGACCGAATGGGATGCCATGAAACCGGCTCTTTACCACGGTCACATGGCTTTCATAGATTTTAAAAAATTTGGGGTTACGAAACAGCCGTTGTACATCAACCTAATTCGAAAACCATTGGATCGATTGGTTTCTTATTATTATTTTTTGAGGAACGGAGACGATTTCAGACCTTATCTCGTGAGAAGGAAGCACGGCGATAAAATGTCTTTCGACGATTGCGTCGATCAGGGTATGCCGGATTGCGATCCGGACAATATGTGGCTTCAAGTTCCTTTTTTTTGTGGGCATGCGGCCGAATGCTGGCAATCAGGCAGCCTCTGGGCTTTGGAGGAAGCCAAAAGAAACCTTGTCAGAAATTATTTGGCCGTAGGAGTAACAGAAGAAATGGAGGATTTTATAAGATTGTTGGAGGCTGTTCTTCCTAGAATATTCAAAGGTGCCACGCAGCATTACTTGACAAGTAAGATGTTTTGTTCAACACTCTATCTAGTTTGTACCAGAAAATGTTGCCGCAAAACACAAGAGCAACAACAGGTTTTTTCTAGGTCGTTAAATGCTGTAAAATTGATTTCCTAAGCAATGATTAGCAGCAACTTTCATTAAAATTAGGTACTTACGGCAGCACTCAAGCCCTTTAAAAGGGAATTTTTTAATTAAATTTTTTGACTTATTGTAACAAACTGGATTTTGAAATCCCAAACGGGATCCCGCAAGATTAATTCCAAATTAAAAAAATTAAGACATCAAGTGACTTGTTGCTGGATGGCAAAAAATTGGATTTTGTTAACAGTCGAAAATTCTATACAGTGCCTTGCGGAATCAAAAGAATAATGTAGATAATTCTTTGCTGCTAAAAAAGCTACAAAAATTTGCAAACTTTATAGGTAGTTGAACAGTTATATTTTGTTTCATTTTTAAATTTTTGATTCCTAATTAATTAACCCTTTCCCGCTTAACCCGTCCTAATCGTATATATACGATTGGGAAAAATCTTCGGAAAATCCCAAAAAACTCAAGGAGAAGTTTCCCCAATTCGTTCTTAACCAAATATGAAGCCCCACTCCTAAAGCTACACCGGAGAGTATGGCGGGTTGCATAAATATTTTTTGAAGGGGCTCTGAAATTAAAAAAAAAAAATACTCCCAAAATCATCCGTCATGAAAATCGCTTTTCATCAAAAGGCCACCATCCAGAAAGGGTTAACATACCTATTCAATGCTTCTCATTTTATCGCGGAATCCCAGAAAACGGGATTGCAAAGCCTATGACAAATGTAAAGCTAAAAATTTCTTTTTAACAATGCCGTTTTATTAAAAAAAAAAATTCCAATTCGAAACTTTAAAAGAACTCGCTGAATGTGAATTAATCGTTTTTTTTTTTTTTTCTTTTTTTAAACAGGTGATAAATCTCATTTAAGAATTACCAAGGAGAAAGTTGAACCCTTATCGAAAACTGTAGAGAAAATTCAAACGACCGACGTTTGGAAAGTGGAACAAGAATTTTACGATTTTGCATTTCAACAGTTCAAATTTGCATTGAAAAAATTAAGTCTCAACAATCCCCATTCTGTTCCGTTGGAAAAAGAACAAATATTTTTTTACGAAAAAATTAGACCCAAATGATTTTACGTAAGTTTCAGCAACCGAAATTTTTCAGTTTAGAAGCTAAAAAAGTATTAAATCGTTTTAGATGATAAACGAAGTCGTCATCAAATGATCTCGACGAGGCAAGTTGTACATAGATGTCGACATTTAATTTATTTTTTAAATTTTACATTAGGTAAGTTAATCGTCAAGTTGGCAACTTTGATATTTGTACATGGTTTCGGTTGAATAAAAGGGAGAGCGCTAAATGGTTTTCGTTGGAGGAAAAAAGGGAAAACAATGTAAGAGACGAGATAATGGAGGATTTGTTTGCGAGGATCCTTCCCATTCTTCCGCGATGGATTCTCTTTTTCATTGAAAAGCTTTTCGTAATTGAAAAGCACATGTTTTAAAATCACACGTCAGGTACTTTGGGATTCAAAATAAAATGACGAGGGAAACGGGAGTTTTTGAATGGGAGGAGGTAAGCAATTTAAAAAGGGGACGGGGTTGCCCGGGTGTTGCGTAGATTTGCGTACAGGGGGTACTAGAGCAAAAACATCCCTTGTAATCCAAAGACCCATTCGCACCTCTCAATAGACTTAGTTAACATCGTTTCTCATATTACATTCCTCTCTTCCCAGCTCCTCCCATTATTCTTTATATTCGCGGATTTAATGAGCTCCGAATATGTCCCTCTTCGATCCCGGATTTCGCCAGAAAAACACAAAATTTCCCCGGAATAAAAATAGGCCCCTTTTCTCTTGTTATCTCTCCTTGGAAAGTTAAAACTGAAAAAGCATGATTTTTAAATCCCGGAAAAGCTATTGGATGAAAACATTTTTAAATCCGCAACATTTCCCAAGTGTCGAGTTGCGTTGACACGATATCGAAAGGACAATGCTCGTGCAAATTCGGGTTTTGTAATCCTCTTGTTTCGCAGCAATCGTCCCGAAAATCTTGCCGTTTAATTCCGATTTGGAGTCTTATATAATCTTAAAAAAAAAAAAAAAAAAAAAAAAAAAAAGAGTGGGTGATAAGTTTTTTTTTCCCATTCCCATTATACGCTTAAAAATTAAAATCTATTTTATTTTACCAGGAAATTGAATGTTTATGAATAAAAAAACGACGACTACTGTTATTTTTTTTAAGATAACACAACTCGACAAGAAATTTTTTTTGAATGGGTAACGTTAAAAAAAAGTTTAATTTCCCAGGGTACCGCATACACAACTGATAAACAATTTAGAGCGGCGATTAAAAATTTTTTTTAAACTTCTTGCTAAGATTAATCATCAAATGGTTGCACTTGCTTCTCTTTTAAACTATTTAGATTGGAAATGTAAATTTGGTTTGAGGAGATTTGAGGATCTTTGCAAATCAATTTCAAATTGGCTCTTTCCCGATCGACGGTCCCAACTTTTTTTTTTTAATTTCTCATTTCCGTAAATAATATGTTATTTTCAGGTATTTTTATTTTTGAAAAACTATGGACGAATTAAAAAATATTATTTAGCGCAAAAACTGATCATTCAAGTTCCAGGTTAAAAATTTCGAGAGGCGATTTAATTGGTAAATTAAAATGCTTTGAGAGCGTGCAAACATTTATGCCCGAAAATTTGTCAAAATACGATGCTTTCAAAGTTACAACCCTTCTTTAAATCAATGTTTCTGTGCTTCCAAACTGATTTGATTTACAATTACAATTTTCAACCTAAAACTCGAGTCGGGCCCTATGCATACACTCGAATTTCATATCCTCAAAAATAAATGCATTATTTCATTTTGCACTAAGTTTGCAAAGCTTCTATATTTCAAAACCTATTAAAAAAAAATTGGAAACATGAATGGCGAGCTTGAGACTAAAAGGGGTTTGAAATTTTACAGAAAAGCTATTTTAAAGTTTACGCTCCTACAATTTTTTTTTCTAATGAACTTCATGACCATAAGGAGCAAATCCATATGTGAAGGACGGGACATTTGTACGCGCTTTAAAGCGTTGCAAAAGTGAAAAAAATTGTTTTTATTTTTATAGCAACATAATACAGGTCAAGATATACCACCGGTATACTTGCAGCAAAAGATATAGCGACAGCTTTTAGCGTGTAACGGACGGGACATTCGAAAGGAACTCATATTGAGATTTATTATCGTTTGTGAAAATTTCTGTTCTCAATTTCAAGCTAGCAGGACAAAGTATTCTTTTTTCGTGAGATTTATCGGGGTGCTGTAAGTTTGTAATTTATTCATTTCAAAAAATTTTGGTTCCATTGAATCCTTAATTTTTTGAAAAATGTAATGGACGGGACAAGTCAAAAGCTCCTTAAAAATTTTTACTTTCCGTTCGATGCAAAATATTAATAGTATCCTAATGTAAAAATAGAGAATATTATAAGCATATCATTGAGGTTTGAAGCATTATTTTGTCATTAGAATTTTCATCGTTTGGAGAGGTCGGAAAAATGGTCTATAAATTACATCATTCATAATCATTTGCTACCAAAATACCGAGAAAGCTTCAAAATTACTTCCAAATCAGTATCAGAAAAACATTTCTCGTCTAATAATTACTGAATGTTTTAAAAATCTTTCCAAGGTCGTAATTTTAGTAAAAGTTTTTTTGCACAAGAAAATTCCAAAGAAACTATTTTTTCCATGATTCCTCGTAAGCGTGGATTTGATCTATGGTTGTTATTTTTCTCGTAAGCTTTACGTTCATTTCTGCTTATTAATGACTGTCCCGGTCGTTAATTATTTGGCCCATAGGATCCCCGAAAAACTGCTAAATTTACTTCTTTTTCGAGTGCCGGCTCCGCGACGGAGATTGGCTATCATCAGTGCTATTGCGACTTTGGAAACCGCCTATTTAAAAAGACCAGAAAGAAAAAAAAATAGTCCTTGAGATTCTTGAGCCGCAAGGTTTTCCTTTTGCCTTCTTTGCGCTTACCCTCGATTTTTCCCTCATCACAAGCTGAAGGAAGCTTTCATTTTGAATTAATTGGATCAGTCACTAAAATTGTGTGCAGTAGCTCACACTTTGTGCACTAGGAATTGCAAAGTGTGTAGTCCGAATTTTGAAAGTGTGTAGTACGTTTTTCTAATAATTTTAGTGACTGAATCGGATGAAATAATCGAGCTTCCTACGAGATGATCTCGTAGAGCACTTGAAACTCCTTTCCCATAGGAGCCAAGACGTCGGTATTTCTCACGTCAGTAATCTCGAAATACAAGTGGACAGTTGTATTCGATCTAGAGATGCACACAACAAGTTTTAACAAAATTTCGAAGAATTTCCTCAGATTTTGGTCCTGGACCTGTAAGACTCTAAGGATTCATGCCGCTTCTCCATTATGGCTCAAAATTAATTTTCTAGAATTAATTTTCAAAATTTCCGGAAGTACTGTGCTTTTGTTATTCTATGGATTTCTAACCCAAGATTTAGAAATGGAGTCGGCCATTTTTACTACATTGCATTTTTTGTATTCTTAATCCATGGTCGAAAATTCATAGAATAACTAAAGCACAGTACTTCCGGAAATTTTGAAAATTAATTCTAGAAAATTAATTTTGAGCCATAATGGAGAAGCAGCATCAAAATCTAAAATTTCTTGTTCGAGAATCTTGCTCAAGATCTTGCAGATTTTTGAATCCTTAGAGTCGTATAGGTCCAGAACCAAAATCTGAGAAAATTTCTCGAAATTTTGTTGCGCGCATCACTAATTAGGTCTAGAAGTTGCCGTTCAAGTATTACGTAAGCACCTTAGGGGAGGAGGTGTGAAAAAAGGTTGATTTTTATCTTACTTAATACTTGAACGGCTAGTTAAAGAAATTTTTTTCGAAATTTTTAAACGTCATGCTTATTTCATAATAGGTACTTAATTTATCGTTTAGTTTTCGGTTCAAAGGAAGTAAAAGCAAAGCATTTATCGAACCTTTATTTTTTCCGTCATTGAATGCTGGACATTTAGAGCATTCAAAACAGTTTTTTTTTAAAAATGGGTTTGAAAATGAGAAGATTTGAAAAATTAAAATTTAGAAGATTTGAAAGTACGTTTTTTGAAAACATCTTCACTTAATTTTTAACAAGATATAACAAATCATGGCTTTTTAAAACCTTTAATGTCATATTTTTTAAAATTGGTTTTGAAGATATTAAATTAAAGAGTGTATGCCATAGACTCATTGCATGCAGGCACAAAAAAAAAAAAAAAAAGAAGTAATAATTGTTTCAAAAACTAAAACTCGTGATTTTTGGATTTGCGATAAAAATATCTTACAAGTCAGGCACGGAGGCAACACGGCACCTCCGTAACTGATATGTAATAATTTTAAAAAAGATTACCTTAAAAGGCTAAATCTTCTATGGCCCAGTCACTTTCCATGTTATGATAATTTTGCAAACCAGGTAGTCTTAGTAAATTTAGATTTATTAGACTGCTCTCAGAATGTTGAAAATATACATAGTAGTGCCATTTCAAAATGGAGGAAGTTAAACGAATTAAACTTAGACATTGGTCCATACATGTACAATCTACATATGTTTCCTATGAGCCGATTTAACATGAGCACCCCCGATACATAAAGGCTGTTTTTTTTACGGGATAATTTTTTTAAAAAAAAGTTAGATTTATCGAGATGAAAAGGTGTTTAATCGGTAATTCCTTTACCTTTTATCCGGAAAACAAATTTTTCGAGTAGCATGTAAATACCTTTTGTAAAGAAACCCCTTTCAGGTCAAGAGTATTACCGACATCTATTATATCCAATCAAAATATTATTCTTTGGTGTTTATTGTGTAGGTTTTCATTCTCAACATTTTACTTGACATGTGGATATTGAAATCCTTTTCCATCATTTAAACTTGACAGAACAATTTTTTTCTGAATAATTGGCCGAGATGAAAAGGATAGTCATTATCCGTTATTATCGGAAGCAATGGAACAATGAGTCATGAGTCATGAGCCATGCGTCTCCGTTAAATTATGTCCAGGTAATTAATTAGTTCTCCGGGGATTACGGTTTTCCTCCCAACGATAAAAATGCTACATTTTCGCCCCCGTTTTCTTTTTTCGATGAAAGATAATTGGCACCGATCGAAATCGACCCCTTTGAGACCTTTCTCGGAGGAGGGTGTGCAGCACCAGCAGCTTTCCGAAATTCACTCCTATGTTTTATTATTTTTTCGAAAAGAAAGAAAAAAAAAAATTGTATTTAGGCCTTGGGTTGACGTGGGAATCGCTGAATCAGTATGAAATTACTCGTCTGGCTTTCATCAGCATTTTTCTACATCACATCACGTACAGATAAATTGGCGATGCATGCGCAAAAAATGTGTATTTTTTATTCGGATCTTGAATCGCCCTAACAACTATAGAAAGCAGCTTTTTTGTTAAAAAAGTAAAAAAAAAAAAAAAAAAAAAAGATTTTCGAGTCACGTTACTTTCGAGTTGGAACGTGTGAACCGCATGTCAGACACAATGCTGAACTTTCCTTAATTATGTCATCTCGAGGGTTTTGTTTAGGGTTAATTGAAATTTATTGCTCCATTTTTTGTGGTGATGTAAATTCAGCATCTTTTTTGGCACTCGAAAAAAAAAAAAAAAAAAAAAAAAAAGGTGACACACGATATTCTTTCGGTAATTCGATGTGGCAGTTCCTTTTCTGATTTATTGCCGCAAGAGTTAAGAGACGGCTTCTTTCGTCAGCCCTTTGAATCGCGATTCGGAATCCCAGATATTTTAGTAATTAGAATCCTTTCCCCATCTGTTGCACCGTTTCCAACGGATATGACATTCGAGTTCTTCTTTTGCTTAATCAAACATACAAATTTTGTTGGGGTTGAATTAGGCCGGCCATCAAAACTTGAAACCCCTTTTAAAGTAGATTTTTTTAAGTTCCTTCAGTACTGTTTTTTCTATTTTCAAAAATTGACTAGCCTTTGGATAAGGTTTTGGATATTTCTGCAAAGTCGAGCAAACTGGCTCGGTTTGCTAAAGTCTTTAGTTGCATTGAAAACCCAACATCTTGATCTGAAAAAAGAATTTGTTCCGACCGGGATTTTGGCACCTTTTATTCGTTTGTACAGTAGGTGACAAAGATTTAGTTTTATTTGAAAGACACAAGAAAGAATTGTTAAACTAACCATCATCACAGATCTTACTTTTTTTTCTTATAAAACCGGATAAAGCTTATCAAGATTTTAAAGGCGATTGTTGAAAATACAATGAATCATGGAAATGAGGAGAGCAATCTCTTCAAGTTTTTTTAAAAAATTGAAAAATAAAAAACGGTGCAAAAAGCTTTTAGGGTCTGTTAAAAGCGATAGGAAAAGCCAAGGGAAAAGTGTAACGAGAAATGATTCATTAAAACATTCCATTTATCCAATTTGATGGAGGGTAGTCGAAAATAACATATGAAATACCTGCCGAGCTTAATTATGTACTAGGGTTTCTGTTTACGCACAATAACATCGGTTAATATTAAGGGTGGAGAAGAATCCGGAGGAGGCCCTCCCCTCCGATATCAAAAAGATTTTCGAGGGTGATTTTATTTTTTTTTTACCACCTCGAACAGTAAACCGGCTTTTTTTCCCTATCTTCACTGCCCATCTTTCCCTATTAAAGGTCGAGAACCTTTAATACGGTAAATTAAATAAATTTTTTTTTTCCTTTTTTTTTATTTTTTCATTTAAAATCGAAATCGCCGATGAAATTTCCTGGAATCGAGAAAAATTTTGCCAAAGTATCAAATAGTGAAGATGGAAAAACCAACATAAATTGCGTATCAAATGACATCGAATAATTATAAACTTTTATAGCGGAGTCAGCCGATTCGATTTTGAATCATTCGATATTTATCATAATAATAAAGGTCAGTAGTACCGATGGTGGAAAACGTGGGAACGACCCAAGGAAAGAATGCAAACAAAGTGAAAGTTGAGACGAGACTGCGAAAAGTTAGCTTAATTTTTTTAACTCTATCCTCGACAAAACGTTTCCCCGGAAAGTTAAACATATATCCCTTTTGCTTTCTTAAAAAGAAAAACTAGGATGCGTGAGGTTGCAAAATAGGCAACGGTCCTGATTTGGCCTACGTCGGCGCTGAAATATCAATTTCGCAAAAATCGAGGTTTTCCCTGCATTTTTCTTTCTTTTTTTTTGAAAGGGAACTGAGCTTTTAAATCAAACGATTAGGGTATCGAAATTAAAAGCTGTTCCTTTTACCGGCGACTATGTCACCTGATAAAAGAATTTTATTAAATAAAACTAATAAACGTTTAGAATTAGTTATCCATACAAGCTCTCGATAACATCACTTGAAACCTTTTTTTTTTTTTTTTTTTTTAACGAAGAAAATTCGATTTGCAACGGTTAGGGTGAAAAGTCGTCTGCTGGGAGGTTATTACGGGATAAGCTAATAACTCGGGAAAAATAATCAAAGCGGCTTTGCTAACAAGTGTTAAATTTTCTCGCCCCTTCAAGAGATCCGATTCAATTACTTTAAACGAAAGCTATTCTTCTAAAAAGATTATACGGATTACATTTATTCCATACCAGCTTCACCCTACGTCTTCTCATACGGGAGTTTTCAAGCCGAAAATACCCTTAAAACTTGGGCCGAAGGTCATTGCAATGACTCCCGGACATATTTTCAACCCTCAAAGATCGATTTTTTACAAGTTACAAGATGACCACGAGAAAAAAAAATTGATTAATATTTTTTGGGCAACATCAAGAAAATGGTCAAAATTGACTGGGTAAATTCCAGAATGATTGCTGCTTTACAACGTACAAGTTTACCAAAAATTCGATGATTCACCTTGATACCGAATTCGGAAAACATTTTTAACAGCGATACGGAAACATAATTTAATGAAGAAAAAATCAAAATAGAACATTTTGATCTAATCCTGGGATTGAAAAATTGGTCCGGGGATGCAATCTCTTGAGTTTTCGCAAAGCATTTTTCAATATATTAGTGTTTCATTTTCGGGGAAGTTTCCTCCAAATGAATTCCCTGGAATTTTATTTTTTAATAGGACGGTTCTGGTTTTCCCAGACGAACAGCATAATCAAAACTTCAGAAAGTCATTCCTGAAAATACCTTTCAAAATTATTGGAATTTGCTCAAAATTTCTTTGAATCGTTTTGAAACGAAAGAATTCGTAAAAAAAAAAAAGGAAGTTTACTCGGAGTAATTAAGGAATTAATCGAAGGAAGGAAAGTCGAATATGATGCTTCCGTCGGGATTGGAATATTTAAAAAAAAAAAAAAAAAAAAAAAAAAAAAAAAAAAAAAAAAAAAAAAAAAAATCAATGGAACCGTGTTTTACAACAAAAGATGAAAAAATCATCGGATGTTTTGGGAGGACGTTTTTGAAAAGGAAGAAAAAGAAGAAGGAAAAGGCCATGCGTAAACGAGGACGAATGAAGAGGAATTATGTAACCCCTCTTCTCGAGGAGGCGTGTCCGGATCCTCCTCCTTCACCTCATCCGAAATCTCTCCTCCGAAATAATCGATTCAGTAGGTGCTATTCGCGTACCTCGAAACGGCCGAAATCCTCGGAAACATGTGCGTTTGGTGACGCTTGTGCGTTTTGTTTGTGTTCGTTTTGTCGTGTTTTTTTTTTTTTTTTTTTTTTTTTTTTTTTTGTTTTGTTTTGTTTTGTTTTGTTTTTTATTTTTCTTGGCGGAATGGACGGGAACGCGGAAAATTGCATGGACGCGTTGTCGCCTCCTTCGAGCGATTCCCCGTCTTGCCGAGGTTTGGAACCGGGCCCTTCTTTAAGCAATTTGAGCGGGGGGTCTTGCGTTTTGGCTCAGTTACCGCAAACCGTCATGTCGGAATTTTTAACCTCCAACAGCAACAGCAAAAAAAGTTTGTCCTTTTCGCCGGAACAGATTGCTTGCATATGCGAAGCTTTGCAGCAATCGAAAAACTTTGAAAAATTATCCAGGTTTTTGTGGTCTCTTCCCCCGACCGAAAGGCTTTGCGGTAACGAAGCCGTTTTAAAAGCTCGCGCCGTCGTCGCTTTCCACAAAGAATCTTACCGGGAACTTTACGCCATTTTAGAAAGTCATTCCTTCGATTCCCGGCATCATTTGGAACTTCAACAAATGTGGTTTAAAGCTCATTACAAAGAACAGGAAAAAATTCGCGGGAGAGACTTGGGTGCAGTGGACAAGTATCGTTTAAGGAAAAAGCATCCCCTTCCGAAAACCATTTGGGACGGAGAAGAAACGGTTTATTGCTTTAAAGAGAAATCTCGAAACGCTTTAAAGGAATGTTATAACAAAAACAAATATCCCACTCCCGAGGACAAAAGGGAATTGTCCAAAAGAACGGGCCTAACTCTCACTCAAGTCAGCAATTGGTTTAAAAACAGGAGACAGCGGGACAGGACTCCTCAACACCAAAGGAGGTGAGAATGCTAAACCTTATTTTATGACTCCGATAGCCCAGACGAAAAATATCGATAATAAACTTAGATAAATTGCAAGGTTGCCTCGTAAAAATTAAAATAAAGAAACCGACCATCTGGGAGGGAAACCCTAGAAAAAACTTTTTTTTTTTGGTCCACCGCCGATATGTCGTTAAAAATCAATTCCGAGAAAAGTAATTTAGACGGTTAGCACGTTCAATATGCAATTCGGGCTTGTCACAAAAATCTAAACGTTATTGTTAAAAGAGATACATCTGGTTGCAATAATAAAGATTAGTCCAACAAATTTTTGTCATTTGTTTGTCCAATCTTCATAAGACCCCGGGGTGACCTTTTTTTTTTTTGTCTCGGTTCCTGGTAGCGGCTCTTTCTGATACGCCCATTTTACTCTAAATTTCTTTTAAATACTCGAAAAAAAAAATTGTTTTTAAAAATTTTTACGAGTCATAGGGTTTGAATGACTCGTTTCTTTTTCTTTTGAATGAAATTAATTTTTCAACGTAAACGGATTCGAGCTTCCGATTTACCAGGCATAATTTTCCAGTAAATATTTTTTGTTTTTGCACCGGGAGTAATTTCCTGTGCACGTAATATATTTCATTGAGTGGTCGACATAGACTAAACAAGGCCCGTACCTCGGTTATCAAAACTCGGAGATGATGGCATGTTATTGTGCTTTTATTTTTTTTTTTTTTTAACGGACATATCGGTGTCAAATTCGTAAGTAATCTATCGTCCCGCCGATAATTTATTATGATTACTATTATTTTATTTATTTATTTATTTATTTTTTTCAGTACGAAAATTTAATCGGGTGTTTGACTCATTTAATGTTGGCATAGCTTTTTTTGATTTATGGTCGGTTTAACCAAGACGCCCACATTAGGTCTTTCAAGAGGTATTTACGCAAAGGTGGTCCCACACTCGGTTGACTTTTTAATCGCTACCGAGTGGCGTTTCCAAATGTTTTGAGATTCCGACATCATCCGTTTAAGAGTTTTTCATCAATAAGATTTTAATCCGAAAAAAAAAAAAAAAATCAAAATTGAACGTTTTGAACTAATTTTGGCATTGAAAAAATTTTGGAGATTGCGGTCTCTACAAAACCTAATTAAAATTTTTTACGGTATTTGCATTTAGCGACTACTCGGATTTAATCTATTTCAACAATACGAATTACGAATACGTATCTAGTTCGTATTTTAAACGGCTATAATAAATTCTTATCCTTTTTTGTTTTAATTTTAAAAAATTATTAACTTTTTGTTTTGTTTCGTGGATCCTGTTCAAGGATGGTCAGCATTTTCCCAAATATTGTCCGAAATAATATAACTAAAAATGAAATTTAAAAAAAATTTTCCATCGTTAAGAGGTGCAGCGTTTCGTAAGTAAAAATTTCGCGACCTAAATACCATGAGGTTCTAAATTGATCCCCCGGGCAAAACTGACTTTTATATGGACTTCATAAGTATTTTCTACCCTCATTTTCAAAATTTTCAAAATCAGCCCCTATCCATCACTTTTTGAAAGGCATTATGTTCTAAGTCCTTCAAAGGCAACAATAATTTAAAACCAGAAGGTTCTAAATTTATTATTTTTGCTTTTTCATCGGATATGGCCCGTATAATTTACTAGTTTCATTATCGATTGCTAATATGCATACCAAAAAGTCATTTTTTTAATAATGCCAATATAATTAATAATGTTAAAAAAATTTAGCTCACTTTAGGACCAGAATAAGGTTCTAACTTTAACATGCAACTTTATGGGAAAAAGATAGAACCTTCTGGTTTTGAATTTAAAAAGTTCACTAAATTAGATCGATTTTGGCGACTTTCACATTGACAGTTTTAAATTACCGGTATTTAAAACCGAGATTACTGCCGAATAAATGTAATTCGGAATTACACAAAACCCGTAATGTAACTCCGAATACCTTCCAACACCAGTAGTGTAACCATATTTCGGAGTGAAATTTTTCGAAGGTGTTTGGACCGAAATTTCCGAGTATTCTAACCACGGCCTAGTACAAACTTGTTTCGATTCGCTCTCCTGTAAAGTTTACAAGTGATCGATTTTGAACCTTATGGTTCTGAGCAGGGATGTTCGATTCCAAGAATCGATTCTTTTCACTTTATCGATTCTCCGGAATCGATTAATTGACACGAAAGGGAATCGATTCCATAGAATCGAAGAATCGATTCCAAAGTTTTTTTTTTTTTTTTTTTTTTAAAAAGCGGAAAATACAATTAAAATAAAAATAAATAAAACAGAATGAAACATATGTGATACAATTTAAAAAATTTTCATTAATTTTAGTCATTTTTCTTTTTGCATCTTTATCCGCAATTTTTTTTTTTAATTTTTAGAGGAACCGATTCTCCAGTTTTCCCGGGTTTTGGGATTGAATCGAACCGGAATCGAAAGAATCGGTCAATAATCTGGTATAATTAAAAAAAATTTCATTAATTTAAGTCATTTTTCTCTTTTGTATCTTCATAAGATCCCCCTTTTTTTTTCTTTTCTTGGTTAAAAATTAATTAATTTTTAAAGGAATCGATTCTCCAGTTTTCCCTGGTTTTGGAATCAAATCGAATCGGAATCGAAGTAGAAAAGAATCGAATCGGAATCGAAAGAATCGGTCAAAAAAGAATCGATTCCTGAAGAATCGAATCGGAATCGAACATCCGTAGTTCTGAGATCACGATTTATGCTGAGACTGTTAAATCTTCAGGGGTGTCGAATCCGAAAATGATAACAGTTTTGCCATAAAAACATCATGATGCGATGTTTATTTTTTAAAAAAGATCAAAAAAGTCATTGTCATAAGGGTTTTGAGTTTTTCTAAAACTATCTCGAGCTTAGGTTTTAAAAGTTGCGGAATCCGAGAGAGAAAAAAAAATCTTGAGGCTCTTGAAATGGCACATTTGCAGTGATTTTGGACTACTTTTTTCCCTTTTTGCAAAAGGAGGTCTTAAAATGGAGTTTCGAAAAATTTGACTGAAAATTTATTTCTGGAACCTCGACCACAGAAACTTTTAAAACACGACTGAACACGGTTTTATTTTTGGTTTTATGGACTTCATAATTAATTGTTTATCGCGAAACCGTTCATCTTTTTCGGGTTCTAAATTCACCTCTGAGAAAATAAAGTCTCGCCGTTCGGACGAAATTCTTTGATGTCTATTTCAAATTGGCAAGTTTTTTCTAATGAAAGGCGGTATACCGTTTAACAGTGACAATTTTTATTTCCATTCTTTCGTTACAATTCGAATCTGAAAGAAAGCAAATTTGGGAATATATCGACCATTTTCCCTGGTTTCGGTTTTGTAAATAGTAAGTCTTGCTTAATACAAAAGATTTTCTTGGCCCGTCTTGCCTGATATTTTGCACGGGTTCTACGAAGCAACGTTTAGTCGTCCCCATCCATACATCTTCAATTGTACTTTTGACTTTCGATTTTGCAAAATCTTTCATTCTCATTTTTTAAATAAATTAACCCTAATTCTAATCCTATTTTTCTAAGACAGTTTGAAATCATTGGGTATATGAAAGGTATTGCCGGTTTTAATCTTGTCAGTACTCTCATTGCGGTAATACTAGGTCTTTTTCACTTGAAACTTATAAATTATTTATGTTTAGACTTAAACAATAAAGAAAGTAATAAACTAAGGTTTTAAAAAAAAAAATTGAAAAAATTCCATTTTTAGTTTTTAGCTTTCCCCTCTCTCTTCATAATTTTTTTCAAAATTTCAAATTCTTTTTTTTATAGTCTAAAATTTTCATGAAAAATGAACACCCTTTATTTTTAATTTGAAAATATGGCTGTCATGCATTCACCAAATGTTTGTACGGTTTACCTTAATATCTTTCTTGAAATTCCAAATTCGATTTAATTTGAGGAAAGTATTTGAAATGGAAGCCTTACCTAAAAATAGAAAATAAAAACTGCATTAAAATTTAGAATAACATTTTGAGAACAAGGAAGGATGTGGAATAGCAGCTAATTTTTTCAAACTTCCTCTCTGTTTTTTTTTTTTTTTTTTGTTTTTGGAAAAATAAAAAGTGGTTTGGCCGAGTGATTTGGGGTTCAGATTTTACTATAAGTAATACTTGAACGATCCCTAAGTAGCTACTACTCAAAATTAATATATTTTTTATTACTTGCACTACTTTTCACGAAAATGTTTAAGAATTCCCGTAAACAAAAGTGGCTTCAGTCTAGGGGAGAACTAAGGATCGTGTCCAAATTGGTCAAAAACGGCTCCGTCTGACTGAGAGAGAACCAATTAAAATGGAGTCTTGTTTTCATTTCGTATTTATATATATGTATATATAAAAAAAAGCAGGATCTTGACGGATTTGCAGGATGCTGTTTGGATTTTCCATTTTGTAGAAAGTGAAAAGTGTTTAAAAAAGGGAATCGTCTCGGGCTGGCTCGTGTTGCCAGGGCGACGTCATCTCGGGTTACAGCATCCGCGTCCTCAAATTAACAATCCCTCCCCTGGGTTCCACCGGTATTAATCTTTACGATTCTCCAAAGTTCCCATTCGCTCACGAACGGGAAATCCGATCTTTTCCACTTAATTGACTGGCATTAGGAAATCTCGTCACCCCGATTGTTTCGTTCCGCTATCCCGGTACCGTGTATTTGATTTTTTTTTTCTTTCCTTTGCAGCGAATTAAGCCTCGGTTTGTCTTGCCTCGGCTCCGACGGATTGTTGGCGTCTCCAAACTCCGGCGGGTTGGACCTCTCCGCCTTAGGAGGAGACTTGAAACCCGTTTGCTATTCCGGGAAACTCTACGGGGACGTGACTGCGTCGGGGAAACTCGTCGGTTACGATCCCAAATATTACACCTCGGAGGGGAAAAGCTACGACGCTCGAACCTCCGACTTCAAATACTACACAGGACCCGTCCAGTCCACGAGGACCTACTCTTCGGAATCCAGGTACGGCCACGGGGACTCCGGCTCCGTCAAAAGCGAAACCGACGAGATTCATTCCTCTTATCATACATATCACGGTTACGATTCTTCCGTGCAATCCCACATGGCGACTCATTCTTGAGGACGTTTTTTCCCCAAATAAAAAGACTGCACCGGGAAAGTCCAGATCGAAATCGGTGCTCCCATTTTTTCCAAGGTTTTAGTGTGATGAATTTAAAAAGAAAATAAAAATTTTATTCAGTGCTTAAAACGCAAGAGAAGGTGATAATTTTCTTTTTTTGTGATGGCTGCCAAATGTCCAATCCAAGGGATAAGCGAGTACATTCAATCCAGAGCACCGACTTTCAAACTTGTAAAATATGTTTATAAACTAGGATCAATAAAAAAAAAAAAAAAAAATGTTTGATATCCTTTTCTCTCTTTTTTTTTTTTTTTTTTTGTGATAACTTTCAGAGTGAAAATGACTACCGAAAAATTTGGAGACGATTTAGCACTTGGGAGTGTCGTTTCATATACATTACCGTAATGAATGATTATTTTTTATTGCTCAATCTTTTTTTTTCTTTTCTTTTTAAACTGCCATATTAATGTTAATTTATAAGAATATTGTGACAATTTTGATCGGAATACCGTTTATTTAATCGTTTAAAATTTGCATAGGATAAAATCCTTCAATTTTTTTTTTCACGAAATTGATTAAATGCATCGCGAAATATTGATTTTTATTTATATTTATATATTTATTTGGAAAATGAATGGACTGCGGTAGAACTGACACAAATTATTAGCTAGTTAGCACTGTGCGTTACCGATTGATTAAATTTTTTTAAATATATCGTTGTAAATACCTGAATTAGTATACATTTATTAATCCAACAAATGAATCAAGACCTTTATGAATTTAATTATCTTAATATATATTATTAACATGGGAATAAATTTTAAGCTTAAAAATAAAATTCACAAGTATAATATTCGTTTCCTTTTAAATATCAACATTTAAAATAGTTTTAAACATTTATATAATATCTTAATGACATTCAACATCACGTTACATTACAGTATATGTATATGTATATATATTTAAAAAAAAGGTGCTATGTTAAACTATGCTAGTACGTTGAGTGCGAGTGCTCCTTTTTCGTGGAAGACATTAGTAAGTAGTAAATTAGTAGATATGTAATATCGTCCCAGGTCGGATCTCCCGACACATTTTCACTCGGGACCTGGGAACCATGTTGGTTTCTTCAATTATATGCAGCTTCAGTACCCGCGAATCGCTTGTTCTTCGATGATTCCTCCGTGGAATCGATTATGTTTTTATTAAATCAAAACAAAAAGAAAAACACTTTATACATTTTAATTCCAAACACAAAAATAACAAACTTATTGCTTGGATACCTTAATTTAATTTTCTAGCGAAAAAAAGGCCCCGCTTTTTAATTCGCTCTTATGTTAATTTTTTTTTCTGTTCCGAAAATTAAAATAACGACGAAGCAAGGGATTTAAAAAAAAAAAAATGAACAGAAAATTAAAAGCGAAAAGGAAAAAAAAAATGTGAAAAACGTTATGGCCTTGGAAAGGATTTACTCCATGGTGTCGTATTGAACTTTTTTGATTTTCATGTAACGATAAACTCCGTAGCCTGTGACGGTGAGCAACGTGACGATGGCGAAAGTGCTTCCGACGGCTATCGGGGCAGTTTCGTCTCTAAAAGATTTGATTCCTCCGGGAGAGCAAACATATTCTGGGCACGAGGAAAAAAGAAAAAAAAAAGAGTTAGAGAAACAGCCTACGCCTTGATTTTAACGTTTAGACTGGCAGCGATGCTCCCATCTCTTACCCGGTCCGAAATCGTCCTTTTTGAATATGAACGGTTGCATTTTGGTATTTCTAAAAAGAACTAAGGCCCCGGCTTTCGGATTCGTAAGTTCTACAGAAATTTCTTCCGCGCAGGTGTAAGCCTTCCCTACCGGAGTTGGAAACAACATGCTGGTTTTATCTTTTGGTGTAGAAAATGATAATTTTTTAGCTGAAACAAAAATTAAAATCAAAATCAAAATCTTTTCAGTTTTTTAAAAAAACTGCAATTGAAAGCTTACGTGGATTCTTCCAATGTTTGAAAGACTTATCGATCCCATAAGAATCAAGTTCTAATTCCATTTTTGCAATGTACCAATGCTCTCCTCCGGGAGTCTGCGTGAAAATTTTACAATCAAAAAAATGAGAAAAATATACGTGAATAAACAAATATTTCCTCGGTTGGTTTCACGGTCGATTTACCTTTGAAAAATAAACGGACCAAGTGTATCCCTTCCAAGAAATCTCGATGTTTACGTCATCGTTACTGTCGCAGTTTCCCGTGGCCTGGTAAACAGACGGGACGTAGAGATCCGACGCCTACAGAGGAGGGGGGAGGGAAAGAAAAATTAATTTTCTTTTTCCACGTCTGGGTAACGTTTTCCCACATACCTCTTGTTCTCCGTAGTCGTTTTTGTATTTGAATTCTACTAGGGCGTCGGTCCTTATGAGGATACAGGCGACGTTGTTGGGACCCCCAAGTCGATACGTGACGACTTCCGAATCCGGAGGAACCGCGCTCGTCGTCGTAGTAAAAACTAGAAATACATTTGAATGGACATCTCCTCTTTCCCCCCCAAACACGGACAAATGTTACAGTAATAAAAAATAAAAAAAAAAAAATAAAAACTCACCGACTGCTTCTGTGGTGGTTCTTTGTCTGTTGGAATTTTTATTTTTAATATCTATGCGTTTAGACTTCTGCAATGGGGGTGAAAAAACCAAAAACTTTTAATCCCGTTCAAGGCTCTAAAAGCAAAATAGCAAAGACTTACGTTGGCGTCGGTAGCAGTCGTGTCGTTTACGGATTTGGCACCCGATGAAGAAGTCGCTAAAGAAACTGCAAAACAAAAAGGAAAGGTCTTTTAACCTAAAATGCGAGGGTAACCGTTCATTGATCTTTCCTCTCCAGGAAAAGACGACGGCAAACTCGTCCACTTGGGAAAACTTCCCTCGGAAGGGATCAAAAAAAAGAGATACAAGGTATAAAATACTCACTGACGATATAAAAAGAAAGGACGTTTATCGAATTTCGGAGATTCATGGCGAAAAGAGTGCTGGACGCACGCAAACTCCGAAATCGAAATCCGAGTGAAAATCGAGTCCGTTGAATCGCGGTGAAGGAACGGAGAAACGCTTGCGCTCCACAGCGACGGCAAAAATCGATACATTGATTCCGAGCAAACACGTCGTTAAGGAAACCGCGTGTTTGTGTTTCTCCGTACGATTATGTGGGTGTTTTGTCATCTCTTTCGTCAAAACAAATAATTAAAAATTTGCTTCTTTTTTCCGGGGAAAATAAAAAAAAAAAAAAAATCCGACAAACTTTATTCCGATTTTATAAACGCCCTGTTAATTTTTTCTAGGCGGCTGTGATAAAGGGGAACGCGCTTTTGGCGCCGAGCTAAAAAGTTCGTTACTGCGATGTTAAACGATGGATTCGGAAATATGGGAATCTTGGTAAGTTAAAAATAAATAAATAAATAAATAAATAGGGCGCAATTTATTGGAGTAAGTCAAATTGACGAAGTTGCCAGTTTTAACTTTAAATAAAAGCTTCAGCTCGCCATCTAGTATTCCATAATTTTCTCGGAGTTGATTCTAATTACAAAATGACAGCGGTGACCCTTTCGATAATCGAAATTTTTACTTTCTCAAGTTATAAGAGCCTACATGACTCTAGTTTTATCGAAAGGATCGTGTTTCACCTCTTTGTCAGCATAATCGATGTCAACAACGCTGCAATTATAAAAATGCACCGTGTTATAAATATTATGACGATCGAAAAGCGCTTTTTATACCAGAGATAAAAACATCGGATGCGGTTTTGCATCTGACCTCATTATATTGCAAGTTTAAATTTAAAAAAAAAAAAAATTGTTTCTAATGACACGTTTGCCCAGCTAAATATAAACCGTGTGCATATCTATAAGCCTTGAAAACGTGAATGTGTAGTCTTTACCTCAAAATCAGTCATTTAAAATTTCCGAATCGGACGGTTCTAATTTATTTACGGAAATCTACTATTTTTTTTCCCCCTTTTTTTTCTTATGGGGATTCTCGTTGTTTTTTTCTTCTATAAAATGTTTAAACGTAAAAATTAGTTGGGTTGCTTTTAATTCGTCCATCGCAAAAGGAAAAGCCTATCGAAAAAGGGGCGGGGGAACAAAAAAAAAAAAAAAACTCGAGGTCGCCCCGAAGTCGTCCCTAAATGTCAGCACCCGCTGCGGAGATTGTTTTCTGATATTAAAAAGTGGGAATCGAAACGAAAATTGTCTTTTTTAAAATTAGTGACTTCTTTTTTTTTCCCAGGGTGAAAAAAGTAAAGATGATAAAGTCAAAATTCGAGAAGGTGGAAATCTACGGAGATCAAAAATACGAAAAGATCAAAAAATCTTTATTGGAGCAAAAGGGGATTTTCACGGATTTAGTTTTTCCGGGAACAGCAAGCTCCTTGGGGCCGCAACTAGCCAATGCCACCGAATCTCTGGAATGGAAAAGGCCAAAAGTGAGTTATTCTTCTTTCTTTTACCGGAAATAATTTCCGTTTCATGACTTTTTTTTCCCAGGAATTGTGCGAGAATCCCAAACTTTTCGTAGGGTCGAACGGGGGCGTCGTTAAAGGAGGAGAACTAAGCAGCAACTGGATCGTTTCGGCACTTTGCGTTTTGGCGGGAGTCAAAGAATTGTGCTACAAAGTGAGATGACGTTATCCGAACGGGCGTTAGCCCGGGGTTCGACCAACCGAATTAAGGTGCGGAATCGTTGTTTCAGATCGTCCTCAATTACCGGGAGCAAGAATGGAATCCGGACGAAGAAGAAAAATACACGGGATTGTTTCGTTTTCGATTTTGGAGGTTCGGCCAGTGGGTAGATGTCGTAGTCGACGATTTGTTGCCCATCGTCGACGGCAAATTAGTCTTTACTCATTCGACTTGTCCCAACGAATTTTGGGTATCTCTCGTCGAAAAGGCTTACGCCAAGTAAGTACAAATAATTTTTTCTTGTTTGCATTTATTTCAAATTATTATTTTTTAAAAAAAAGTAAGTAAATAAATAAATAAATAAATAATTCGAACGTAAAGATAAAATAAATACTTGTGTAAACCACTAAACAAAATTTTAAAAAATTATTAAATAATCATTTAAAATTCTTTTAAAAAATCGAGGTTAAAAACCGACCCGAAAATGAGTATTTTTTTTTTCTTAAGGGGAGGACGTTTCAAGGAGGACTCTGCATTTACTTTTAAGCGTAAGAAGGGTCATTTAATAAATCGGGTTTCGATGTCTTGACGCACAAAATGAAAAACACAGAAAGAAAGAAAAAAAAGAAAAAAAAAAAATGTTTTAGACTTTTAGGATCGTACGACGCTTTAGAAGAAGGGCATCTGTCCGACGCTTTGGTTGACATGACGGGTGGAGTTTCCGAAATAATCGATCTCAAGGCCGGAGATTACGATAACAATGAAGAAAGAAGGTCCGATCTTTTGCACGTCCTCACTTCGGAAATGGGGGACCATTCCATCATCTGCGCTTCTATAGCGGTGAGTTTTTTTTTTTTTTCGTTTTGTGCGTTTAACCAACAAATTAAAAAAAAAAAAAAAAAAAAAAATTTTTCAATTGGTCCGACGATAAGTTGACAAAATCGACAAAAATATTTTCTGTTTGATTTTATGCTACTTTTTCACTAAGCGTTTACATTTTTTTTTCCTAATCTACTGCTACATGTATATACACAAACGGTTACTTTATTCATCCTTTAGCATTTTAATTGAGAGGAAACGTTTTCCGCGCAGTCTTACGAAATAACTTTTCTTATCCAACGTACTCGGTTAAAATTTTAAATAGAGCAAACTTGATTTTAATATAACACTTGATAAACTATAACAGGATCCAAATAATAATCGAGAATAAAATCCTTCCTTCAACTAATATAGCATGAGCTTTTTAAATTTAAACCCGAAACGTATTTACAATATATTTCTTTATTTATTATTGCGGTGCAAAACGTACTTCCGCTATTGTTTTTTCTTCATTTCAAAATAAATAAATAAATAAATAAATAAATAATACTTGACCGGAAAATTAATGTACATGCCACGTCACAACGGTCTTTTTCTTTTTTTTTTTTTTGTTCGTGTGCAAAATATTTGAGCAATGTCCACTTAAGACTATTCGGTATTTTTTTTTTGCACGATAACTCGTACTTTCCTTGCACTTTTGCACTTTTGCACGGTTGAAACTAAAAATTACAATGGAGATTTAAGGCATTCTCGAGAATAAAAATTGGACAAAATGCCAAAATGGAAGGTCTCGCTCTTCTACGTATTCACTAGATGGCAGTTTGATATATTTAGATTGGTCCAAAACGTAAATGATTCTGTTTAAGTTCATGGGTATATAGGCCTTCGAAAAGGAAATTTCGGAGCTATCGAACAAAAAAAAAAAAAGTACAAAATAAAGAAAGAAAGAAAAAATTCGGGGATCTAATTGCTCCCTTCCCCGAGTTATTAATTAGTGTAAACGTTGTGCGTGGAAGGTTTAAGTATGATAAAATAAAGACCCATGGCCATGGTGCTGAGGATGAGGGAAGAAATGACGAGAAAAAAAGCGTAGACGAACCACCAACTGCTCCAGACTCCGAAGAAATACCAGCCTATGCTGGAAAGAAGATTTTCTGCTGCTCCAGCAGCGACGAAGCAAACCGTGAACCTTTTAGGGTCTTTGAACCTCGTTCGAATTTCGATGAAGCAAAAAAGGTAAACGAATCCCAAACCGAGTCGAAGAGCCATCGTGGAAGGATCCTCGGATTTCTCGCAGTAAAACAAGTAGAAAACCATGGCGCCATAGTGCAACAGGACCACCACGGCGAAAGCCCAAGGATAGAAAAAGGCGAGGCAAGCGAGAGCGATGACCCTGGAGGAAATGAAAAGAAACCACCACACGAAACCGATGAATTTCCCAAGGAAATCGTCTTCCGCGAGCCCTTCGATTTTCCATTTTCTCGTAGGGAGAGGTATCGAAGAAAAGTTTTTGACGGGAGACGTCGGTTTGATTTGGAGGGTCGTCGCGGTCGACCGATCGAGAAGAGGTTCGCTCGGAAGGTTCTCTTCGACTTTTAATTCCATGGTGGGGGAAGCGTCGGGAGAGGGTTCCAACGGTTCGGGAGGATCCGCCCGGACATCGACGAGATCCGCTTCCTCCCGAGGGTCGGGAGGAGGCGTAGGTAAATCTTCTTCGTCGTCCATCGGTATGTCCAACGGTATGGGCGGTGGCGGAGGAGGGGCATCGGGAAGCGAAGGAGCCGGAGAAAAGGGAGGAAGCACGGAGAAATCCGGATCCGGCTGAGGTTCCTTCTCCCTTACGGGGGATTTTGCGTCCGGACCGTAAATGCTCGTCCTTATGTTTAACGGCTCCCCGTCCACCACGTCCTCGTAATCCTTTTGCAAATCTTCCGGTAGTTCGTCTCCGCTCGCTTTTATCAACCGAGCCCGGATTTGAGGCGGCAAAGGGGGCAGGGACAAAATGGCCGTCTGAGGAACTCCTTTCGGGAGGGCCGGAGGCTTCGGGGAGTCCGAGCCTTCTTCCGTGCGATTTTCCGCCGGAGAATTTTCGGCAGCCGTGTCGGAGGTCATTTGGCTCTCGATGGTCGTCATGAGAGATTCTTTCGGCTCGAGGCCTCCTTTTTCCGGAGACATCTTTTTCGTGGACCAAGGGGTCTGCCGTCCCAAAACTCGTTGACTTTCGAACCTCATGTAACATGCCGCAGCTATGGCGGCGGACGCGATGGAACTCGTTATGGCGAGAATAGGGATGGCTCCTACAAGGGAAAAAATCAAAGTTGCTTTAATGAAAATTTCTGTTTGGGGCGACCCGGCTCGGATACGTTACCTGTTCTCTCTAGGGGAACCTTAAAAGAAGCCCAAACGTAGGTTTGTAGCAAAGCTTGAGGTGCCGCCTGAAAAAACGCCTGCAGTAGTAAATACAACTCTGCCGTGGAGGTCTTAGAAGCTTCCGCCAAAGCTTCTTCTTGCTCTGATTCTGGACAACGCAGTGCTTCCATGCTCCAAAACAATCTGCCCGCAAATCTAAGTAGTAATAAAAAAAAAAAAAAAAAAAAAAAAAAAAGGGGATGGGGAGAAAAAAAAAGGCCTAGTTTAAAACTGTCTTGTTTATTTTAAAAAATTTTTTGCTCACCTGTGCATGGCGTGAATTGGGAAAAAGAGCAAAAGCAAAACTTGCTTTCCTATCCAGGCCGTCTTTTTCCAGGTCCCTTCTTCCGGTTTCGGCCACTTTCTTTCGTCGAGGAGCGTCAAAACGAAGAAAGCGATGGCCGGCAAGTAAATCAAAATAAGCGTTAGACTTCCGACGACGCATCGATTGTCCGAAAAATGTCGGTCGACCATGGCGACGTCCGTGGCTATGTCCGCAACGTACACGACGCAGCACAAGGCCGTCGGCACCACGAATAGGAGCCATATTTTTTGATTGACCGTCAACGAAAGGCTGAGCCGGTCGTCGGTTCCCTTCCCTTCCGGATCCTTTTCGAGCCCCATGTTAAAAATTTTTCCTGTCTGAATCCCTTGTTTTTGTTTTGCTCTCTTTTGCCTGATCTATCGTCCTTGAGTCGTTTTTTATTGTCGGGAACATATTTCTGTCGAACTTGTCGATGATTATCCTTATTCGCTAGGATCCTGAAAATTGATAGAAAATCACGGGAGGAAAAAAACAGCGTTTCCGTTTATTTATACACAAAAAACTCGACACTTGGATTTGTATGACATGTTCTTCACGCAATAAGATGGTCGACAACGCCGTGCGATAAGGACGCCCTTTTTTTTTTTTTTTTTTTTTTTTTTTTTTTTTTTTTTTTATAAAATTTTAAAAGAGGAAGGATCGCGAGCGTGGGTTCGCACACACACGTCTACGTGTCACACGAGGACCTATTCAACTTTTAATTTTAAAAGAAAGAATGAAAATGTTAAATTAAAAATAGCCGAGTCTAGATTGTCGACCCTACCGTTCTTTCCTCTTTATTTAATTATCATCCGGTGCATAACAAGATGATTTGATTCCACAAACACTCGTAGCGCTTCAACGTCTCTTCACGTCTGAGATGCCGAGTTTTTCTATCTTGATCGGGGAATTATCTCCGTCGATAAAGCCTTCCTTGTGTTTGCTTTTTGATAAAACATCGATTTATTGCGAATACACAAAGTTTTATCGTGACAATTTTTCCAGGTACATTCCCAGGACGAAATCGGGCAAAGGACGGAAATGGGTCTCGTGAGGGGGCAAGCTTATCACGTCACGGCAGTCAAAAAAATTCACTTAGGAGACATGAAAATAAGAAATTTATTCAAGTATGTATTTTTACGAGCGAAAAAAATAAAAGGGAAGTAGATTTAACTTGTTTGCTTTTCTTCAAGAGGACGAGAAAAGGTGGCCATGGTACGACTCAAAGATCCCTGCGGAAGAATCAAAAACTCGGCGGAAAACAGCCCCAACAAAAGCATCGCCTCCAATCCGGAATCGGAAGAATACGCCTACTCCGCATCCCAACTGACGAGGCTCCTGTCTAAAAATCCGGCTTGGGCCAAAGTCAGAGAATCGGAAAGAGGAAGAATAGGCCTCACCGTCGAACACGACGGAGAATTTTGGTGAGTGTGCCGTACATTTTTGCCTTAAGAATTTCGAGTAAAAAATTATCAAACGTTTTGCAGGATGCCTTTAGAAGATTTCGTTTCGAATTTAGGAGAATTGACCGTGGTCAGGCTCTACAACAACAACATATTCGCCAGGGGGAGGAGATGGAAAGAATCCGCCCTGAGGGGAACCTGGTCCGTCGGAGACAAAGGAACCTCTTCCGACAGATCCGGAGGGGGCAACGCCGATTCCGACGGTTTCCTCAGAAATCCTCAGTTTTTGTTCCAAGTGAGCGGGCCGGAAGAGGAGGTCGCGATTCAGATGCTTCAGTGGAACGGAACGGAATCTCTCACTCCTTCCGTCCCCCCGGATCACCGGCGTCACAGAACCTTACTCATAGGATTTTCCATCGTCAAAGTAGAACAAAACAGAAAATACCGGCTTCATAAAATGTGGCCCTTTTGTCAAAAAGTGGTGGAGGTCGATCATCAGAGAAGAAGAGAACTCTACTATAGGGGGTTTTTACCCAAAGGAAAGTATTTGCTGGTTCCCACCGCTTACAAGCCGGGCTCCCAAGGGAATTTTTTAATCAGAGTCATATCTCAAGCGGACGTTAAACTCAGGTAAAGCAAACAGACTTGAGCTTTGCTCTAGCTCCAAAACTTTATTGCTAATTGTGGGCCGCTCACGCGACTTTTTAATTTTAAAAATTATTTAACTCAGTATATAACAAAATTAAATGTCTATGAAGTGCTCGGTGAAGAGGATTCAAAGGTTCCCTCGGGACCCCATTCGATTTTGTTGCAGAGAAGTGGAACGGGACGTGCCCAACAGGATTTGTTCCCTTTCCTGCATATCCAGCCCGACGATTTGGATCACTGTAGTCGCCGTGAAAAGCGCCGCAGGTTTAGAATTTGCCAAAAACGTTTACTGCACTCTCAAGTGTGAAAACCAAAAAGTCAAGAGTGAATTGAGCAAAGGCGGGAAAGAAATCGAATGGGATGACGCCTTCGTTTTTTACAGGAAATATCCCGACAGGCCGGTCGTCATCAAGGTTAGGCCGAGCTTTTAATTTTTAATTGTTTTCCCCCTCGAGATTCATCTTGGACTTCCGTTTTTAGGTTTACAACCACAACGTGTGCATGAGAGACAAATTCGTGGGTTGGGCGGAACTTCCTGCCGGAGTGAATCACTCTTTTGCGAAATTGGAAGTCGTCCTGTTGGGAAAAGACAATAATCCCGTGGAAAACTCGATACTCAGGTTGGAAGTACTTACGGAAGACAACCTTTCGGCCGTTTGAAGTAAAAAAACTTTTCTCTTCCTATATGTTGTATATTTTGCAAGTGTTTAAAAATAAAAATATTCCAGACATGGATTTTATTTGGAAAATCGGCATGTGCGTGACCTTTTCTAATTTTCTTGACCTTCGTCACCAAGTTTCGACAATAAAATATTTTTTTTAAAAAAATTCAAACTTATGGACGGTCCCTTCGATTTCAATTTAGAGAAAAAGGGTAAACAGGAAATAGAAACGTAACCTTTTACCGCGTACGGAACCTCCAAGGATGAAAATAACCGTGACTTATCGAGTGACCCAATTCGGGGAGAACGACTTGTACTCTGATGTAGGTCAAGTTTGGATACCTTACGGTAGTGGGAAATACTCGTATTCGTCCCTCCCCTCCTCCGTTTTTTAAAGACGAATAACAGCTATTTAATCATCTTAAAAAAAAAAAAAAAAAAAAAAAATTGCCAAACGGAAACCTGTTTTCTTGATTGGAATTAGCGTTTCCTTTAATACAAATGTTAAAAAGTTTCTGGTTTGTCCGAAAAAAAAAAAATGAAAGTCTTTAATCCAAATGGAAATAAAAAAATATATAAATTTACCTCGACGTTTGGCTCCAATAAGATGCTGATCCCGGGCTCCGGCTGGAAAAAATATATAATTTGCAAATGCAAAAACGTTTGAGCTTTTTGCAAAAATGTTTTCTGGGGAACCTTTTCCGTTAGTCTGGTGACTCTTAACGAGGAAATGATTGCAAAACTCCGTTTCCTACGGACGACATTTTAAATTTTCTTAATTTGCACGCACAACACACCCAATTTCACTCTCATCTTGTTATTTTCATTTTTCCTCTTTTGTTTGCGAATAATAATTCGTCCGACCGCTGTAAGATGTCCCGCCCTATGTCGAACGTCCTTGCCCCAGTTATCCGTATCCGACGAAATCGTTACCGAAATCGCTCATGCTCCTTCGGTGAGAAAAGGCCGCGACCTCTCTCGCTCTCTCGCGACCGTTCGGAATCGGTTCCCCCTCCGGCCGAGAGATGTCGCAACAGCTTCATTTTCCTAGATTCCGATCCCTTTTTAATTTTTTATTTTTCACTCTGTTTTTTGTTTTTTTATTTTTTATTATTTTTTTTTATTTTGGAACCGGTCGGTCCGGCAACGGGAAAACGTCGACGGAATTCTGATTGATGAAACGAGATCTCGCGAATCTATCGCCGGGTCCGACTTTTTTTTTGTTTTCACGTTTCCGTGATTAAGCACGATTTAATTAATTCTCCATGTAATAGGAAATTAATATCAATGCCGTCACGCCGTATCGTCAAACGGCTTTATTTTCCCAAAGTTTTTTTTTTAAAACTCCGCTTCCCTTCGAGTAGAGAAATTTACAGCCGACAAATCTCAAGGCGGTTTTCAAAAAAAAAAAAAAAAAAAAAAAAAAAAAAAAAAAAAAAAAAATTAATTTAGATATTTTTTTGGATTTAAATATTTTTTGCGCTCGGCTCGGCATCATATGAGAAGGTAGGCTGTTTTTATTAAAAACGGTTTCGAAAGAGCTTTCAGGCGAAAATCTCGCTAGCGAAAGGATGAATATCAAAGTTAAGATGGTGTGCGAGGAAATTCATTAAAAGACGAGGAAATATAGCTATACTTCTAACACATTTGCGAATCTCTAAAAAGACGTTTCGATGCAACGGAATTCATGCGGAATGCTACACTGGAAGAATACATTTTCAGACTCGAATTTTCCGGAATAATGTGAAATTCTCTCTCGATCCAGAGGGAAAACCTTTCGGGCGGATTGCCACATGAGAAGAAAAAAAAAAAAAAAAGAAAAATGGGTGACATCCCTTCTCGGAGGCACAAAATGCTAACAATAATAATAAAAATAATAATAACAATCCCGTAGGTGAATTCTTTCGTTATCTGTGACTGGTTGTCTTTACGTTATCTAAAATATACATATTAATTATTTTTAATTAAAAACGATTGGATTTTCCGCAAATGTTTGAACCGGTTCAGTCGTAAAGATGTGGTTGACGCTAATTTCTTTGGTTTCTTTGGTTATCGCGCTTCGGGCGACCGAATCGGAAAACACCTGCGACAGCAACTGCAAAAAGTTTCACCTTTCGTATCTCGAGGACTTTGATCCGGCGGAAGACGTTTCCACTCAATGTCTCGACAACGAGTGTTTGATTTTGGAAACGCATAATATAGCCAAATATCCCTATAACGGGTTTTGCGTAAGGGATAAAGTTCTATATGCTTACTGGGAATGCGGTTTAAACGAAAACTTGATCGACAGGAAAATCAAATTCGCTTGCCTGCAAGATTCTAATTGCAAAGAAAAGCCAACTATTTGCGACCCCGAAGGTTTGGCGGATCGATGTTTGTGCGACAAAGGTGTGACCGGTACTTATTGCACGAACCAAAATTCCACGACGACAACCGCGGAAACTTCCACCTTCTCCGTCCGTCCGACAGGGGACAGCGAAGCTACGGAACCGACAACGACGGAAACGACCACTTTTTCCGCGGAAATCACCACGCCGGAAACGACGGAACCACCCTTTCAATGCAACAAGGGTTCGTGCCTTGAGGGCGAATGCTTTTTCGAAAATCATTGCTACTTTTTTTACGATCCCGAATTTTTTCAAGGTAAACTAAAAAGGAAAATCCATTTTAAAAGCGAGAATTCGTAAAAACAAAAAATTTTTTTTTTCTCCAGCACGATATACAAACTTTTCAAAAGAGCGAATAGATCTGTACGATACCCTAGCGTCCGACTTTTGCTCCGAAATCGACCCCACGGCTTTGGCCCTGGCAGTGGAATCATCGGAAGAAAATTCTTTCGTGAAAACTTTGATTTTGAGTCGCAGTAAGTTTCGAGGGGGAACAAGGTAGGACTTGTCTACAAGAAAATTAATTTTTAAAAAAATTTCAGAGTCGGCTCAAGTAAACGGTCGCAGAATTTTGACTTCGGGGATCAAAAAACAAAAGCCGCCCGGTGAATGGCAGGGATGGGGTTCGGAATTAAACGAGACCGTGCTCGGTTTGGAAACTTCTCACGCGGCTTTCCCGGAATATATTGCGCTGAGGGAAAACTCCGGTGCGTAAAACTATGCGACAAGTGCGAGGGCCTTGATAAAATTAATGGTTTTTTTTTTTTTTTTCTTGAAAAGAGAAAGAGAAAGAGAAAGAAAAAGATGAAGACGAAGAGAAATCGAACGGTCGGAAACTTGGAAAGCAAGATTTCTAATAAACTTTGGACGAATACGCCCGACCATCCGAAACCTCCGAAAACTTTAGGTTCCTATTAATTATCAAGTCATCGGATTAAAATTTTCTCGGTCCCTTTGGTTCCCCGCTTAAATTTACTTAACCGACGATCATTACATATATATATATATATTTTTTTTTTCAGGCACCGTGACTTGGTATTATCAATCTTCGGTAATCAGAGAAACTTCGAACGAAATTTCCATTTTGTGCGAAAGAGGCAAAGATTGGATCACGTCTCCCGATTTCACCGAGGAATGCAAAGCTTTGGAAGTACAAAACATCTGCTCGGAAGGGACAAAGTTTTGCTGCGCGGCGGACGAAAACGGGACTTTGTGGTTGGGGTGCTCGGGAATGTGGTCCAGAAAGAATTGTTTCACGGTTACCGCCGGAAGCGAAAAACATTCCCACAGCAGATGGTGGTATTGCAACGAAAACGGCATTTTCGACACGGAACTTCCATATTCGGGGAGTTGCGACTGTGACAAATGCGTCTCGCGCTACGAAGGGATCGACTTTAAAACGTGTCACGGGCTGGAGGCCATCGGAAATTGCCGAAAGGACAGCCGGGGTTACTCCAAGTGGTTCTGCGGATCGGACGGTCTTTTCGAAGACGTTCCCGACTTCGACGCTTGTTGCTCGGCGGGCGAGGAGCCTTGTCGCGGCGTCGATCCTTTCATGACGGTCTGGGTCGCCTGTCCGGGGAAAACGGCTCGCAAAAGGACCCGATGCCCGGAGGGAACCGTTTTCGAAACCGCCGAAGCGACTTGGCAGTGCGGCAAAAACGGTCCGAATTTCGCTTCCGAGTCCCCGGATTATTCGGGCTGCGACTGCCCGGACACCGTTTGCCTCGGAACGGACGAATACCACGACGAATGGAAAGCCTGCGCCGGAGAAACGTCCGTCAAGGATTGCCCTTTCGGATACGGGGGAAAAGCGACTTGGAGATGCGGATCAAACGGACTGTTCGAAAATCCTCGACCCGATTATTCCGAATGTCTGCCGAATTGGGTGGACGACGTCCAAAAAGAGGTCAGTTTATAAAGCTTCCTATTTTGAATTTCGAATTCCCCTTCCGTTTCTTCCGTCCGTCCGAAATAATTTTACGGATCGTTTAAATTAATCACGATATCGTCGGACCGACTGCTTCGTTTACATTCCATTCGAATTCCTCTGTTGAAACCAAATACATAGATAACGCCCCAGGTCACTGCCCGAAATTTTCTTCGTCAAGACTTGCTTAATTCGGAGAAAAAAGTAAAATCGACTGAAAAAAACAAGGGGGACCGACGTCTCCTCAAATTTGTTTCGCTATACCGATGAAACAATAAAATTTCATTCGAGTAAAATGTTGCGCGAATCTCTTTTATTTGTGATTTGGCAAAGGAATTTAAAAAAAAAAAGAAAACGAGGATGACCGATCGGAAGGAAAAGCGCTCGACCGATATTTGGCTCGCAGCCCGACCCGGAAGCCCTTAAATTTTCTTTTAAAAAATCCGATAAATTTAAATTCCGATCTCGGAAAAGAAAGATCCCTGGCATGGCAAAAGCGGGCTAACTCGTCTCGTCTCCCACTTTCTCTCGACCCTCCGGATTAACTTTTGATAATGCCATTCGTTTTTCCGGACGTTTCGAGTATAAAAAGCGAAAAGCAAAAACATTTATCGAAAATCGTATCGTCCGTTATTTCTGGCACTTCGTAAATTTTCCCTCCTTTCGAAAATACGGAAAACGACGACGGAATATATTTAATCGAGTCATCTCACGTTCCCCTCGTTTATAGTTATTTAATCGTCGATATGAAATCTTGTTAAAAAGTTGAGACTTGTTTATTATGGGTTCTCTACGGGCAAGATTTTTTTCCCCCGTTTGTTCCGTGCTTGAAAAACGTTTGGGTCCCTATTAATTCCTCCTGACGACAAAAGAATCATCTAAAATATAATGACTTTGCCCCAGGTTTTTATTGCGAATCTCTGGGAGAATAAAAAACGTTAGAAATGTGTTGCACATTTTTATCTTGGGAGGAAATGCGATTGTACAATTTTTTACAATGTCAATAAATTCCCTTCCTTTTTATGTAATGAAAATAAAATAAATATATCGTTCCATCTCGTTTCACGATTATGTGTATCGTTATACAACTGCGGCAGCCGGGTAATCTAATAACGAATCAAAAGGAGTGAAACGTTTGCCAGAAATCATAATTAAATATAAATCTTTTCATTTTATTGCCATAGACTTGTGATATAAACGGATTTCAATGGGTGTTTCAAAACATCAAAAGGGCCATATAGCGTTCAGAGTTGGGATCGGGGGAAAAAGAAATCATTGAATGAAAAATTTTCGACATGCATAACCGATTTTATTCAAACGAATTTTTTTTTTTTTTTAAAAGCAAATACACATGATCAAGTAATGTTTCCATGTTACGTAGTCAGCTTAAATCGGTCATCAAGTCCTTTATTGCGGAAAAACATACAAAGTAAAATAAAATGACATTTTTTATGTATTCCATCGCTGATTAAACGATAAGCTGTACAAACGGTTCGTCGTCAGGTTACATGAAAAAAAAAAAAAAAAAAAAAAAAAAACCATCTGTCTCTCCTCGTGTTTTCGTTAATCGGATCATATCTAGTCAATGATTTTACGATTAAATCAGTACCTTTTTTGACTCGATTTTAATTAGTTTGCTTTTCGATCCCACAATGTTTTCGTTGAGGGAAATTCTCCTCGGTTGTATCGTCTTGAACTCGTCCGTTTCGGGAGACGACGGCTCCGTTTGTTCCAACGTCAAAATCGAAAACGTTTTTCCTGCGAGGAAAACGCAGAAATCTTATCTTCCCGGACGATTCTTGGTGAAATCCGCGAATAATCACCCGTTGGAAATTCCCGGTTTTCCCAGTCACGTCGACTTTTGTTACGAAACCGCTTTCGTTTCGGCTTGGGCTCGGTGTTACAACCGAGTGACCGTTCCTTCTATCTTAAAATTGGATCTGACCACCACGATCGTGGAGGTTTCCTTCGTGGACGATAACTGCACTGCCGTCGACTGCACCCCGGAGAACCTTTTCGACATTTTCAAAAAGGACAGCCCTCATTGCCTCCCCCGTTTTGAAAAACGGGAGGTGTTACCGATTTGCCGTTCGCCTTTCCGCGACGATCCTCGATGCCTTTTCCGAGGGCATAATTATTTTTTTCGACCCCTGCCGGAAACCGGTGAGCAAATAAGGGAATTTCGGTTGCAATTTCAGGAAATAGCGAGCTGTTTTACCTCGACTTAATAAAGGGAACCTCAATCCAAAAATATATCCAAAGTTTAAGACGTTAGTCGGATGTCGGAGTGCCGCAATTTAATCCCTAAACTATACTTTAAGATTTCCCGTTTATTCCGAGATTTGTTTTGTTTAAAAAACAAACGGGGTAACTTTGCGACATTACGACCAAAGAATCATAATTAGGGCAGGCCCGGTTTATAGCCCTGAAACAACGACATTCTATTTTTTTTTTTTCTTCTTCAAATTTTTTTCCCCCTTTTCAGAAAGGTTTACGTGGAATCGGCTGGGAAAAACGTGCTCCAAGATTTTACCTATAGCGAAACCCGTGGCACTGGAAACTTTTCAAGAAGTAAACTTTATTAGGAATTTAATTGCGGACTATCCGTCGTTTATTTTGACTTCCGGTATCAAAGTTAACGATTCGAATAAAGCTTTTTGGTTTCGATGGAATTTCGAAACCGACGGAAAATCGATTCCTCCGAGGGATTTTCAAATTTTGGTTTTGTCGGCCGGGGATCCGAGTAAGTATATATTTTTAAACGCTCGGCTTGGGATTTATCGGAGAAAAGAAAATCGGAGCTCCGTAAAGACAAGTACCGGTTATCGCACTTAAACTTTAAAAGCAATAAGGAAAAAAAAAAAAAAAAAAACGTTAGACAGATGGATTCGCAAAAGTTTTTCATCTTAAAGAAACACATAAAACCTCCATTAACCCAAATGTTTTCGATCGGAACTTAACGAGATTTCAAGGGAAAATCGAAACCTTTTTTTCTCTTTCCCACTCGCCATGTTTTTGTTTTTTCAGTTACTTATTGGTTAAATCCTGCATCTCTCTCCGGTTCGGCTTTGGTTTTATGCGAAACCGACGGGAATGTAAGGGATCTTTTGCAACCGGAAACGGAAAAAAACATAGGCTCCATAGTCGAGAGGTGTTGCTCCTCCGGTGGGAACGAGACGACGGCCGGCGAAAGGTGTCCCTCGGACCTTTTTCTGACAGAGTGCGAATGCGACACTTTTTGCCGTTTCGCTTTTCACGGTTCTTGTCTCTTCCGGAAGGAGACAAGGCCCTGTAGGTCCCAAGAAGTTTGTTTCGACGTGGATTTTGCCGGTCAAATTTGGTGGGGTCGTCCCGGAAGTGTTGCCCGGAAAGAAGTTACCTGCCCCTTGGGATCTCCTCGGGAAAAAGCCGAGGCTATTTGGTACTGCGACGAAACGGGAAGTTTCGTCGGGGGCTTCCTCGATTACGGAAATTGTTCGGAACCGATAACGGAAAATTGCACAAGGAAATCCCCGGAAGATTCGGAATGCTCGCCCGATTGGCTCTCGGACGTGGAAGAAATGGTGAGAAATCGGAATTTATAATTTGCCTCCGAGCTCTAGCTCGTTATCGGAATATTATGAGCTTTTCGTGTCGTCGACAAGATAACCGGGTTAAACCTAACAAACGAATTACGTTATTCGAAAAAATGCTAAAATACTCGAAACGTTTCATTTTCGTAAAATTTAAACGAGTAGAAAATGTTGAAGTCGAACTCGATTCCATCACACGCTTTTAACTTTTATATAGTGGAAGATTTTCGACGATTTGTAAGTCTCCTCCGGTCTTAAACTCGGAACAAGACGGAAAAAAGGCTTTTTACTTACAAATAAATATCGCGCCGAGTCTTTATCTCGAGTTTCTGGTCCATTTCACGAGTAGTAAAATCTAGCAAGAGAAGGTCAAACTCGTTTTCTTATTAAATTCCGTGTGACGCTTTCTCGGTTCTGCAATATGTTTAACCCTTTTCGCTTCGGAGAATAAGATTTCCTTTTAACTTTTTGTCGTGTCGTACCTTTTCCAAAATAATCCCATTTTAATGAACGTTCTCCCTTTTTTTGTCGCGCATTCCCGGATTCGATAAAATCCTTTCTTTTTTTTTCCATTTTCGTCTTGTTTAAACACAGATCGAAGCCGGAAACGATTCCCTCACGATAATGAACACCATCAACGATCACACAAAAAACGACAGCAGGACGGGTTTCCGGGAAATAATCGACGTAACCTACAAATGCGTCCACCTTTTCGATCGACAACTCTCGAGGAACGGCTCGGCAGAGATGTTTCGGGAATTCTCCGAATCCTACTACTTTTTTTTGACCAATATTTTAACGGATCCGGGAGTGTGGTCCGATGTTGCGGTAAGATATTTTTTTTCTTTTAAAAATGACAACTTTTTTTTACGACAAACTGGCTAAGGCTCCTGTCCGGGTAAAATCCTCGATAAAGACTGTCAAAAAAGGCTCTATTCTCGAAATTATCGGTAGAAAAGCCAAATTCAATCTAATGGCTTTAAAGATTTTTAGGCTCTAAAGAGCCTAAATTTTGGGGCGAAACTTTCCGAAAACATGTGATAAGATATTACTGAGTGCCTACCAAAAAATAAAATCCGAAACTGAAGTCATTTTCAGGGTTTTTAGGTTGGTAGACCCCCTGGATGTTAAATAACCGAAAATTGATATTTTCGATCTCCCGGAAAATATTTAATTCTTGCCGTACATTTTAATTTTTTCCCGTTGCAGCTGGAAAACAGGTTGAATTACACAAAAAAAATTTTGGATATGACGGGGAAAGTCGCCTTCTCGAGGCTTAACGTCGCCGGCAACGTTTCGAAATTCGGCAACAGCAGCCAAAATTTCACAGACTCAAAGGGACTCTGTTTTTTCGTATCGTATGGAACGGATCCTGTGGGTTCCAAATTTTCTGCAGAAAACGGGCACTGGTCCGTGGAAATAAAACAAGTGAAAGGAGGGGCTCTAAGGAAGGATTTCGCTGCAGTCGGATTAATTGTAGAAAACGATTTGGGGCCTCTCATGTTTCCAAAAGGGTATTGTCCTCTTTCAACAAAATTTTCGTTCCTTTTATTAAACCGACTCAATTTTTTTCCCCCTTTTCCCCTAGAAACGGGACTTGGAACAAGACGTTAAACGCTCCCATCATTTCCTTTTCTTTGGCCAGTAAAACGAGAGATTCCATTTTAGAATTGAGGAATGTTACGGTGGAACTGAGCTTTAAACACACCAACAGGAGCAGGCATCCTTCGACGACTTTGATAAAGAGACGCCTTCACGAGGGGGAAGATCCCTCCACGGTTTTCGGTTCTTCCGATTGCTATTTTTACAGGTTCGTAACTCCTCACGGATCATCATTTTTTGCCCCCCCCCCTTGCATTGTTCTACCATTTTTTTTTTTTTTTTTTTTTTTTTTTTTTTTTTCAGTTCTTCCGATTGGGATTCCGAGGGGTGCGATGTTGTCTCCGCGACGGAACGCGAAACCGTTTGCAGATGCGTTCACTTGTCCACCATCAGCGTTCTCATGGACGTACACGACTACGTTCCCGAACCCGCTTTGGAGCTGATATCCATGATTTGCAGCGGGGCCAGCATAGTATCCCTTATGTTGACTTTAACGGTTTTCTTCGGGTTCGAATGCATCAAAAGCGAAAGGACCACCATCGGAAAGCATTTGTGTTTCTGCCTCTTGTTAGGTCACGTCATGCTGTTGACGGTCATGGATAAAAAATTTTTTTACCTGAGCGACGTAAGTGGGGACTTGTTACCGAGTCCGAGTGTTGTAACCGAGCAAGTATGTTTTCCAGGAAGCGTGCTCGATAGTGGCGGTCGTGTTCCATTACGTGTTCACGGCGGCTTTCTTTTGGATGGCCATAGAGGGTCATCACTTGTACAGGTTGGTGGTGGTGGTGTTCGAATCCGACGTCGATTATAAAACCCGTTATCTCCTCGTCGGCTACGGAATCCCGATTCTTGTGGTGGGTCTCACCGAGTTGATTGCCGTGTTATCGGACCGACAAGCCTACGGACGGGACGAATTGTAAGTTGCAGGACTCGCTCGTTCCGTCGACCGATTTTTGATTTTTTTTCTTTTCTTTGTTTCAGGTGCTGGTTGCAAACGCCCGGCTACGTGTGGGCTTTCGAGGGTCCGGTTTTGGGGATAACCGCGGTAAGGGAATATGTGTCTCCGACTTTTAACGAGAGTTTTCAAAAAGTTTAATCTCTACTTGTCCTTTGCAGTTTAATTTATTCGTTTTGGTGGTCACCATGAAATTGGCAGTCGTGGCGAAATCCGTCGATGGAAAATCCAATTTGACCAGTGTCAAGTAACATTCCGAATGTTTTCCTTTTTTTTAAATAATGGCACTTCCCTTTAATTTCAGGTTGTGGTTAAAAGGTTGGTCTTCTCTGTCGACTCTCCTGGGAGTAACTTGGCTTGTCGGTCTCGGATACATCGAGTATAATTTCTTTTTCGTCTATGCGTTCGTCCTCCTCAACGGTCTCCAAGGGTTGTTCATATTTCTTTTCCGATGCGTTTTAAACGATCAAGTGCGAGGAGCTTTGCTCAAGCAATACAGGACTCGCACTTCTCAATACGAAGACTCAAAAACCGTTCAAGTCAATGCAACAAAATCGGTAAGACTTGTAAAAATTTCGGTGATATCTTGTAACGATATATTTCTGTTAAAGGCATCCCGATTCGGAAAGGACAAATCGGGCTCCATCACGACCGCACAGGACGGAAGAAAGTCGTCCGGTAAGTAAAGATGAAAACGCACGAGCCATTTCAAGCTTTGTTAATAGAAAAAATTTAACCGTTTTTCAACAGTTTCTTCTTCCGTGGATTGCGGTTTGGTCGATGCCGAATCGGGAAGGTGTAAAAAATTGCCTTGCGGTCAGATCCTTCAAAAAATTCAAAAACAGTCCAAAAGGAAAACGAGAAACGATTCGGAGGAAGGATCTTTGCCGACGTACTCTGACTGTTTTCCCTCTTCGGACGACATCGAAATCCCGGAAGAAAGTTTTTATCGCTATCCTCCCATACAAGAAGAACCGGATTCTTTCGACGGGAGCGAAATCGATAACACAAAGCAAAACAAATATTAATATTCGATAAAAAAAAAAAGCCTTTGTACAAATATAATATAGAGCCTAAAAGGTTTATTTTAAGAATGTATCGGACGTGATTCGCCGGGAGAAATATATATATATAAAATTTTTTTTTTTCGAAAAATATAAATTTATTCTTATGGTATTTTTTCATGGAAAAATAATTGTTTCTGGTGTTTGTTGCAAAAAAGATTCCAAGCACGAAACGAAACCCGGGAAACTTTTCGTCGACTATAGAGAAAAAGAAAATAATCGGTGGAGCTTTTTCCCTTTTTTCGCCCCCCTTTATCCGAGTTTTCTCCGGGTGATATAAAGTAAAACTAAGTTATGGCTTTATCTTATAATGACTAATGGTTAAAAGATCAATGTATCATCAACGAAGGAAAGAAGCTGTTAATGATAACTAAAAGTTTATTAACTTGAGCGTTGCGATTTCTATTTGAATTCATTTTGGCTCATCGTTAAAACTAATTTAAGTTAAATCAAGTTTCGAGTTTAATTCAATGTAATGAAATGAAACCGCTTAAATTAGCGCCGACTGATAAAGGCAAAGGATTTAACAGGAACCGGCAAAGATATGGAAACTGTAAAAACGAATTAAACCTTTTTTGTTTTTCTTTTGTTTCAACCATCTGCTTTTCTTTTCCGTCTTCTTTTTTGCCAAATAAAAAATAAATAAATAAGCTTCCGATAGACGTTGCATTTTTCCTCGAAGCAATTATTTTTAGTTCGACATCCCGAAACAGAGAAATCGGCAATCTCTTTACCGGAAAAATCCAAGACGATCCTCCAAAGATAAAAAGAGATTTATAATGGGAAAATGCAAAGGGGGAAGAGGCTGAAAAAACAAAAAACTACATTTACCGAACGGTAAAATAAAAGCCGCGAGCTCCTCCATTTAGGATTGCACAGACAAAGTTACGGGTGGGACGTGACCGAAATCATATATACTAAGTCAGAGCTTTTTCCGCTCCATCTTAAACATCCGGGAAAACGGAAAACATGAACCAATTACTAACTTTTCCCGTCTCGTTATCTTAATTAATAAAGATTTTCCGAAGAAAAAAAAAAAAAAAAAAAAAAAAAAAAAAACAGCATTTTGGAAAACCAAGGATGCAAGTTAACATGATTTATTCAAATCGGAACGTCAGATGAATAATTCGGAATGTTTTCAAACTCGAACGGAGCTCTACTGAATATATTATTAAAGAAAATATTCATTATAAAATAAAATCCTAAAAGAAAAAAAAAAGAAGAAAAGAGAAAAAAAAAATTCTTTTTCGAGTAGATTGGATTACTTTTTTTTTCGACAAACATTTCTCGGAATTGTCCCTCGATTTTCCCTTTGATTCGTCTGAATAGCGACTCGCGAAGCAGGATATATCGATTTTTCGCTGCATTTTTCCCCGCGATTTGTACCTTTCCGGAATCGGCAGCGTCATTTGATTTTTTCTTTCACGCCTACTGTGAGTCTAAATCAACTAATTTCAAAAATTGGCCTTAACTTTTTTCCAGAAACTAGGAGTCACTGAATTTTTTTTTTTTCTAAGCGGCGTCGGAGTTTCGATGTCGAGAAATTATTTTGCTTTTTCCTCGAAATTTCGAATCCAAAGGGAATAAACCGATTTTGTACGGTTAATAATTAAAAGGGGTCCGCAAGATCGTTTCCGCTTCAGTAAATAATTAAAGAAGTAATCGATTTTTTTTTCATACGCGACAGAACAGCATCCTGCCTTTAAAAAGAAAAGGTTTTAATTTTGTCCCTTGTTATACCCATGCATAATTTCAGGGCAGAAACATCGATCAAGACGAAATGATGGTTTTTTTTTCTCCATTTCTTTTTTTGTCTGAGAGAAGCTTTTCCGTATATCGAAGACGACGGGAGAAGAGAAGGACTTTTCTAAAATAAAATTTCCGGAATTGTAAAAACCAAAATGCTGTTTTTGAAACATCTTTATCTCGTTTTAATGAAGGAATTAGAAAGCTGATTTAATTTTCACAAATTACTTCACCGAAGAACGTTCTCGTTATTTCTTTATTCCTTTTCCAAGGGATGCAAACATGGCATTGTTATTGTTCTTTTTAAAAAAAAAAAAAAAAAAAAAAAAAAAAAAAAAAAAAAAAAAGAAAGAAATTACGCTCGGCAATCAGAGGCATTACATTTGGATAAACGCAAAAAAGCTCGCGTCCACGTAAAAAAAAAAAAAATGAGTTTGAATTTTCTTCTCTGGGCTGGAAGTAATCGGGTTCGGAGAGAATCAAGACGTTCGTCACGCCTCCCTTCCGCGAAAACGAATTTAAAATTTTAAAGCGAAATAACAGGTTTTTAGTCTTTAGCCCAACCTTCTCGATTATAATTTTTCCGTTTATACATTATACAGAGTATATTACGCAGAATGGATTTTTCATTCCTTCCTGGCGGCTATCCAAACCGTTTTTAATTTTTAACTTTTAATCCTTGTTTCGCATCCTTTTGCTTTTTTTTGTTCCTACTTCAGACGGAAGAAGATTTATATGATGAAAAAAAACTAAAAAGCTTTAAAAAAAAATCTTAAAATATCATCGTAGAGAAATAGCGCATTAGAACAAAAAAGTCCCGGATAATTATAAAACATAAAGAAATATCATTCCGCCCGGGCCGTATACGGCATTCTTAAGTTTTTTTAAATGGCAGTTATAAAGTGAAATATACCCTTTTTAAGTAGTAAAAACTCTCGGGAAAACGTATTCGATCTTTTTCTTATTCAAAAAAGTTTTTTATTTTTTGACTGTAATGCATTGCCCTCGAGGAATATTAATAGGTAACAGAAAATGTATGTTTAAATGTGAAGCAAATGCTGTATTATGTCCCTTTGAAATCATTTTGTAATTCATTTTAGCCCAAAACCTTAAAAAAAGAAAGGGGGAAAAATCGCCTTGTCCGTAATTTAAAAAAAATTTAAAGGGGCTTCCAAAAGGAAGAGAGACGAGATGAACGAGACGCGACTAAAAAAAAAGAAAATTTCACTCGGACAAACAGACGATCGTCGAGGTCATCAATCAGCCGAAAAAAAAGAAAAAAAAAATTGCGAGAGATCCTCCGTTCTCTCGAATTTAAAGGGTAGGTTCAAGGTTTAAAATCTTGAGAGTTTCTAAACGGACGATAAATTTACTCGTTATGCGGTTTTATAATTGAACGTAATGGGTTCGGCAACTTTAGCTGGGAAACATAAATTTTCAAAAATAAAATAAGTAGTTTTCCCCGACGGGGTTTACTACCGAGTTTTCTTTTGACCTTCCGACTTTTTTCTTCTTCGAAAAAAAGAAAAGAATGCTGGGATCTTTTTTGTTGCCATACGTTTTTTAATTTGTTAATTCTTACTTTTTTGTTTCCAGCAAGATTAAAAATTTAATTTGGAAAAAAAAGCTCTCGAGACACCTGAATTTGTCTTTTTTTTTTTTTTTTTTTTTTTAAACTGACGAGCTTTAAATCGAATTAAACGATTAAAAAAGAACTCGAGATAAGCCTTTTTGTCGCGAGGGGAACAAGACTTTTTTAATTTCTAACTTGAGGAAAGAAAAAAACGATCTTATTAAGCGATTTAATCCTTCCCTTTCGTCCGATCGGAAACTGGATTAACGAATTAAGAGGCAAAAGCTCCGCGTCTTTTCCTCTTTTGTTTTTTATTTATTTATCTTTTTTTTCCGATATAATTTTTTTGCCGACGCAGATGCATCGTAAATCGGAAACGTCGACCGTGTACATTACGGAAACAAGTATTTCTGTCCGATTTATTTCCGAACGGTACATCGATAGCCCGGGACCGATGCAAATCGTTGACATCGTTTCCAGTCGTTGATTTATTTACCTCCATTTTGCATAATTACTAGCAGACTTTTCCCGTTTTGATTTCCTCCCTTGCGTTTTATTTCCAAAAAGGGAAAGTCGAAATATGGAAAAAGAGCCGAAGAAGAGCAAAAACCTACTTCAAATCTTAATAATCGTCCTTCCGTTTCCGAATTTCTCATAGAAACCAAACCAGGCTTTGAGATTTTCCTAGGCGATATAGGAAATAGGTATAGTTGGTTTTGGATTTTTTTTCCTTTTCATTTCGTTACGGAAGATGCCAAGGCTAAAAGTTTTGGCAGTTTTCCGCGGTGAGATAGTTTTCCTTACCGCGCTCTTTTCTTCCAGGGATTCTTAAGCTCCAGCCAGGAATTCTCCGATCTTTTAAAACCTAAAACATGGCCGAATTAGGTAAATTTTTTTAATTAAACGATGTACCGTAAATTTAAGCTGGAAATTTCGCGACCATTGTTCCTTTTAAAATCTTATTAAAAAATCGTAAGTTTTTCCGTTTAAAATCTTTTTTTAACGAGGTTTCTTGTTGAATATGCATAGAAACAAAGGATTACTTTACATACTGAATTATTAACGGGACGGAATTTCCTTTTTGCGAGGCATTTCACCTTTCAGCAGTTTTTAACGCTATTATAACGTAGAGTTTATTTATTTTTTTTTTTTCCTAAACAAAATTGTGACGTTTACAAAAAAAGGGGGGGAAAAATTGGATAACAACTATATATACGAGCTATTTCCTTTCAAGTATTCACGTCATGATCAGAAATTCTTTTCCTTCCAGTTTTTGAATCGAAAATTTGAAAAGGATGAAAAAAAATCTTTAGGTCTGTACGGAAAATCGAGTTTCGACAAGTCTTTTGCCTCGAACACGATTCGCTTCCTATTGACATAATTTCCTAATGAATTGTATAAATCAAAAAGGGGAAAAAATTTTTCTTTTTTATATTATTTTTTAAAAAAGAAACCGAAACCGTGTTTTTCTTTTTTTCTCCTTATAAAGATTTACCTCGAAAAGGTTAACCCGAAAGGACGGGTCGAAGGAATCGATGGAGTCATGAATTTTCCTTTCGAAATTTTTGCCGCGTCTTCCTTTTTTAACTGCACCGAAATCGGCTGGAAATAAATTCAACGAGTCTTGCACAAGAACACTTTTTTTTTTTTTTAAGTTTTAAAAAGTTTTAAGTCGAGTCGTAAAATATCGAGGCGATTAAAAGGAAAAAGGGAAAGTCGGCAGGGTGGTAAATATTTCACTAGATTATAAAGTCGAACTGTATGTGACGCATAAAGTAAAGCTAAATTCTATGTCGTGAAAGGGAGAGGAAGTTATTAAACATGGATATTGCGGGGCGTCGAGTTGTGCTTGTCTGACAAACGTAGCTCTTCCGGTCAGAAAGAGAGCTTTTACTACTCCCCGGCCCGATCTTGCTTTCCCTTATTCGCGTCCCTCCCTCCCATGCATCCTTTGTTTCGGAGCGTCTATAACTTTCTCTCGTCTTTGTCTGTTTGGTTTTAAACGCGTCATTCGCCCTTACCGCCCCTACCATCTCCCGATCGTTAGAGCTAACGAAGGAAATTTTTCGACCGAATCTGCCGCCACCCCCCCCTCCCCCCCTTCCTCTTTCCGTTCTCGATGGAGCGATAAATCCCGAGGAAAAAGAGGGTTCCCGGATTTTATCAAGAGATAGAAACGGAAATAATCGGAATTATCCCGACAAAAGGATTTGAGGTTATAATTTAACCCCGTGCGGACGTATCTTGTAAATGTGTTTCATATTAGGGAAAGCTGTAGTGCGGTCGTATGTTTCCGACGCCCTTTTTACGAGATCCCTTTTAAATTTTTGCAATTCCCTCTGAATATGTTTACCCGTTTACGGTTCGACGTCAAAGAAAAGCTTAAAAACCTTTCTCCCTTCTTCCGCTTTTAAAAGAATTCAAATCGAATGAGAGACGGGACTTCCGTTCCGTTAACATTGTTTTAAAACTCGGTCAAAACTGGAAAATAGCGTCTGATCGTCATTTCGGTCACGACTTCCCCATATTATCCTTGTCCACGGGAAAAAAGTTTAGACCGAAAAAAAATTTAAAAGCTGATGGGAGTTACCTAAGGGTTTTTTTTTTCGTTTTTGCTACGGGGGGTCGGTCGGGGTAATTATAAATATGGACGATAACTGCGGGCAGTCGGGTAGCATTAATCTGACCTAATTTCCGTGTCGTTTTCCGGTTTCTGAAAAACACCTGATTAAAAATTCAGCGTTCATACGCGAACTGGAAACGGTCCCTGGAGCACGGCCGACTGGAAATATTTTCTAAATTAAAACATGTATTAGGGAGAAATTAGCATTCTCATTACTAGTTTTCCCAAGTTTCCGAATGCGAAATTTATTTTAAGCTGCTCAAGCTTTACGTTTCTCGGTCGTAGTCTACTCGCAATTCATCTGTTTTCTCCTTTTTTTAAAATAATTTCCGGATGTTCTTTTTCTTGTTACGCGGTACGTCCGCGCGGAGATAGGCGCCGAAATTAGTCTCTAGTCTGGAACGGGACTAAAGTATCAAGTTTGCGAGTCTTTTATAATTTAATTTGAAAACAAACTTTTCGTCAGACGCGATCGAGTCCCGGGAAACTTGCGAAAACCGACGTAGAAAGATACTGCTTCGCAAGAGTGTTCTTTGCTTTTCACACCCGACAATAAGAAACTTTTTAATGTTATTATTTTTATACTTATTTTTCGTTACCATTTCTTTTTCCGTCGTCCGCGGGGTTAAAAACTTTGCTTCCTTATTTCGTGCAAAATCTTTTGGCAAAAGGCGGACTCGGTGAGAGGAAGGGAAGAGAGAAAAAAAAAAAAACCTCGGGGCATTCTTTTTTTTTTCTTTATTTTTATTACGGAGAAATGGAAAAAGATGCTCTAGGCCAAGTCGAATCGTCCGTTTTCGTTTACCCTGCTGTAAACAGTTTTCACCTTTTCCTTTTTATTTTAGATTTTTAGGTCGGAAATTTTCGGCCCTCTCGGCAGAGGAAAGGACCCAGATGGACCTTTTTATCTCGTAGATACCTAAACATAGGTAAAAAATTAGCGAAGTAATAGATATCTATCGAATGGTTAATAGATAGATGGCTAATAAACAGACCAATTATTTTTATAATTTTTTTCATAACTAGACTATAGACATCTAATAGTTAAATAATTTAATTTTTTTAAAGTTCATAGTTAATTTAAAAATCGTTTGTAGTGAGGTAGATATTTTAAGTTTGACTATCCTTATATCCATTTTACGTTTACATCCTACAGTCGGCACTTTGTTCAGTTGATTATTGACATCTTATTACGAAACCTATTTTACTTTGAGTCAAATATTTTACGTCCAAATGCCTTGAAAATATAAGATCCATATATGCCTTTATGCATGAAAAATCACTGATTAACAATTACATTTTTAAATTAAGTTTCAGATCGGAATATATCAAAAATATCCTTCAACTAATAGTAATATCGACAAACCTGCAAATCGCAACATAAAATCAACGAACTGATTTTTATTTGTTTTAACCATACTACATAAAACCCGAACTTTTAGTAGCAGCCTACTACAAAATGGTTAATTTGAAGTTCAAAAGATAGATTTTAGACATCCATGAATTAAACGTATTGTAGTTGTCTATTAGCGCGGACATTTTCCGGATTATCTGTCCGTTAAATTTCTTCTAGTCATCTAAGAGGAATTCGCGGAATTCTATTAGATATCTAGTATTAAAATTAGATATCCTATAGACATCTCTTAGATGGGAAAGGTCCATCCGGGGAATGATCCAAAGTAGAAAAAGCCCAAAAAGCTCCGTTCGCGCGAAACGTTTCATTTTTCTTAGAAAAACTGAGTAAAACACCGCCGTCGATTTTCTCGCATCGATTGTCGTTTTTTATAAAATTAAATTTTCTCTTCCGGAAAGTTTCTTCATCACCTAAAGGTTTTCAAAATGTAAAATTTCAACTTTGATAACTCGATCAAAAGCCAAAGACCTTTCAATATTTCATTACCTTCTTTTTTCTTTATGCTTTAATTCTTTTTTAAATTTCCCTTTCGAGGGAGAAAAAAAGTGACGTTTTTCAAACTTTTTTTTTCAAGTTTCGATCCGAGTGCAGCGTTAAAAACGTAAACTTTCTATCTGACGTTTTCCTTTTTTTTTTTCAAAGTAACACAGATCTTATACAAACGAGAGACCGTTTTTTTTTTTTTAGGAAAAAGAAAAAAAAAATACATAAGGACTTGTAAAAATGTGTTGCTGCTGCTATTATTATTATTCGCAAGTGTTTTTTATCTCCGAATACGACCCAGTCGGACATATTCCGAAACCGGACCGCCAGTTTTTTTTTTTTTTTTTTTTTTTTTACTTTTAACGACTTTTTTTTCCCCCGGAATTTTAATCGCATCGGGATTAAAATGCTGGAGCTCCGAAAGGATTTTAATCTTTTTCTTCGGTTCCAGATCACAGAGATTTAAACATTTTTACAAAATAAAGCGCGGTTTCGAGAATCGCGTCGAAATCGCAAGCTCACCCATTTACCCCCTTCCCGTTTTTCTCTCGTTCGAATTTAATCGATAAAGTCTCGACGGTTTCGAAAAGAAAATAGCCCCGAGTCACATTCCACATCCCGTTAAAACCAAATTGGGAGCATTAAAACTCGATTTTACAAATTATTTTCGACTTATTAAAATTATGTAAATTTATCTTTTAACTTTAAACGAACATGTAGTGCAAATTACTCGAGTTTTGTGCCCTGATGCCAAACTTTAAAAGCTATTAACTTCTCCTTCTAGTTGCATCAATCTCTCGTGGACATAAAGAGCTGGAGACGAAAAACGAAACGAATAACCGTTGCTGTAAATTCGATAAAAGCATCGATATCGGAAAACAACATCCAAACGTTTTTTTTTTCCCTGAAAAAGGAGAGGAATCCACGTCAATTTCCCAGACGATGGGAGAGATTATTTAATTAACGACAGAAACGAGAGTTACTCGTTTTCGACCTCCGGCACAGAAATGGAAACTCTCGACGTGTCTTTCCGATATTCGAGGACTGGCAGGTGAATCGAATCACCCAAAAGTAAACAAGCATCTCACCTCCGGAACGAATTAACTCCACCTTGCTTCTTTTCCCTTTTTCAAATTTAGGAAAAATACGCATTTTTTAAAATGCAACGGATGTGCGAACGATTTCCGATCCATTAATCAAAAAGCTAACGAGATGATAAGACAAAAAAGATGGAATGAATCGAATCTTAGCCAAAACTGCAAATTAAGCAGAACTCAAGACGAGTCGATTTGCGATCGACATACATTCTCCTTTGTGACATTTCAGGGAATAGGACAATTTCGCTTGAAAAGGTTCGCTTTCAGTCCGAGGAAATGCGACATTGTTATATTTTCGGCATCGGGTGAGAGGTTGTGCCTCTCATCCCGCCATTTGTATGAGTCGTTACCGACAATCCCTACTTCCACGTCCGCGTCGTGGTCCCCGGAAATACACGGCGCATAATGGGTATGCGTTGTGTAGCCAACGGAAGAGGGCTATCAGGGAGGTGGGCTAGCTTGGAGAGCCGTAAGGGGGCAGCCCCCCCGTCCAGCTAGGGTTGCTGTGGGCTAACAACCGACACAGCCCGAAATTACCAGTTGTTACGATACATTATAGAAATAAAACCGGACGGACTCAACTAAGACGACTTAGGCAAAGAAATGGTCAACTGAAAATTGGAACTCTTAACACACGGAGCCTGTATAAGCCGGGGGGCCTGGCTAACCTCATATCCGTGCTGAAGAGCTACTGCATCCAGATCGCGGCATTGCAGGAGACGCGACTGGTAGGGATGGACCATCTGTCATCTGGCGGTTTCACCTTCTTTTGGAGCTGTCATGCCACCAGACACACCTTTGGAGTCGGTTTTGCTGTGGCGGATGAGTTGCTGCGGAATGAGATCGACTTCCAAGCCGTTAATGAACGGATGTGCGTGTTACGCGTCAAGGGGCGATGGTTCAACCTTAGTTTCATTAACATCCATGCACCAACTGAGGAGAAAAGTGACGCTGTGAAGGATGAGTTTTATGAGTCACTAGACACGATCTATGATCGCTGCCCACCCGATGATGTAAAAATCGTTCTTGGGGATTGCAATGCCAAGATAGGTCGTGAGGAGGGGCTGTTCCCTTTCATAGGTTGTCACAGCTTGCATCAGGAATCCAACGACAACGGCCTACGAATAGCAAATTTTGCCGCATCGAGAAACATGTCGATAAAATCTACCATGTTCCCCCACCATGATATTCACAAAGGGACCTGGAGATCACCGGACGGTAAAACTATCAATCAGATTGATCACGTATTGATAGATCGTCGACATGGGAGCATGGTGCAGGATGTGCGGTCGTGGAGGGGTGCTGATACGGACTCGGACCATATGTTGGTGTCATGCAGTATTGCAATGCGGATCTCGAGTAAGGTGGAGAGGCGGCGTCAAGTAATTCGGCGTTTTGACGCGCAGAAACTTGAAAAAAAGGAAGTTGTCACCAGATTCCAGCTCGAACTAAGGAATCGTTTTGACGCCCTGGACCTAGATGCGAGGGATACCAACATATGCTGGGAGAAAGTAAGGGATGCCACGAAGAGCACAGCAGCAGAAGTACTCGGATACCAGAAACCGCGTCGAGCTAAGGTATGGTTCGATGAGGACTGCGAAAGGGCAGTAGAGAAACGCGCTAAAGCGAGGCTACTAGCCCTCCAGAACGCCGATTGTTGGATCCAGCAGCTAGGGTACGAGATTCAGCAACGAATTACCCGAAATCTGCTTAAGGCGAAGAAAAAGCGGTATGAAAGGGGCCTGGTGGAGGAACTTGAGGCCGAGAGTACGGCAAAAAACAGCCGAAAGTTTTTTCAGCGAGTAAAAAACTTTAGGAGAGGGTTCCAGCCCAGCACGGGGGTCATACGATCCTCGGATGGCAAACTACTGACCGACCCGCATCGAATACTTGAGCGTTGGAAGGAGTATTTCGAAGATCTGCTGAACGTCCCTCTGCCTGCTAACCCTTTGCCCCATATACAGCCAATAGACGGCCCAGCCGACGATCCTCCTATTTCCCTTCAGGAAGTAAAGGACGCTGTAGAGAAGCTGAAGCAGAGGAAGGCAAGTGGAGCGGATGAAATTCCCGGAGAACTGTGGAAGCATGGAGGGGAGGCGAGTTGCGAAGTGCTGCATAAACTCGTTTCGAAAATATGGGAGGCCGAAGAACTGCCCGACCAATGGAAAGAGGCTCTGATCATCCCTCTTCATAAAAAAGGGGATCGAAAGGAGTGTGGGAACTACCGAGGCATCTCGTTGCTCTGCTCAGCATACAAGGTGTTCTCGAATATTCTGCTGCAGCGCATTTTACCGTTGGCAGAAGAAGTCATTGGGGAACATCAGTGTGGCTTTAGACCAAACCGCAGTACCATCGACCAGATATTCACGCTACGGCAAATTTTGGAGAAGAAGCGCGAGCATGACTGCGAGGTCCATAATTTGTTCGACGACTTCAAGAAAGCCTACGATAGTATACACAGGGAAGGCCTTTTTAACATCATGGCCGAATTTGGGTTTTCGAGAAAGCTAATACGGATGACGGCGGTGTGTCTAAGCGGGGTGAGGTCAAAGGTCGTTTCGAAAGGGGTTTTGAGTGATGCCTTCGATGTTAACACCGGACTTAGGTAAGGCGATGGGCTCTCCCCCGTCCTTTTCAACCTAGTCCTGGAGAAAGTCGTACGGTGCCTGGAGAACGTTCCTGGGGGTGTGAACGTAGGCGGACTTATTAAGGACCTGGATTATGCCGACGACATCGATCTATTAGGGGAAACCCGGGATGATGTCAGAAGGCTATGTGGAGAGTTGCTAATTACTGCTCGTAGGGTTGGGCTCGAAGCGAATGAGGAGAAAACTGAGTATCTTGTTATGGTCAGTGAGAAAGACAGGCAGGGGCGGCACGATGAACCTCTGGAGGTAGGAAACCTTAGATTTAAGAACGTAACCGAATTTCGGTATCTAGGGTCTTATGTCACCAGCGACAATTGTTTAAACTTCAGCCCTTCTTTTTTTTCTTAAAGTCAAGAGTCTTTGTTTTGATGATATTTCTTTATTTTCGCGCCAAAACATGTGTTCGATAATAAAAGATTAGAATCATGCATCAAGTTGATGCCAAGATAAGAACGTACGAACACACGTTTTGTCGACACTTCCGTTTATTACTTTGTACCGAATGAGGTTATTTTTTTTATGAAAATGTTAATCAGAAAATCGGGGAATATATTTGTTTAAGAAAGAAAAATGAATATTATCTACATTTTAAACAACAATGACATTAATTTTGAGGTCGCGGCGAGGATTCAGAGTGGCAATCGTTGTCATTTATCGCTAGGCCATCTCCTGCGTAGTAGGGTTCTGTCTAGACGAGCGAAACTCCGCATTTATAATACCATAATCCGGCCTGTAGTCACGTACGGCTGTGACACTTGGAGCCTGACCATCCGTGCTCAAGAGAGGTTGTTGGTATTCGAAAATAAGGTTTTACGCCGAATTTTAGGGCCTAGAAGGGATCCAATTTCTGGCAGGGTGCGCATGCGCTCAAATGACGAGATCCGGAGGCTCACTGGGCAACCATTAATCACTAGTGTGATTAAATCCCGAAGGCTCAAGTGGGCGGGACATGTCGCTCGCGCACCTCCGTCAAGATATATCCGGCAGGTCCTGGAGGGCAGACCGACGAGTCCCAGACCTCAGGGTAGACCCCGGATCAGATGGGAAGATAACGTCGCGGCTGATGCGAGGAGGTTGGGAGTGCCTGACTGGCGAGATGCCTGCCAGGAGAGGCCTGAGTGGAAAAAGGTCTATAATGCGGCGATAGGGCTCCAGGTCCTGTAAAAGCCTGATGTGTGTTATATTTTGTAAATAACGGTAATCTTTTTTTTATTCATTTAACCGCAAGTAGTGTTTCCCGTCTTGTCGATCCGGAAAAAAATACGCATAGGATATCGATCTTGGGATCTGTCTTCCTTAATTTCGGCACAACCTTTAGAAGATGAAGATTCAGAGAAAAGGGCAACCCTAAAATCGCCTCGTTTTTCTTTCTTTTTTCCTGGTTCTAAATCCGAATTTCGATGGAAAGTAACTCGATCGAAAAAGTTTGGTTAATGGACTCTATTCTTTTTCTTATTTTATTTATTTCATTTTATTTTATTTTCGGAAGCTTTCGTCGCTTGAGAACCTTCGAGTTTAAATTGGGTTTGTTCGATCTTTTGTGTTTTGCAAAGGAGGAAAAAAAAACTTTTTAAATCCGAGTAGGAAATGCGCATTGCGAACTCGTCTTTAAATTCCGTTTTGCTAACGAAACAATCCAGTTTCCAATGAATACTGAGAAAAAAAAAATTGAGCCAAGTTTATGGTGGAAAAGCGTTGGAGTTTCCGGGTGGAAAACGGCCATTACGAGCCGTCTCGATGGTTACCTTTGTATTTGGTCGAAATGTTTTTAGTGTGCTTGGGAGTCGTGTTCTACACCTTTCGAAATGATCCACTTTAAAAATAACGGCAGACAATTGGAACGCGCGTTAACATTTTTTTTTTTTTCATTTTTATTTCCCTATTCGATCGTGGGTTAATTAAGAGCTCCGAGCGACCGTTACCACCGGTATATTTCTAGAGAATATACACGACGAAAAAGAGGAAATTAGTCGAAAAACGGTCGTGCAACCGAGAAAACAAAGGTTCCGGGTTATTTACACGTTTTACGGTATCCGAGCCTAGTTTGTTCTTATTTCGAAGCGTTTTCTCTTATTATTTAAATATTTGATTTCCTACCGTTCGTCTTTGACTTAACGAACTTTCGGAGAACTCCCGGTTCCGTTTTTCGGTCTTTGGAGGCACCGCTTTCTCCGAGAAAAGAAAAAAAAAATGCAATATTTTTTAAAGATTAATTTACAAGAAAAAAAAACCACGGACGGGTTTCATCTATCATTAAAAAAAATAACGAAAAAAGTTTGGAAACAAGGGAAAACGAGTTGATAAGTTTGTTCAACACTTAACATAAAACACATCGTTTCGGGTTTGTTGTATAAGGGGAAGAGAAGTGGAAACTTTTCTTTTACTCGGAAAAAAAAAAAAAGTTTTATCGAACGTTTGGTGATTTGTAAGAAAGAAATTTCCAAATTTCTGGTCGGAGTAATTTTCCGTTTTGCTTTTTTCTCTTTCACTTTCCGAAAAGATGGAAAGGTCCGAGATTCGAATAAGAGCCGGGCGTTCGTGATTCGACGACCAAGTAATTCTAGGAAACGATTTAAAGGGTTAACAAGACGATAAATCTTTCTTATTGAATCGGGAGATGGTCCGAGAGAGAAAAGGACCGACGTTACGACTTAGCATAATTCCGAAAGGCCATCAAAAACCTTCCGCCTTTTATTAGTCCCCGCTTTCGTCTCGACGTCCTCCCAAAATTTGACGGTTTACATGGGAGTTATTAATCATTTTTGATGGGGACGTTTCCTTTTCATGTAAATTTTTTTTTCGGCTTTATGTTTTATCATAAGCTTAAAAACTCTTTCGTTACTATGTCCTCCAAGTCGATTCTACCAAACGCATTTTCCCACTTTTTTAAAGCTAAAAAAAAAAAAAAAAAAAAAAAAAAAAAAAATTCTCGAAAACAAAAAAGCTGAACGAGTCTTAACTTAACTTTAAAGCACAGGAATACCGTTAAAGTTGAAAAGAAAAAAAAAAAGACGGAAACTATTATCGAACTAATTGGAAAATTTCCCTCAGGGAAATAAGGGATCATGCATAATCATATCGGTTTTCCAATTACACGACACCTTCGGGAGCATTAAAAAGCATAAAAAACGAATGGATTCCAAACCGCGAGACTTCTATTCCAGGGTTTTAAGCTGTAAAAAGAAAAAAACAGAAAAGAAAAAAAGCCAAGATTTTTCATCTTCTTGCGGTGGAAAAGATGGAAGAATCGATAAGGGGCACTCGTCTTTATCCGTAAAGTTTCCGGGGCGAAGGATTCGATGACCGTGGGTCAGCGATTTCGCGTCACACTTCGTTCTACCGTAACAAGGGTTACCTTTTTTTTTTTCCTTTCCAATTTTCAGAACCTTTTTTTTTAATATGCGAATCCACGACGCTTTCGAAAAGGCTTCTCGTTTCCAAACCGAGTAAATAAACATTTTTATCGAAGGTATATTATAATTCAAAAGGAATAAGTCTTTCGTGGATTTTTTTTTCTTTTATTCTCCTATTTTTCGATTCCTTCGGCTTTTCTGCGACGCATAAACTAAAACTTATCGTAAAATGCGTTGATGTTTCTTCCGCTAAAAGGCAATAAAAAAAAAAAAAAAAAAAAGCATAAAAAAACCTAAACGATTAAAGTGATAAGCATAAAAGCAGCGGTCCCAAAACAGACAAGAAAAAACATTTCATTAGCCTTGCATTTAGGACAATCGAAAGATCAAACTCTGGCTTTTTTCATTTATTTATTATTATTTTTTTTCAATTTTTAAAACCGCGAGACATTTCGCTCGTGGAAACGAAAATGCTCCTGAGGCGAGGACGAGGATCGTGGGACCGATCCATTTTTTTCCCCTCTCCCCTTCTATCCGAAGAAAAGTAAACCTGCCGTAATTCGTTTTCACGAGAAAATTAAATGACACGTCAGTCGAATGATATCCTTCTTTAATGTAAAGTAATTCATATGCTGTCACGATTTCAAGATTCCTCTTGAATTTATTCCTTCGTTCCTTTTTTACAAGGTTTAGGTTCCCGGGGTCGCTCCGAGTCAAAAAATTTTACCTTTTTAAAACAATTTATTCGGAAAAGTCTAAGGTTTCCTTTTCGTTACGGTCACGTTTTTTGTATCGAGAATTCCTTCGCTCGCTCTCTCTCTCTCTCTGTAGTTCTTTTGAAGGAGTGGTGTTGAGTTTATTTTTAAAAAAAAATTGGGAAATAAAAAGCCGCGTTAACGATGACTTTTTTCCCTGGAGGATTTTGCTTTCTTTTAAAATCGCTCAGCTCAACGGCCATAACAAAAGTGAAAGTGAAAAAAAAAAAAAAAAGTAAATTTGGGGAATGAATCGAAATGGTGTATTCGGTGGCAAAGTCGACCATTTTTTTTTTTTACTCTTGACGTTTTTGAATGAGAAAAAGCGAGAGATAAAAAATAGTCGAGAGACACAGAATAATGAAAATATGTAAAAACTGCGTTAACAATTTCCTTTTTAATTAACCGAAGGCCGGTCGCTTTAATGAGTCATTTGTTTTATTTTGCTGTGTTACTCGAGAGAAAGACAAACGACAAAGATATTACCGGTCGTTCGTCATTTTAAAAATTAAAACTCGAAAAGGTCCAAAGGATCCTCGTTTAAAAGTTTACCGACGTCAAAGGAAAGATTCTCTTCCTCCCGATATACAAGTCACGTTTACTGGCTCTTTAACTTGTCAATTTAGAATCGTTAAACCGAGTCGAAACGAGGAAATATCTGCCTTTTTTTTTTTTTTTTTCTTTTATAAAATCGGACACGCGGGACGCGTGAAAAAGGGAGCTTGCTCCGTAAAGCGCGACTCGTAGATGGTTTTTCAAAATAAAGGGAAAAGCAAAAAAGGGCGTTTTCGAAAAGCTCTTTTTCACATACACAATGCCACTAATTAAGTTTGTAAGTTGATGGTAAAATATTAAACGAGTTTCGCTATTCCATTGTAAAAATCAACAAAAGGTGAAGAGCGGATAATGAAAGGGAAGAAAGTTTCTTTTACGAAACCCCTTTATACAAGGAAATTTATGACGGCATTCAAACTTTGTTTAAATAGACCAAATAAATGCTATCTTTCGTTTTTCAATGAATCTTAGACGGTGTCAAACGAGGGAGTCATCCTTCCGTTCAGGACTCGAGTCCCCCCTTTTCCTCATTTTCCTATATATTTATCGACGAAATAACAATTTTTACGTCTCAAGAACGTGTGCAAAATCCTTTTTTTCCTTATTTTTATTTATTTTATTTCGCAGAGAAAAGGGGAAGAAAACCGAAAAAAAATGAAGGTGAGGATTATCTAAACACCTCGGTTCGAGGCTTATACATCACCACTCCGAGTTTTCCCTTTTTTTTTTTATGATTTACAGTGGAAATAAGCATTCGGTAACAAAGGATAAACCGGAATTATCTCGACCGAGATTTATCGAACGGCTTTCCCGGGATCCGTTAATATCGGCTGTCACACCTTCGGAGACGAAAGGGAAACAAAAAGGAAATTTTCTCCGTCGTGTTTTTCTATTCCGCAAGGGGCGACTGGACTCACGATTTTTTCCCGCGGAGGTAATCCGTTTTATCGTACGAAAAAAATCTAAACATTTTAATTAAAGGGGCCGTAAAAAATCGTCCGGAGAAATGTTACGCCGTTTGCTGGCAGGCACGTTTCTCTTTAATGAACTTTCTCCCGACTCAAAACTTTTCCACGTTCTTCTTTTCCGCTTTTCTTATATTGTTATTTATTTTCCCGGAAAACGGTTCTCGTTATTTCCCTATAAAACTCGAAACGGTCGACTTTTCGATTTTCCCTTTGGTAACGAGTAACGAGGACGATGGTGAATATCTGCTTTACAAAAAAAAACCGAACGAAGGGAGGATTAATTGCGCGGAACAAAATACGAGAATTTAAAAAAAAAAAAAAATTGGCTTGGCAGATATTTGTTGAGACGAAAAATAAAAATTACCGCCTAAATTTCGTTTTGGGCTTTTATTTTTGTATTGACGCAGTTAATTGTTTCGATTCGATTCGGTTTTCTGCACGGACACAAAACCGTTAACGAGTCCGCAGACACTTTGGTTTTCAGTTCGTTACACGCTCGTCCTCCCGATTTTTTTTTTCTGGCGATTATACATTTGCACCTGGCTAAACGCGCAAGGGAACCAAAAGGGATTATCGGATTATGCATTTTAACCTAGTCGCATCTCGTTCCGCATTCGAAACTAATTAAATGATCAACGGTACAATAATTAATTCTTTTTTGACAAACGAAATTTCCAATATTCATTAATTTGTTATTTGGATGGGACCGCCGATCTATCCCGTAAGATTTATCGCCTTCCGTTCCCCCCGGGACGGACGTTTATATTTAAATCATGGCTCTATATATATAATATATATGAATAAATTTATTACATTTATTCCCACAGAAAAACATAAACGAAATTTGGGAGAAACAAAGCCCTCCCCCCCTCTTTTGTTTAAAATATCGCAAAATTACGAGCGATTTAGCGCCCTCCCTCTGCTTGGAAATTGCATCCGTGGGATGGACTAAATTATTTTGTTTCGCGATAAGATCGAACCCGTCCTCGACAAACTAACTCGGAAAGATGAAACAAAAGAAAAGGCTGTTTCCCTCCGACAAAAGAAAGGGAGGAAAAAAAAAGCAAGTCGAAACCTGCGGCATAAAATGGATTAAAGGAGCCACCGTCTATTATCCGGCAAAGTCTTAATTAAAACCATTACTTCTGTTTGAGTGTCACGTCCGTCTCCTATTCTTTCCCCCCCTTTAAACAAAAGGTGAAATTTGTTCTCGCATCGGATTCCAGCTTCCCGGAAACAAGGATGATGGTAATCTGCGACCATCCGCTTGGACTTTCTTTTTTTTTCCTTTACGAGAAAAAAAAACGCTCCCCAGGATTGCAAGAATCCATCGCAGCTGCAGAGTTTTTCTAATTAACTTTTCCTAATATAAGAAAAAAGATTGACGGTTTGACGTGTGCCCGACTGTTTGACCGCTTCTCCTTTTTCTACGGTAGTAGAACCTGCTATGGCATCTTTCAAAAAGACGATACACCGAGAAAAAAAACAAAAAAAAAAAACAAAGACTAACAAAAATATTTTTTTTCCTTTAAATACACTTTTAATACCTTTCTGAGGATAAATTTTCCCGCGAAACAAAGGAATTAAAGCTCGAGAATGAGAGAGAGAGAGAGAGAGAGAGAGAGAGAGAGAGAGAGAGAGAGAGAGAGAGAGAGAGAGAGAGAGAGAGAGAGAGAGAGAGAGAGAGAGAGAGAGAGAGAGTTAAGACGTATCACTTAAAGCAACCCGTCGAAATATATTCGTTCCCGACGATCCTTTTCTTTTCCCCGTCGTATACATTTAAATATTTTAACATATTCGATGCGAAATCCGCCAGTTTTTTTTCCGGCCGATAATCCGGGATCCCGTGCTTGTCTTTGGAGGAACCTAAAACTTCCAAGTCTGGTCCAGGACTCGGTAATAATCGCCTATTAAAAGGTGTTATATTCCTCGCGGAAATTGCGTCAAAGCTTTTTATTCCTTTTTTTTCCGCAAGAAAAGCTTTGAATATTCATTTTAACCGGATGATAATTCTTATCTACTCGAGTGCTAGCGTTCTTCTCGAGACGTTTTCTCTCTCGAGTTTTCCCATCTTTCCCGGAGCAAAACTTTTAACCGATGTCAAAAGGTGATTCCGCGACGTTCGGTGGCAAAGCGCTCCGTTTTTATCTCTTTTCGTTTTCCTTATGGCACCGACCTTTTTTCGTGAAACTCTTAACGCAGGCATACGGAAAAAGAAAAAAGAGGTAATTCATCACTTGCAAGGAGAAGAACAAGAAAAAAAAAAAAAAAGGCGAACGGAAGCGCGGGAAAGAAATAAATTATAAGCCGTGAATAAGATTGATTCGAATTTTGTGAAAATCTTCCCGACAAAGTAAAATTGTTCCCTAAAGGAGCTATGCGCAAATATTATTTCCCTATATAAAAGAGTACAAAAGAATCTCGAATTAATTAAAACGAGAGTTGATATTATAAAAATGTCTCGCAACAAGTTTTTAATTAATGAATCGCAATCAAAGGTCTTTCATTTCATTTATGATTTATTTATTTTGAAAAGAGTTTTCAAGATCGAAAGCTTTTTTTTTTTTTTTTTTTTTTTTTTTTTTTTTGAAGGGGAAAAAAAACAAAAGGAGAATAAAGAAATCGAAAAAAGACGAGGAGCCTTTGAACGGAAACTTGGACCAGAGCACATTACCAATCTCGTTAAATTCTTTACGTTGGTTAATATACTTTTCAATGTGCGATATAAACAACGGTAAAAAAAAAAAAAAAAAAAAAAAAGTTGCAAATCCTTTTCTTTCCTTAAAGAAAGAAGGATTTGAAATTAAAAAAAAAAAAAAAATTAAAGTCGATAGGCAAATCTTAACTCTTAATTATCCCGTCATAATTATCTTGGAACAAAAAAAGAAGGAAAAAAAAGAGGTTTTTCTTTGGATCGAAGTAATTTCCCGAATCGTTCTCGTTCGGTCGTCTTTCCTTATTCCGACATGCAAATATCTTTGCTAATTAAACCCGTTTTAAAAATTAATTTAAAAGAAATGGGAGAAAAAAGTTTAACGACCGCCATCATCGATTCTTAAGAGAAAAGGAGTCTCGCGGAAGAAAAAAAAAACCGGAAGCACGAGTAAATAATGATCAAAGGTGTCGATGGATTTAACGCCCGATAATGTCATTTAAGGAATTCGCTAAATGATTGATGTAGGGAACCAAGGAAAGTATAGCCTTATTCTCTTAACTCTCCTCTTTTCTCTGAGCGTAGAAAATCGCGCCGATGAAAAAATCCCGACGACAAATTTAATTATACCGATTTAACTGCCTAAGGTCGACTCGAAACATTTCCCGGTGAATCTTTTCCGAGGTAGAAAATATAAGTTTCCACTTTTCCGCAATCTTTTCCCTGTTGAAGGGCAAAAAGGTTTCAAGTGTAATTCGATACGGCCGACTGTGGCGACTCCTTCCACGGACGTCCATTAGCCGGAAATCAAAGGAGGGGGGGGGGGGGGGGGGGGGAGCAAAAAAAAAAAAAAAAAAAAGAAAGAAACAAGCTTTTGACAATGTAAAATCGGCGTTTCTCTTTAATCTAATATTTTTGAAAACGGAAAAGAAGAAAAAAATCCTCTTTGACGCTCCGTTCGAGTTGTAGAGAAGAAATTGCCTAGATGCATCGGTAACGGTAGGAGGAAAAGGACGATGACTAATGAATGCATTTGCGAGACAAAGGAACCCATTAAGAAAACTCGTATTATCTCGACGGAAAGAATCTGCTTTTTGCAATTCTTTCGTCGGCTTCAAGAGTGCCACCTCTTTTTTCCCATTTACTTTAATGCCTGGAAACCCTTGAAAAAGGGAAATTTGACGCCTTCGTTGACGGCTTTTGTTTCTATGCAGCCCTCCCACGGGTTCCCACCTTTCGTTCCGAATTTTTTGAGTATCAAGCTACTAAAAAAGAAAAGGTCATTAGGCAGCGTCCGCGTTTCGGAAAAGGAATAAAAGCACCCCATTAAAATGTACCCTGAAATATTAATTAAACTCGCCTCGACAAGATTCCCCTCGTTTAAAGCCTTTTCAACCTTGTAGAATTGCGGTCTATACATTAAGAGTGTAAATTTTACGATAAATTTCGTTAACGGAGTGAAAAACGCGAGGCCGCGAAACCATTCGACACATCCTTTTAATGATAGCCGGAGAAAAAATAAGAGCAAAAAGCTGCTCCAGTCCCGGTACAGAACCTTCCTCCTTGTTTTTCTAAGTTTTTCAACCCAGTCAAAAAAAACAGCTCTTTGAATTCATAAAGTAAAAGCTACACTAGTTTCTAAATAAATGTTTTTCTTTTCTTTTTTTAGAGTATTTTAACGTTTATGTTTATCGGAGGTCGTATGAAATCCTTTTCTTTGCATATAAAAGAATATGATTGGTATTCCAAAAATTCCATTTTAGGAAAATAAAAAAACAATTTAATTTAATGTTTTTGTTAACCAGTCATATGCTCTTCTTCTTCTATAACTGGTACCCTTACGAGAGTCCGATAGAAAAGCTTTCGGACGTTTCGCCCGACCCGGAAGAATTTGCGGTTTCCGCGCTCTGACCCACTTGGGTAATTTAATTTATGAAATCGCATTAAAAACGTAAAACCGCTCCAATTAAAGAAAAATCGTTTTTGTATTCCTTTTCTTTTTGGATAAAAAGTCTATTCTTCTTTCTCTTTTACAAATTACAATATATTTAGTGAAACTATCAACACCCGAGTCACAATGCATCTTCCGTCCAAAGGGATCATGCAAGTATTACGTAAAGACCGAAGAGGGGAGGGGAGGGAATCTCCGAAATTCTTACGCTAATGTTAAATCTCCTTAAGAGGAAGCCTATTTTTGCTTACTATCAGGGAGGGGGGGGGGGGAGTTTTGAAAGGTCAAAATAATGCTTACGTAATACTTGCATGATCCCAAACCGGGAGAGCTTACATATGACTCGTTAATCATATAGGTCATCCGGATCCTCCAAGCTTTTTCCGTTTAAGGACGTTTTCACGTAGTTTCCATACGAGGAAACCATAACATCATATCACGCGGTCGAAAACACGCGTGCTTTCACCGTAAACGAAATGATGCATTAGACCCACGTGCTTTTTCTCTTTTTTTTCGGACAATCGTTACACAATGTCAGTTTTAAAATTTTTTTTCTCCTCTTTTCGCCTTTCCTCTTTTTTAACGTAAAAGAAAGCCACACAGTAATTAGTAAAAGGGACTCTTTTTCAAAGCCGCCCCGCAAAGAGGTCGTTAATTCGAGAAACTTAAAAATTTTCGGTCGACTTTTAAAGCGACGAGAATCTCAAGTTTAAGTCCTCCCCGACATTTCTGCTTTTTTTTTTTTTTAAATTCTCGAGGGGACCTTCGGTTTAATCCTTAATTAGTTTCTCCTCCGGGAATTTCCTCCTCGAGGTCCTTATCGAATACTACGTCCGAGAGAAAAAGGAAAAAAAGAAAACGAGAAACGGCGTCGAGACGGAAAAATGAAAACATTGGCGAGGAAAAAAACAAAAATCGCTTCCGGTCGAATTAATTTAGGAAAACTCGTAAATATTTCGCTATTTAGAAAAAAGTTCTTTCGACAAAAAGGAACAAAATGAAAAAGCTTGGGAGATTGTGTGTCGACTCGAATTACGATGTACAATTTAATACGCGGTTCACGATGAATGAAAAACAAAAAAGTGAGCAAAAGAAAATAAAAAAAGAGTCAACTTACGACCCATCCGACTTTCGGTTCCAATAAATGGTGATTAACAAATTTGTTTATCCAAAATCGTATGCAGACTATGTGAAAACAACAAATTTCCGTATAACAGAGTTGTTTTTTTTCCCCCTTTTTTTCTTTTTTTGTAGAATGAATAGAACCATTTTTTTTTACATATACCAGAGATTGATCAATGCACTTGTGAACGTAATTTAACCTTATATTTAACAAAAAGATGAAATTAAATTAAATTGTAGGTGCGGTGAAATATTCCATCAGGCTCTTCTAAATGTAAATTTAAGGGTTTCCTACATTTTCCGTCCAAATCTAAACGACCAAAAACAGAAATGTCGAAAAAAAAACCTGCTTGCTGCCAACTGGTATCCTAAAATAAATAGATTTTTCAAAGATTGCGACAACATATCCCTTTTTTCTTTTCACTCGATACCGGAGTTCTTCGAGCAAGGTCCGATTTGATTTTCACATTCATCGGGGAACAGATTTTACGGATTTTCGATTGCTGATTAAGCTTTGGGGTTATCGTTTAGAGAAAATAAAGCCAGGGAAAAATGGAATAAAATTTTATTGTTGCGAACTTTATTTTGCATTTTAAAGACCAAAACTTGCAACAATAAGGTTTTTTTTTTTTTTTTTTTTTTGATTGAAAGAGAAAACGAAAACGAATCGGAAAGGGAAGAAAATAAATCGGAAGAAAATAAATCGATGTATCGAGGAGTCGAGTGAATGAATTGAAAGCCGGGTCGAAGGACGAGAGATTTTCCAGGTTTGAGCAAGCGCCGCACGATGCGACGGTCCGTTTTCGACTTTGCCGTTCGTGCTCCCGTCAGTAGCGAAAACGGTCGCGGCGGTTCGGGGGCTCGGAAAACGACTTTTCCCTCGCCGTTAAATATTTTTTTTCAAATTTAATTTCCGATTCGAAATCCGTGACCGGTGTACCCGATCGTTATTTAACGGATTTTCTCTTTTTGGATTAAACCCGAGTCGACTAAAAAGGAGTTTTGCTGCTCGACCGAGGTACGTCATTCCATCCGGAGTTAGATAAAAGGGCTGGGTTCCGAATAAATCTCGCGGATAAATGCGAAAACTTTGCCGAAACTTTTCTCCTTCTATCCCGGAGGAAAAGCTTTTCGACTATCTTCTTTATCTTTTTCTTATGTAATTTTATTCGACTCTTAAAAATCAAGAGCACGGGAAAAATCTCACTATTTTTTAATGAAAGTTTACGGCTTGAAATAAAGATCGAACGTTAAAAGAGCATAAATAATTTTGGAGAAAAAAAAAAAAAGCGAGGCAAAAGGTGCTTTAGAATATTTATTAAGTTAGTCGAAAGGACTGCTTAAGTAAGTAATTACATTTTCGCTTTCGTTTATTCGGAATCTCGATGGTCGATAACGTCCGTTTTTTTCCGAGAGTCTGACGTCTACTTTTATTTTTTTATTTTCCTGTTATGTTATGTTATGTTTTCGCTTTCGATAAAAAAGGTCGTGGGGGATCGTTAAAAGGTCGAGCCGTCCGAGAAAGCCGGAAATACGAAATCCGAGAATCCTTCGTGACCCGAAACTTTTGTTGGAAAGAAAGTCAAAACACTCTGTTCCATGACGGGAATTAAATGTCTCTTGCTTTTCCCGCAGAAAATTTGATCGGTAAAAGCGAAAAAAAATATATATATATGGAAAGAAGTCTTTCATTATCTCACCGGGGAAAGGGGGTAAGGGGTGGGGAGTGGGGGAGGAGTCCAAACCTCCTTCTTTCAATGAGGTGACAATTACATGATGCAAGGTGGATTTTTTTTTTCCTTTCCTTTTTTCTAAATAAGGGTAAAATTTTTTCGAAGGGAAATCATGCAACTGGGAAAAGGATTCAATTATAGATTGGAAAAAACTCGGTAGGTCGCATCCTAAATACGTCGTAGAAGAGGATTAGCGACTCCAAAGAGAAAAATATTTTGAAACATAATAAAATAAATCGGTCTTCGCTGCGGAAACTTTCTTGCCTTTTCCCATTTTTTTTTTTTTTAATGCGTGACGAGGACAAAAGAAATTTCGGCAATTTTTTCATTTCTTTTCGTTTTGAAAAATGCCTTCTTTTTGTCGCGTCAAACTTTTGCTTGCAAAACGACTTTTTATTTAAATCGTTTCCACCGGTAGCTTCCAAACTGTATTTTTTGCGACATCCGCCGAATTTCCCATTTGCATTTATTTCGAATCGGAACCTAAACTTGAAAAACAAATCTCAAAGGAGCCATTTTCCTACACAGAGAAAACGCTGCAAAAATATTACGTTCGAAAAAAAAAAAAAAAAAAAAAGGAACTGGCTATCCTGAAAGCCTTCTGACACCACTGATGTTAAAAGAGTTTCTTCCCGATCGGTACGAAAAGATGAGACTTGATAATTTATTCCCTTCTTTGAATAATTTCTACAATTTAAAAAAAAAAAATAGAGTGTAAACATAAAGCGACGGCGGGCAAATGACGCGGAAGGAAAAAAATCGAAAAATGTAAACGAATTTTTTTTTTTTTTCTCACGACAGTTTTTTTTTTCTTTTTCTTCCAGATCCGACCGAAAAGCAAATTATATTTTTCCTAAAGGATTTATTCGAAGAGAAGGAATAACGCGTCAGTGTTTTGCCCATTTCAATTCAAAATCTTAAAAAAAAAAAAAAAAAAAAAAGGAAGTCGTAATAAAAATCATCGTCGTCACATTTCGTTACCCTTTTATTTGGGTCACATCCAAAACCCCCTATTATAATTTATGATTTGCAATAAATAACAAATTCGGAAAAAGGGCCAGAAAATTTCTGTTTCCCGTGACTTTCTCTTAATTTATTTCCTGTTAAAAAACGTAACGCGAATTAAATTTTTCCGAAGGGATCATCGATTCTTTGAGAGCCGAAAAGTCGAAAAGGTCCTCCCGGCTCACTTTCGGGAAGCAAACATCATAAATTTTGTATAAAAAGAAAAAAGTCTCCGGTTTCCGGTTTGTAAGTCTTGGAACGAAAATATTCTTTTTCGCTCTATATGGTTTATTACCTTGTTGACCTAAAAAAATAATGATGTAACGAGAAACGAGTCGTCCAGGGGTAAGGAAACTTTTTTTACGCCTCGGCGGCATTTAATTTTTTCCGCTTTTTCTTTTTCTTTTCTCGTTAAAACGAAACCGCGCCGCGTCGTGCGTTAAAAAGCGGAACAAAATTCCGGTTCGGGAAAACTCGATTTTTTTTTCTTTTCGGACGGCAGAAAGAAAACCTGTTGCAGGGAAAAAGCGAAAAAATATCGGGAGATTTATAATATTCTACGAGGGAAATAACACGAGCACGCTTAACCCTAAACTTTTTGTCGGTTGCAAACTGAAAATATTTTCCGTGTTAAGACACGGGGTGAATAATAAATAAATATCAAGGGAAACCGGCCCATCTCCCTCAAAATTTTCTTCAATTTAACAAGCAACTTCGATTCCTTTGTTTCTATTTATTTATTTATTTCGACTTCCTTTTTCCATCCAAGGAGGAAAGGTCGGGAGAGATGGGAATAAGCATATTCGACAAAGGTGAAGGGTATCAAAATTGTAAATCGTTAAGAAACTCGTTAACGTCGTGGCTTGGGATCCGTTTCAGAAAGGCGAATTAAGATTTTTCTTTCGAAAATTGCAATTTTAAAAGGGAGCGGGAGTAAGTTATTTAACTCTGCAACAACAAGAAGCATTTTGTCGGTAAATTTTCGTCGGGTTATATGTAAAACTTTGTTGACATTAAAAGGGATCACCCTGAGATCTTGATGAGGGCCGTCATCTTTCTCGGGATGCAACTTACGGGAATGCTTTTCGGCTACGTCAACCGGAAATATGATGGATCGTTCCTTGGAAAAGGCGATAACGACCCCCCAGCCCCCCTTTTTTTTTTTCTTTCCAACTTTCACCTTTAGTTTGCAAAAATTTTCTTTTGAAAAAATGTACAGACACGCTTTATAAGAGAGGAAACAAAATTCAAAAGCCAAAATAAATGGACTTTTACGAGTCGGAAAAAGTTAGAAATCGATGTAAATAAATAAAGAATCTGAATTCTGTAGCGATTAGAAAGCTTTACCCCGAGAGCGTTAAAGCAAAAAGAAATTAACCGGTCTCCAATTTTTTTCAATTTTTCCGTTGATCTGAATAAGCTCGTTTTTCTTCCCTTTTTTTTTTTTTTTTTTTTTTTTGCTGTTGTCTAATCGAATTACACTTGTACGGTCGACGTAAACTTTTATTTTCCACCTTTAAAATCACGAGTACATTTAATACGTTTAACCTTTCTTTTGTTTGTTTAGGTAAAGTAAGTCTTTTTTTTTCTCCGAAAAGGTTTTAAAAAAAAGTAAGTAAAGTCGAAGATTTTGCAGTGGAAAGTTTTGCAATGAATCATTTTTAACCTGGCGCAGTAAAAAAAAAAAAAAAAAAAAGTTTTCCCTTTTTAAAGCAATATTTTAACCAGGTTATAATTTTTCTTCGCCTATTTTAGCCATCAAACAAAGCCTAATTTTCCAAAAAATATCCACCGTGGGTGGAATCAATGGAAACCCAAATAGGACTTTATCCCAAGTTATTTTACCTTTCGCGAGGATATTTTCCGGAATTTGTAATTGGAAATTGTCGGAAATTATGGGAAATTTAAAAAAAAATTCAATTTTTGGTTCAATGCGGACTTTCCGTTTGGATGACACATTTTTCGTGACGTTGGAGAACTTGCCGGTTTATTTGGACATATTAAGAATAAAGAAAGGCGAAAAAGGTCGAAATAGGATAGTTTGTAAAAGGAGAGGGTGACCCTTTACGACCTACAAAAAAATAAAAACGCTTTATGAAATCTTCAAAGAAATTCGTTTCTTCCTTATTTTCCTTTTTTTCCTATCCAGTCAAAATAGGGTAGTTTTCCTCTTTCTCCCTCTCTCTCTCAAAAAAAAAAAAAAAAAAAAAAAAAAAAAACGTATTACGACGAAAACTGCAAAAAAAATTTTTCGATTCGGAAAATTTTTTCGAAAAAAATAAATAAATCGTCCCCCGCGATTTTTATTTTCCGATTTTATTATTTTTTTCTCCTCTTTTAATGCACAAACTTTTTATAAGGAAAAATCCGACCGGGGTTTATGTCGACGCATAAGTAAAAAGTAAATAAACGAAGATGATCTCCGAGGAAAAAAATATAAGTGCGACAGGAAATAAACGATTCGAAAGCAAACGTATCACGGTTCCTTAAAACGTTTTGCAAGTCGAAAGATCCTTCTTTATATATATAAGAAAATAAAATGAAGCTTTCAAGATGCTTCCTCCTCCTTTTAAAGAAAGGTAAAATAGTGTATAAAAGAAACAAACAAGAGGGAAAAGAGAGAGAGAAAAAGCTCAGTTCTTTTTTTTTTTTTTTTTTTTTTTTTTTTTTTTTTTTTTTTTTGAGTTATAAACTAGAGAGAGAGTTTGACTATCGTCGGAAAACGGGGAAAAAGTCGCCCAAGTTTTTTTTTTTTTTTTTTTTCAAGTTTGCCTCTTTTCCGAGGAAGATGGCGTAACCCGATTCGTTAAAATTAACAAAGCTCTGCAGAGCGAAAGCACGATAATACGCATTAATAACCTTCTTTTTGTTTTTCGAACAAAATAAACGCTCGCTTCCGACTCTTGTTCGGTTTAGGAAAACATTCAAGAGAGCAAAGTCGTCGGGGTTTTACGTCTTACGGTTACAACGTTTTTTTTTTTGTCTTGTGAATTTCAAAAGGATTTTCAAGGGTTCTTGGGGACCATTATTTATTTTAGAAAATACAAGCAAAAAGCGAATCGTGTCCGCAACGGACTTTGAGAGAGCATAGGTTCTCGGTTTACCGCTCAAAACGCGAAAGGAAAACCTTTTCGGAAGAATCGCAACGTCTCGAGGGAGAGAATAAAACAAAAGAACCGCTCATAAAACCGTGGAATAAATCGAACACGTCACCACGGGCGACGACGACTTTGGAACCAGTTAAAAAAGGGAAAAGGTGAGATGAGGCAATGAAAAATTTTACGATTTTCTTTCTTTTCGGAAATTTGCCGGATTTTCTTTGGAAATTCCGATACAATGTATAAAAATTAGGTTAAAAACGATTTTAATTTTGTCTAAAGAAGTTATCAAGTAGACGGAAGCCTTTCTCATCTCTCAGAAAAATTGATTGTATTGCCGAGTTCGTTTGATCTCTCGCTCCCATTTTTTCGTGTAATAAAAAGCGGGTTCGCATACCGTTGCCGTTTAATCGAAAAACTCGGGAATTTAAAGGGATGTTTCGTTATCTAATAAACCGAGTTGCCGATCGGGATGAATTAATAATAACTCGGGGAAAATTCGGTCGGGCGCCGATTCCGGGAATATAATGCCATCTGTTTATCTCCAGGAGGATAGTTAATTACTTGTTCTGTCGTTTTACACTTAAAGGATTTTACGGTCGACCTTTCCGATTTAGTTTATAATCGATAAGCAAACCTTCTTATCCCGATAATCCGATTCGTTTAACCGAAAATTATTTTTCAACGTCCGATCGTTTTTCTAAATTTTGATATCGAGGACGCAACAAGTGGAAAAATTTATTTTATTCCTTTATTATGTTCCTTTTCCTCCTTCTCCCTTTATCGACCTTTTCCCTTGTCGAGGGATTTCTCTCGGAAAATCACACGAGGAGGTAAATCCGGATTAAGACCGCCGAAAACAGGGAAACGGTTTCCGAATATCGCGTCGATATACCCAAACAGATTTTGCGCCTTAACGCAAACCGAACAGGTGCACGGATTTCGGGAGAGTAAACGCTAGGCAAAATCCCGTCCTATTGCTTTTCCTATTTCCACGTTGACGTCAAATGATTGTTTCAAATAGAGAGAGAGAGGAAAAAAAAAGTTTCGGCATTATTTAAATTTTTTCCGGTCCCGATTTAGGAGGCATGTCGCGTTAATTAATTAAAAGGGAGAATAAGTCAAGGTTTATTTCGACGAAGTGTAAAATCATTTAAAATAACGTAATAAAGTAAACAAAGTTTTAACACGTCTATAACTCCCGGCTGGTATATAGAGAGTCGAACGGTGAATATTTACGCGGAGAAACGGGAAAATGCCGGAGAGTAACTCTCTTAGGAATTTCGGTCTAGTTTCTTCTGCATTATAACACCCTTTTCCGTTTCCTTCGCCTTTTCTTCGTCTCTGCAACTATTTTCCCTCGTTCTTTCCTCGGGAAAAGGAATAAAAAAATATTTTGTATAATATAAAGGAAACGCGATATTCCTGCCGTTTTATCGGGGAAAAGGGACCGTGGAAAAGGTCGAACGAGATCGACAACGTAGATAGCCTCTCTTCACGACATCATTGTTAAAGATAGCCTTTAGCTCAACTCGAATCCTTTAATCCTTTTTATTGGAAAATGAAAATCCATTTATTCCTTTCCGACGCAAAGGATTTATTACCTCGAGTGCAACGCCACTATTATTCCTCTTTCATTCCTCATGTTAAAAAAAGTGGGGGGGGGGGGGGGAAGTTAATTATATAAATTTGTCGGAAGGACGGAAAGAAAATGGTGCGGAATAAAATCTCCGTTGTCGGGAGAGAATAACAAAAGAAGACCGGGGTCACTCTTTTTTGTGCGAAATTACGAAATTACGTTTTGGAAACAACGCTTTTAACCGCAGCAATAATTATGAATAAATTATATCTCGAGGTCCGATGGAAAAGTAAACTTTTTCGTTAATCGGTCCGGCAAATACGTCATTAACATAAAAAAATATTTCAGCCGTGACTCTGCAAGCGTAAACTAAAAGGATTTACCTCGCATCCTCCCCCACCCCTCCAAACCCTTTCCCTCCTCTTCCCCGTCCACATCGAAAATCGAACTCAAATTAAAAACGGAAGAGTTTCTTTTTTTTTTTTAATTAACGTATTTAAACTCCCGAGAAAAAGTCGATAAATCGAAAAGAAGGTAATCGCGCATTAAATCGGCAATAAAGAATAAGATTCCCGGTAGCTTGCTTTTGACGCTTTTTTCTCGACTTGGTTTTTTTTTTTTTTTATTCAGATGAGAGAAAAAAAATTCGTTTCAACGAAATTGAATTTTCACCTATAGTTATATCGATTTTCGATCGTGTTTCAGTAAATAAAAAAAAAAAAAAAAATCGTTTAAAATGTCGCATATAAATCTCGAATTCGGTTAGATTAAAAATTTTATAGTAATTAGTAATCAAAACTGAATCGGGGTAGGAGGATATCCGATTTTTTGGAAATGATCGTTTAAACCGGCGGAACTCACATTTGTTTTTCAAAGAAATTTTGTACTGAAAAAATTAAAAAAAAAATCGATTTTAATAAACTTTCCCAAATCAAAACGATTTAAAATGTTGAATATTAATTTTGTGTTTGTATCTGTCAGGTTTTCGATATATTGACCAGTAACTCGACTTCCCAAACGAAATCGCCTTTCTAATTCTTTTAAAGGGTGAGAAAAAAGAAAAAGAAGCGGCGCCCGCGGAGAACTTTCGCTGGAAAGAAAAAGAAATAATTAGCCGAAGAGAAAAAGGGGTAATTAATTTTTTATTCTTTGTTTCGTTTGTAACAAAATATATATTTCGTTTTCGTTACTTTTGCTGTTTCCCAACTTTTTCTCATCTCAAAGAGATAACGATTTCGTAACTTTCTTTTAACGCGAGGAGTCGCGCGTTTCCTCGCGGAGAAATCGCCTCAGATTCGATCGAATCGGAAATTTTCCCATTGTAAAGAAGAATAAAAAATTAATTTGCTATTCTCCATCTTGCAAAAACTTTTTAACTCGGTCTCTGAATAATTATCGTAATCTCCGGAAAATTAAGGAAATAAGCATAATCTTTGTTTTTAAAGTATGCGATTTTGCAGTTAATGGGACGTTTAAAAGTTCCCGTAAAGTAATTTAAAGCCGTTACGAAAAGAGGGATCGATGTTTGGACCAAAGTCGATTCTCCTCTAACGTTGAAAAGTGTCAAAAACAAAAAGGATTCGTCCGGAACCCGTCGCGCGACATTCGCTTTAGCTTAATTACGAATCCGACTAGGAATCAATTCTTTATTCCTTTTCTTTTTATTATGAACAAGAATTAAAAGTTTTAAATCTAATATTTGTAATGCAATTTTTTATCAACATAAAATTAAATGAGCTCGACCTCGATTTCATTAACTTAAACGGCATGTTTAGCGCGACTTGCGTGACTCTTCTTCCGGAACGGACAAAAATCCTAAAAGATATTTTTTGGAGCAGCCCAGGCTATCCAAATCGGAAAATTCTCTAATGCAATTTACTACCCGGTTAATTATGCTAATGAAAAGAGAGTCCCTTGTTTTTTTCCTCCCCGGTTTTCTCTGTCGTCCGTTTCCATTAACGTCGGTTAAAGGGCGGGCCTCGGGAAACCCGATTCCGACGGGACGAGTAGGTCGCCCGGAAAAAAACGTTCCCGTCACATGCCGCCGACTGCATTTAAAAAATGTAACATAACGTATAATAAAAGAGGTCGACCGAAAGAAAAGGAAAAGTAAGAAGTGGAGTAATTATTCAAATAGCTGAACCGTTGTAGGTTTCCAACTATTTTGACGTGACACGTCACCCTTCATTACCTAAACAAGCTCGGGAGTTGGAAGGCGACTCGTTTCCGAGTTAGTTTCGCATTTCCCGAGAAAAGGAATTAATCTCGGTGCCGAGTTTAATCCGTTTCTTAGAGGAAACCGAAAGGCGATCGTAACTAAATCCGATCCCTCTATTTAATTATCCACGGAATATTTAATATCTCGGGTACATCGGTCACGATCACGTCCCGGGAAAAATATATACACAGTCCCATCTTTCCAGGAAAACGACTTCTTTTTTTATTTTTTTATATTAAAAGCAAAACGACTCCGGCAATTTTCAAAATTAAAAAACGTGATGCACGATGAAAAACAAGAATTAATACGACAAAAAACATTCTTTAAAAAAAACGAAAACGTCATAAATAATGTCGCGGTTTTTTAAATGAGTTACTTTAATTGGTTAAAGAAATGAAAAGCTTTTTTCCCCCTCCTGCACAACGCTTTTTTTTTCTTTTTTTTTTAATACCGAGGCCCACGCTTTTCCGAAAACTTGTGTAAAAGAAACTTTTCAACAAAGAAAAAAGGCCTCGTTCTTTCCTGGAGGACCTTTTCGTCTCTTTTTGCCCGGAGAGTAATTTCTTAGAAGGAACCAAATTTCTTTCTTTTCGAGAAAACTCAGAGTAAACACTTTTGGTACCCTACTGCGATTTGACTGGTTGCAATTCGTCTCGTTTACCTTAAATTTTCATTCGACTTCTATGATTTTGAGCTGATCAAATCTTACCTGGAAATAGAAAAAGAAATTCTAAATTCAAAATTCAACTTCATTCTTGTTGAAAATGTAAATAAATAAAAAAACAAACAAATAATGGATTTTTAGACTGCACAGCTCCAAGTTTTAATAGTCAGTGAGGGTTCCGGAAAATCTCCGAAAACTTGGGAACTTCTGAAAGGTCCATCCTTAAAAGAAAATCTGAGAATATGCCAAAGTACACCGACACGGAAATTCACCGAGAGCTTTTAAATAAATAGAAACCATCATGACCGACCTCAAAGGGCAGAGTTTACACTGAAAATTAATTATTCGCCTATGGTCATTTTGAAATTAGGACATATTAAAAAATAAATAAATAAATAAATAAAAATTCTTGGAAAAAGAGGACGTTGGACGAGGGCGATGGTATCGCAACGGAGAATCGTCGAAAATTTCCTGCTTTTCCGCTTTCCCTTTTTCTCCATTAACTAAAAATTGATGATCCCTCATACTTTTCCGGATTTCATTTTTCCCCTCCTACCTCCGATCCTCCGATTTTCGATCGTTACCCTTTTTTTAAATGGACTGTGACAAGCACTCAGAGATGGATCGCGATCAAAAACATTTTTTTGCAAACTCGAAAACGATGAAATATTTATTATTTCTTCTCGCGATTGAAAGCTTTTTTTTTTTTTCGAAATGAATAAGGGAAGTCCCATTTTCAATGTTGGAAACCCATGATTTTGGTTTCGTGTTTTTTATCGGTGCAACCTTTTAGGAGATTTCACTCTTAAGTAAAAGATATACGCGGGGGTAAAACAAAGAACGAACAAAGGTGAAATTAAAACGAAATCCGGAGAAGGCTCTTTTTTGCGGGAGCTCGAGGGAACCGAAATTTCCTTTGACGAAGGAGTTCTCCAAGTGCACATATACAGTATATCTCTTAACGCAGCGAAAAAGAAAGAAATGGCCCGAGGCGCCTCCTTTGATATCTCGACTCTCTTATGTTCCGATAATAATGCCAAAGAATGATATTTTCTTCGCGTTAAAAATCGCGGCATTATAATTTTTTTTTTTTTTGTAATTAACGACTTATAACCTGGAGGCGGATGGGGGATAGGGAGGAATGAGGGGGAGCGATTTCTATTCTATCGGGTCTTTTGTTCCCGTTTCCAATAAAACAAGCAAACGAAAATAATTTAATTACGATTTTTAACGAACGACTTTGAAACAACAAGGAAAAAGTTTCTTTCTTTCTCTCGAAAAAGCGAGAGAAACTTAAATCGTTTTTATTTTTATTTCTTTTATTTTTTCGGTCGCATTAAACAAGATGTGCCGCATACCGAACGGATCGGATTCGCTTTTTTCCGATGCGTACAAGTCCTCCTTGATTAATGACGCTTTGTGGTAAACTATAAGGGAATCATATAAATTACGGAAAACACAATTTTCAATTTAATTTCCTTTACCGGAAAATATATTGGTCAGTTTCATTATAAATTATGTGAAACCTTTTTTTCTTTTTTTTTTTTTCTCTTTCTTTCTCTTTCTCTTAACTTAATGTTTAATTTGCTTTTCTTTTGGTTTTTTTTTTCTAAACAGGAAAAGCGGAGGAGGAAAAAAAAAATACAGAAAACATTTTGAGTAATTCGAATCGGGAAAACGAATCAAGTTTTATAGGAGGGAGAGTTCGGTCAGAGAAAAAGAAGAAGAAGAAGAAACATCCTCCGGTTTTTATTTCCTTTCCAAAATTGAAAAAGAAGAGCTTTTTTCCCCTGCAAGAAACGGACGTAAAACCGGCATCGAATTTCAGGCCTGACTTCGTTTTTCGATCGCGCTTTCCCGAGCTTAAAGGTAATTTCGGATCTATGCGAATCCACGACGAAAATTAATCGCGCGGGAAATGAGGTCGACCTTTAGGAAAAGAACAAGAAAATAAGACAGGCGAGTCTCTTTTTCTCGGGGAAAGAATATTTCCGGAGATATATTTTTTGTTTCTTAAATTCATATTTTCTCTTGTGCAAGAAATGAGGAACTCCCGTTGATGGATCCAAATTAAAGCGTCATTAAAGCGCTCGGTCCCGCTTATTAAAATCGAGTTACGTCGCCGTAAAACGGTTCCTTTTTCTTCCATCGTCGACCAACACTTTTTTTTTTCCCTCGAAAAACACGAAAAAAACAGATTAGGGAAATAACTCTGCTAGTTTATTTGATTCGATCCTTGTTAGCTTTTTTTACTGGTTTACATTAATAAAGGCGATATGGGAAAGAAAAAAAATTTTCGACACAAAGGTATCTTTAAAGTCTTCCGTGATAAATCGTTGTTTAGCTTTATTTTAAAATTGGATTTCTCGTCGAGGTTTGATGAGGAGTTGACGTAAAAGCAATTTCGAAACCCACCTCTGCGGAATCTTTTAATCTAACGTCGTCGTCGTCGTCGTCGTCGTCGACTACCTTTTCACCCGGCACCGGCATCTTTGCTATTCCGGCTAAGAAAATTAAAACCCGGAAGCGAAGACGCTTTCCCGACTTTCGTTTTTCACGGAAAACGGAAACGTCATACGGGCTAGAAAATAAAATAAACGCGGCACGCCCTTTCACATAATTATATACGAGATTAATTTTTAAATCTATTTTATGCGGAAAACACATCCAGGGAGAAAGGGGGAGAGAGAGGATAAAAGCGAAACGCGTAGTTGTCACGTGGCGCTTTACCTCTGTCCTTTTACGACCGAAATGAGGTTTTCGAACACATGTTATAAATAGACTTTTAAAATTTTACGCATTAAATCTCAAAATTATACGGGCCCTCGAAACAACGAAAACTCTAAAAAGGAAATAAGAGCTTTGAAAAAAGCAAAAAATCCCGTTGGCCTTATATGCTTTTTTGCATTTGATCCCAGATCCTGCGTGTATAATTAAATGTATTTCCGGTTCCCGTAATTTTGCGGTCCGCCTCATTTCGAGTAAATTGCTTCCTCGGATTATAGCGGATTTCGTCCGAGTTTCTTCGCTTTTGACGTTTTCCCAAGCTTTGACGGCACTCCGTTTCAGATGATATCGAAAATAAAAATTAAAATAAAAAGAAAGAAAAAGGAAGTGGAGCAGGTAGGAAAGAAAGATTTAATAAAGATTTATTCGCCGAAAGGAAATAAAAATTTTTCGTTATTTTTTAAAAAATAAATCGCCGAAACGTTTGATTAAAAGCTTCGACATTCGTTTGACACATTTCCGATTTGATCGCTTCGGTTTTCCTTTCCTTCTTCTTCTCTTTCGTTTACCTTTCTCGATTTACGGGATTATCGAATTCGTCACATTCAAATTTTTTTTTCTTTCTCCCCTTTCTTCGCGTCCGATATCAAGGGAAGGAAAACTTGGTAGAATATCAGGCGAAAAACCGACGTTTAATATGTAGCGATTTTGAAAAGGGTCGTCTCGAGGAGGAACCCCGAAAGGCGAATTTCGGATCGCTAAACTTTCTCTTGACTGGCCCCATCGACTTTGACGTACAAACGTCAAACGTAATTATTCCACTTTCTTTATTTAACCGAAATTTTAAAAATAAATTACGCGAGGACGGAAACCTCGCCCCGGGATACCGAGAAAACTCGCAGTGTCCTCCGTGAGGTGGGAACCTTTCGGTAAATCCAGACGATAACCGGTCCCGCATGTGTACGATGCTCGATTTCGAAATTACCGGAAGCTCGACAAGATCTCGGTCGAACGTGACGCGAATCGTGGAAACGCGAGAGGACTCGAAACAAAAAAAGAAAATTTTGAGAGAATAAGGTCGCGCGAGCGAACGCGACCGAATCGCTTCCTTCTTATTGGAAACCGTTCAAACCGTCCGTCTTTTTTTTTTTATCGAACCCTGCCAAATTCGTCGAAAAAGAAAACTGAATTTCTTGTTCCCTTTTTCGTCTAGGGGGGAGGGAAGGAAAAAAAAAAGGAAGGATTTTTACTTAGTATGACGATCGTATAAAGAGACAACCCGTGCCAAACGACCCGTTTTACGGTCCCCGGAAAAGAAACGGTCGTCAAATTTCCTTGTCTTTTTTTTTTTTTTTTTTTTTTTTTTTTTTTTAGAATTGAGGAATCGAAAAATCTTTTTTCTTTTTCCGTACGAGTCTTCTTCTGGTCGACAAGCACCTAAAAGGCGATCGATTTCACTCCGGGATGGAAAAGCTTTATTTAAAGTCGTGACCGAACGGCTCGTCCCCGCTAAAACGAAGCACCTCATATTTTTCCCGGTTTCATTGATTTCCCAGACTTAGCTTTTTTATTGTCTTTTTTTTCCTTTCTCGTCTTCTTCGGAAAGAGAAATTACTTTAATGAAAATAATCCAACAGCCACTTTCTCTTTAATCAAACGTCCTTTTTCCTTCTTTTATTTCCGGCTTTAGAGCGGCTTCGGTCTATTTCGGTTTAATGTGCAGCAGTAAAAGTTTCATCTCGGAGATAATGCGATTTTCGATAAGCATTCGTTTTCCCGTATTGTGAATTATTTCGTCCTACCTGAGGACTCTTTTTTTTTCTTTTTCTTCTCTCTCTCCCTCTCTCCCTCTCCCCCCGTTCTTACTTTTTGAATTGAAAAGATTAAAAATGATTCAACAATAGAGATTTTCGGAATTCGAGGCATCTGTTTAAAATCGAATGTTCCCTTTCTATTTTCTTGGCGGAAAAAATTCGAGTCCCTTTTCCCCTCATTTAACGTCAAAAAACGTTACGAGGGGAATATAATCGCACCGTAAACCGTAACTTCGTGTGCCGTTAAATCGTTAAAAATAAGAGAAAGAACGTTAATGCGAGGGAGGAAAAAAAAACGGTACAAATTTACGAAACGGCGAAACGAGCAATAAAACCCGAAAAACATTTATCGACGTTTCAACAGATTTCGATCTTTTTTGTGGGAGTCGAAAGTCGATTTAAAATTTTACGACCTTTTCTCTTTTTTCCCCTTTCTTCGGCTTGGAGCAGCCCTCGCCTTTTTATCGAAACGGACCTTTTTGCGGAATAAAGCAAACGCAAAGATCGTTTCCATTTTTTTGCAAGCGAGTGTTCCCGAGAGGTGGTCGATCGTAATCGATTTTTGGGTGCCCCGCTTTTCGACCGACACGTAAAACTACAAAACCGTTTTTTTATTTTCTTTATAAAACTAACAGCTAAATAAAGCTGATATTAAAAAATCGTTTTGATTTTTTCCGTCTCTTTGAGACTCAACGCCGAAGCTCTTATTTTAGCTCTGCCCTGGAATTAAAAAGTTGCGAATATTCCGCTTTTATCCGTTTTAGTTACAAGACTAGCAAATAAGCAAGTCGGCCAGCAGCTCACTTTCAATTGCTTGTAATTTCTGTTTGCCCAACTTCCCTCTTTTTAAATTTCACTATCTTCTCTTTTTCTTTTTTTTTTCAATCAATGGGCTCGTCGTTTTGCTCCTTGCCCTTATCGGAGTAGTCTTTTTCATTGCCATGGGTCCGAACGTTCGAGTGTTCCATGCTTAATTTTATTTTTCCAATTAGTGAGCTCGTCGCTTCGTTCCTCATTGCCCTATCCAAGTTTGCCATTTTTTCTGGAATGGGAACGTTCAAGTATTACGTAAGATTTTTAGGGGAGGTAGCTAAGTGTGGCGAAATATCTTACAATTGGGGAGGTTCAAATTCACCAAAATCATGCTTACGTAATACTTGAATGGCCCCAATGGCTTTTACCACTCGAGCTACTCCCCGGCTAACTTTTTGTGCTTCACTCTCGCCTGTTCGCTCCTTTCCGTTTTATTTCGACCCCCCCCCCCAGGTCGATCGCTTTGATTTAATAAAATAAAAATAAAAATTGGAAAATAAAAAAAAATAAAAATTGGTTTTTGGGGCCCGGAAATAGGTCGAAAAAATCGGGAAAATAACAAAAAAATTCGCAAACCTCAAGTCGCTGCTATTTTTTTTCGATTTTTAAGGGATTTTAAAAGATTTTGAGTGGACATATGCAAACTCATGGATTTTAGGATATGTACATATAAACTGGCAAACCGGGGACCCCCGAGCGCCCTTTGGGCACAAAAATGACCGAACGCCGGGCGGTCGGATAAGAGAGGCAAAGCTAGACGGTTGTAGAGACAACAGCTCGGCCTTCGGCCTCGCCCTAGAATGTGGGTAACCGACAGTAATCTAAATGATCGTAAAAACCGCAGCTCGGCGTTCGGCCAGCTTTAGAATCTTGGTAACAGGTAATACGGTAAATTTTCGGAGGACCGCATGTTTATAACGCAACACGTACCAGGCTTAATTATCATCAGGACCCAGCTCGCTTAAACTCAGCACCTCCACTCCCTCTTCTTAGCTCCATTCCAATCTTCCCCGGTTTGCCATAATTAACTTTAATCTCTTTGAATTTTTTAACCCCCCCCCCCCCTATTTCAAGCTCATTCCCTATTTCTTTAAACTTTTCTTAACTCCTCCCCAGCTCAAGCTCCCACCTTTTTTATTGGCCATTTCCAATTACATATTTTTTCAAAATCAGCCGCCCCCTCAGCTCAAGCCCGTTTTCAGCCGTTTCCAATCATGCCACAAACGTTATTTCTTTTTCTTTTTCTTTTACTTCTCCGCAATACCTTTTTCTTCTATTTTTAATTATATATATATTTTTTAAATTAGATTCCCTCCCCCGCTTAAGTCCCCTGCCCTTTTTCTGTCATCTTCTGTACAATATTAAAACGCTAAGAAATAGTATTTTTCAATACAAGGAGTGCAAACGACAAAATTGCCCGTCGAGACCGAGTTTTAAGCCCGAGCCGAAGGCGAGGGTCTTAAATAGGTCGAGACGGGCAAGTCGTTTGCATTTCTTGCATTGAAAGATATTTTTTATCACAAGGTACGGTGTAAAATAGTCTGTAAATAAACTGACTAGGACTGAAAAGTGGACTTTTCAGTACCGTGTGATGAAAAATAAGCGATGTCCAACACGTACGGAGCCCCTACTTGACCGATTTTAATGAAATTTTCAGGAACGTTAGGTATATAGGCATAGATTTGCATAGGCTCTTTTTCCGTTTTCCGGTGAGAGCGGAAAAACCAATTTTCACATGTTATTTTCCCTATACCTGATTTTTCGAATTTATGTCCATCACGCACGGAGCCCCTATCTAACCGATTTTGATGATATTTTCAGGGACGATAGGTATATGAGTACAGATTTGCAGGCTCTTCTCCGTTTTTCGATATCTTTTTCCGTTTTCCGGTAGGAGCGGAAAAAGAAATTTTCCCATTTTACCCCTTCAACCAATTTGAAGGGCGTTATGTTTATCGCTTCGTCTGGTTAATGGTCTATACGGCTGGCTGGCTGGCTGACTGACTGCCGTGTGGCATGATTTTGGAATTCCCTTGTAACTTTGAAACGGAAATATGTAGAAATCTGAAAATTTCACAGTTGATTCTACATATTTTTCCGAAGGCCCTGTTGCAATTATTTTTTCGAAATTCCAAACAGTTTTTGAGTAAACCGAGAAATCCGAAAACACTAAAAATGTACTAAACACGTAGCTTTAACTTATGGGGGAAGAAAAACAAAGAGAAGAACGGAAGTGTTTCGTTTGCTAGCGAGAAACTTTTTTTTTTCAGTGATGACCTATTCTTTTTTTGGGCTTATCCGACAGAGGAAGGTCCAACGTAATGTTTAAAATTTTCGAAATTAAAATCTGACAATATCAACAGGAATAAGGGGGTGTCAAAGTTAAGGTGGTTCACAGGGTAGTACTCATATCTCGAATATTTCTGTGATAGTAATCGCAACCTTGAAGTGAGCAACATAAGATGACGGCGAAGCCCATTGACCATCGCATAAGCGTTCAGTCATTTTATAATTTTCATTCAACAGTAGAATGTTAGAAGGCTGGCGGTTAATATGAAATAACATTATCATCATTTAAATTAAAAAATAAAAAAAGATGGAAGAAATGTAACTTGTGAACAGATGATTTTTTTTTTTTGAAATTATTAGTTTTTGTGGAGTAGGCCTAACCTTTTTTAATAATTTTTTAAAAGAAATTAAAAATTAAAAAGAATTAATTAATGGGTGTTGCATTACAAATCCAGCGGGAAATTAAACAGGGGTCCGAATCCGATGCCGGTGCCGTCCGCAGCCGGTTGAAATCTCGGGTGGATGCCAATGCCGATTCCATATTATTTATTTAACTCCCGATTCCGATTCTGATCATATCCGATGTCGCCTCTGATTCCGATTTTAGTAAAAAAAAAAAAAGTCGTGGAGCCGAGACGATTTTTGAAGTCAGGGGTCCGAATCAGATGCCGGTGCCGATGCTGATGTCAGCCGCGGCCGCGCCTAAATATCTCGGGTCGATGCCGATGCCGATGCCGATTTGGGATAATTAAAAAAATCCGATGCCGGCATCGGCATTGACACCGGCTTCTGAATCGGACCGCTGATTTTAAAAACAATCTGGAATGGCTCTATGACTTTTTTTTTCCCCCACTAAAATCTGGATCAGAGACGGCATCGGATATGATCGATGCCTGGTGGCGTCGGCATCAGCATCGGGTGTAGGTGCCGGAATCGGAATCGGGAGTTAAATAATTAATATGGAATCGGCATCGGCATCGGATTCGGACGCCTGATCTTGAATAAATTTGATAAATAAGAATGGAGATAGATTTCTTGAGTAATTGAAAATTTATTATTTTAATCGAAATCTTGCAGTAAATTTGTGAATAAGAATCTGAATATATTTCGTGAACAGCTAAAAATTGGAATCTTGAAATAAATTTTGCAAATAGGAATCGGAATTGGGATCGGGATCAACTTTTTTATTTAATAAAAAAAGAAAAGTTGGAATAAGAACGACAAACAGAGCAAAAATTCTCAATTGGAATAGGACTCGGAATAAATCTAGTTAGAAAAAAATTAATTAGTCAGAATCAGAATGAAAATAAAAAAATTTGCATTAACTAAAATGCGCAAAATAAATCGTCAAAAAAAAAAAAAAAAAAAAAAAAAAAACCTTCAAAAATTAATGTAATTTAAAAAAACTTAAATGCGTTAAATAAATAAATTTTTAAAAAAAAAGAATACCCCTTCAACAAAAAGAACTAAAAAGCAAAAAATAATTTTTTTTTTTAATTTTTAAAAAAGAACTGAAAGGCAGAAAACGAAATCAATTTTCACTATATAGGTAAGAGTTTGATTTCCCGAAAAAATGAACCATGACCTTCAGATTTGAAAAATTTTCACTACACGCAATAAATAGGCCAATAAAAATGCATTCAAAGGACAAAAGAAGCGCAGAAAAAAATTTTGTTGAAGGAGCAAGTCCCCCTTTTTTTTAAAACTTGCTCCTTCAACAAAAATTTTTTCTGCGCTTCTTTTGTCCTTTGAATGCATTTTTATTGGCCTATTTATTGCGTGTAGTGAAAATTTTTCAAATCTGAAGGTCATGGTTCATTTTTTCGGGAAATCAAACTCTTACCTATATAGTGAAAATTGATTTCGTTTTCTGCCTTTCAGTTCTTTTTTAAAAATTAAAAAAAAAAAATTATTTTTTGCTTTTTAGTTCTTTTTGTTGAAGGGGTATTCTTTTTTTTTAAAAATTTATTTTAAATTCCCTATTCTGCGACAGTTGTAACATTTTACCCGTCTGTCTGACGGGAGAGCTCTTCATTTCGGCGGACCAGCTCTACTTTTTTTTTTTTTATTTTATTTTTTTTTTTTTTTTACTTATATTTACTTCTGTCGTTAATAAAAATATTATCTGTTTTACGAATCGAATGATGGGAAATATAATTTTTTGATTGTTATAAAATTCGTGTTCCACCTTTTAGCCATCCGGCATTTACTGATGCCACAAATTTTTGGCATCTTTTTGCGTTATCGGTGAGAGCGGAAAAACTCCCATTTTAAATTCCCTATACCTGATGCTTCGAATCTTTTTCCAATACGTGCAGAGCCCCTATCCAACCGGTTTTGATGTATTTTTCAAGAACAATGGGAGGGCGAAGCTCCCCATTTTAAAAACAAAACTTTACTTCGCGACAGTTGTAACATTTTACCCGTCTGTTTGACGGGGGAGCACTAGTTTTTCATTTAAACCTCTCCCAGCTCCAGCCCAATTTTGACCGTTTTTCAACAATTATGCAGTGCTATGTATAGGGAAACTAAACAGAGTTGGTAAAATCTTGAAAGATCCTGCACGTCCGTCGCGTCGTATAATAAACATACGCGGAATTTCCCTTTTTTCGAATCGAGATTAGGGATCTTTTCCGGAGTCGTACAATTTCGGGAGCAGATTCGTTGGAATCCTCGTTTTTTGCGGAAAATTTTTCTTTTTTGGTTATTCTTTTTAACGATTTTTAAGGTATGGAGGAAGTCTTCGTTTGGAAATTTCGGTTTTTAGAAATCGGGGAAATTTTCCATCGTGTCCCATTTTTTGGAAAAAACATGATTATCTTAAGGAGAGGATGTCGTAGATGGTTCGGGTTTAAAGGAAAACGATCGGGAAGAGTTGCCGAAAATTTTAAAAAAACCGGAATCGAATCCGATATACTGTTACGGAGTTTCAAATTGAAAAAGAATTAAAGAGTTTATTTTCGCGAGCAGCGGGAAACGTTTTTTAAGGATTTCGTTTTTTTTTCCTCCAGGTTGTTCCGCTTTTTTATTTTTTCCGGATCGGGATAAGGGAGGGAAAATTTGGAAAAGGTTTTAAAAAAAGAGGGGAAAATTTAGCAATTTCTTGCTGAAAACACCATATTTTAGGTGAAGTGGTGTTTGAGATTACAAATTTTTTCAAGTTTTTTCCAAACACCAACACACAAACAAACATAGCCGTGTTCAGACTTTATTATGGAAGGGACTTTTTTCACGTCGAAGCACGAGTTTGAGACACCGAGACGAAGCCGAGGTGTTCAGATGGTAAGACGTGAAAAGTCTAGTGCTATAAGTTCATTTTCATACCGACGAAAGCAAAATGTTTACTTCTCTAATGGGCAGAAATATAGGCGATTTCTTCCCGAGGTATAAAAATATCTTTAACAAAGACGGTTGCTAATTATTTTTTTTAAATAATGAACTAAGTTGACTATATTCCTGCACGGGAAAGTTTCATATTAAATAAAATATAACAAAAACGGAGAAAAATGCGGCTAGGAAAACAACTTTTTTTCAGAAGTTTTATCGAAGAAAAGAAGCAAACGCGGTCATGTACGTTTCAGTCCGGTTATCCATCAAGACAAAGTCTCGCCAAATACGATGTTTCAAAATTTTTTCTTTCTCGTTTTTTTTTCTTACAAAAAAAAGAAATATAAATAAAATAAACGAGAAAAATTATTCGTGTGACCGATAAAACATGATGCGACGCCAAAGCGAATAAGTAAAAATTTATCATGGAAAACGGTAAACGTGATTCGTCATCGCGCGCGACGAAATCCCGACCGGGCAACCTGCCAACGCATATGTTTTTTCTGCGATTCATCTTTTCCAAAAAATAAAAAAGGAAGAGGAGGAAAGCAACGGAGGAAAAAAAAGGTTGTAGAGTTTAAGAATAGAACGGCAGAAAAGTTCGAGAAGTTGATGGAATAATCTGGCGGAAACTGCTCCAACAAAAAACTGAAAACCGATGGTCGATTTTCAAGCGTATTAATTAAGAGGCCAGTTCTCCATCTCGGAAATAAATTTAAAATGCAAAATATACTAACGTTACACGAAAAACTCTTAAAATTACCTTCCCTTCCCTTTAAAAATAAACAACGTTATAAAACACTAATTAGTTTTTTATCTGGGACGAAAGCAAGCACATGTAAGAGGACTACTCAGATTCACATTATGTGATGCTAGGGTCCAAATCTTTTTAATATTTTCAAATTCCACAGGTTGGTTCAACAAATGAAAAACAGCCCAAATAATGAATAATGTGCGATCGTCCGATCTGAAAAACAAATTGATCATTTCCAAAGAAAACTGACGGGAGAAAGAGAAAAAAAAAAACATAAAATATATAAAATTCCTACGATGCCTCGCGTCTCGAGAGAAAGGAAACGTCGAGAAACGAATTCATATTCCTACTACAGTACAATCACATCAATAACTCCGTCATTTTCAAACGGAAAATTTATATTTCAATCCTTTTCAATCCCCCCCCCCTTCCTTCACCCGAAAAACTGAATGTTGCCGACGAGAAAAAAAGTCACTTTTCCTTCGTCATTTTTTTTTTCGAATCAAAACTTTTCTAGTTGCCGTGACTTGCCCGGGGTTTCTTTTATTGTTACTTTTTTCCTTTTCCATTTTTTGTCGCCTCGAATTTCGGTCCCTCTTCGATTAAAAAACTTTTTTTTTTTTTTTTTTTTTTCAATTTTTTTTTATAACTTTTACATGAGAATTTTAATTTTATTTTATGGGTGCTTTTACCTTGAGGGATTTTTAGATTATGCCGATTAACGAACGGAGTCCGAAAATCAAGGGCATGATCCACGAAGAAAAACCTTAGTCTCCGACCCACAGAAAAGCGGAATCGAATCGTAAACTCGGAAACTTTAGGTCACGCTTTCCTGTTCCAACCGACTTTATTTAAGCTTTTAAAAGACGACGACCACGAAAAAAAAGTAAAAAAAGGAGGGAAAGGACTAAGGAGCCAGGAGGTTTCCTTCGTTCTTTTATTATAAATATAAAAAAGCTAAGAAGTGTCGGAAACCGGGAATTCAAAAAAATAAAGGCTAAAAGATCGACGGAGGAAATTTATTTTAATTTTTTTCGAAAGTAATAATTCACTTTATCTTTTCTTTCGGGTTTAATCCGAGAAGGAAGTCTCCGGAGAGGGAATCTTGACTTTCGTCTGGATTTCGAGAGAGAATTTACCGGATTTCGACCTTATCGATAAAAGTCCGAATTCGCATAATTCTTTCTCGGATTTTTATTTTTCCCTCTCGCGATAATTAGGCCTATATATTTCTTTTTATTCCCGATCTTGTCAAGTTGGAGTAATAATTTTTGTCTTTTCAAAAACGATCGAGCTGAATCATTTTTTGTTTCAATTTTTATTATTAAAAAAAACGAGAGGAACAAAACAAGGGAAGGGAAAGGAAAGGAAGGGATTTAATTAAAAGGATGGGAAAACCTTAAAAGGTTCCTTTTGTGTCGGGGGGAAAAATGATAATAATAGTATCTTATTATGAAGGATGTGGAGGAGGCGACGAAGAAGAGAAGATATAACCTTCGTTTTTATGATTGTAAAATATTTTGCATAAAAGAGCTTTACGGTAATAACTTCCTTCGCTAAAATATTTATTATAACAAGTAGACCTTACTCGTTACCGTGATTTGTGCATCGGGTTTTTACCGAGTCCTCGTACGTCACAAGACTTACGCGAAAAGGAAATTATTTATGCCCTTCGCGATTTATTTTCTCTTCGCTTTTCGAGGAGAAAGAAGTCCCTCGACGATTCGACGATGATAAATCGCTCCTTTTTCCGTACATAAAGGCTCGCAGCCGAAACTGTAAACGGAAGGGAAACTCCGCTACGAGTTTCTGTGAAAACGGTAAAAGTTAACCGTTAACAAAAATTGATTCCTCTCGTTAACGTAATCCGAAATTAAAACATCAATCTTTAAAACCTCTTTCGACGATAAATTATTATTTTACATTACAAAAAGGAACTTGTAGAGAAAAAAGTTATAATTAAAAGCAGAAACTTTATAAACTATAATTTATAATTTTGATCCTGTTACTTTACTCTTTTCTACTCTCGGCGAACTAGACCCGAATAACTTTTCCCACTCTATCCTTCCCATCCTGATTTGCAACTCTCCAACGAAATAGGTAAATAAATAAATATTTAACGCCAAGCCTCCTTTTTTACCGCTCAAAAAAAAAAAAAAAAAAAACTCGGAACCTTCGTCCTTGATATCAAGTATGATTAAGACGAGCTCATTTGTCAGCGTCGCACACCGGCTTTTCACTCTCGGGGCGTGGTTCCTAAAATTCACCGATATAAAACTTCTTTTGGTTTTTTCCTTTTTATTTTTTTCGACTGCGAGGTAGCCTACTCTCGTTTAAAAAGAAAACTGTTGTAATTTAAAAAAAAAAAAAAATCGCATTAAAATGGAAATGATTTTCCGACTTTAAACTCTTTCCTATACTTGTAACTTTCTCGTTTAACCCTTTTCAGATGGGGTTTTACGTTTAAAAAAACATTAGCTTTCAAACACCATGCCGTTTAATTAAACTTTTATAAATGTTTTCGGTTTGGGAGGAAAAAAAAAAAAGAAAAAAAAATTGGAAGAAAGATGGGAGGATAATTTTTCGACGCTTGATTCCGTCGGATAGGGCTTGGTCCGAAAACCGTTACAAACACCTGTAAAACTCTTTCTCGGGAGCCGATGCGTCCCAAGCTTTTTTTTTATTACTTTTTGTTGTGTTTTTTCCCTGTCCTAAAGAGTTTTTATGTTCCGATCGAATTTTGATATTCTTTTCTTCAAACTTTTTTCATTTTTGATCCGAAGACGAAAAATCTTCCTTAATGATATATAATTTGGCGAAAGATGCAGGTTCCTCACTCTATCTTTTGTTTTCTCTCGGATATCGCCGAGGCGTTCTTTAAAAATAATAATAAACGAATCGGAGCCGTAAATGGATTTCTTGAATAGCGACTACAAGAAAATCAAATATTTTTCGAGTCTTTCCTTTTCCTTTAGAAAAAAGGTCGGAAATCCATTTGCTGGAACGTTCCCGACCATTTAAACAAGAAGAAAATAGTCCGGGAAAAAAAAGGCAACTTTTTAATGCGGCAATATTGAAATAACCGTTTTCATAAAAATAAAAATCTTTTCAACGACAGAATCAAAAGAGAAATAGCCTTATTCCATTTGAAATACCTCAAGAACCTCACGACATCTTTTTTCTTTATCGACATTCTTGTTTCGAATAAGGCTGTAGTTAGACTGCTTCGAAATTTCTGTCCGAATACCTTCCGTTTCATGCGAATAAGAAATTCGAATTAAATTACGGAATTTGGAAAAAGCGATGATATCACGCAAGCTGTATACTAGTACAATCAATGTTTTGTGGGCTTTTGAAGGTTTTGGAGGTACTCTTAGGTTTCGAAAAATTCGAAGCTGATAAATTTCGTGTATTTAGACGTAGGCCGGGCCCTTATAGTGACGAAGAGTTAGAGGGGCTCTAAAAGGCCGCTTGTAACATCGGAAATAGGGAAAATACATGAATGAGAAAATTTTCCAGGGGCATAAGAGTGCACCTTGAGGGGTTTGCCTACCGGTTTGTACCACAAAATTTTCCGACCCATGTACTATGTTCCCTATTCCCTATTCCCTATTCCCCTATGTTATATGCGGTCCTTTGCAGCCCCAGGGTGCGTAGCGTGTCCTTTAAAAAAAATAGGACTATTCCAGAAAAAATATATGACAAATTTTATCAGAAAAATAGGACAATATGGGACAAAAATCAAAAATAGAAACATTCAATGCTCTATATATTGCACAAATTTCTTATTTGGAACTTTTTTTTAAAACGTAGAAAAACAATACAGGAAACAAAAAAATAAAAATTTAATATTACATTAACTTTTTCTTTCAAGGTTTTCTTGTAATAATAATTGCAAAAAAAGGGAGAAAAAAACTAAAATTTCAAAATAAATGTAAAATGTATCAAAAATATAAGACAAAATCGATTTTCCTCTAAAAAATAGGACAAATATAGGACATACTTGAAATATAGGACAATATAGCAATATAGGACGGCTACGCACCCTGAGCCCCCCTCCCAATGCCTTAAATGCCTTAGTTGAAAGTTTTTGTTAAGTACACAAAATTTATCACCTTAGAATTTTTTTTCTTTTTCAGAGTACCTCCGAGAACCTCCAAAAGTCCAGAGAACATGGATCGTACATATGTTGCGAATAGTTGTACGAGTCGAAAATTACTTTCATGACGTCTTACCTATTTCAGGGTTGTTTCGCTATATTTCCAGAAAGGATGAGCGCCCAGGCAGCCGTTTTTTGGGCTAAAATTTTTTTTTTTCGTGGAATTTGACCCTTGAGTCCTGGTAAATGATTTCCTAAAAGGATTTTCGATTTCGGTCATCGGTACCCTTAATACTCGCCTAAAACCATGATATTTTATTAAAGCAAATTTTAAGGATCGAAATAGGGATTTAAAAATTTTAATGCGGCAGGGAAGTATCCCTACCTACGGCCTTTTAAGGGTATTTTTTCATGTTCCGAAAAAGGTGGAACCCCGTTAAAAGGGGCGGTAGGTAGTGTTTTTATTTTTTTTAATACCGTGTCCGTTGGAGTCCGTCAAATTCCCGGTAATATATTATAGGGCGACCTAAGATCGACCACATATAATTTTCCCGATATACGGAGGCATGCGGCGCTATTTTAAAAATGCATAAGATGCGATTTCAGCGGTCTACTCGAGCACCCCGGTTGTCAGATCTGTATTTTTTCAGAAAAACATCATTTAGGAGTGACAATTGATCGATTCCAGCCATTATCCCGTTCCATCCACGATGAAGTTATCTTTAAAAAAATTAAAAAAATTATTAACATTTAAATGGAAAAGCACTTTGCACTTGATGTGTTCCATAACAACTTTTTTAAAATGGAATATGAAAAATATAAACAATATGTATATTTCCTTTTATTATTCGTATAAAATTGTTCTTTTAGAAGCAAGACATCATTTATGAAGGGTAAATTATTAAATGAAGGACACCAAGTAACTAAAATTCGAAAAAAAGAAGGAAATATACATATTGTTTATATTTTTCATATTCCATTTTCAAAAAGTTGTTATGGAACACATCAAGTGCAAAGTGCTTTTCCATTTAAATGTTAATAATTTTTTTAATTTTTTTAAAGATAACTTCATCGTGGATGGAACGGGATAATGGCTGGAATCGATCAATTGTCACTCCTAAATGATGTTTTTCTGAAAAAATACAGATCTGACAACCGGGGTGCTCGAGTAGACCGCTGAAATCGCATCTTATGCATTTTTAAAATAGCGCCGCATGCCTCCGTATATCGGGAAAATTATATGTGGTCGATCTTAGGTCGATATATATATAATATATTTCGTCCGTCAAATATAATATATTTGACGGACTCCAACGGACACGGTATTAAAAAAAATAAAAACACTACCTACCGCCCCTTTTAACGGGGTTCCACCTTTTTCGGAACATGAAAAAATACCCTTAAAAGGCCGTAGGTAGGGATACTTCCCTGCCGCATTAAAATTTTTAAATCCCTATTCCGATCCTTAAAATTTGCTTTAATAAAATATCATGGTTTTAGGCGAGTATTAAGGGTACCGATGACCGAAATCGAAAATCCTTTTAGGAAATCATTTACCAGGACTCAAGGATCAAATTCCACGAAAAAAAAAAAATTAGCCCAAAAAACGGCCTTATCGACCCTCATCCTTTAGAGAAAAATATCAGAAAACGAATGTTATTGGTTTTTGTCTCATTGGGAATTTTTTCAATTTTTAAACTTGAATTAAAAATCAACGAAAATTCAGTACGATTAACTTTTTAAAATGCGCAAAATAAAATGGCGTCGGTTGTTGTTATCGTTCCGTACAAATAACCAGTTCAGAACAACAGTGAATTAAATGTTTAAAAGTTTTTTAATGGCCGTTGTTTGTTATGAAATAAGAAAAAATCGATCATCTACAATTACAACTACGATTTTTGAAAAAATTGAAATATCGTTTTGACCATTGTTTGTAACAATTTGAAAGACACTCTTATGAAATATTATCCGAAGCTGCTTTGATAAAATCCCCACCCGCTATTATTTCAAAACAAAATAAACCGCCATTAAATATCTTTCAAACAATTATTTCACTGGTGTTTCCAACTGGTTATTTGCAGGCCTATGGAACGATAAAAAACAACCGACGCCATTTCATTTTGCGCTTTTTGAAAACGTTCAAATCCTAATGAATTTTCGTTGATTTTTAATTCAAGTTTAAACATTGAAAACATTCCCATTGAGACAAAAACCAATGAGATTCGTTTTCTAATATTTTTCCTTAAGGTTACGCAGAAATGATTAATTTTTTTGAACACCCTATACTTCGAAAAACGCTAATATTATCGCTTTGGAGTCAGATGTTAAAATTCCGCTTCTGAGCAACAATTATTCTTACCAACCCTAGGCACCTTCAAGAAAAATTCCATACGTGACCATACAGTGCTTTGTTTGGGCACCTTGATCCAGGACGAATTCCCGGGAATTTATAGTAGATTAAGATCTCCCAAAAGAGTACTGTATGGTCAGGTATGAAATTTTTCATATAAGATTGATAAGAATTGTTGCTCGGAAGCAGAATTTTGATATCTAGCACCAAAAGAATAATATTCGGATATTTCGAAGTATAGGGTGTTCAAAAAAATGAATCACTCCTGCGCCACCTTAAATCTCTGGACTATTAAAAAAAAATTAGAAATATAGTGAATTAACCCTATTCAAACTTTCGAAAAGCTACGAACTAGTGTAACTGTATTTCGGATCGAAATTTCGAAATCTAATCACGGCCTAAATTATCGACCTTTATTGTCTGTGTCTATAGGGGAAGGACGATTAGCTCCTCGATATGTTTATATATTTGTTAAACTTCCGGGATGTGGGTCGTAAAATTTCGTTGAGATGAAGCTTATTTTAGTTGATGTTCGCTTCCCGGAAGGAAGAAAAACTTTTAACTTTCTTGTAAATCTTGCAGTTTTCGGAGTAACGCAAAACTTTAATAGAGAAGGGGGGAAAAAAAGCGAGTTATCATCCATTCTAAAAAGATTGACCTTTCCAGTAGATAGCATTCCCTGGTATATCCGCGTTAACAGTCCCGGGTTGGTGAGAAAAAAAAAAAAAAAAAAAAAAAAAAAAAAAAAAAAAAAAAAAAAAGGCGCCGTAAATTTTTTTAACGAACTCGTTATAATTGCTATCACTTTTAAATTTTACGGGGGACGAATTTACGAACGAGATCCGGGAAATCGATAAACTCGACGCGTTTTTCTGAGCTTCTCCTCCTCCTCCTCGACTCTTCCGTTCGAATCCGACTCCGGACCGTTGACAAAACCGCATTCTTGAAAACTTTTCTTCCTCAAAGCTCTACTCCTTAGAATCCCGGAGCGGGATTCTTCGGGTCGGCTACCGAAAATTTTTTGAAGTCCCGGTGCGTTTCCTAAAAAACGTCCGATGTCGGAGGCAGTTTTCAGGGAATCGCACACCCAATAAAGCAAGCAGAGTCCGACGAGGTTCGAAGTTCGGTCGAGGGCGGTTTTGGTTTCCAAAAAGGAAACCAATTTCCTGGCCAAACCTTTTTTGCCCAGCTTAAATGATTTCTCGGCCAACAGGATGGCTTTGGCAATTTGAAGGTTCAATTCCGCCAGAGAATCCGTCAGAGGCAACCACACCAATCTCGTCGACAATGAAGACACGAAAAAGGACAAGAGAATGTAGTAAACGTACAAAACAAATTTAGAAGGTTTCCCAAGGAAAGAAGGAAACGCGGCGTATTCCGAAAGCAACAAAGCCGTCCCGACGGTGAAAGCGCTCGATCCCACGTCCGGGTTTAAATATTGGAAAGCCGCATCGCAAGCCCCAACGACGCACCAATTCAACAAATGAGATAACAAGGCCGAAGCTACAATCACCAACGTTTTGGCCATTTCGCTTTTAATTTTTACACGGGACACACCGTCGCATATTGTAAACACTAACAAATTTCATTTCGTCCATTCTTTATTTTTCCTTGATTGCTTTTTGTTTTGACTTCCATTTTGAAATCTCGGCCTTCTCTATAATTGATCTCTATTATTTACGTAAATAATAGAATCAATGTTCTTTATTCCAAAAAAAAAAAAAAATGAGATCGGTGAACCGATCAAAGTGCTTGATCAACTAATTAAATAATTCTCAAAAATATGGTTAGTTTTTCGATCAGAGTTCTATCAAAGCCGAGTACGGGCATAAAGAATTCGAATTTCTGAAAAATTATTTCAGATTCGGAATCCTCTACCCCGAAAATATTTGAAGGCTCCACGGGAAAAATGATCAGATTCCATTTTTTTGTTTACACTTAGCTCTTATGTTTACCTTTTGTCAAAACAATCAAAACAAAAACATGGGATCTGATCATTTTTCCCGTGGAGTCTTCATTTTCAAAAGTACGGTTAGTTTTTCGTTAGCTCCCACGAGAAACCCGCCAATCAGCACGATCAAATTGCTTTGCTGACGTAATCGATTACGTCATATCGTGACGTTTAAAAAGTTGGAGATATCGGTTTTTAGGCCTATGCCCATACTTTTAGCCCTTCTCACCGTTTCTGAACCACTCAACAGAATTTAACCAAATTTCAATGGTAGCGTATCTTGATGAATATCTACTGCAGTACGAAAATCGGACTCAATCGGTAGCTGCGTTCGCGATTTATAGTCAAAAAAGATCTTGAAATTGTTGAAAATTCAACATTTTCACTCACTGCTTCCGAATCGCTGAACCGATTTGGCTCGAAAACTAACCAGCACCTACATTTCATTAGAAGTTGCTACCCACCAAAAATCATCGACATCCGTTCTTTCGTTTTTCTACTTTTCGACGGACAGACACTTTTTTTTGCACATATATTCATACATTCGTACATTCATACACACATCCACACACACGGCCACCATCCAAATTTTGCTTTTTTCGGCATCAGGGGACTTCAAAACGTGTAAAAATATCAAAAACTGAAAATCTGAAATTTGTGCTAAAAACAATGCTTTCAGGCCCGTAACCAGCCTAAGAAGCACAGGGGGGCTTCAAATGGCCCCTAATAACATGGAAGATAGGGAAATTACATGGGCCAAACAAAATCTACAGGGGGGCTCAAGCTTGACCAAAGGGGGGCTGCCCCCCTTTGCCCCTCCCTGGTTACGGGCCTGAATGCTTTATTCTCCCTGCGGTCGATAAAGCAATAATAATAATAAAGAGCTAAAGGACAAGACCAGAGGAGGGTTTGGACGACCGGTTAAATGCAAACGTCCCCCCTCTTCGACGGTTGGGGAATAGACTGGATGAAGAGATATCCATGATCAAGCGTCGATTCCCCAGTCCCAAAATAAGCTCGAGCCATAACACCTGGCTCTGGGATTGTGTGATTGCCCAGTGGTACTGGGCCCACATGACTCCCAATTTCAAACACCCCGTAAAAGGGAGAAGAAAAAATGTATAATAATAATAATAATAAGCGGGCATTGTAGTCTAGTACGTAGCATGCTCGACTCTCACACTCGAGACCTGTGCTCGTGCTTGGTCCGATGCTCGCTCATGACATAGGAGTGAGGCCATACTTTCTAATTAATGGATTTACGGTGTTTAGCCTATGCAAGAATAAAAAATTATTTAGGGAGAGATGCTATGATTATCGTAGTCATCTTCTTCTTCCCTTTTCAGTCAGGTGTAATAACGCCAAAAAAGCCAGCGCGACCTTGTCTTGCACAAAAGCAAAATCTAAAAAGAACTCCAAAAATCTCACGATAACGGTGTGATCAGGACAAACGCTTAAATGCAACCGTCTTCCCCCTATATCGGAAGTAGGCTTAATTAAAAAATCTCTTTAATAAAAATGAGAATATTTCAGGTCTATTTCAGAGATAAAAACTTTCGAGTTCCGACAGGTCGACGATGTGTGGGGTTACCGTAACGGTTTTACGGCCCCCACCATCGGAAAGGTGTCCCCCTAAGAAGGGAGTCAAAAAAAGCGAATAATAATAATAATAAAATCCACAGCCTTTTTGCACTTGACAAGTAAATGAGAGTCAATTATTAAACCCATGTAAAATGCAACGTTTAAGCAAAGAAAAAGTTACATTCGACATTTCAAACGAAACGAAAGCCAATGGAGAAAGGAAAAGTTGAAAACCAAAAAAATTTCACTCGTCGCGACTTAGGTGTGATTATTGTCGGCTTAACAGCGCTTACCTTCTGACTTTCTCGTTTCCTATTTTCCAAGGAAAAAATAAAAAGATTCCACAGTGAAAATCAAATCAAATCGACCCATCATAGTTTAAAAAAAAAAAAAAAGGAAATGAACTTCCGCACGTATAATAAAGGTCAATTGTACGTACAAACCTTCCTTTTTTTTTTCGGACTAATTGAAGAAAAGACTTTGCGGTCGAAACGTCCCTTTGCATTTGGGGATTTCTCAGGAATCCTTTATCTTGCTGCTTCCTAATTACATCTGAAGCGTATGAAAATTGGATTAAATTAAACATTTTCCTTTGTAATTTATACGGTTGTAATTGCTTTGAACTTTCGTCCGTCAGGACTTTAAAGCCGAGGTAAATCGGTTTACAGCTTAAGTCATTAGCAATAATTCTTGACTTTTCCGATGAAAGCATAGTAGTACTAAAGTCGTAGGGCTGCAATCGTAATACAAATATTTTCTCGCTTTACAGGAACATTTTCAACTCTTTGATTTTTTAAGATAGTGCCGAAATGTCCATTTAAGTATATCCCTTACTATAATAATTATTATTTTCCCCAGAGTTTTTAATCAGCAACGAAAAAGCGTATGATGGTTTTAGCTTAAAAGATCAAAAAATTTTTTTTTCTTTTTTTTTTTTTTTTTGCTTTTATTTTTCGGAAAAAGATACCATTTTAAAATGGAAATTTTTCAGTGGATTTCGTGAATATAAACCACGTTTTTGAATGTCTGTTGAGGATTTCGAAGAAATCATTCAATTCTGTATGACCTTACGAGAACATGGCTTAATTAAAATGATTGCTTTTATTTTTCCTTTTTTTAACCAAAGAGAGCATTGGATTTGTAGACGGACCCTTTAAAAGTGGGAAAAATCGAAAAATAATGGGGGAAAAACGAAGAATGTCCAAAATGCATTTTTAATAGGCGTCTCAGCTCAGCCACCGTTTTAGACCTAACGGTTTGGCTTCAAAATCAAAAACGTCTTCTAAGAACTTGACTGATGTTCATCTTGTGATATCTACATTTCGTCATTCATCAAATGTCGCAGAGATTGGTTCATCATATCGCAGAGTCAACATGGAGGCAAAACAAGCATTTTCAATTCTTGATATACCGCAAATTTCTTTACCTATTCCGAACGAGCCCCCGTGGAGAATTTCTGGTTTTCATGTTGTCCGTTTGAAATGCTACAAGGTTCTCTACTTCGCAAATCCCCCAAGTAATTTAGTGTTATAGTTAGCGTTAAATGCAAACACCACTTTGAAAAATAAATATTGATCCGGTGACGAATCGTGTTTGCTTTATTCCGACAGGAACGTAACATAACAACATAACATAACATAACACGCTGCGGCGTTCGCCGCCTGCTAGGAGCAACGGATTTTACATCCTCTTTTAAAAGCCGAATGCGACTAATTTTTTTTTTTTTTTTTCCGTCTTGTTTCAGGAAAGAGTTGTCTGATATATCCAAAATGGAGGAGGAAAAGCGGCTTTACCCCATTTAGAACGGCATCGGATCCAGACCGAAGAAACTCCGTTGTTCATGCGAGATGAATCCCATCAGAAAGATTTCAATTTTCGTCATGATCGAAACCTCCCGCCCTGAGTTTCCGGATCCGATTCACTAGGGAAGAAAAGAAAAAAAAAAAAAAAAAAAGAGGAAAAGGCAAGATAAAAAATAAAAATCGGACCATGTTCCGCACGTGCGGATGACCATGCTGCTATGTCCGCCTTTTACCGGATTTTTTGCTGCAAACGCCTTGATACAGCTCCTGCTGACGGTGGCAAACGCCGTAGCCGGACCCAGATACAGTTCCAGAATCGTCGAAACCGAATCGGGGGCCATCAGAGGAATCATATCCGAACCGAGCTCCAAACATTTGGAGCCGGTAGAAGTTTTTCGGGGGATACCTTATGCCGCACCTCCGACCGGAAAAAGGAGGTACCTGCCTCCGGCTCCTCCTCTCCCTTGGACGGGGACGAAACTCGCCGACGCTTTCCCTCCCGTTTGTCCGCAAAGGCTACCGGACGTTTCCAACAAAACTTTGGCTTTGACGTTGATGCCTCGAGGACGATACCTTCAGCTTCGAAAACTGATTCCTCTGTTGCAACACCAGAGCGAAGACTGCCTTTATCTCAATCTTTATGTTCCCGGAAGCGGTGAGTACGGAAACCAAAAACAATTTAAAAATCAAACTCGACCTGAATTTTTTTTCTTGTCCTCGAGAAGGCCGTTAATCGGTTGATACAAGCGTTTTTGGCAAGCGACACGCTCTGGAATCGAGCATCCCATAAATCTGTTTTTTATGCGAAACGTTTCGCTTCGTCCAGAAAACTAGCTGTAATCCGTTATCTTTATTCCAAATTATAAATCCCTCAATTCTCGTTTCGATTTTCATGGATGCGACAAACATATAGGGCCTTTAAAGGTTTAACTCCCGAGTAAAAAAAAAAAAAAAAAAAAAAAAAAACCTTTTATTCTATTTGATACAAAAAAAAAAAAAATTGCAGCGACGGGATAGCGAATGTAAGTGACAAATCGAAAAGGGAACAAAAGAAAAAAGTATATAAAACAAAGTAAACGGAGTCCCAATTAGAGGAATCCCCGGAGAAAAGTGACAAAAAGGCTTTATCGTCGAGTTTTTCGCGGTCTTATCGGGACATCTGCTTTTTTTTGTCGAGAAAAATTACTCCATCGACGTGTTTTTATCTTTTCCAAGAAAGGCATTGCATGAAAACTAATTTTAAAATCAAAATTTAAATTATGTTACTTTAGCAATATCATTTTATAAACTCGTCCTTCCCCGTAATGCGCAATACAGATTACTTTATCGTTCTTTTGTCACCGGTATGGCATAAGATTAGATATTCTTTTTTTTACTTCCCTACCTTCAAAAGCATCGTTCGATAGGCAGTCCATTTTTCCCCTCAACTTTTCAGCCAGACCTTCATAGATTGTTTTTTTGATTTGACATTGTGGTGATGCAAATTTTACCTGAAAAAAATAGAATAAGTTTAGCATTATTAAAATATTATAACAATCCAGCCACTCTCGCTTGAATCCCCCCCCCCCCAAAAAAAAAAAATAAATAAATAAATAAACAAATAAATCATTCAAAATAAAAATTCGAAAGAAAACTAGTGAACTATATGGTTTAGAGTTTTTAAAGAAAAAAAATTCAACCAAATTCCAGGGTGCGTTTTGTGATGGTGGCCCTTATAAGCTCGATTTTTGAGTTTTTCTCTTACTACAAAAATGAATTTAAACCGTGTCAAAAATCCTCCACCAGATGGTACATGATAAAATTTTTTTCCATTAAGGCAATCGGAAGGGAAACGATTTTTAAAAAAATTCCAAAATTAGCAAAAAGTGCCAAAAAATCTTACTTTTGTTATGGACATAGGCCTATGGGGGCATATCCCTACATAGGACTACGCCTTAGGCTGTCACTTCCAAAGCCGATGACGGGATTCTAATGGTGCCGCCCCTTAAAATATTCCCAAATAACTCAAAAATGACGTGTGCAAAGTTTGGGGCCTCCACCTAAACGGGAAGTGGTGCCTGTAGGAACGTCATTTTTACCATTTATAATACATGGGGAATTTTCTTATTTTACTTTTTATTTTATTTCTCAGTAAATACCTAGTCGAAAAATCGGCCGCTGGTCCAAACTATTACTAATATATGTGCCTTTGAATCTAGGTACAAAAAACCGGTTCAACTTTTTCCGGTAGGTAAGGAGAACCTTCAAAATTTATGTAAAATTCAAAACAGTGCTATTCTTCCCTTATCTACAAAAAAAAATCGCTCGGTGCAAATTCTTTACAATTAAAATACGTACTGGACAGAGACACTTTCACTTTTATTTATATAAAAGAAGAAGAAAAGATAGAAGATTAATTAATAATTTTCCATCGATCTTACTCTTAAATTTCTTCCCTGGGTTATGTGAAAATTTTTTAAGTTCCTTCACTTTTCCACGGACCCCAATATTATTTTAGTATATTACATATCAGGTATGCAGGTGGCGTATTGCAGGCCGAGACTGGGGTTTACGGTCCGAACGAAGTGAGGGCCGTGACCAGTCGAGGCCTGCAAGCCACCTCCATGCCTGATTTGTAAGTTATTTTTTATTACGACGGCGGGAAATTAATTTTTTCGTTTTTTTAGCGGGCGGGAAAGTTCATTTCCCGCCCGGAGTGATGAAAAATCATTTATCTTTTATAAATTATTTTTTACAACGATTTATCTCACAAATTACAAATTATCTTCATTATTTTGTCTTGTACGATAATTTTACGTTTGCTATTTAATATGGGATGTAATTCTTAATCTTATACGATTCTTAACGCCCAATATCTTTTCAATAATTTTTAGTCCCCTAAAATGTTGTAAAACTTGATTGCGACAAATATTTCTTCCACCAAATAAAAAAAATGTTTTTTCGTTAAGTCACGGTCCGCACAAACTATTTTTACCATGTTGACCCCCAAGTCGTAGTCCTACGTCAAAAAAAAAACCTACTGTTTGCTTACCTACCTGAAACTATTTGCAGTAAGCGTTTAACCATGGGCGGAACCGACAAAAAAATGAAAAAAGACACAAAAATTACATATTATCTCTTTTATTTAATAGACAACCACGTTTTAAGGTTTTTTAGGCCAAGTTTAACGATTTAAACCTTAAAACGCGATTGTCCACCAAATTAAAGAGATAATATGTATATGTAACTTTTGTACCTTTTCTTATTTTTTGTCTTACTGCAAATAGTTTTAGGTAGGTAAGCAAACGAATTTTTTTCATACCATTGAAAACAAAGCAGGTGTGTCCATAACAAAAATAAAATTTTTTTTTATTTAAGAACTCTAGACCATATAGGCTACTAGTTTTCTAGCGAAAAAAAAATTTCTTTTTCGAATTTTTTCATTTTCGACGCTAGCACGACTGTACAAGGACTGAATTTTCGCTCAATAACATTTTAATAAAAGTTTTGAAAAAAAAATTGGAATGGAATCGGTTAAAAAACTTTGAAATGTTTGGAGCTATTTAATGATTTTTTAAATCACTTAAAAAGTTATTTTTATTCGTTATAAAAAGTATCTTGTTATTCTAGGGTGTCAAATGAATTTTCCTCGCTCGGTTTCCACCGAGCGGAAACCTCGTTTCCGGACCTGGTTTCCGCAACGGAAACCTCGACGGGAAAATTCATTTTCCACCCTAGGTTAACAATATACTATTATTATGTTGTGGTTTTCGGTGGTTTCTAATGCTCAGAAAATAATTTTTCCAGAGTTACGACACTAGTAACTTGATCATTTGAAAAATAACACGTACACTGCACAGATTCTTTCAATTTTTAAAAGGTTGTTTTTTTTAAAGCACGTTTTCTTCTCATCTAATCTCATGTGAACCATAGCGGGCTAACCTAATGAAGAAAACATTTAAAAGAGAGTTGGCCACTTATTAGCCCTGGTGTCAGGTCTGGTCGATGTCCTTTCTTTATGCGATCTATAATTCGGTCGTGCGCGAAAAAAGTGGTAAATACGTGGACCGGAATGAAATATGACCGTAAAAACACGTGTAAGACGACGCAAACGAGTCGTTAAACCCCTTTTTATGGCGTTGGAAAAAAAGGTTTTCGTCTTTTTTTGAAAATTACGCCTCTCTTTAAAAAGCTTAGCTCGCCGAACTTTGGGAGGATTTAGGAGGAGTCGAGCAAGAAACGATTATTCCTTTCGTTTAGTTCAAAGAGCGAAAGCGGCATCAAAGTAAAGACCATTACGAGAATTATCATAAACGGAGAAGGATGAACCCACGAGGGAAAGGGTTAAAACGACCCACTAGGCAAAAGGTCACCTCTCGAGAAAATCACTCCGTTACCTATCCCCCAAACTTAAAAACTCTTTTCAAATAACGAATATTTCCCCGAATCGTTTAAACTCTTCGCCTTTCTTTGTAAAAAATGACTGCTAGCTATTTAAAAAAAAAAAAGCGAGCAGGGAAAGGAAAAAAAAGAATAATAAAAAAAAAAAAAAAAAAAAAAAAGAAAAGAAATAATGGAGGAAGAAAAATACGAAAGTGTTCTTTCTTAAAGAGAAAGTAAAAGAAAATAAATCCGTTTCCGTGTGTAATGGTTTTCAGATGTTTAAGTAGGAACAAGAAGTTGCTGACAATTTGATAAATTCGTTCCCGAGGGAATATGTTTGGAGGAAACACGTTTCGGATCCTGCCGACTATGGCCCAGGTCCCCGCCTAGAATTCCTTCCCTGCTTTTTAATTCTTATTGCGTTTGCCCTTAAAAAAGCATCCTTCGGGATAATGTAATGCCGCCTGCCTGTTCGGTTTCCAAACCTCGTGTTTTTTTTTTTTTTCTTTTTTTCTTTTGCAAGGTTGTACGTACTGCGATCAAAAGAAGTGACAAATGCCAGTAATTATCCTTGTGCTATACTATGAAAAAGAGAGAAATCCGCCAGGTCCGATCCCCGGTCGAAATTCCATTTGAAACGGATAATTTTCTCGTTTGATTTATTGCCGAAAGTAAAGTCGAGAGAAATTTTGGAATCCTTTCTGTACCATTTTAATATCTCAACGATTCAAACAAGAAATTAATTTTCTTTCAGCAGAAATGTTGCTTTATTTCTCGTTTCTTCAAGGAAAAAGGGGTGTACGGGGAATCAAACTCTTCGTCCGCACATAATAATCATGTGCGGACGAAGACGTTTGATTCCCGGATTTTACTGAATCTATAGAAAACGAGAATGAAAAAAAAATATTTTTTTTCATTCTCGTTTTCTATAAATTCAGTAAAATCCGCAAGACCGTGCCGATGCAGTCAAGGAAATTATTCCCGCGAAAGGATCGACCTACACTAGCGAAGACGACGTAATTATTAATGGCTAAAACAGATGTTGTAAATAACGATAATTAGCGTCGGAAATATCGCAAAGGCGATACAAAGGAGTGTAACAGAGTTTACAGACTCAAAAAGGATCCTGCGCGCCCTCCCCCAGCGGAATTTATTCAATTATTTATTTATTTATTTATTTATTTATTTATTTACTTGTTGGGATGTTATATTTTTAGGGAATCGAGGATTGGAGGCACCTTACGCCGTCATAGCGTTCGTCCACGGAGAATCGTACGAATGGAATTCCGGGAATCCGTACGACGGAAGCGTCTTGACCAGTTACGGTCACGTCATCGTAGTTACAATCAATTATCGTTTAGGGATATTAGGTAAGAGCGCTCAATCCTCTCGACGAGTTTAACATTTTACGAGAGAATTAAATAATTTACGACGAGGGACCGCAAAAGCGCAAATCGAAAATCCGTACGAGGCGTAGATTTAGATTTCCCCCAAGACCGGGAAATTCTCTCCCTTTGCCGGTGACGCCGGACTTTCGAGCCCGAAATTTTTTTACTTTCTTCATTATTTTTATTTTTTAAAACGAAATAAAACGAGTCTTTTTCGAAGGATTCGAAATAGATTCGAGTCAAGTAAATATGTCACGTCAAATAAAATTTCACATGGATTCAAACTCGACTATTGAAAAAGGAAATACTGCATCGAAAAATTGTTACCACGAGAGGAAACTGCTTTGAAGAAAAAAGAAGTTTTTTTTTTCCTCCCTTGACGGTTTTTTATGTATTCACAGTACACAAACGTTCATCAATCAAAATATTTTTGCACAGAGAACGGGTTAAAATAAAAACAAAAACTGATTTTTTTTTTCCTGTCGGAAAGATAACAAAAGAAAATGGATATTCGATATAAAAATAAAAAAAGGAGGAAATTTTAATGATGCGAAGAGCTCCGCAACCCCTCAAGAAAAAATTTTAAAAAGAGATTTTAATGCTAGGCCGCACTTTTGCTATTAAATATTTACATTCGTCAAATTCACCCGTTCCCGACATGGAGGAAACGAAAATCGCCATTAGACTTGATCTCTGCTCTAGAACGATCGTTTTCCAATATTTTAAAGCCAGTCAGGTTTCCTTTTTCCTTTGAAGATTAAATTCTGTGTTTTTTTTTTTTTTAAAGTGCCATACAGAGGAAAAAGTAAATGTTTGCGTGTAAAAAGTGTACAAAGCGTTTTGCAGTATAATCGTGCTTTTAAATGAACTAGTGTATTTTTTTTTTTTTTTTTTTAATAAAAAAAGGATGAAAACATTGTGCCTCTTTCGCAAGACATGCATCAGTGAATCATACATATTTTTTTTAAAGGGATTTTTTTTATAAAGCTTTCCGGCCCAAAAGCCCCTTTCTTTTTTTTAAATGTACAACAGCATTTGATTTTGATAAGACATTTCTTGTAAACGAAAAGGGACGGTATTTATTGTTCAATGCGAACAAAACTGTAAAGGTTTTTACGTACCTCGGGAAGAAATCGCCTGTTTTTCTCCCGCTCGAAAAGTGATTCTCGGTACGTAAAGCACCTTACTGCACTAGAATGAAAGAGACTTTTCACGTCTCAGCACGTTGAACACCTCGGCTTCGCCTCGGTGTCTCAAACTCGTGCTTCGACGTGAAAAAAGTCTCTTTCATCTAGGGCAGTAATGTACTATTTTTATATTTAATCCCGCGCGGGAACCGCAGACTCGGACTCGTTTGGATAACCGAAACGAGATGGTTATTTTCTTTCGGTCCGTTATGACGCGATTGCATTTTTCAAAAAAAAAAAAAGTTAATCCTATTGTCGGAGAGGGATAACTGGATGGGAGAGAAAATCGAAATGGTAAATGGTAAAAAGTCAAATCGGTTTTTTTCCTCACGCCAAAGCAAAATAATTTTTATCGAAATTATTCCGGCAAGTTTATATTACATATTTTTCGTTTTTCCTTCTAATAACGGGGAAGCAAGGAAGCTTCTTTTCTCGACCTCGGAAACCCGAAACTTCCCTTACAGTTTGATTAGGTTTTTGAACCGAAATGTCGAGTTGCTTTCGACTTTCGGCGAAACTTTGAGATCTACTTCATTATTTTTCCTCCAGTGATTTTCCAGATTTTTTTTTTTTTTCTTCATGAAACAAAACCCTAAAGATCCGAATTTATTAGTATCGCCATTATTTTTTAACGAGACCTTGTTTCGCGGTTTTATTTTTCCCCTACAGACCCGGCCGGGATCTAATTAAATAGGAATTAACTCGACGACTTGCTTTCATTTTCTTTATTTCCAAGAAGCAATTATAATTTCAAAGACAGGTTCTGTATGGTAGATCATCCGATCGGAATGACGGCGAAAACGTTTTTTCTTCTTTGAGTCAAACTATGTTAAATATAGAGTCCGAAAAAAGGGAAGTGGGAAAAACCAATGGGAACAATCGGCAACGAGGAAAAGTCGAGAAAGAGATGGATGAATTTTCCTGTTTTTAATCGATTTTCACCCTTTATAAAAAGAACCATCCCGGAAATAATTTGTTCGAATGTCACTTTCAATTTTCCTTTCGTTTTAATCCGGATTGACTAAAATCAAATTTATATATATTTTTTTCGTGTTACGAACATTGCACCTCTGGTTCGAGTCTAATCGAAAGAAAGGGCCGAGTTGGCGCGGTCATCGCTTCCGTACCGAGTTAATGAGAAATCGATATCGTCCGTCGGAAAAGTCCGGCGCGGATAAAAACTAGATCCAGGTCTAAGGAGCTTAAAAGTTTCTTTTTCGAAACAAGTCGGTGGAAAGGTCTGCAGCTATATATCGCACAAAACTAATTTTTTAAAATTTTCTTTGGGAATTTTTTTGCTTCAAGTTATTATTAATTACGTAAGATGTTGAGGAATGTGATAAACGACCCGTCCAAATCCCAACAAACAAATTTCTTATTAAGATTTTACTTTGTTTTGAAACGTTAACGAGAAAAAAAAAAAAAGAAAAATCTTAAGCCTTTTTAACGTCGAGCCTTTTTTAATACAATAATCCTTTCTTTTTTTTTCCAGGTTTTTTAAGAACGCGTACCGGGCCGGATCGTCCGAACGCGTCGGGAGGAAATTTAGGAGTGCAGGACATAGCCTCTGCGCTTCGATGGGTCCAGAAAAACGTGGCCGCCTTTGGAGGTGACCCGAAAAGAGTGACTCTCATGGGTCACGATACCGGTGCGGCTCTCGTCAATATATTGCTCCTGACTTCTTCCGCAAAGGGATTGTTTCACCGGGCGATCCTCCTAAGCGGTTCGATCCTGAGTCCATGGGCCGCAGTGCAAAGGCCCAACGACCTCAGAACGATGGTCGCGGAAAAATTGGGATGCTCCGCCGAAGAGGAAGACGTAGCCCCTTGTCTGAGGGAAAAGTCCCTTTCGGACCTGATGGACGCGGCCCCGGAACCCCCGAGGTTTTTGCCCCGGTTCGGGCCTTCCTCTCCGCCGGACGAATACACGGCCGATCCGGAACACGCCATGGAGCGAGCCAGCGATGCCTTTATAACGCGGGAACTCGTTTTGGGAGCCGCCACCACGGAAAGCTATCTAGATTTTAACGCCGCCGACATTCAATACGGGTTCGAAGAAGATCAGAGGAATCGTATCCTTAGGACCTACGTTAGAAACGCTTACGTTTACCATCTCAACGAAATATTTTCCACGGTGAGAAACGAATATACGGACTGGGACAAACCTATCCTTCATCCGATAAACATTCGGGATTCCACTTTGGAAGCTCTAAGCGACGGGCACACGGTGAGCCCGTTGATCAGGGTAGGATATTTACACGCGAGAAGAGGGGCCAAAACTTGGTTTTTTCATTTTGGATATCAATCCAAGGAAACCGATTATCCTCAAGTAAGTAACAGCCTTTTCTCTCTTCTTTTTTTTTTAAATGTTTCTCCTCGCGAATCCGAAAACAAATAATTACGAGCGGAGCTGGGAAAACCGTTATATGACACGGTCGAGAAAAGAAAAAGTTTTTTGTCTCTCCCGAATGCGAACAATGCATGTTCCATTATCCACCCTTCCGAAACTTTAAATGAATGGCTTTAATAACATACGGTATAACAATACCGAGAAAATTCCGGATTCCGTTATTCCTTACCTAATATACGAACCGCGCGATAAAATACATTTCGTTACGGGACGAAAAAAAACCGGCACAACAAAGCGCCTTCCAACGTAACAAATAATTTTTTTTTTTTTTTTTTTTTTTTTTCGTTACAGAGACTGGGAAGCGTTCGAGGAGAAGCAGTGACCTATGTTTTGGGTCTGCCTTTAGTCGGAGGATTGCCTTATTTCCCTCAAAATTTTACGAGGCAAGACATGGGAGTCGCCGAGGCGGTTTTGAATTTTTTCACTAATTTCGCCAAAACTGGGTAAGAAGAAGTTCCGGGAGGAGAAACAAAAAGACGAAAAAACCCGGGGGAGCATATTTCCATAAGATATATAGAAAACAGAATATAAAATAATCCAATCGCACACAGGTACTTTGAAAAGTGAAACGCTTATCTCACGGCTTTATATTTTATTGCTTTACGCTTTTCCCGCGTCGACTGAAAGCTTCTCTTTCTTTCCCGTTCAGTCGCGCTTCTTCTATGTGCGCCACCAAGACATTTTTGTTTTTTCTTCCAGAGATCCAAACGAGCCGAGAAATCAAGTGGCCACAGATTACGGAACCGTCAAAGAAAAATCTAGGTATCGCGGAATAGTATGGGAAACTTACGAAACTCAAACTCAACAATACCTCAGCATAAGTAAGTGTCTCTTCGTCCCTACTCAAATTCTTTCTTCATTTCATTTTATTTTATTTTAGGTTTCAGACCTTTTTCCGCTCGCTCTTCCCCTCGAATAAGCGAAAGCGACTTTGAAATCCTTGTAATCCACCGTTTGAAATATTTATATCCGATTCGGATTTAACACGGATTTACCGCGAAATCGTATTAAAAGCGGACGATAAGAAGCGAAAAAAAATTAAATCTGCCGACTCGGCAAGTCGTTAAGCAACGATATAACAGCATCTCGAAAAAAGTTCGATTACTGTTTTTTCTTTCTTTTCCGTTTTTAATCCCTTTCTTTGAATCCGAAAAAATCGAATTTTATACCCCAGATTTTCCTTTTGCATTATTTATTTATTTTTTCTTAACAAATCAAAAACGTTTTTGAGATCGGACGACTGTATAAAGTCTATCGCAACAGATAAAAGAGAAACGCATTTTTATCCTTTAGCATTAGACTGTCCCTTATTTTTCAAACTTTGGAATTCTTCCGGTCTTACCCCCAATTTTTTTTTCTTTTGGTTTAAAAAGAAAACCTGTAAAATTTTCCGCCCTACGTTTAACCACATAAGTTAAATAGGGTCAATAAGTTTCATTAGTCGGGTCCTTGCATTGCCCGTTTTCCAAAATTAACAAAAAGATTCTTCTTTATATGCAATCTAAACTTTAACAGCTTTTACCGTTTTTGATTTATTCAAGTGCTAATTTTTTGGCTAAAATTCTGCTCAGCTAAACTTAAATTTAATTCTCAAAAAAATTCTAAAGCTGATATCCTGGTCCTACGATACATCTTTTCTGGGAAATTTTCGTCACTGAATCCACAACTGAGAGCGAAAATCTTCTAATGCTTACTATTTTTGAAAAAATCATAATTTTTATGAAAATTAAAGGAAAGTATTCAAATTTTTTAATTTTTCGTTCGTATTACAAAAATAAAAGCAGATCGACAATGTTAAGTGCTCTTAGGTGATTCAACTTCGAACATTGACCAGAAAAGATGTGTTATAGGAGGAAGATATCAACTTTAGAATTTTTTTAAGAATTGAACTAAATTTTAGCAGAGCAGTATTTTAGCCAAAGATTAGCACTTGAATAAATTAAAAACGGTAAAAGCTATTAAAACTTTGATTGTCTATAAAGAACAATCTTTTTGTTAATTTTGGAAAACGGGCAATGCAAGGACCCGGCCAATGAAACTTGGCCCTATTTAACTTATATGGTTAAACGTAGGGCGGAAAAATTTTACAGGTTTTCTTTTTAAACCGAAAGAAAAAAAAATTAGAGGGTAAGACCGGAAGGATTCCAAAGTTTGCAAAATACCTCAAAATCAAAGTACCCTTGAACGGCTTGTATATTGGACAAAATCGAACCTTAGAGAACATTTAAATATTACGTAATTGGAAGGGGGGGATGGGAGTTGGACCTTGCGTTACGCAATATTTGGTATTAAAATTATTTCAATTATTTCAGTTTCTTGAAAATATTTCCTGTAGGTTATTTTTCAAATTTTTTTTCCCCAAAATAATTTTATTCTTTATTGTTCCCTAATTTTAAAAATACAGTTTTATTTTAAAAGGAGCAATTTTAAAATTTCCGAAAAATCTATGTACTGAACAGTACGTAACTTTTTGATTCAAAAGCATTTTCAAGGGTCTTTTTACGATATACGACTTGAAATGTGAAAAAATTTGGATAATTTTTTTTCTTCTTATCTTTACAGCCGCGAAGCCAAAAATGAAATCACATTATAGAGGCCACAAAATGTCCGTATGGTTAAACTTAATACCGCAATTACATAAACCGGGGGACGAGGACGTCAGCATGAGGCACCACCATTTCCACGAAAGAGCGGAGCATTATTATCAAGGAGCGGTTGCTCCCGAATCGCAAACAAGACTGCCTCCCCCCTATTTTCCTCCGTCCCCAAGAGCTCGATCCACGACTCTTCCCGACTGCCTGCCGAATGCCACGGAGCCGGCTGCAGAAGAATCTTTGGACATCAAAGAGGAAGAATCTTTGGGAGACGAAGCAGGCATACTTCGGAGACTGGCTGACGGGGGATATCGCAACTATGCTGCAGCTCTCGGAGTCACCGTCGGCGTCGGTTGTTTGCTTCTCGTGCTCAACGTCCTCATTTTTGCAGGTAAATGAATCGAGCTCGAAAAAAAAAAAAAGTTGCATCTTTGCCCTTTATTTCCTTTGCAGGCATTTATTACCAACGAGACAAAAGCAGAAGGAGGAGAAGAAACGCGGGGCGTGAGTCGTCCTCCAGACGGGACTCGGGAACGGAATCGTCCCGCCGTACGCACGAAGCAAATCGCGGGGCCCACGTGATAAAACTTCACGAGCCTCCTCCTTGTTACAACTCCGTGACCGGAAATAACGCCGGAATGCCCGATCCGCCGCCTCCGACCAGACAAAAAGAACCTCCGATTCCGCCCGTTCGAACTTCGACGACCGTCAAAAAAAGGGTCCAGATACAGGAGATTTCCGTATAGCGGTAACGAATATTCAAGAGGGAAAAAAGAAAAGCATAGACGCCATTTGTGAGGCGAAACGGGTCGGCGGCGACGTGTAACCAGAAACGTTTACCTCGTACGTCGTTATGGCAACCTTCGCAACAACAAAATTAGAAACGAAGCACCGAGCGATATGAATGACGAAACCAAGTTGAAAATTGTGGTGTTGGGGCCGATTTCAGTAAGTCGTAAATATATACAATAATAAATATAATATGTTACCGGCAATTCCGGTTTTCAGGCATTGTCTAGCGAAATAAAATTTTTAGTCAGTTCTGGGAATTGGCTAAAATTTTGTCAGGCAATTCTAGAAATGAATTTTAGTTTTGTTAGCTGTAATAATTAATAGTAAGGCGTTGGTTACATTGCACGAAAATTTTTGTTCGAAGCGTTTCAAAAATTTTTTCGCAAGGAAAGTGTTTACAGTTTTCGAACATGTTCGATGATGTTCGAAATGTTTGATGATTTTTGACGTCATTTTTTGGGTTGTATTATATTTTTACGTAATGGGGGGATACATATATATCATCGACTGAGTACCCATATCAATTTAAGTCATTTTTTTCCTACTTAAAAAATATAATACAACCCGAAAAATAACGTCAAACATCATCAAACATTTCGAGCATCATCGACTGCATTTTAAAAATAATATTTGTAATATGATTTTAAATGATTTTTAAATTTTTAAGAAAAAATCACAGCCGTAAAAATACTTTCATCACAGAAAATTGAAAAGAAAAGGAGAAACAAAATTAGAAAAATGAAGGTCGAGGCCGATGATAAGAAAGGAAAGCAAAAATAGCGAGAAGAGGAAGAGGACGAGGACTAGGCCTAAATGAGAAGTAGTGGAGGAAGCAGGAAGAGGAAGAGGAAGAGGAAGAGGAAGAGGAAGAGGAGGAAAAGCAAAAGGGAGGGAGAGGAAGAAGAGGGAACAGGAGAGGAAGATCTACAGTCTCAGCTATCCCTCAGCTATCATTGTTTCTACAAAAAAATCAAAACACGGTCATCGAAAACGAATTTGAAAGAGAAGTAGCAGAAACAGTGCCAACTGTGAACTTATTAAACTAACCAACAACAACTATATACTTAAAAATACTACCCGTACGAAACTGATAAAAAGTTTCTAAACACGTTTCTTTTTTAATTTCCTGTGATGAAAGTATTTTTACGGCTGTGATGTTTTCTTAAAAATTTAAAAATCATTTAAAATCATATTACAAATATAATTTTCCAAATGTCGTCTAATTTTTTCTTACTATTAATTACTACAGCTAACAAAACTAAAATTCATTTCTAGAATTGCCTAACCGTAAGGCAATTCTAGGATTGACTAATATTTCAAGATAGTTTTTATCCGGCAATTCTATAATTGCCTGACAAAATTTTAGTCAATTCCCAGAATCGACTAAAAATTTTATTTCGCTAAAACGGGAATTGCCGGTAACATATATATTTTTTCTTCTTCTTCTTTTCTTTTCTTTTCTTTTCTATCCACTACCAAACCGTAAAATTTGCTTTTCTTTTTTTTCTCTCTTGTATAGAGTGGAAAAAGCAGCATTTCAAACTTTTTGTCGGACGCGACGGAAAACGTGACCGGAGAATATCGTCCCACAAAAGGAGTTCGAATACTGGAATATTCGGTAGAAGGTCTCGGACCGGAACACAAATCATTTTCCAAAACCGAAATAGAATTGTGGGATTGCAGCGGGGATCTCAAGTAAGTTCTCTGGATGCGTAATTAATTACACTATATATTTCTAAATCGTCATCGTTTCAGATACGAATCTTGCTGGCCGGCGATCCTTCACAAAACCGACGGAATCCTTTTCGTTTACGGAGCGGATTCGTCTCAGAGGAAAAAGGATTTGGAACACGTCTACCAACATTTCGTGGAAAAATCCGGTTTTTCGGAAAAAAATTGCATTCTCATGCTGAATCGCCAAGGAACGAACCACGAAAAGGAAAAACTTGCCAGTGTTTTACCCAATTTAAAACGAATTCTGGTCGACATAGAAGAAAATGGTGCGGAGCTTAGAAAACACTTTAATTCCTTTTTATCGGACATAATACGGAGCAATGCAGACGACGCAATCAATTAATTTCCCGATCGAATCCAATCGCAACCATCATCTTGTTTCAAAATAGACTCTATAATAACGAAAATTACCCAAAAGAGATGTGTATAATTTAAATAAATTTTTTATAATTAAAAAGTATTTTTAAGTTGAGCTATTCAAATTCCTCAAAATAACGAACCTAAATTACATAATTTTTCAAGAGGTACGAACGAAAGGAAAATTTTTTACCCCGAAGCGTCTCCATCGAGTAACGGTCCGCCAATGTGATCTACCGAACCCGAAAACCCGAACCGTGACGTAGCAGTCCGCGAGTCGCGGACTCGCGGTATCGATTCCACGGACCAGTTGCAGTCAAAGACTTGTTTATCCAACACGCATAATTAAGTGCTTGCTCGGTTTTAATTGTGAGTTTCTTTTATATAACTTGAAATGGATGTATAAAAATAAAAATCATTGGATCGAAATTTTTGTTTATTTCGGTACAAAGGTTAAAGCAATTATCTAACGCTGTTATCTAACCGCGTCGTTAGAAGGTCGCGCGGAAAATTAAAACTCAGTGTTTTCGTCCTTTTGTTACAGCGAATCAAACTTACGAATGGGACGAATCCCCCAAAATTTTTTCTTTTTCAAATTTTATTTCGGTCCGATTTTGGAACCGGAGGTTTCAAAAGATACGAGGGAGAGCGGAAGATGAGCGCGCAAACGTGGTCTGCGACGAAACCGACAAGACGACAATTCTTTTCTATCGATTAAATGGCGACGCTAGACTTCGGGGAAAGCTCGGAAAATTCGACCACGGAAGGAAACTTTACGGCTTACATAACGGAGATCGAAACGAAAAACACTCAGTACGAACAACTCTTGGCGGACGTTTGGGTGGGAGTTGTTCTGACTCTGTTGCTTTTGAGTTGCGTTTGCTGCATGTGCTCTTGCCTACTCTATCACAAATTTCAGCAGTGGAAACGTTCGGGTAAGTCGAGGAAATAAAAAAAAAAAAAAAAGCCCAAAGGCAAACGACGCGACGTCGGAAGAGTATTTAAATGCGGATGTAAGCGCGCGGTCGGAGGCAAACCGGGTCTTGCGAATCTCATACACTTTTATACCAGACAACCTCTAACGCCGACACGAATGTATAGATTTCCCATATTCCATCGTATACGATCAAATCAAAATAGGTTTTCCTGGGAATAATTTTTTTTTTTTTTTTTTTTTTTTTTTTTTTTTTTTCATTCCTTGAGTATTAAGAAACAACGAAGAACCGGAAACGATCTCCACGGCAGGGATAGCTTTCGATTGCGAATCTCTACCAAGTTATTCCATCGCTTCGGGTTTGCCGAGTTACGAAGATGCCCTCCGGCAACTTCAAAACGTCAAGAGATCTCTATCTTCGAAAAAACCGGTAGAACTACCCCGGCAGGATTCAAACGTGTCTGTTCGTCAAGGGCTCACAAGATCCGTCAGCAAGGTTTCTGTCCTGGATTATTTGCAAAGTCTCGTCCAAGAAAAAATATAAACTTCATATAAAAATGAGTAATAGAACATTAAAAAGTGTAATTTTTCGTAATGCGAACGAGAAATCAAACAAGTTTTTCGCCCGTAATCTCGTTTCGTTACGTGTTAAACCTGTAAATAACGAAACTCTGTGTCAGCCGATGTAGTAAATCCTCCGAAATAATGTAAATAGCGTTAGGAGTATGATGATCTCAATTTTCAAGAGAATAAATAGAAACGTATAAATATTTTTTTCCTAGTTTTTTTTTTTTTTTTTTTTTGTTTTTTTTTTTTTTTTTTTTTTTTTTTTGTCACTTAATGAAAATCGCTTCCTTTCTCGTGCCCTATGATTTCATTCCTAGTGTACATATTGCTAATGAATTACCTTTAAGGAAGGTGAACCGGTCCTTGTTGCTTGTTATTATTTTAACTATTTTTAGTAGGACTTTTCGCGACGACCGATTGATTAAAAATCTTGATATGATATGAGTTATAAAATTAATACGCCTCGACTTTTTACACATTTCATTTTTCTTTCTTCTTTGGGTAACTTATTACAGAAATGTAACAAAAAATAAAGTCTTTATGAATATTTAATGAATAAAACAATTGTTTGGTTTTTAGTTAATTCGAATTTTTGAATGGGCCGATGACATAAGATAACTGGGATAATCACATCGTTTAGTGTCTATAAAGGTTGGTTTATTTGCGAGGTTTTCGATTCTTCAGTCAGAAATGGACTTTTATTACCATTTTCCAGACTGAATTGGTTTCCCATGTACAAACTTGTCATTGAGTTAGAAAATTTATCGTTAAAGAAAGGAAAAGAAAAATGGCACTAGAAATAACTGGCTGTTCGAGACATTATAGGAATGTTTTCAAAAAAAAATTCCACATAATATTTAGTGGCGCGGAGTGCTCCAGCCAAGTTTGTGAATATTCCACTGAATGCAACTATTTCCTAGGGTGGTTCGAAAATCAACTTTTTTGCCATTTCAAAACACCTATATCGCTAAAAGATTCTGCAGCCTGTAGCTCATTAACCATGCGCCAGAACTAATTTTCGACTTCAAATTCGTAATATACGCACCGATAGAAGTCGACGGTCTTTTTAAGTCAGAAAAGATTTTCATTTTTGGCTTTTATATAGACATTTGGGAAATTGCAAGGTCTATGCGACACCTCAAGATACCGTTCAAAAAATCTGAAAAAATCCAGGGTTGATACTCTACAATAAACAAACTTTTACCGATATAGGAGTTTTGAAATTCAAAAAAAAAAAAAAAAAAAAAAAAAAAAAATTGATTTGAACCACGCTGATACTCCATTTATATTAGGCCTATTTACGCTTTCTACGTTTTGTTTTTTAAAAAGGTAAATAAAGGGGGAATGAAATATTTTATTACGCTCGAAATTATGAAAAAAGCATAGAAATAAAATTTTACTTAACTTTTGGGCAGAGATCAAATAATTTCAACTTTCTTTCTTTGTTTGCTCAAATAATAATCCAATGGCCGATTTCTTTTTTTTTTCTCGCCTTTTGATCGATAAAAATAAATTATTTAGGCTAAATAAAGAGTGTTATAGCGCCTGAAATAAATTTGGTTATGCAAAAAGTTCCATTATAGTGAGAAACGATTTGTGCGGGTGAAACTGGTAAACGTTGCTACTGCAAAAAAGTCTTATTATCTATAAGCTAAACATGGAGCTAATAAACTAAACATGGAAATGTTCTTTCTGTCTTTGACCAGGAGCCGTAGCTTAAAAGGTTAGAGCTTCCGTCCGGCAAACGGAGAGATCGGGGTTCGATTCCTCGCGGCTACTAACACTGGCTCAGACTGGGAATTTTTTTCTTTCTTATACCTGAATTTAATTTAATGGAGCTAATGTTTTACGAAAAACTTGTCAAATAATTTAAAGTTTTAAAATAATGTATACATTTAAGTTTTAAAAAAAAGTGCTTTCTTCGTAAAATAAAACCGATTAAAGAGATCTTAATTTCTAATTAAAGATCTATTGAGATAAATTAGTGAAAGAAACCGTCTGCAATCTTGAATTTAGCATATTTTCGCAAAATATTGATTTAATATTCAAAATTAGCGACTCAGATTTACATAATGGGCAAGATTTTCCGTTGAATTATCTTAAATTTTAGCCCTTTTATTACGAAATTTTTTTGAAAAGTTTTTCCAAAAAACTGCTGTCCCTTCTAAAATCAAGTTTTTCTATCCGGTGAACTTCTAAAATGAAAGCCAAGGATCCGGTCTTCAATCATCATAATCATTTAAATGTTTGCATTATACACTACTGTTGTTGATTCAGCCATTTAAACCTCTAAGGTGGGAGATTGACTTTTTCTGAAGGTCCCGTACACCTACCCTTGGGAAGGACCCAATTAAAACAACGGATCAACTCGCGTCGTCGGTAGAGAGAGGGTTAGGCGGATCCAAATTTTAAAAAACAAGCAAAAATCAGAGGTAAGTTTTTGATTTTTTTTTTTTCTTTTTTTGGGGCGCTCTATACGGGTTCAACAACAATAAAAAAAAATGAACAGATTCTAGCATTACTAAGAAAGTGTAAACTGTGACTAAAAAGGAAACGTTAATTCTTGTCCTGTACTATCTCTTCCGAATGGTGAGAAAAATTAACAGTCACAGTACAGTACGTCAAACCAATACATTAATTACCAAATAAATAATTGAAGAAGTCCACAATACATGATGATTTTGCACAAGTTGCAAAAAACAAAGAGTCGCAAAGTGAATGTTTTCTTGGTTATTCAAAAATCAGTTTATGACGAAAAAAAAGTCTGCGTAAAAAGCAGTCAAATTTTCCTTCAACAAAACAAATACAGTCAAATTATTATTTTTTGCGAACTTTAAAGAAAGAATTAACAAAAACAAATAAACCCTTTTGAAGATCTTAAAAAGTTTAAGAGTGGACTACAATATATTTTAAACCAAAATTAATAGTCGATAGTCAAGTTATCCAGCAGTTTTTTCATAGTGAAATAAACTTACAGGTTTTTGTCACTGTCCAGTTTTTTTTTAACAAAAATAGAAATAAATGTCATCTGAAGATGACCAAAAACACAGTCAATTTTGTGAAAAATGTTAAAAAATATTTTTTTTTATTAACAACCAATTTCTAGTCGACATGCAAAAGTTTCATTATACAAGTCAAGAGAGTTCGAAAAACTAAAATTTTTGTCTTCTAACCTCAAAATTCTAGTTTGCTTTTTGATTCAATAATGTATGCAATACAAATTCAACAAATAGGCCTAGTTATTCATTTTTTTCTACTTTGTTTACTATTCTTAATATAAATTATTCACTGGTAAATGGTAAATAAACAGTCAAGCTGTGATCGGAGAAAGTTCAAGGGAAAAAAGATTTCATTTTCTTTCCAAAAGGGGGTTCTTTTTTTCATCCTTCAGGGGGTTAAATAAAGGCAAAAGCATCACCATCTTTCATTAAAAAATGTGCAGCTTATTAAATCAACCTTGACTTCCAAAAGAAAATAAATGAATCTTTATAACGCCTATCATCAGTCTATTCTGATTCAATCTGTGGCATATCTCAGTATTAATATCACTCTTGATTCTAAAAATGAACATTAATTTAGAAAAATATAAGAAAAAGATAATAAAGAATATAAAGAAAAAGTTAAGATTGTGGGAAAAAAAAAAATTTCCTTCAATAAAGAAGACATTCACTAATCAAATTGTTGCTTGTCAAAGTTCAGCTATACTAAGTAACAATCGAAGAAAAGACCTCTTGTAAGTATTGCAACTTATAGTTAACTGAGAGGTAGCTTATTACATCTACAAGAGACTTTGTTTGGGCTTATGTATATGCTCTGAAAAGGGAGAAAAAGAATTCTGGTTGTGACAACTAACTTTTAGGGCAACAGAAATTTTTATTAATTTTTCTTTAGAATCTAATCACCGTTGGACCTATTTACATCCAGCTTCTAATTTTAAATTTAATAAGATTAATATATGTTGTGCAGCAGTATCATTTCGAATTACAACTTGAAATCTAAACATAAAAGGTTATGAATAATCATTGCCGACAATATTCAAAATACTACACACCTTTTAGGAAAGTGTTAACAAGCAGAGCTCAAAATGTAACAAAAGGTGAGTTCAAAAAAATTTTACTTGTACAAGCACCTGGATTAAATTTATCCAAGCTCAAAACAATCTTGGAAGCTATTACAGGGTGTCTACTGAAAATCAGTTTTAAAAACATCAAGGTTTTTTCAAGGCTTTTCAAGACTCATTCATTTCAAGGCTCAGGGAAAATCAATGTTTTATTAAAAGTATATCTTCTACCTAGGAAAGGAGGCTGGGTAAGAATAACGATTTTTGACAAATTCCAGGGTGGAGTTTTGCCTTAATAAGAAGATATTAACTGAGGCAATAAAAATATATGAATAATTGAGAACGTTGGTCTTCAGAAAACTAACAGGTCTAAAAAATTTGCTTTTGGGGTCTCAAGTCTCCAAAAATCAAGGCTTTTCAAGGTTCAATTTCAAGGTCGGTAGACACCCTGTTATTATATTTTTGTTATGAACAATAATTTCAAAAGCCTGAACCTTTCCACTGCTTTATCAATTCTGGACTTGGTAGGATGCACCAAATCAAGATGAAAGGATTGCATACATGGTAATCAACACATCTTCTGGTTGGTTTTCACTATGTCCACACTTACCTTTTTTTCCAAAGCCAATGCATATCCCAAACCACTTCTTGTCGTCGTCTTCGCTGTCGAAAATTTAACCCGAAAATAACTCGGCACAAACACAGTAAAAACATGTAAAACAAACACAAGCCTGGGCACCGGACAATAAACACGGAATCTTGAGGACGCGCTGACTTCGGCGGCAAGGCATATAGTGCATGACTTCTCAAAAATGCGGGGCGCCAACTTTTGAAAATTAAAAAAAAAAAAAAATCCTATGCATCCAATATGTCTGCTGCCACGACGCGACGGTCTTCCCGAAAGTGTCGGTAACTTTCTGCGTGTTTATATGTTTTTCATCGAAGATCAATGGATGCATAACGATAATATTTTGATCGGAGTGAATAATTAGAGGATAAATTAAACACGAGTTTGGAAAGGGATGTCTGTAAAGGTAACAAATTTATTTATTTTTTTTTTTTTTTAAGTACGTCACTTAGGCTTTGGTTGTGAAAGAGCGGGGAAGTTGTCAAATGTTTCTGGAAGTTAATAATTTTTTTATTTTTATTTAAAAAAAAAAATAATTAAAAAAAAAAGCGAAAAAAGAGCTTAATAAAGTCTATTGTAAGAGTTTTGTAACATTAAATTTTAGGTATCTTTTCAGTGCGTTTTCAAAAACCTTCCGATCAGCGGATTCGTTGTTAAATTGAGCATTCAAAAAACATATTTGTAACCTGCTTTGGTTATATTTTTATTCTTTTAGATACACAATGGATTCGGCTTATCGTTGGTAACGTTTTTGACAATGTCGTCGTGCCACGGATTTTATGTTCCCGGGGTCGCTCCCGTCGAGTTCAAAAACGGTTCCAAGATAGAAGTTAAGGCTGTGAAACTAACCAGCATGATGACCCAGCTGCCTTATGAATACTATTCTCTGCCGTTTTGTCTGCCCAAAAATGGAACAGTTGTGCGCAAATCAGAAAATTTAGGTCAGTTTATTGCTGTAACAGTGGCAATAAGCAAGAACATGCAGCACCTTTATTTACTTATCACTTTCAGGGGAAGTATTGAGAGGGGACCGCATCACCAATACACCTTATGAAGTCAACATGGCAGAAGATATCGAATGCAAATTGGTCTGCCACAAACCTGGCAAACCCATGAACTGGAACGAGGCTGAATCCAAGACTATAGCATCCAGAATAAGACACCAGTACTATGTTCATTTGTAAGCTTTACAAATTTCTCTCTGTGTTTGGAGTCCAGTGAAACCTGATCGTTTGTGTTTTAGGTTGGTAGACAATTTACCTGTCGCAACACGAGTCATCGACGTCGAAACCAAAGAAACTAGTTATGAACTGGGATACAAATTGGGAAGGGTAGAAGGCGACGAGGTGATTGTTCACAATCATTTAAAATTCTTGTTGTACTACCACGCCACGGCGGACGGGTGAGGGAACAATGTTGTTGGGAATTGGAAAAAGGCGCAAGTTACACGGTCGTATATTAAAATTGTTATTGCAGGGAACATTACCGTGTGGTCGGTTTCGAAGTGGAGCCTTCGAGCATAGACAGAAGCGAATTACAGTTCGAAGGGGAAAAATGTCGTTATCGGGAGAATCCGAAGCGTCAGGCAGTTCAGTCTCTTGGTACGACCTTGTATTTTACTTACTCGGTCAAGTGGAAAAGCTCCAACGTCGAATGGGCATCTCGATGGGATATTTATTTATCAATGAGAGACGTGGACATACATTGGTTTTCCATTCTCAATTCTTTGGTCGTCGTCTTTTTCCTTTCTGGTAGGAAGCCACGTCCACTTCCTTCGCCATCCGCGCCATTTTATGGGAACGAAAAATATTGGACTCTTTCATTTTTGTAGGTATCCTTACAATGATCATCATCAGAACTTTAAGGCGAGACATTGCTCGTTACAACGCCGACGAAGGTCCGGACGAAGCCATCGAAGAGACCGGATGGAAACTGGTTCACGGAGACGTGTTTCGTCCTCCTCGTTACTCGAGATTGTTTGCTGCTCTTATTGGTAGCGGAGTTCAAATTTGTGCCATGACACTCATAACCTTGTGTAAGGGTTTTTTTCTCTTTGTTTTTAATTATATATTTCAAAAAAGGAAAAAATGAACAACAAAACTATGATTTTTTTTTTTTATTCTAGTTTTCGCAATGCTGGGAATGCTGTCTCCTGCTTCGAGAGGAGCCTTGATGACTGCCGCTATATTTTTGTATGTGTGTCTTGGAGTCGTAGCAGGCTACTTCTCCGCGAGAATTTACAAAACTTTAAGAGGACGAGAATGGAAGAGGGCAGCATTTTTAACGGCCACCCTTTATCCTAGTGTGGTGTTTGGCACTTGTTTCTTTCTCAATTTTTTTATTTGGGGTAAACATTCCTCTGGGGCAGTACCGTTTCCGACAATGGTCTCGCTATTGTGTCTATGGTTCGGGATATCTTTTCCTTTGGTCTACGTGGGAAGTTACTTTGGATATCGAAAAAGCCCGTACCAACATCCCGTGAGAACGAATCAGATACCGCGACAAGTAAGATTTTCTCTCCTCGTCTCTCTCCTTTTGCGTTTTTCATTAATTCTTGATTTTTTTTTCCAGATTCCTGATCAAGCTTGGTATATGAATCCTGTTCTGTCGACTTTGATGGCCGGAGTCCTACCTTTCGGCGCAGTTTTCATCGAGTTGTTCTTCGTTTTAACGGCCATTTGGAAAAACCAGTTTTATTATTTATTCGGATTTTTGTTTCTGGTTTCTCTCATTTTGGTCGTTTCGTGTTCCCAAATATCGATAGTAATGATTTATTTTCAATTGTGCGGCGAGGTAAGAGATGGAAATAAGTTGCAAAGCGACCGAAATATCCCGAAATAATAAACGTCTTGTTTTAATTTTTTTTTTTTTTTTTTTAGGATTACCACTGGTGGTGGAGGAGTCTGTTCGTCTCCGGTGGTTCCGCAGTTTATGTTTTAGCATATTCAATTTTTTATTTTTTTAACAATTTAGAAATATCAGAATTCATCCCGACGTTGCTTTATTACGGGTACACATTCCTCATGGTGTTCACCTTTTGGTTGTTGACGGGAACCATCGGATTTTTCGCGGCTTATGCTTTCATTCGTAAAATCTACGGAGCCGTAAAAATCGATTAAAAAGCATTTTTTTCTCCTGTAGGGATTTCATATGTTTACGACAAGAGAATCGACTCAGTGTCGTTCAGCATGCGTAAATCCTATATACTTATTTTTTTTATACCTGTCGTCACCAGTCTATATTTTTTAACAGTTCGTATTTCAAAGGAAAAGAAAAAAAAGAAAAGACTTGTAAATGATTAATTGTACTGTTAATTCTCTAAGTTTGTGATTTAATAGGTTTAGTCGCTGCGGTAATAAAGAGACGTATTTTTTTTTTTTTTTTTTTTTTAAATAAATAAATAGAAAAAAAAAAAAAAAAGGTTACAATAATTTTACTAGTTGATATCGATATCGTGGAGAGTGTACACACTGTACACTACGTTAAAAATTGACCAAATCTTTTCCATTCTTCTCCCTCGGTGAGCAAAGTGATTAGATAATTGTGATAGGCCGTTGTCGCCCTCTGCGGCACGGACTATTCCTATGAAAACCAGTTCTCCAAATGTCAAACTTTGGAGGTAGGGATTATATTGCTCGGCAAAGGTAACTACACAACAACTGTGGATTAACAGGAAAAACTAACTCTTAGATTGTTTCGGATTCGGGGAGCTTTGGAAACTTGTTGTTGTTTATCGAATAGCATTTCGTCCGAAGAGAGTTAGACATAGAGAAAGTAAACATTTTCCGTTTGGAGAGAAATTGCATAACTTTAGCTCAAAGGGGAGACTAAGTTCCTGGCATGTATTGCGGGCACGTCAAGTTATTTTCTCTGACTAAATACTTGCCGGGAATGTTATCGATTCGGTTTTTCTGGTTGCTAACTTTAAAAAATCAAAACCTGACAAATTTTTTTACTTCTAGGTAAAAAAATTTTGTTTTTTTTTAAGGAAGGAGTTTATGCGGTCGACATCATTCATGCTAGTATTTCTTTTGTCGGGACTTTGTTGGTCACTTTTGCGACGTAAAAATGGGGATTCGCAGCAATATTCAAACGTGTTTTTTTTTTCCTCCACTTTTTGGATCGATTGAAATTTTGTGTAACGGTCCGAGCAAAATTTCAAAAGTAATAACACGTCGAGATTTTTAGTTGAGAAAAATAAATGATTCGATAACTTGGATTAAAGACGAAATGCTCGATAACCGGAGACCGTCCACCCAGAGGAAATGCGGTCGAGTGTAAAATGTGTATTTCTCTTGATGTCGTAACAAAAATTGAAAAATTTGTGCCGCGAGGCGAACGAAACATTTCCGTATCAAACAATAACAATGTAGGTTAGGTGAATGTTGCGTTTCGATTTTGTTACGAGAAATTTAATACTTTCCGCTGCAAGCATACAGGAGCAGACTCATCGATTTTTGGACCAGTATTTTTTTATTATTATGGGTCAATTTGATTTGCTTTCCAAAAGAAAATTAAAATCATTACTTGCGACAAACTTTTTCTCAAAGAAAATTAAATAATCCCACTACAAAGAGAAGGAAACGACTAGATGAGAAGGCACAACTTTCAATTTAGGTCAAAAGGGAAAAAGCAACGTAACAAAATCTTTTTATTCTTATTTGTTTTACATATTTAAATCCAATTTTTTACTTGTTCTTGATTTCAATCATTTTAACTTGCAACAAAGAGAGAAAGTTTTGGTTGGAATTATTCGTCATTTTACGTCGTAGATCAGAAGGGTTCTTGGAGAATTAATAAAAATCAAGTCCGAAAATTTGGATAAACAAAAAAACGCTGGACGGGTTCGATTCGGTGGATCGTCGGTCGGAAGCTGCGTCGAATCGGGTTTTCAAACGGCGGTGAAACGCACATCAGTCGGGAAATGAACGCGGGCCGAAAAGTATCTTACGGGTTTTGCGCTTTTTCCATTGGTAAGTTTACGTAAAATATTTCGTATTTCAATCTTTTCTATCAAGGGATAAAAAAGGAACAAAAAAAAAAAAAAAAATAGGATATATAAAAATTGGGTAGTTTTTCTAGCTCCTCCGCGATGATGTTAGTTTCTATTCATTCAAGTGAAATTATGGTTTTAGGTTGGTGAATTCCTCGCTCAACCGAAAATAACTTTGGCAGACGAACTGATGCAAAATAGTCCATCAGGACAAAGTTTTACTTTTGTCTTTGTCGCATTTAGTCACTTTTGGAACCGATTGTAAGGCGTCATTAGGCAAAGATTGCTTGGTTTCTTCCAGAAAATACCATCATTGAGCTGTTAGCCATTTGCATCAGAAAACTCCAAGTAAGATTAGACTCATGAGTATTCTGGATTTTTTTGAGTGGGGACGGGCGTGGGTGTTCCGGGGACAGAAAGCATTTTTATTTTACTTTTCTTTCCGATTGTCGATTTGAATGTTCATGTAAAAATTCATTTCTATTTCAAATTGCAATAATTTCAGACTAACTAAGACTGAATTTCTTTCTTGTTTTTTTAATTCTTATGTTGGACCTATCTGAGTATCTAAAATGACCGTAACTGTTGAATTAAAATCGCTCTTTCATTTCTGACGATAACGTTTTGAACAAGGTATTGCAACTTTCGGTTTCCTCTTCTCTTTGCCCCTCATGATGACTTGAATGTATTTAAAAAAACCGTACACCACGTCTTTTTCCTTATTATTTAATTTAAATTAAAAAGTGTATTTAAAAGTGTATAATTCGTAAGTGGGGAAAGTATTTAAAATTCTGGGTTGAAGAACCACGTTTTGACTGGGATCCTTGAATTTAAAAGTATCAAGGGTTAATCTTAATAAGGAAGAAAGGAAAGCTTTGATAAGGTGTGTTTTATTTATATGATTACTTTAGCGTTTTCTGTTCCGTTCCGACTTCCGAAGCAACTCACACAAAAGAAGGAGAAGAGCGTTTTGTTTTCGGCCCCAAGCATTTTCATTTTCTTTATTCCAGCTTACTTCCTTAATTAATATGCCGGAATATATAATCTTTGATATGGATCTACTTAGGAAAACAAATAAAAGCCTTTCAAGCGGAGAACAAACGTCGCCCTCGCAGATTCGGAATCATAAAATCCCGAAGATCAAGGCCATAGGGTATCAGGTATATTTGCAAAAGCTAAAAAAAGAAAAGAAAAGAAAAAAAAAAAAAAAAAAAAAAAACTCGGTCAAAAGGCAGAAACGGGGTCGAGCCATTTAAATAATAACCCTCTGACAATTAAAAAAATTGTTTTACAGAAGCAAACGAATTCAACTGCCTCATTAACAAAACGTAATTGTTAACTGGAGTTGAAATTTCGATAACTATGCTGTAAAAAAAAAAAAAAAAAAAAAAAAGAAAATCGAACCTCTCCCCATAAAAATCTCTGCAAAGAAACATAAAAAAAAAAGTTTTTCGTGGAGTTTTTTCCCCCCCGATAGTAATTAGAATACTCGGTTTTTAATATTTTTTTCAAGCCGTTCGTCATCTTTTTTTTTTTTGGCGGAAACTAATGAAGGTAAAGATTTACAAATAATTAACTCAGTTATTTTCCAAGGAAAAAAGAAAAATGGGATACTTTCAACGGGAATTGCAGCAGAACAGCAACGGCAGCGAAAAAAAACAATTAATAATATAGGGGAAAAAACTGAGTAAAATTAGATATGCCTTGAAGATGGAAAAGAAAAGTTTTTCGAGTGAAGACTTCAAGTTTAGCTATGCCGATTTTTCGAAAAAAAGATGAAGGATTTTTGACCAGCAGAAAGATGTTCCGATAATCCAGTACATTTCTTAAATTTTTAAAATTTTTTTCTTTTGCTTTAAAAAAATTTGGAATTTTTATTTTTGTTTTATTTTTTGCTCTTCTTAGGAGGATGATCTATAATTTTTTTCGGATAATTCTTTTTACATCAAAAATCCTTTAAGAAAAATGTGTTTTTTTAAAAATTGATTCTAGATTTTGCTTTTGTGGAAAGTTGGAAAGAAAGCTCGGTTCTAATAATTATTTGGTTGTTTTCTGAGTTTCACCCGAAAAGTAGCCATATTCTACGAAACGCTTCCCTTTTTATCTCTTTTATGAGAAAAAAGAGAATTGGTTGGCAGATTTTTATTATTTATAATATTTGTTTTTGGATTTTCGATACGAGAGGAAAACAAATCCCTGCGATAAACGCTAATAAAGCGAGTCTCGGGGACGAATCCGTCGTCCTTCGTTTTTCTGATAAATATATATGTACTGTACTATGCCATACCGATAAAAGAATAAACGGAAATTAAAAAAAAAAAAAAAGAATTTCATTCGATTCGCGATCTCGTCGCGTTTCCTCGAATCTGGAAAATTAAAATGTTTTCACAAAAGTAATCCCTTTTCTTTGTGCGGTGTAGCAGGCAAAATAAAAAGAGGGGAGAATTCGCTTCTTCGAACCGAGTCATTGGGACCGACAGCTCTTGACACGAAAATTCTCTTCGTCAGTATGTGTAAAAGAAAAAACATTTTGTGAATTAAATTATAAACTCTGCGGGACACCTCCATCAACGGAAATGAGAATCCGGCGCTGTTTATTCCCAAAAAAAGGGAAAAAAACTCGTAAGGATTCTCTCTCGGACGTAAATAACACAAGTGGATAAACACGGACGTTTAGACGACGAAATCGGAAACCGCTCACCTTTTACTTTTTGATACTTTTCTTGTTTCTCCTCGCCGATAAATAATAAAAACTCGTCAAAAAAGTCGGTTTGTTTTTTTCGACTTTGTAAAAATTTAATGCTCCGCAAAACGAAAGACGCGGCAAATATTTTTTTTTTCCGATTGTCAAACAAGAGAACGATCGATCCCCCCTTTTTTTATTCGCCATCAGTTCGTTGGCGATTACTAGTATTATTATTATTATTATTATTTCTTTTTTTTTCTTCCAAGGTAAGGAAGCAATTCTCCGCAGGGAAACGTTTAAAAACACGGATCTAAATTTGGAATATTAAAAAGAAAACGATTTTCCGTTGGATTGTTGTTTAATCATTTCGACATGATGTTTGGTTTGGAATCGGAAAGAGGCTAAATTACCTTTTTCCCCTTAAGAGATAATTCGGATATTAACCATATTGTTTTCTTTGGAAAATTGAAAATTCATTTCCCGGTCAAGGAGTGCCTTTTCCTCCCGCGACTATAAAAATATAAGATAGATCAAAATCGATTCTCCGTTCGACGTGCAAAGAGAATCAGACTTTGAATATAAAATAAAATTAAATTAAATTGATAGGAGTTTGAAAATTCCGATTCAAGACATAAAATTTTAATGCATATTTTAAGAGATTCCCCCACGGGAGGACACCGAGCTAAATAAAAAGTGACGATTTCCTAGGATTTTCGGATCCCCGTTAATTATATTCGGTTTAACAAAAAAAAAAAAAAAAAAATCCCTTTTTTCAGAAATTTAATCGAATTCAAGAATAATAATAAAAAGAAAAAGGGGTCCCTGCTCCATTTGTTGAAAAAATACCCACGTCAATTTAACGATAACGGAGATGGAAGCTTTTCGGAACCTTTTATTCAGTAAAAGAATTTTTCTTGTTGCAATTTTCGTTTCGGACTGGGAGAGCTAGCTTGATCGTCGTGATAAAAGAAGAAAAGACGTACAAAAAAAAAGCGATGACGGAAAATTGACTTGGGCATCTTCGTCTTCATTTTTAGACCTGAACTTGCGAGTCTTATTGTTTAAAAAAAAGCTCGTCAGGAGGTTAATGTTTACCTTTTTAAACGAGTCATTTATCGTTTTAAAAGGCACTCCTCTTAAAAAGGAAACGCAGGGTGCTTCTCGTTTAAGACGTCTTATTCCTTTTCTCGTTCCTTTTCCAGCCACTTAAACCTGTTCCGTGCGAATAAGGAAACGACGTCGTTATTTACTTTTTTTCCCCCTAAATTATTTGCAACGCAAATCGTCCTTTGTTTTTTGCCTTTTAACAGATTTAAGAAATTACTCTTCTCTTGCAAAAGCGTGGCTCAAACTCGAGCGTCCTCGAAACGTTTTAAAACAATAATAAATTTTTTTTTTTTTTAAGAAAAAGAAGGAAATTTGCCGAGATAGCTCTAGGCGGTTTTTCGTTTCCCGATCTGGACGCCCACCATTTCTTTAATCGATCATTTCTGGGGAGTGTAAAAACTAATGCTTTAGGCGACTGAAAATAAATAAATAAATAAACAAATAAATAAGTGATTGAGTCATTAATTAATTAACGAATAAACTCGCTAATCGACTTTTCCAACGAGAACGAGGCGAAAACAAAGCTGTGTAAAATATATACTTCTTTGCCAAAGTTTCTTTTTTTTACAAGTCGCAAGGAAAATCATCAAAAAGGGAAAAAGAAACGCGCCCCACTTTTTATTTTTCCTTTTAAAAAAAGTCAGATTTAACGTTTAAATTAAAGGAATAATTTGCTTTTCTTGTTTTTTGTTGGGTCAAAAAAGGCGGGGTGAATTTTTCTTTTAAATCCTTTTTTGAGACGAGCGTAATTAACTTGAAGAGATGTAAATTTTTGCCGTAGAAAAGCCGATTCCGATTTAAAACGATTTCGAAGGAAACCTTTCTAAAAGAAGGGACCTTTAATCGAATTTCTAGGAAAATATATTAGCGTGCGTACACCGTGGTTAAAACCCTGAAATTGAGATTTAGGGATTTATTAAAAACTCGGAAATATTTCTCGGGGATGCTATTAATCCTCGTAAAAATTACGTACAGCATGTCTATACATAGCTCGAGGTATTTTTCGAAAAAAATTCCCTTAGTCTTGAAAAAAAAAATTATTCAAGGATCGAACTCATTCCCTTTGCAATTTACACCTCATCGGAATCAAAGTGAAAGCGATGGAATCGGGACGCCTTTAATTTATTTGTTTGTTTGCCTGTCCTTCCCCCCAGTCCTCAGCTCGTTTCCTTATTCCGTACAAAAAACAAACAAAAAAAAAATGTTTTTGAAAATAATTGGGAAATTTTTAACGAGGCGCCAGTAATAAAAAAATTCGCATTTCTTCGAATCCGGAAAAATGCTGTTACATATACATATAGTACAGAAATACAGGGTAAGGGAAACGAGTTAAAAGGACGAAGGGTTAACCTCGTTTTGGGTTTATATATAAGAACGTCTGGTTGTGGCCGCATCAAAGAGGAAAATTGCCTTTTTTCCCCCTTTTTCCCCAATTTTATTATTTCAGAGTCTCACGGATCGCATCGAAGATCTCGTCGTCGTCAAAAAACCGTTAAAAATTAAAAAAAAAAAAAAAATTTGTTGCAGAGGATAAAAGGGTTTGGAACCAAGTCTTGCTGGGATGGAACCGGAGAATTTAGGGATCCTCGCCCGGGAAGGAAAAGATATACGAAATGAATGAATCTAGGGAAATAAAAGAGGCAGCGATTTTTCCCGAAAACGCGAGCTTCGATTACGGATTCGAAAACGGATCCGACTACGGTGGAGGTCGCTACGAAACGGAATACATTTACGACAGAACGGACGTACGGATAATATTCATCACGTTATACACACTAGTTTTTTGCTCCTGTCTTTTCGGTAAGCTTTTCACATTATTTAATTTTTTTTCCTCCCCTTTATCTTTTCTCCGTCATTCCACGTAGAAAAAGGAAACTCTAATGCTCTCCTTTTTTTACTTTGTAAAAAAAAAATGATCTAATCGATGCAAATTAAATCAACAATGATCCACACGGACGGACGTCCAAGGCCTTTTTTAACAGGCTATTTTCGGAGAAGGATTTTCATCCTGGTCGCTTAATTTAGAAGCTGCCTTTGGAAAAAAAAGCTCCGGTTTCTATTTATGATTGCTGTAGGAACGGAAATAACTTTTCGAGATTTTTCGCTTTTTACGGAATATTTTACGAGGGAGAAAAATCGATGATCTTTTTCTTAAAGTTTCAAGGTGTAAATGATGTATTGCCTCTTCTAGTGCATGTTTTTGTCCTCGAACGTTGCCAAAGCCTCTCGGGTAGCTCCTGTAAATTATCTTTTTTCCCTTTTTCTTTCGTGACATCACCACCTATGAAAAAACATCTAACCGGTCAAAACGATTTTTGCTGGTCGTAAATTTTTACCCGCTCCTATTTTCCTTGAATCCTTATCCCAGTAACAGAGGAAGGATAACACCACGTGTGTTTGAAAAATTAAAAAAAAAAAAAACGATCCGCGGATTCCGGATATGCCTGGGAATTGTTCGTTTACAAACAGAGAGGAAAATTTCCACGAATAGAGCCTTTGCTCAGTCGATTAAAAAATATCGAATCAACGCGGTCCCTTAATTAGCCATTATAAATTTGCATTCAATTTTGAAAAAAAAAAAAAAAGATATAAAATGTTGAAAAGCAAATCAGTATGCGGAAAAACTTTAGAATGGAAAACAGACAGAGAATACATAGCAATTACATATTTTCCTACTTTTGAGATTGGAAAGAAAAATAAAAGAAGATGGATTATTCGAGGTTAATTCAAAAACCTCAAACGAAAAGTAAATCTACCCGAGAAGCCCACACGGTTTGGCAATAGAAATTACAATTTTTACATCAAGTCCTTTGCCGCTCAAAAATCCCGATAAAACAAAAGCGACAAAGTAATCGTTTGAAAATAGGAAAAATTTAAAATTTGGGATTGTTATGTATTTCGAAGGCTTTTTGTGCCAAGAAAATTAAAAAACCGGGCATAGGAATGAAATGGAAAAACCTTTGCTAAGTTACAAGCAAATCGTTTGAGTCTTGAAAGTCACAAATAACTCAAAGAAAGGAAAATCTTTTCTTCTTATTAAATTGTGTTTCGTTTGAAAAGTATATACGCTTGTTATATATTACCGAGAAAAGCGACTCTATTTTCCCATTTAAATTTCCATTCGAACTTCTCGGAACAATTATGCACAAAGCGGTTACGATATTTTGCAATTTACTGCGGCTTTTAACTGTTTATACCTCTAATTATTCCAGAACCGCGGTTTTCCAAATTTTTTGAATTAAAAAACGAACACTTTTTTTTAAAAAAAACTTTAGATAAAGTAATTTAATTCGCTCGAAAAAGGTCAAAAGTCCAATCCTGTATTTTAAAGCGCTTCCAACGTGGATCTAATTGCCTAGTTCTTTTCCGAAGGCTTTCGTATTGGTAGAAGGCTCTTTAAAATTTCCTATCTCGAAATGAAACGATTTCACTCAATTTTGAAATCTCGATTTTCTCCCTATAAAAATAGGGCCCGAAATTTAAAAAAAAAAAAAAAAAAAGTCCACCATTATTTGAAACCAAGCTTCAAAATGGGGGGCGGGGGATTCTAAGAATTTTCGTGATCGAAATAAAAACATGATATCGGAATTTCTGTTTGAATTTTCCTCCTTCTTGATTTTTTCCCCTTGTTTTATCGGTTCGAATTATTTAGTATGAATAATAAAACCAAAGATTTTTGGAGCTCTTGCATGAATAATCCCTTTTTTTTAAAAATTAAATAACGGGTATTCCGTTACTCGAGAAAAAATGCAATAACATATACAATTTCACAAAACAAGAAAGTCCGAATAAAGTAAAAATGTGTGTAAAAAAAAAAAAAAAAAATGCAAGACGCGGTTTAAACAAGATAAAAATAAAAAAAGGCTTATTAAAATTAGAGGATGCATAGAATTTTGACCGCGAGTGAGGCAAAAAGATAGGCCTTCTTCTTTTTGTCCCTTTTTGTTTTTCAGGAAATTTGATGGTGATCCTCGTGGTGACGCTCAGCCGAAGACTTCGATCTACGACCAATTTTTTTTTAGCCAATTTGGCCGTTGCCGACCTCTGCGTCGGAATATTTTGCGTCTTCCAAAATTTGACCATTTATCTCATCCCGAGGTAATATAATCCTCTTGGAAAATACATGGTCCCGTTCTTTAAACATTTCCTTTCTTGTTGCAGCTGGATTTTCGGAGAGTTTTTGTGTAAAATGTATCAGTTTGTGCACAGTTTGAGTTACACCGCATCTATTTTCATTCTCGTGGTCATTTGCACGGAGAGGTATTTGGCCATCATTCATCCCATCAGATGTAAACAAATCTTGACTCCAACAAGATTAAGAGTAAGCATTTTCCAGTTAAAAAAGAAGAGGGAAGAAGGAAAAGCTGCAAAAGCAGTTTTCTAAAAATTTCCAAGATGAAGTTAATCGAAAGAAGACTGTTGTTGTTCATCACTTGTCATCTTATGACGTTCGGTTCTTTTCGAAAAATGCATGTATTTTCGACAGTTCCCAAAAAGGAAAATAAGCTTTCTTGAAATCTCGAGTAATCGGTCCTATTTTTTTCCCTTATTTTTCATCTCCGATCCGACGGATTTAATAGTGCGACATTAAGTCGTCTAAAGGGCTCGTCTATGTTGTCGGTCGTCGATTTAAATCCAAGACTCTTGTCGCTTTTTCGTTCCTATTCCAGTTTAAAAGAAATCCGAAAATAAAGTGACAAGAATCGTCGAGGGAAATGTTTTGCGACAGAGTTTCCGCAATATAAAAAACAAAAAAAAAAAAAAAAACAAAAAAAAAAGATCGCGTCGTTTCTCTTTTGGAGTTTGTGGTTTCTCGTTTGTTTCGCGTAAGTTTCTCGGCTTCGAAGGCATTTGTTTTTTTCAAAAATGTTTAAGGAATGTAAAAGCAAAATGTGTATTATTATTTTTTTTTTCTTAAATAGTTATCCGTCGGAACCCGAAACAAAACCCAACGGTTCTAAAATTTGTTGTATAAATTAAAAATTTCTGCTTTAGCTGGCGATTGGTTTGGTTTGGATTACGAGCACTATTTACTCCTCTCCTCGGTTTTTCTACGTGAAAACCATAGAGAACCATCTAAACGAAGGTGGTTCCGAAACCATTTGCATTTTACCGAGGACCAAGTATAATTCTCAACTTTTCGACATGATAAATTTTGTTCTCCTTTACTTGATTCCGTTGTGCGTCATGACAGTTTTGTACACTCTTATAGCGGTCAGGTTATGGAATTCGAGTCTTGGTTATCCTCCTCTTCAGGTAAACTCGAAGGGTAATGTATTTTTTAAATTCTCTTATAAATTTTTTTTTTTTTTTTTGTTTTCCTTTTTCAGAGATGTAAAATGAGCAAATCAGGCTCTTCTTCCGGTGGGAAAGGCACAAACGAACCCGTCCGTATCAAATTCGAAAAAAGACGAAGTAACACGACGGAAGACGAAGGTCGAGTTTCCATAGACGGGGACGGAAGCCGGATTCGTTCGGGCGGAGGCGGCGTAGCTTCCGCCGTTTCCTACAGGGTATCTTCCAGTCGAAACGTTCTAAGGGCCAGGCGAGGCGTCATAAGGATGCTCATCATTGTCGTCCTCACCTTTGGTCTTTGCAATCTTCCGATCCACGCGAGAAAAATTTGGCAATATTGGTCGGAAGAATATCGAGGAGCTTCTACCTTTAGTTCGCTTTTCACTCCGTTGACGTTTTTGGTCACCTATTGCAATTCGGCCATCAATCCTCTCCTCTACGCTTTCCTCTCGAGAAACTTTCAGAAAGGAATGAAGGAGCTTTCCTTGTGGGACTGTTGCACAAGGAAAAGCGGAGCAAGAGGCCCTTCCTTAAACAGACACGATTCTTCCTTTCGCAGGAGGTCGTACCGCGGATGCAGCATCTCGGATCACGACAGATGACGATCCATGTCGGAACGTAGAAGGAAACAACAAAAATTCGTTGGGCCACCTCCTTCCACGACCGTTACTAAACTCCAAGAATTAAGCTTTGATGAGGACGAATAATTTTTTTTTTTTTTTTCTTTTTTTTTTTTTTCCTTTTTCCCCATTTGTTTTTTTATTTCACATTGGAACCGAAAATTCGTTTCACTTCGATTTCATGTAAATAGATTATAGGATCGTTCACGAGCGGGCACAAAATAAAATTTTCATATTTAATGATTTAATAACGAGGTTCAGCGTTGGAGAAACCGTAGACCTGCTCTCTATCAAACCCGGTTAAGGAATCGTTTCGTTATTATCGTCGTCTTAACGTGAGCTCCCAGGACGAAAACAATTGCATAAGTTTGAATTTAAAACCGGTAAAAAGTCAAAGTTAGCGGTGACTTTGAAAAAATTACGAGGGTGGAAAATGTTAAGAGAGCCGCTAAGCGGGGAAACCGGAAACTAAAAAGGAGAGAAAATGGGGTGATCACATCGACGGTCGACCCATCAGTCGATTTGTTTCCTTTCTCGAGGGACATTTTTTTTTTTTTCGACTGAACCGTGAAAAATCGTTACACAAAATAATCCGTGCATTTTGTCGTTGACGAAAATGATGAGAAGAGGAGGGAAACTATGCAGTACCAAACGATATTTTTCTCGATGATGGTCCTTTTGAGAGCCGTCTTAAGTTATTTCGGTGAGTAAGCGATAAAGAAATTCTCATTTTAGCCCGATAAAAGGCCGTTTTGATTTCTCCACTTCACAGAGCTGGTAGAAGAATTGGGATGTCAAAACACGGAATTCCGACTGAGCTGCGGATCGCTGGAAGCTCGTGTTGCAATCTTGGAAGCCACGTTTACCGGCAACGATTCCTTCCTCGAACCGGTCAAATCTTCATGCGGAAACGACCACCGAAATTTAACTCGACCGATTTTTCCGGATGATCCCCGCATGATAAAAGAACTTCCGGACGGGACCAAGGAAATCAATTTCAGGCACATAATCAACAAAAGGTACAAACTTTTAATTAAAGGGAACAATGCTTTTATACAAGTAAGACCTAACAAACCCAATTCTGCCGTAATATATTTTGGAAACCGTCTCTCGAGAGTCTGGTCCCGGGTTCACGGTAAAATACAAATTTCCTGTAATAAAAAGAAGAAAAAAAAAAAAAAAAAAAGAAGGGAGAATATCAAACGTTTAGACGGGATCCAAAGATCGTGGGAAGTCACTCACTCACCCGTCAAGTCAAAGGCAAAGGAATCGATCCAGGTAAAGTTTCCATCCGAAGCCAAAACTTTTTTCTGGGTTTCCAAGTTCCCGGCCTTGGGATTCCATTTGACGACGGAACGTTCTTTTTCCAGTCCAAAGTATATATTACCAGAGGAGTCGGCGATCATCCCGTCCGTCTCGGAAGATATGTTTCCGATTTTTGTCAGGGAGTCAAGTACCTGTCTATCCGTCGAGTTGACATTTTTCAGTATTTCGACCGGTACGGAATAAAGGTCGAGGCTCCCTCGAGGGGAATAATAAAGAGTTCTGTTTCGGCCGGGAGGAGAAAGTGCCAGGCCGGAGGCTCCTTTGTTATTTCTTGGATTCTCATTTAATCCTTCTTGGATTCGAAATTTTCGACAGCCGTCGGTTCGAAAATTATAAACCAAAATTCCCGAATTTTCCGTCCCGTAATCGGCAATGTAGGCTCTCGGACCGTCCTCGTCCACGACGATTTCTCCGAGTTTGCTCCCTTGTTTAGGGGAAGAGACCTCTTCTGGGAACGAAAAGACCTTGAACGGTTTGACTCGCACCTCGCAATCGGGACTCTTCTTTTCTCCCGTTTGAACAAAGTCTATAGTTTCGAGATTAAAAATTACGAGTTTTGAAGGGCATTTATCCGTTTTCCCTTGGTCGACCACCCACATTTTTCCTGAGGCATCGATTTCGAAGCCGGCGACGGACGAAAAATGCGAGCAGTTGTCTTCGTCTTTTTGAAATTCCCACGATGGAAAAGGTTCGATCGGAGCGTTTTTGTATCCTTCAAGTAAAATTTGTTTCCAATTACATGTGCATTCGTTATAAAACTATTTTTTCTGAAAAACTTACCCGCGTACAAAGGAACGCGACCCAAAGTCACGGGAACTCCGTCCTCTTTTCTCGGAATTGATAAATAAATTTTGTTTCTAAAAATTTTTATTCCCGATATTTGATTTTTGGTGCTTCTGTAATAAACTTTGCCCGGATTTTTCAAACACTTGGTATCGTAAACCGCTTTTGGCCATTCCTTTAAAATTTTAAATGGTCCCAAATCGCTTTCGGTGAATGGGAAAAGCACAAAAATCAACAAGACCTGCCGCAAAGACATGACGCGATACTGTCCCTTAGTTCGGTCCGAGTCAACGAGATATTAAAACCAAACCGGTTTCTTATCCTGTTTTTTTTTTTTTTCAGGTGTTCCGGAGTTAATTACTGCAGTTTTATTTTGGCAGAAGACGATGAATTTGCTTCGAAATGGGGACCCGGAGCCGTCTATTTGAGATACGCATGCACAGACGGTAACCATAAATTTCCATCTTGTAGGTTAGCAGAACAAAAATAAGAAAAAGAGAACCGAGGACGACATCTGTTCCTTTTTCGATACGACTCTATCATATCCTCGCCCCTTCGGGGTTAAATCGACCCCTCTTGGATTTTACCCCAAATCTTTTATGGCCGAATTGATCCCTTATTAATTATAAAATCCCGACGGTGTAAATTACATAGAGGTTTCAAGATTTTTCCTGCCTTTAAAGGCCTTTAGATTCATTTTTGTTTCAAGGAAAATATTAATGTGCACGTAGATAGGTCGTCCCTCAAAAGACGTCGACACGTGTCCATTTTACACGCTTCATGTTGTCGGTGATCGATAATCCTCAATATAAAAGGGGTCGATCGGAACGGCGTGTTTTTTTTTTTTTTTTTTTTTTTTTTTTTTTTTTTGTTGACTCGACGACTTTTATTATTTATTTTCAGGGGATCAAGTGACGAAAACTTGCAATGCGGATTTGGACGCGGAATCGGAAGGGTTCGTGGAAACCCCCGGATACCCGAGGTTTTACGTCGGGGGAAGATCTTGCCTTTGGACATTGAGGACGGCTTCTCCTCGGCGGATAAAAATTTCTTTTCTCGACTTTTCGCTTCGAGGAATAGGACCCAACGAAAAAGGATGTTCCGATCGACTCACGGTCTCCGAGAACGGTTCTCATCTCTTATCGACCTGCGGAGACCTATTGGGCGACACTCAACTTTTCTCTCGGGGCCCCGTTTTAAACGTCACCCTGACGACTGCCTCTAAAAATATTTTCCCTAAAAGAGGTCTTCTTTTTCACTATAAAGGTTTGTCAAGTTTCTTATTTTTTCTTCTACCACCTTTTTGCAAAAGAGACTCAGCGAATGGATTAACAGGAGTAGCACGTGAAAAAAAGATTGGCGCCTCGTTTCCGGGGAAATAAAAATGATTGCAAAACGAAGACATTAAAAAATTTGGTCTTTTTAAAAGCCAACCAATCAAAATTTGAATACCTTTTCTTTTTCAGCCATGGGTTGTCCGAGCCCCAGAAAACCTAGAGACGGTTACATCGTTTTCAAAAACGAAACCTTTGCTCACTATAGATGCTGCTTGGGATTTGTTTTTCCCGAGATTTTCAAAAGAGATCTTTTAGTGCGCTGCCACAACGAAAACGCTTGGGATTATTACGTACCGGACTGCATAAGTAAGTTTCAATTGAACAAGGAAAAGACGACAACAACGATGATGATGATGAACGAAATAAATAAATAAAAAAAAAGATTAGATAATCCTGAAGCCCTGTCGTGTCTTGCATAAACACGGGGCAAAAAGAAGATGATTTACATTTGATAAACAGGGATCCAGTACGGTTGCCAAAGAAAAATTATCGCTTATCTGTATCCCTACGCGTCCTTTTCGTTCGGCAAACACACATCTTTGTTATTTCTTGTAACTTGGTTTCCTTACAGACATCACGACAAACCCAGATATATTGGAAGCGTACAAAAATTTTGTCAACGATTCCATTGTCGTCGTGCCTTTGGAAGTTATGGAGGAACAAAGCGTTTCAAAAGGTAGATAAATAAAATTAAAAAAATTTTTTTTTTCGTTGTCTTGATGACGACAACAACAACACTTAATCTTTACGGTATTTTTGGGCTTCAGATGTCATCGTTCCAGCAGTCGTCATGTGTATATTATTCATAGGAAACGGGATTTTGCTGATGTTGATTTTGCATTATAGAAAAAGGCAAGTAGCAAGTTTTAATTTTTTTTCCCTTCAATAAATTTTGTCTTTCTTATGTATATAGACTGACGGCTGGAAACGATGGAGCTCCCGAAGAATCCGTCCGAAAGAGCCCGGAAAAAACTCGTTGGTAACATTTCATCCAAGAGGTTATAAACCAAATCATAACCTGCTCGAGTCGTGTTAAAAAAGGGCCTTTTACTTTCCGAATCGTCAATTCGACTGCCTCGATTGTTGTACCGTTGCTTTACATTTTAACATATAGTTTTATCAGGTAAATTTTATCGAAATACAAATCATGTTGAAAATGACACATGTTTTCTAGCTCTTTCTCGTGAGAATTTCCCTCCAGGACAAAAAAAAATAGAGATCCCTTTCCTTCAAACGGAAAACCAATCAAAATATAATATAAACAAACAAACTGTTAAAAATACTAAGAAAAAAATCATAGCCGAGATTGACAAGAATACACACCGAGTTTACGGTTTATTTTTAGAATGACGTTTCAATTACGAGGATAAAGAAACTTGATGTTAATTCGCTTAATCGGACAACGTTTTTTTTCAACCGACCACTTCCCAGTCCCCCGTGTCTTGTTCGGATAATGTCACTTCATTTTTGGTGCAAGTTGATTTTTTCCCCGATAAAAACACCGTCTTTTGACCGAGGCTCACCACTTTTCCATCCCTATCGATTCCCCAAAGTTGATCGGTAAAAGAGCTCGTCAAATTCCGGAGGTTTCCGGGAATTCTTTTCCAGTAGTCTCCTATATAATTGTTTTCGGATATTCCGTGTCGGCGGTATATGGATCCGTTGACGGACAAGGCCCAAACCGAAGTCCCAGATACGCTGAGATGAACGGCTTCGACCCCCGCCACGTAAACCCAACCAGTGCCTATCTGAAAATTTGGGAATATCCCCTCCCTTACGTAAACGTTCCTTTTCGTATCTAGGGCCCAAACCATGTAAAGCTGGGGACCGGCAAAAACCTTTTCGAAGCGCACGCCTTCTTTCGGTTTGTCCTCGATTTCGACCCAAGCCGCGTCGAAAACGTCCGTCGAGATCCGGTGCGGAGATCCGACGGCGACAAAGGTCCGTCCGGAGGCGTCGCACCCCCAAGCCACATCGCAACCGCAAGACACGTAACTCAACCGGACTTTGGAGGTTTTGGGTAGATCCAACTCTCTCCAAGAATTTCCAGTGAGATTTTCCTCCGTGAGCCCTAGTCTAGAATATATTTTTCCGTTCGAATACAAAACCCACAACGTGTCTGTCGTGGAAGCCATACAAATCGTTTTATCGGCGCAAGGTGAAGGAACGGACTGCAATCGAAAATGTGAGCCTGTTTTTCCTATGGCAACGGAAAATGTGAATAAATATTCAACACTTACCTGAAAATATCGACCACTGGGTTTGACGCAAAATATATCTCCGTTGGAAGATAGAAACCACAAATGACCCTTATCCTCAAAGATCCCTTCCCCGCAAAGTGTTTCCCACTTTAGTGATGTAAGGGTCAAGGGTAACGAGCTCCACATGTAACCTGCAAGAATCCAAAATGCATTACCTATTTTATTGAAAGATGGCGGAGGAGAAGTGGGGGGAAAACTTACCCGTAAAATCCGTTTTATTTACGTGAACGACGGTCGAAAATTTGTCAAATATCCATACGGAACGCTCGTCTGTAGTGACGATCGTGTTTTTGAGTTGAATGTTGGCTCTTAAATTGTTCAGTCTTATTTTGCTGTGCATGTTTTGAAAAACAGACGGCGAATGTTGAAAAATGTACTCGCTTATTAAAACCTGAAAAGGAGAAAGTTGAAAAATAAAAATAAAAACAAAAACAGAAAAGCATACAACGGTTCAATTTACTCACTTGCCACCAATGTGGGTTTTCGCTAATAAAATCGTCGGAAAAATAGATGTTATTTCTGTCGTCTACTATCCAGGCCACATTTTTTGGGCCCAAAGCCACAGAGGCTATCACCGAGCAAGGAGTTTTCACCGGTTTAAAACCATATTCCCCTCGAGGCTTACAAATCATTCCCTCGTCGGACGTTACCGCCAACGCGTGACCGTTATTGCACGCTACGGCTAAAAATAAAAAAAAGGTTATCGAAAATGGAAATGTTCCGGATTAATAAAATTCTTACTCGTAACAAGCCACTGACAAGAGACGTCGTCTGTCTTCCCACAAGGAGCCCGAACCAAATTTCTTTGGCATTTTAACTGGCCGTCCAATTGGACGATCCAACCTTCTCGGTTAGTTTTGTCAAGGGCGAAAGATCTCACGTTACAAGCGCATTTCATCTTCGAATCGGAAATCGGACCTGCAACAAAATTGTCGTTTGCAAGTATTAAAAGTAAAAAAAAATTGTTTTTTCTTGTTGTTTACCTTTCCTCGAAGGATCAATCAGGCCGAAAAGAGACTTTTTGTGCAAGAACCAAACAAGGCCTCCGTCGTCGGAAACGTCCACCGAGGAAGCCTGGTAGTCTAAAAGTGTCCAAGACAAACCAAGTCCCGAGAGTTCCGAATAATACACTTGATCGTTGATGTCGGTACAAACCACATACGATTCGCAAACAGAAAGACTTGCCAACGGCTCCGGACATTTATACTCGAGCCAGCGATCGGATCCTTCCTCCGACTCGGGCTGTGGCAAACGAGACGTCGAATCGTATCCGATCCCTAAAACAAACAATATAAAATATTGTTCTCCATTCAAAAAAAAAGGCAAGAGCTTTTCTTTTCATCCTACCCGGGACGTACTCCAAAGACGGTCGTGGGTTTGAAACAAAACTGCTGCCACTCGGAGGGCCATAACTTAAAGGATCCAAGGACGATTTGGCATCTTCGTGTGCATCGCGAATCTCATCCCTTTTTTTTTCTCCCTCTTTTTTTCCATCTTTGCGGAACAAAGAGCCTTCTTCTCCTCTCGAAAAGTCCCCGAAATCTCTCTCGGATTCCGGGAAAAAGCTCTCTCCATTCTGGCCAAGGTCACATTCGTAAACGTCGTCGCAATTCTCGGTTAATGTCGCTGCAGCTGTACCTTGAATAAAGGTGGTGTCGCTCACGGCGGCAGCACAGTGCTCGTCCCTCCTATTCTCGCTAATGTCTGCCTTTTCTATTTTATCAGAATTGAATTTCTGAAATCGTAAATTAAATTGGAATTGTAAAATTTACAACTACGAACATGCGAGAAATAGATTTTCTATACCTTTTGCTCCGACGCTCTCGGCCTTTCATCGTCAAGATCCAACCCCAGCAATTTTGACAAAATGACTTCCTTGTTTTGGACCTCGAGCGGAGTCTCAAGCTTGTTTCGGAATGATTGCAAGTAATCGGATTTGGATTTGACAGAGCTCCGATCCGAGGCGAAGCTCGGAGTAAGTGTTTCCAGTTTTTGACCGGAATCGCGACTTTGATTTGGTCTGTAAAAACACAAATTTTTGGGCAAAGGCAAATCATTGTTTCCAAAATTTTCGCAAGGGAGAGAATCGTCCGTTTTTGCTTCGGATATGACACTGGCGTTTTCCGAAACCTCGTCGTTGGACCGAAAATTTTCGCTTGTCTTGCTGGAAAGGCTGCTGGTGCTGGGGCTTGGATTGAAAGAAACGGACATGTCGTCAGTTTTTTCGCTGTTGAATCCATCCAAAAGGTCAACGTCTCGTTCGGCGAACCGAGCGAATATTTTTTCTTGCTCTTGCAAAAATTTTTCGGGCGTGAGAACGAGACGTTCCGAAACGCTTTCGCAAGTGTCGATAGACTCCGGAGATTTATCCTCAGAGATTCTCGAAGCTTCGTCTTCCGACCTCAAAGTTCCGCTGGTACAAGGTCCGGCAACGGCACTGGTCGATGGTAAAAAGCTACCAAAGTCTTTCAAAACGGAAAAACTAGACTGAGAAAGAGCAATACTCCGAGATTCTTCCGAAGCCGAAAAGTCGTTTGTCGTACCCCATACCATTCTGTCGTCGCTGGCAGTACTCGTCGTGTCGGATTCGGACTCGGGCCCTAAAAATATCAAAAATCCATCAAAAATTGCGCGTATTTCAAAATAAATCCGCCATGTCAAGTAACCCACATTTGTTTCTTCTAGTGGCACTTCTCCTTCGGCGGCGGATAGGTCTCGCCACGACATCTGTCAAATACGATTTTCCGTCTTCTTCCAAGGGATAGCCATCAGTTCGATCCTTTTCGAAAGAAGCCGGAAAATTCTTCTTTTTTGAGACGTTAAGCACGGAACTTTCGGTCGAGAAATTTGGGACTATTCCTGCAGGCAAATGTACAATGGGAGGCAGTTCCACCGCTTCGTCTGCCACCGTCGGAGGCGTCAAAAACCTGAAACACGGAAACAAGAGGTGAGATCCGAACAAAATTAAAGGATAAAAAAAAAAAAATGAAATAATAATAATAGGAATAAGAATAAGAATGAGGAGGGTATCGTGGCCTAATACGTAGCACGCACGACTATCACACTGGAGACCCGTTTTCGTGTTCTATCTGACGCTCCCGTATGACAAAGAAGTAAGGCCATATTTTCTAATTTATGGATTCATGGAATTTAACCTATGCAAGAGTAAAATATCTTACAGAGAGAGATGTTATGATAATAGTAACATCTTCTCTGACCGACCTGGGAGTAGTGGATGTTGGATCCGCTCTCACATCTACTCTTGAGATTGTATGGGGCGGTGCTTGCATCTGTAATATGACTTACATTCATCTAGTCGTAACTCATAAACATCTGAATCATGTGAGCATAATCCCAGGAAAATACCACTTTGACTTGCATTTAATATTAAAAAAATTGCTTAGGGTTAGGTGTAATTTGGGTTAGCAATATAATAGAATGATTGCTTCCCCCTTCTCAAATAATCTAAAGTAATCTGTAAACCGTAAGAGTGCGGAAGTACTGTACAGACCCGTTGAGTTAATCGAATTAAGCGTAACCATGCGAGTCCGTTAATGTCCCAAAATGACAAAAGCCCACACATTTATATGGCGTATCCCCCTGTACGAGGGAGAAAAAACAAAAGTAATAATAATAACAAGACAAACATAAACATAACACCTGGCTTTGGGATGATGTGATTGCACAGTGGTACTGAGCCCACATGACTCTCATCCTAAAATACCCCGTAAAAGGAAGAAGGAAAAAATACATAATAATAATGATAATAATAATCTTACAAATCTTGTGCTGCGACTAAATCCGTCGTGATTTTTCTAATGGATCCGACGGCAGTGTCTTTGAGTTTGCTAGCAATCTCGTCGAAACTAAAGGAACTTGTCCGGTCGAAAAGACAATCTTCTAAAACCATGAAATAGCGATCGGGCAAGTGACTGATTCTAAGCAAATTTCTTTCGCCTTCCAAAACGTAAATCTCGTCTTGGTGTATAGCTACATCCAAAATTTTTCTGGCACAATCCAATGTGGAAACGATGCTTATGGCTCCCAAATGCAAAACGTATAAAATCTCAGAGTTGTATGCTACCAGTGTGTCGTCTTTGAACTGGATCAACTTCCCGAAATTGGTGTCGCAAATGTTTACTTTGTCGGAAGGATTCAACAGCTGGATTTTCGTGCTTGCCGAAGCGACAACGTTGGGTTTAAAAATAAGCGTTTGTTCCACCTTTCCAGTTTTATCAGACAACCATAAACGATGACCTGGACGACTGGCATATATTACGGAACCGTGACTAAATTTACAAAAAGTGGCTCCAAATTTCCCTAATCTGAAAGAATAAAAGTACACATGTAAAAACCATGTTTCCTTTTCCAAAAACGCTCCATTTTATTTGTTTATTTATTTTTTTTTAACATTACGTTTTTCTTTCTTTGCTACCAATTTGGTGGACCTTCCATTTATTGTTTCCATCGCAAATAATGCATCTGTATAAGGTGGATACCACCAGAGTTTGCTGCGAGTAACTCAACTGGACGATTTCAAACTGCTCATTTAATAGTTCCGTGGATTTGCTTAAATGCTGAAAATATGATTGACGTTAATGCAAAGAAATAAAATATTACACAAGAGTCTCTGCATCAAAAGCTCACAGGAGTAAATTGAAACTTCTATTGTACTGAAACTTTTCCAAAACGCAAATTAAAAGCAAAAAATTTTAAACATTTAATCAGCGGAAAATCATAAAAAAAATACTTATTTTACAAAAATCTTAGTTTTCATCAATATCAGTACATATCAACATACAATTTAAATGTCAAATAATCTTAAGTTTTTTATACTGTTTTAATCAAATTGAAGAGAGGATTACAATTACAATAAAATTATTTTAATTAAATTAAAATTTTGAAAAAACATCCATGTTGTAATTTAGTTGAATTGTATAGGATGGCTTTGTTGCATTGTTAAAGAAATGATTCGAATCAAACTTTTTTCATACACAATTATAAAACAAGAGAAAAAAGAGGTAGAGTATTATGTATTTATCAACTTTGTTCATTGTTATCCAACAATGAAATTAATTATTTATGATTTATACTTTTGTCATGCTTTCACAAATTTTCCATTCCACTTTTTAAGGCTTTTTTGGAATCCAATCATGTAGAAAAAATCATGCTGATGGAAATGATGCAAAATTTTAAACCCAAGTAAAAGCTGTTAAAATTTGATATTTTAAAAAGTTTTCATAAGGATTTACATTTTGAGAGACTCCCCACTGTTCAATTAAAATCTTACTTTCAGATTTCACTCTCTACAATGCAATAGAAGTTTCACTTCAAAAGAAAAAACAGAAGACTTTACCATGTAAAAATCAATTTCAGTGAGAACGACAACTCCATTCTTATCTCCGCTGAAAAGTTTCATCCCATTTTGACTCCATTCAATTTCTGTTACCCTGCTTAAGTGAAGTCCATCAATGGTGAATCTTTCAACAGACTTTTTCTTTGGCTTGAGTTCATCTGGTAACGAATCCGGAGGCTTTTTGGGAATTTGAAACACTGTAATAGTGCCTTGGTCGCTACCTGCTGCTACCATATAATCAACTGTTGAAACCACTTTTATACAAGACACTAAAGCGTTGGAATTCTATATAAAAAAAACAACGAGAAATGCAATTAGCACGACGAATACATCTAAACGACAAAAACCTACTTCGAAGCGAAGCCGTTGCAATTCGCCGGTCCCTCGGCAGTACCAGTAAACAAGCCCACAATTGGTTCCGACAGCTATATATTCGGAAACGACATCCAAGCAAGTGAGATTCAAGTCGTATGAAAAAAGACCCTTTTGGGCTTTCAAAGGAATTTGCTGGAGCAACCTGGATTCGGGAGCCCATTCCCGAAGTGGTCCGACTTCTTCGCAAATGGGCAATGCCATATCGGCTCATATTTCTATCGTGTTGTAAAACACATTCTTCAGGTCATATTTTCTACCTTGACTCTAAAATGCACAATGTTACAAGACACACTCCCTTTCGTTTACATGTATAAACACTAAAACACATAAACTTGACTCACGACGTTATTATCAGCTGATTTTGATTTTTGATTCGCTAACTTTCTACTGCCACCACGATGTGGTTTGGCAACTCGTTCAAATGCCACGTCTTGACGAGGTTTATTGGTTTATTGTTTTCAGTTTTTGTATGTTTGTGTGATACCGTTGCTTTATATATAATAATTATTTCTTGGGTTTCTCCATCGAGATGATATTGGATCGTTCCTCAACACTCGCATAGATTATTTAAATACAAAAAATTAAAAACCCGAAATGTGGGTGGGTTCGGCTGACCGACTTGTGAAGATAAAGCCTGCCCACGGGGTTGAGAGCATATGTCAGCGAATGTTTTCGTCAGGTATGCTGACGATGACTGTATAAATCACTTCGAGAGGATAGCAATTGTTCTTGATTTTTAGAGCCGCTCGGACTAAATAAATATTGTTTGAAATGACGAATCCGGAGGAAGTAATTATAAACTCCTCGCCGTCCGAGTCGTGCCAAACAGCTGAGACCTCCACCAAAATCAGAGGAGAGAGAACGCCCCTTTTGTTTCATCGAAAGCTGTTGAAGAGATTTTTTAAATCTAAAAAATCTGCAGATGACACCAACAATGGGTAAAGTATATTGTGCTCCTTTTTTTTACTTTATGGAATCATATTTTTGCTGGTCATTTTCTGTTTTTATTGCAAATATAATATCATTATTACACTCTTTTATTTTAGATATGTGGAATTTGGCAACAACATGGAGGATACAGGACGTACCTTGGGAACCTTTGCAGGAGTCTTCTGCCCTGTCGCTTTATCAATGTTTAGTGCTTTATTATTTTTGAGAGTCGGTAAGAGTAATTTAGAACAACATGATGTCAATAACTGCAATTTCTTCTTTCACTTTTATCACATTTTAATGGGTGTCAAGTGTTTGCAGAAGACTTTGTTGTAACATAAAGTTTATGATGCTTATGCTTAAGTTAAATTGCCAGTGGTGTAGGCAAAACTGTGCTAGTCTTTTGTATATTTGATTCAATTTTGTTTCAGGTTTTTTGGTAGGAAATGCCGGTCTCATACTGACTTTGGTGCAGTTTTTTATTGCTTACATGATACTAGTTTTCACCGTTGCCAGTATTTGCGCCGTATCGACAAACGGTGCCGTCGAAGGGGGTGGAGCTTATTGTATCCTTTTTAAATTGGTTTACATTTTGTAAATTGAAAAAAATTATTCCTTGACAAGGACAATCGCAGTTATGATTTCGAGAACTTTGGGACCCGAGTTTGGCGGTGCGATAGGAACCTTGTTTTTTTTGGCCAACGTGGTATCTTCAGCATTATACATCACCGGTTGCGTCGAAGGGTTGATCGAAAATTTCGGCCCGGGAGGTAATAAACAAAAGAAAAAAATAATTTTATTAATTTTCATAAAAAGAGTGCTTTTTTTTCTCTACCATTTCCCGAGAATCTCTAACACATGCATTTTGTGTTTCAGGTTATTTGATAGCAGCCAGCGGTCAGCCGACCCTTGAAGACGGCGAATGGTGGAGGTTTTTATATTGCTCCGTCCTAAACACGTTAAATTTAATTGTTTGCTTGATAGGAGCTTCCATGTTTGCAAAAACCAGCGTTTCCATCTTGGGAGTAGTTTGCATTTGTTTGCTGTCTTCGATAATCAGTTTCATTTGCGTGGGAGAACGAAAGGTATATTCGACAGATTTCTTTCCCCCTTTAAGAGGCAGACAGTTTTCATTATCGCTTGCATACATTTCAGATACCTATTCCCAGTGGTAATACTTTAGTTCAAAACGATACTTTCCGCATCAATGGTACTTACACGGGTTTAAGTTCCGATACGTTGTACGAAAATTTATATTCCAATTACACCAAAGATTACACCTCAAGCACCGCCCAAGATTTTCGAGTCATTGATTTCGCGGCCGTTTTTGGGGTACTTTTCTCTGGAGTAACCGGAATAATGGCCGGCGCCAACATGTCTGGTAGGTATATACTTTGTTGTAGATGTGCTGCCAAGTTTAATAAACCTCTTATAATTTCTGTATAGGAGAATTAAAGGAGCCTTCAAAAAGTATTCCGTGGGGAACTCTAAGCGCGGTGTTTTTCACTTTCATTTGCTACGTTATCATGTCCGTATTCTGCGCAAGCACGAGCAGCAGATTTTTGCTGCAGAATAATTACGTATTTTTGTTGCCGATAAATTTGTGGCCTCCTTTTATAACCATAGGTATTTTGACTGCTACATTTTCGGCCAGTTTAAGCAATCTCATCGGTTCGTCCAGAGTTTTGGAAGCTTTAGCTAAGGACAACGTTTACGGTGAGAGGTTGAAAATATCTCTGACGTTCATTTTCTACGTTCGTTTTTATTTTTTCTTTTTTTAGGATTTCTTTTCAATTTCGTCGTCAGAGGGACTTACAAAGGAAATCCGATTGCTGCCGTCTTTGTTTCGTTTGCATTGGTACAAATTATTCTCTTGCTGGGAAGTTTAAACTTGATTGCCCAAATTAACAGCGTCTTATTTTTGCTTTCTTATTTGGCCACAAATCTAGCGTGTTTGGGTCTAGAACTAGCGAGCGCTCCAAATTTTAGGTAAATTAATTTAATTATCTTTGAAAGCGAATCCGGAAATTATCCTCATGTTGTTTGGTCGTTTTTGGTTATCTTCCGTAAACTGTCTGGATTTTGTTTCCTATGCTTCGGATATGCAATAGATATTTGGATGTCCAGAAATCTTTCATCCCAGAACTAAAGAATCTAAAAGTCAATAATTGTAATCCTTCAAAAAAAAAAAAAAAACTAAGGCTTTTTGAACCAGTTTTGGTTGACTTTAATTTTTTAAATTTATATATTTTTTTTTTTTTGCTTTCAGACCTTCCTTTAAATATTTCACGTGGCACACTGCGTTTTTGGGACTCGTCTCTACTTTGGTGATGATGTTCGTAATTAATCCCGTCTATGCCAGCTCCAGTATTATTCTGTGTTTCGTTTTGTTTATATTTCTTCATTTGCTATCCCCTAGCAGAAAATATCAGTGGGGTTCCATCAGTCAGGCTTTGATTTTCCACCAAGTAAAGAGATAATTTTAAATTTTCTTTTGAATGGGGGAAAATTATTGAAAATCTTTACTGTTAAACAGGTAAGAAAGTACCTTCTCTTGTTGGATCCCCGAAAGGAACATGTCAAGTTTTGGCGTCCTCAAATTCTCCTTTTGGTCAACAACCCTAGAACTTGCTGTCCCTTGATCGATTTCGTCAACGACATAAAAAAAGGAGGATTGTACGTTCTCGGTCACGTCCATTCCGGTTTTGATTTTTTAAATTTGTTGGAAGACACCACCATCGAAGAATATCCTTTCTGGCTTTCCTTGGTGGATCACTTAAAAGTAATTTTTTTCGTTTTGTGTTTCGTATAAATTTTTTTACGAGTATACTCTAAGCCATTCCTCCCTTTAGGTCAAAGCTTTTGTTGAACTGACGATCGCAAAAAGCGTCAGAGAAGGTCTTCACCATCTGATACGTATATCGGGGATGGGAGCCATGAAACCGAACACGATATTTCTGGGGTTTCACGACGAGGAAACTCCCGTCGATTTTTTTGATGCGTATGTATTCATTTTCTCTCTCTCTCTCTCTCACTCTCTCTGTCTTTTTTTGATCGCTTGATGCCTGTTTTTGTCTTTTTCAGAGATAACCCTTATCGGACGGTCGCATTTAAAGAAGATGAAGCTTTTCAAATGACGGATTTGTCGAGAAGAAAAATTTCCTCTCATGAATATGTTGGAATGATTTCTGATGTACTAAAAATGAAGAAAAATCTTTGCATTTGCCGTCATTTTCAAAATTTAACGGACGTGAAAAAATCTAGGTAGGTTTATTAAGAATTCATCAAAATTATATTATTTTAAGTTTATTACATAATTTTAATTTTTTTTTTTTTTTTTTTTTGTTAGGATGAACGCAAAGCATTTAAAATACGTCGACGTCTGGCCGATTAATTTTTTTACACCAAACGAAGATGATCCTTTCGGAACGACGAGTTTGTTCATGTTTCAACTGGCATGCATTTTAAACATGGTACCCGGATGGAAAAACCTCGGGTTAAGGGTGTTTTTGTGCGACCATCGGCCAGAGCGTTTGGCTGTAAACGAAATTCGGTTAAAACAATTGCTTCATTCTCTTCGCATAGCTTCCATCATCGCCAAAGTACCCGAATGGACTGAATGTTATTCGATGCTTCAGGGAGGTTCAGTATACTCTCGAATTTCTGCAGAAAATACTAGTAGATCATATTTTTTAAAGTAAGTTGTGTCGCAAATAACGGTTAGATTTTTTTTTCTTTTTGACAAATATCCATTTCGATTGCAGGGTCAATGAATTGATTCGATCGACTTCCGAATCTACTTGCTGTCTGTTTCTCTATTTACCTACGGAGTTTGCTGTGATTGCAGAAGCGGGAGAGGGCTCCAATCTCGAGAAGGATCATTACGGGACATTTCTTCGATATTTGACGGAATTGACGGCGGATTTACCCCCCACCGTCTTGGTCCATGGAATACATGGAGTAACGAGCACGACGCTGTAATTTTTTTTTTTTAGATCATCAAGTTTTGATGAAATTTAACTCGACTCGACTTTCTTTTCGTTCCTGTCTCAATAATGTACGGATACAAATCATAATTTTGCTCAGCTAGACCAGACTTGAATTTTTTGTTATAATTCTATAGCATTATGTTTATAATAGGTACTTTTTAAACATTTATAGACATGTGAGATGGCATTTACTATGTTCTAAACATTCGGACATTATTTAAAAAAAGAAATTGTATATTACAACACAAGATCTGCAAAAGAAAGAATTAGCCGTTGAGGCCGATTTTTTCAAAGTTGCTTCGGAAAGGTTCAAAAAGGTTTCGACAGACAGTTCTTTTTGCGGTTTTTGTGTTGTAAGCTACTTTTCATCACAAAGGACAGCGTAATAAAGGTATTTTTAAAACGCTCTAAAATAGTATATTCGTGATGAACGTATGAATAGTATATTTGTATGAAGATATTTTTAATTTTTATTGTAAAGTGATATAAAGCTGTGATTTATATATTTTCATACTGAACATTTATAAAGGATTATTTTCCGTGTATGACCAGTAGGGTGGATCGAAAAACGCGAATTTTTGAATTTGAAAACGCCTAATATGGGAATCAATGCTTTATTATAATACTATTAACCCTAATTTTTTTTTCAGATTTTTTAAATGACATCTTGAGGTGCCGCAATGACCTTGAAGATTTTGAAAAGCCATAAAATAAGAATTTTAAATTAATTTTATTTTTTAAAAATAAAAAAAAATTTTTTTGCTGAAAAAAGTATTGCTTTCTATCGAAAAATCGGCTTAGATTACAAATATGAAGTCCTAAATCACTTCAAGTGTAAGGTTTTTGAGCTTTGGCTCTTTTTTTTAAATACTGAAATTCTTTAAACTTTTTTCCCACTTAGCTTAAAACCCGTACACATCGAAGTGATTTTGGATTTCATATTAGTAATCTACGCAGACTGGCTAGTAACCACGCAATTTCTGACAGGAAGCGATACTATTTTTCAGAAAAAAAAATTATTTTTTGTCCTTGTATGGGCTTTCCAAAATCTTCAAGGTCATTGCAGCACCTCAAGATGTCGTTTAAAATTTGTGAAACAAATTAGGGTTAATAGTATTATAATAAGGCATCTATTCCCGTATCAGGCGTTTTCAAATTCAAAAATTTGATTTTTTCGAACCACTTTATTGACCAGGATATATGATTTAATTTAATTTTTCAACATATTAAACTAAATGGTTAGAAGCCATACAAAATGTTAATTTTTTTTTAGCTTGCAAATTACTTCTTTTTTTTATTTATTATTTACTGGTATTAACTGAACTACCTGTCAACCATTTACAAAGTTCAATGTTGCCAACTATTTGCAATTAAATCATGGAGTTATTTAAAAATTTTTTTTAAGCGATAAATGTGGGCTGTTTTAAATTTGGAGTATCTTCTTTAGAGTTATAGGCTCTACGTATCCCATATTTTTCAGTTCTTGAAATAAGATGTATCTTGACATTTTATATTTTTTGCATTGAATAATTAAATGTTCTGGAGTTTCTTCTTCTTGACAGTGCTCACATAGCAAAGAGTTCTTAATTCAGATTCGATTCAGATTTTTATTCGCTGAGCAATGCCCCAATCTAATTCTATTGGGTGTATTCGGGGAGCTCGGCAAAACCGGCTCCAGCCGTCTTGAACCGTCCATGACCGGTATTTGCCACGGCAAAAAGTTGTATCCATTTTTCGCCGTGGCAAAAACCGGTCATGGACGGTTCAAGACGGCTGGAGCCGGTTTTGCCGAGCTCCCCGAATACACCCTTTATTGCAAATTACTTTCCACAAAATTGATTAAAGTGAAATATTGACGGGTATAGAACAGGATTATTTAAAGTTTGAAAAAATGGCGCGTTGCAGCGGCAGGTCAGGTTCCGTGTTCTGTCCACGTCTTTTTAATCGGCAACGTCGCAAAAAATTTTTTCTAACGATATCCGATTGTGAAAACCTTAAGCGAAATGTTTTTATTTAGTTCGTCAGCCGAGTAATAACGATTTTCATCAGTAAGATGCTCAGGACATCGGCCATAAACCTTAGTTCTCGTTTAGAGAGTTGTATGATTCCTTGCTTAGATAATGGTGTACATCTATTCCTCTCAAGATGCAGCAGCAGCAACATCAAAATTCATGTCAACAAATGCTTCAATTTTTTTTCCACGGCCGAAGTGGGGGGGAAAAAAGGTAAGTAAATGAATGCTGCTCGAATGTGCAACTGATGAGCTTTTACTACGGTTTGATGAACATTTATTTTTCAGAATTAAATTTGAAAACGGAAACCTCGTTCGAAGGAAGACCTCTCTATTTAGACTCACAATCCACGACTCCTTTGGATCCCAGGGTGTTGGATGCCATGCTCCCTTACATGACGAATTATTATGGAAACCCACATTCCAGGACTCATGCTTACGGTTGGGAGAGCGAAGCAGCCATGGAACACGCCAGGCAGGTCTGCAAATGATTGCTTTTACCCATTTTTTAATTGTGTGTGTGCATCTCATGCAGTACGAAATTTTTTTTTGTTTGTTTACATATTGCAGCAAGTAGCTAGTTTAATTGGTGCAGAGTCAAAAGAAATTATATTTACTTCTGGTGCCACAGAATCAAACAACATTGCAGTGAAGGGAGTAGCCAGATTTTATGCAGGTAAAAAAAAGCACATCATCACAACTCAAACGGTAAGCTGCCTCAGTAACATATGTGAGATTCCAAACAAGAGAGAATTAGAAATTATAAAATTTAAAATTTTGTGTTTCAGGAACATAAATGTGTTTTGGATTCGTGCAGGGCTTTGGAAGCAGAAGGGTTCAAGGTGACTTATTTACCCGTCAATTCTGTGGGACTGATTAGACTTGAAGATTTGGAAAAGGCAATAGATGCAGACACATCACTTGTATCCGTCATGACGGTAAACAACGAAATCGGAGTGAAGCAACCGGTGGCGGAAATCGGTGCATTATGCAGGGAGAAGAAAGTGTTTTTTCACACGGATGCGGCACAGGCCGTCGGAAAAATCCCTTTGGACGTAAACGCGGACAACATTGATTTAATGTCTATTAGCGGACACAAAATATACGGTCCCAAGGGCGTGGGGGCCTTGTACGTACGAAGAAGGCCCAGGGTGAGGGTGGAACCCATTCAAAGCGGAGGCGGGCAAGAGCGAGGGATTCGTAGTGGAACGGTTCCCACGCCGTTGGTCGTCGGGCTGGGGGCCGCCGCGGAGATTGCCAAAAAAGAAATGGACTACGACCACAAGTGGATGGAATATTTGTCCAAGCGACTGATCGTTAAAATAACTAGTCAACTGCCTTGCGTAGTAAGAAACGGTGATGCGGTCACGAGTTACCCTGGTTGCGTTAATTTATCTTTCGCCTACGTTGAAGGCGAATCCTTGTTGATGGCAATGAAGGACGTGGCATTATCGAGCGGATCGGCTTGCACTTCGGCCTCATTGGAACCTTCCTACGTTTTGAGGGCGATAGGGGCGGACGAAGATTTGGCGCATTCCTCGATCCGTTTCGGTTTGGGCAGGTTCACCACCGTCCAAGAAGTCGACTACACGGCAGAAAAATGCATCAGACACGTTGAGAGACTGCGAGAAATGAGGTACTTTTGTTTGATTAATCCTTGACTGGCGAATCAAAGAGCTTTAAATTTTTTTTTGTTGTTTTACTTTTTTTTCAGCCCCCTGTGGGAAATGCATCAAGAAGGAATCGATTTAAAATCCATTAAATGGACTCAACATTAAACGAAAATACTCGACTTGTGTATCTCGTGCATAGTTCTTTTAAATATATAAATTTAAGCAAGTCTTTAAACAAGGATCGTGTTGATGGAATATCATGTCCCCGACTTGTAATAAATCTGATTCAAAATTTTGACTAATTGGAGAATTATTTTGCAGGCAAGTGCGGATTTTTTTTTTTTTTTTTTTTTTTCAAAGTCAGCTTTTATTTATTAATTTTTTTGCATTACAAAATTTTAAAAACAAACCATCAAGGTATCATTAAATTTAGCTCGATGTTATTCTATATATATAAGTGCGTTTGTCCTCACTGACTGACTGACTGACTGACATATAGATCACTGGTTACCGTATTTCCCGACTGCCGAAAATTCTGAAAATCGGGGAAAACCTTCCTTTCGATCTACCATTTGACGAAAAATCGTCCAAATTTTCCGGAAAATTCTGTAATCCGAGAAAATCCGGAAAATTCCAAATCACCTAGCTTTAACTTATGGCCGAGCAAAAAAAAAAGAAAGAAACGTAAGGGTACATTCGTTAGCGGGGAACTTTTTTTTTTCAGTGACGACCCATGTTTTCTTTTAGCTCATTCGACAGAGGAAATCCCAAAGAAATTTTCGGTGTTTTCAAAATTAAAATCCGGTAATAAAAGACGGAGTAATAGGGGCTCAAAGTGGGATGCATGTTTCCGGTCGAAAAGCCGCATATCGCGCGGCTTACACTCATCACTCTATGAACGATGAATTGGCGTCTACTGAATAAGCGGCGGAACGGGCGGTAGCCAGCGCAGCGTACGTGGTTTTCTTTTTCTTTTTCATGCTGGCGATGTGTGTTCGATTCCCGGTCAACTTCTTTTTTTTTTTTTTTTTTTAATAGCTTAGGGGGGCTGCCAATCTATAAAAATATGGAGGGGGGGGGGGGGGGAGGGAGGCAAGCCTGGCCGTACTTTTTTTTTTTTAAAGAAGCAGGTGAAGGTAAACTGGCTTGGTTTGCTGACTGCTTTAGCTTATGCAAACGGAAAAAAATAGTTTGTTATCATTAGCGAGAATGTTTTTTTTCTGCAAGATTTTCCGCTTCAAGGTATGCAAAAAAGCTTAAGAATTATAAAATTTGGCGAAGCAAATGTGAGACAGATTTTAATAATTTTAAAGAAACTATTACGTTAAAAAGCCCATAGTGTTTTATGGGTAAACCACACTTCTGTCTTTTTTTTTTTTTTTAATATAAATTTTTGTGCTCATTTTTTGAAAAGATATTTGTCGGTCGGCAAATGGCCTGAAAGATTTCATTGATTTCGATTTTTTTGTTTACTGAAAAAACCTTACCTATGCTTTGCGAATGGAAACAACTAACGGGTGTTGAAAGATTTTTTATTTATTTTTTTTTTTATTTATTTTTTTTTTTTTTTTTTTGTCAGCTATTCCTATTTTTCATAGAAATTTGTCCTGCAGCGAACTGCACTTAAATCGGACAACGTTTAAAAACGGGTTGCAGGTCCTGGCAATTGAGGACAGGCCGGAGCCAAGCGCCCTCAATTGCCAGGACGAATCGGCTGATAGCCAGCGTGCGTGATAGTTTTTTTTCTTTCCATGCTGGCGATGGGTGTTCGAATCTCAATGTCAACTTTTTTTTTTTTAAATAGCTCAGGGGAGCTGCCAATCTATGTAAATATGAAGGAGGGGGAGGGGGAGGAAAGCCAGATAGTACTTTTTTTTTAAAGAAGTGGATAAAGGTAAACTGGTTTGGTTTGCTGACTCCGGTGCAGTTTAAAATCTTTAAAAGTTTTTTTTAAAATTCTATTTAACACTCCATTCAAAATAGAGACCCTAAATTCAAAAATATGATGTGTAAAATAAGAATAAGGTTTTTTGGAAACAACTATTTATGTCTAGAAAATGTGTGAGAATATCAGATCAATTCTGCTTTCAAAAAGAACTTTAAAGCAAAGGTTATAAAGAAAAGAACTTGTGGTTTTGCCGGGAAAAAAAAGCCGCCTGGAATTAATGACGAGGCTCACAGGTGCTTTTATCGGCAAAACGTTTTAACTCGACGATTAACAAAAATTAGTTGAAACTACATCTTTTCAGTTTCAACGATATTTGGCAACCACTGGTTAATCTTACTTGTTTTCACTTTTTTCAGTCATATTATAAAATACTGCTAAGTGGTAAAGTAGTTCATTATTTACAATTTAAAAAAACACAAGACTAGGTAAAATAACGACCATTTTCTTGCCCTGCGAAAATACTATTATGAGTTCAAGATAATATAGTAGGGCTTCTGCTCGAGATTTCTCTAAAATTATTGGGGATTCTCGAGGAACTTTTTAAGTACACCGAAACCCTATAAGATAATCACGGGTTATAAACTAGCACAAGCAAGCGGGTTCCGGGTTTTCGTCTGGAAGATTAACTTTAAAAGAATCGGCGTCTATTGTTTTTAAATCGATTCTCGATCTGTTGCTTTCCACGAGCTGCCTCGCAATGTCGGAAAACATTTCCTCCACCCCTTCGGACGTTTTACAGGACGTTTTGTACACGGCACTTACGAGATTGTGGCATTGCTCGCTGAAATCAAAACAGTAAAACAGTTTTAAGTAAAATGTTTCATATTTTCTCTTTTACACGTTAAAAGCAAAAATTACCAAAAGCTTTCAATGTCGGCTTCGCTGACTTGAGGCTTAGCTTCTACCAAGTCCAATTTATTTCCACAGAGAAAGATTTTGGCATTTTCCGCGTACGTTACTATGTCCAAAAGATGCTGAGAAAGAACGTGAAAAGAGGCTGCATTATCTAATGCAAACACTAAAATGGCAGCTTCTGCAAATTTATAGTAACTGGAAGTGATGGAGGCAACCCTTTCCATTCCACCCGTATCCCACAACTGCAGCTGTTAAGAAATAAAGGGTGATTTTAAAAAAAAAACAATAACTTGCAAGAAGTTAACATCTTAAAAAAATTGGCAACTGCTACAACTCACTTTTATGTCCCTTCCTTGAACCTGATATGTTTTATCATAATGGTCTAGTCCCAAAGTGGATTTCCTGTCCGCTGTGGTGACGAAAGTGTTGGTTGCGTAACGCCGAAACAAGGAACTCTTCCCAACTCCGAATTCTCCGCACAGGATCACCTTTTGTTCCGGAACCTTTATGGAAGCCATTATTTCGCAATAGTCAAAAGCTGCTGCTGTTGCTGCAACCTTTTAATACCATACTACTTTTCTCTTGAAAATTTATCCAAATTTAAGGAATCCCTAGGTAATTAAATAAGTAGTCAACGATATTCTTTTGGTCGGAATTAACATGTTACTAACTTATTATTTACCAGGTACTATAACAATATTTATTTATTATTCACAAATCGCAAACAAACAAAGTATGCAACGTACGTGGCGTAAGAAAAAGTGTCATGTCGTCTGCTTTGCATTGTCTCCTGACCTGTGGTCTCCGTCTGTGTCCTGGTCTTCTATACCAGGGGAGTGTAACTCTTATGAACGATTTGGTTTGGGATCACATCGTGTTTAGCTTACGGATGACGTCATTCCTTCATAAGCTAAACATGATGTGATCCCAAACCAAACTTTACCATGGGAGTTCCTTCTCTACGTAGTCTTTTTACTCTGTGGTCTATACCATATCATACTCTATGTAGCACAGACAACGGAAGAAGTTCCTTTTTTTTTTATTATTAATTTTTTATGTAAGTGAAGTAATTAAAAAGACCATTTTTTGGAATTATGTCGATGCTCGCCGAGCGTAGACAAAAGACAAGATTCATTTGCCATCCGTCTAAAAAGCCTTTATGGAAAACCGGTGAGTAGTCGAAAGCTATCCACAATGATATTTCAATTTAAACCGATCCACGTTTTTCTTTTTTCAGATGAAAAAGGGATGACATTCGGAAAGCAATTAATGGAAAAAATGGGTTGGACAGCTGGAAAAGGCTTGGGATTAAAAGAACAAGGAATTTCCGAGCCCATTCGAATAGGTTACAAAAATGATACTAAAGGTACTACTTTTAAAAAAATTTTAATCAGTTCATTATTAATTACTTGATTGATTTTATAGGAATGGGCTTTAAGGAAAATGACGACAATTGGATTCAAAATCAAGAGGAATTTAACTCCTTGTTGAATTCTCTCAAGGGTGCATCTGCTGATGAAACTGTTCCTATGAAAGAGGAAACATCAGGAAAAATTGTCATTGAAAGCTTAGAAGAAAAGTCAAAAAAATCAAAAGCCAGGGTTCAGTAAGTTTCATTTTTTTCCTATTTCTTTTTATGTAAGGATTTTAGGGCAAGGTTTGGGTTTTTTATTTACTGTTGTGTAAATTATTGATAACATGTGTTTTAGAAAAGGTAAAAGTACTTTAAAATGTTTAGTTTGTAAACCAATAATATATTGTTATGAAGTTGAATTTCACAGCTTTCTGAGCGCCCATTCCCATTTGATACCTTTTTTAAAAGACATTCAAGATTTCACTTTTCTTTATATTGCTCTTAAAATGGCACCAGGCTTTTATTTTTGGATTGCAGTTATCTTGAAGCCATTTGCTGTAAAAATTTAAATTTCTGTTATGAACAACTTTAACATTAATGTAGTATAAATCAATAACTGAAGAAAATTAAATATTGAAGAGTGTAAAAAATATCTTCTAAAATGTTTCAATTTCAACTATGTAATATTTTCTTTTTCTTTTGCAATTATTTTCATTTAACTTATAAAATCTGGCAAGCCACACAGTGCTTAAAAACGGTTACAATTTATTTGATTTTGTTAAAAAAGTATACATAAATGTGTGAAAAACAGAATTGTGAAAATTGAAACGCCCCAAGACTTAAAAACCAACTAACTAATTCCACTTTTTTTTTTTTTTTTTTCAGTTACCAAAAGTTTACTAGAGGAAAAGATCTCGCGAGATATTCCGAAGAAGATTTGGCTTGCATACTGGGAAATAAAAAAAAGAAATGTTCGGAAGAAGATTCAGAAGTGGTAACCAAGTCGGAGAAGAGTAACGAGAAAGAAAATTCGTTTGGCGTAACGACTGTTAACGGCGGCTCTCTAGCCGATTATTTTAAGCGAAAATGGAAAAACTTGGATAAAACAGCATCGGAACACCCGTGCTCAGAGACCTCGGAACAGGTGCCGGCAGAAATAGAAATCGATTTAAAAAAAAAAAATAATAAAAAGAAGAAGAAAGATAACGAACTGAAAGAGGAAACGGAACAGGAGGAATATAAAGAGGAGGCACCCGTCGCCAAAGACCCTGTCCGACTGAAAGAAAATATGTTTGAAGGCAAAAAGATGGAGAAAAAAAAGAAAAGGAAGAATGGCTCTAACTGTGAGGACGAAAAAGAATTTAAAAGAAGCAAAAGTGTAGCAGTGGATGGACAACCGTCGACCATTACTTCGGAAAATTCTTGCTTTATTTCACCGATCGGTTCAGAGCGCGAATCAACTGAGCAAACAGGCTATGAGGAAGGCACTGGCCAAGAAAAACCAGGAACCTCCAAGGACTACGATGTAACCCGTGCAAAAAAAAGCAAAAAGAAAAATAAGAAGGAAAAAAAGGAGAAAACCCTCGAATCGAACGGTCTGGAAAACTTGTTAGAAACTCAGCGAAGCAATAACCGTCTGGAAATGGATGAAAACGCAAAAGAAATCGATTTAAATAAAAAATTTCCGGTCATGTCGAGTTTTTCCTGTGGTAAAAGTGAATCTACAAAAAAATTTAGTCAATCCAGAATTTTAAATTTGGTATGCGACGTACGATTAGAAAAATTTAAGGGTTCTAATTTGGAAAAGGTTTCGGGTTACGGAGCACCCAAACCTAAAAGATAGCATTACGAAAGGTAGGATTTTTTCCTTTTCAAAGGGAAACAAGACGAATTTTCGACTAGAAAAACTGCATTTTTATTTCTTGTAAAATATATACAATCTAGAATGAGTGTCATCGACTGACGAATAAAATTAATAGCTATTCCTAAAGTCTGCATCGTTTGAGTTTTTCTTAATAATATTTATTTTTAATTTTGTCCAACCGTAACATTATTTCAAATTAAAACTTTGCCATCCGATAATCGCCCATTGGAATGAAACGACGAGCAGCTTTATGATCAAACTGGAAAATTCCAAGAAGGGACCCCATCTCAGAAGTTCATCTTTTTAGTTACGATGTCGGAAAGTCGGAAACAAACTCTGTATTTGTCCTGGATTTGGAATTTGGCCATCTGTACACTCACAATCTAATATTTTTATTTCACTGTCACAGACTTTGAAGAAATTTATAATAGAAAATTCTAATTAGGAATTAATACGATAACAATGCAGCAAATAACGATTAACAATCGAAAATATACAACTACTGGTATTGTATCTACTGAAAACAATCATGATTGAACATTCATGTTTGATCATTGTGCAACACTAATTTCAAAATTTTTTCATCTCTCTCCCCCACACCCCTTTGCAACTTTTCAAAAATTGAATGCTGCGTTTTAAGTCGCAGAGTCCGTGGATGACGTCTCAATTAACAAAATAAAGGGGTGTCCGCTTTGATACATTTGTGGGATTATTGCACTTTGCAAAATAAAATTTGACTTCAGATTAAATATAAAAAAAATTGTCATATTCCGAGTAACAACTGATCCGCTTCGACGGGCTTCGGGATTCGACGGAACCCGAATCGGAATCGGAGCAAAATCCGGGCGACGAAAATTTACCTCCGGGAGATTCTGAAAAATTTTTTGTGCGGGAGATCCTCGTCGGAGACCAAGAGCTCTGCAAAAACAAAGAAATAAAATAAATAATTAATTTTTCGGAGCCGAGTTAGTTTTTGCTAATCAATTCTTACCTTTGTCCTTCCGTAACGGGGATTTTTTCCTATCCGAAAATGGAATCCTACATCTCCGGACCAAGTCCTTTGAACCTGGAGCGGGCAATCGTCCGGATGCAGCTTCCTCCGATACTCTTGCTCCTCGCAGACCTCGTAAAGAGAAAATCTTTCGACTCTTTCGCACGAATTGTAACAATCGAGGAGGATCCGAATGATTTCGTCCGCCGTCGTCCGTTCCGAGACAAGAAGGGATTTGTACCTTGATCCTGGAACCACTTCTCCGTCAAATATTTTTACGAGGCCCCCTGTCCTGGTTTGCAAAGCGAATCTGGAATCTCCACGAGGATGGCAGGATTGGAGCACGGCAGGACGAGCTTCCTCATCGAGAGGTAAAATGGTGCGGATTCCCGCCGTTCGAACAGTCACTTCCATCGTTAAATAAAACAGATTGGGATCCCGATGCCTCATCCGAAATTTTTTCAGGAGTGTCGTCACCACCTCTCGACAAGTCGTTTGGCAAGTGATCCCTAAAGTTTTGTACTCTATGTCCGATCGAAGGCATTTCGCGTACACTTTGATCGTCGTCTGCAAAATTAAAAAAGAACGAAATTATGAGTGCGACCCTATGAAAAAAGAAAGAGACAGACAATCAGGATGTAAATTAGATGAGACTTCCGGTGGGTCCAGACGCAGCTGGCACTTCTCGCATCCTCGTGCTATACAAGTTAGTATTTCATAGGGCTCGGCTAATAAAGCTCGACCTCCCTCATTACAACCATTTAAAATGGTAGTGTTTTTAACTCGGGAGTTTAACTCAATGATTCATTTCCTATTTTGCGATAAACAAAAGTTAAACGGTACTTGAGATTTATATATAAATATATATTAAAGAAAAGAAAAAAAAAGCGGCTAACTTTGTACCAGTGGTTCCAACAACCGATCACGATTTGATTATTTTTAGATTCTCGGAAAAGAATTTAAAACGAAAAAAAAAAAAAAAAAAAAAAACCAGATGGAAGCATACGACGCCCTAGGAATTTTTCAGTCCTTGAGGCGTTTAGGAGGCACGCGACTCCTCGATATCTTGTTAAAAGCGCTAACAGGATCTTACGTCATTTCAATCTTTTCATTTTATGACCTTATTACGTCATTTTAAATCTAAATGAACGGTAACGATGACTACCGTGCGTCCGATAGATTTCTATACTTCGGGGGAAAAAAATTGGCTAAAGTATATGCTCATTTTTCAGTAGTCGCGGCTTGGTGTAGCCCTTTTTGTGCTTTCCAAACGGTCGAGTAATTTATGACAAAAAAGTAAACGCTTTATCGATCATGCTTGCTAAATAAACTCTAGGGTATGCTATGATGATGGTAGGAACCCGGTAGGGAAGCCATTGTGATTCCGTATTCTGCCAGAATACAAACCATTTGTCACTTTCAAAATGGAGGAAAACATTTTAATTATACTTCCAACGGATGTTGTTTTTTTACTGTCCTTTTTTCTTTTTTTTTAAAAATTGAATATAATTTTTTGCAATATTTAGACTGATCCGTGTTTTGGAATGATTTCCAGAGAAAAGCCACTCCCCGACACGGTGGTCGACCTTCAAGCGATACTCCGAAAATGCCAACCCGGCTTCCGATTCGGGATTTGAATCGATTACTATCAGTTTTTTAAAGCACGGAGAGGACAACTCGACCGAATCGAGTTACTGTTTTTTTTTTTAACATGAAAATGTACCTTGTAAATCACGTGAAATCCGTGTTTTCTAAACAACGGATTTTCCCGTACGATGAGGCAATTGAAGTACTGAAATTTTTTTTTTTCCTCTTTGAAATTGGTTTGCCTGTAGGTGACAAAAGAGACGGTTTCAAGGTCGCATTGTTTCACCTCTCAACGTTTTTGGAAAAAAAGGAACGGGTTAATAGGCGGACTAGCTACGGGGTTCTTATAGTCAGATAGATTTTCATTCAAGTAACCTATGCGAAATAAAATACCGTAGACCCGAAGACCTTGTCGCTTCGTTAAACTGCACGAGGACAAATCGCAGGGCTCCTTGGATCAAGATTTTCGACAACAAAATGAAATACTTTTAAAAAATCCTTTACGTATTTAATAAACGTACACAGTAAAAAGTATTACGTAAATGTGTTATAAAGGGTCTACATAAATTTTTTCTGTTGTTTTTCCCAAAAGGTAAACATAAACAAAAACAACATAAGAATTATGTGGCCCGATTTTAACATAATTATGTTCATTTTGACATAAAATTTTTTACTGTGTAAAACTTAAAAATTTGGTTGAAATTTAAAAAGAAGAAGGAAAACGCAGACGCAGCACAATAACTGCACTTGGGACAGTTTTAATCCCCAACAGGCTATCGAAACAAAGAACAAAGTTCAAAAAAATTTTGTTGACTTTCAGAAAATTAATAAATAAAACAAAACAAATGAACCTAATTAAAGTTTAAAAAAAACCAACAGGAAAAGAACCGTTTTTAAGCTTGTTGTATTACGGACGTTAGACATGTAATTTCTTTTTTTTTCCGCTGCAATTTACGGCTTTATAGGCTGTGAGAATGTTTAAAAAAAAAACCAAAAAAAATTCTTACCGCCGGAAAAGGATGCAGTGTCGGAGTTTCGTTTAGGGAGCAATAACTGGAGGATCGGCTGGAAAGCAAAGAAGACGGGGGCTCCGTCGACGTCGTGCTCGCCGCATCCAAAGACGGATTTGGCTTCTCCGACGAGTTCCGACGAGATCTGATCGAAACCGGACGACGAATCGTCGTCGATTCCGAGGATATTGAATTCGGCCCCGGCCCCGGAGAATCCGTTGTCCTCGTTCTGTACGGGCTTAACTGAACGTGTTTCAGCATCCTGAAAAACAAATTATAAACAGATAATTAACAGTTGGCATATTGATTGTTTATTATTTCTTTCGAGCCCTCGTCTGTTCTCTCATCGCAGTCGAGAAAACAGGAAATCGACTAAACGTGATGGGAAAATTAACGAAAGGACGTCGACGATTTCGTGGAACGCGGTCGGTCCGACGGAAATGACGTAAGACCGAGAGATTGCATTTATTAAAAAATATTATGGCCGCGACGAAACTTTTTTTTTCTTAAGGCTTCGAAATATATTTTATAGCCGATTTGAAACTTTATTCGGGGATTTGGAATGCGAAGCAAAACCGAAATAAAAACCCTGATTTCGCTGGAGGGTAACGAGTTTTTCGGAAAAATGGTTACCAGAAATGCTATTCGTTGTTATTCCAATCGCAAGCATTATTGTTTCGCAGGTTATATCATTAATAACGTGGGACTCCTTGAGTACTCTACTCCGGTTTTACCGTGACAACGCAATTAGGCCGGATTAAGAAATTTTCCCATACCGCTTACCTAACGTTCCTACTTCATAATTATATATACAGATATAAAAAGTGGATTCTGTTCCAAGTATGAGCTTTCAATGTCCATTTCGTAACGTTCTCTTGCCGGAGTTGACAAACGGTGACAAAATTAAACGCGGTCCATTGATAATTGCATCTGGAACACGCTCTCGATTCTGTTTACCAACTCTTTAACCTTGATCAAAACGTTCATTGAAGCGGACCGTCAATCAAACAAGCGGGATGATCTTTTTTATTTCTTTAAGACTGGTCCGCATTGGATCAAATCCGAAATTCCTCCGTGCATCCGCGTTCTCATTAGTGGGAAAATCAAAAAGAACGAAATCGATATGGGGACTCGATAATCGATCGACCGCAACCGACCACAGTAACCTTCTAAAAACCGTGGATTTTTTTTTTTTTTTTTTTTGATCAAACCATATTTGTAAAGGTTGGAAACGATGAAACGAGTAGAAAGAAATATTTAACGCACGAAATTCGATATCGAAAGAAAACGATGGGAACTTTCTCACTATAGTCTCTTTGCCGAGCACTCTTGTTCACCTATATTTCCCGGACGAAATCAAAACGTGAGATATTTGCGAACTCGATACCAAGAAAGTAATCTTTTTTTGTTGCCTTTTTATCAAAAAAAAATTCCTAATTCCTAATGCCGCTTAATGTGTCGTCACTTGATTTCAAATTACCTCGTGATTCATAATTTTTTACTTTTTTTTATTAATTAATGTCGATAAGCATTCCTAAAAATTTTGATTTTTCTTAAGAAAAATAAAATACAACATGCGAGGTATGACTTTTTTTATTAAAAAAAAGGCCGTCGTATAACTTTAAAAGCGGGATAATAAAAGTTATCAACTCGATTAGTCGGAGAACTGAGGCAGGAAACAGATGTAAAAAAGAGGTGTCACATGGGATCTTCCTCCCTTTTCTCTCTTTTCACGATTAAGTTCACACACCAAATCAAGACTCTCGACATCCGGTCCCGTTATCAAAATTGTTTTTTCCCTTCGATATTTTCCGGATCGGCCTTAGGCCTATCCATGTTTGTTGTCGTTATCCAATGTCATGACCTTTTATCGATAAAAAATAAAAGTGAAATGACGAGAAAACTCCATAAATGTCTGTACCTCTATCGGGCGCGATTCCGAGAAAAAACGTTCAATGATTTTTTATCCATTCCAAACTGCTGACTCGAATCCTACGCTGCATATCGCATTTCCTTTGAATCCATTAAAACTCTCAAGTAAACTAATTAAAAAAATCCATCAAATAACCGACACTGAACTTCGCTCTCCAACGTTTCAACATCTACTGAGTAACTGAGTAATGCATTTTAAAAGAGAGAGAGACAGAAAAAAAACAACAACAACAACGCGACCACACCACATACTGTTACGGTTGACAGCCGGCAACCGATCTTAAAAACCGAACGTGTTTAACTTTCGGGGAGACAATCTTTTATTTGTTCCCTTCTTCATGTAGAACTGAGGACCATTCCACAGTCTAAACCCGGCACGCCTATTTCCGATTCAAACCTTCGTTTTTGTTTCTTTCATCCATCCCGAATTCTTTGTTTCAGATTTTTTTCTTTTCGGAATAAAAACCACCTCAAGTAATTTTTATTCCCAAGTGAGCGATAATTAATCAAGCTTTCCGTTACTTGGGCAACGTTATTAATTCTCATTCCGTTTTTTTGCTTCCAATACCAATTCAAGAACGACAAAACCGTTCTTCAAAAATATGTAAAAATTAAATTTATCTTGAACTTGTTCAAGCTTAGATAATCTAAATTGTTGCGTATTTTTGAGAACAATAATCCAATTGATAAAAAAAAAGTTGAAATTGTTTTAAAAGTTTTAATTTATTTTCTATTTAAGTCGTTGATTCAAAAAGTTTTTTATACAAATATTTTGATAGTTCTTTTTCTATATCTCTATAATATGTAATAACAACTATAATAATAATATAATTATACTAAATTACAAAGTCTCTGAACTTTAGTTTTGCGATTTTAATCTTAACCTTCTTTGAGGTAAATTTGCAGAAGTGTTTTGCAAAGGCGATGCAAGGGCAATCCTACGACATTAAAATAATCGCCGTCGATTTTTTCTATCAAACTGCCTCCTTTCCCTTGGATGCCGTATGCTCCAGCCTTGCCGAAAGCTTCTCCGGACTCGACGTAGGACTTTATGACGATATCAGGTAACTGACCAAAAGTGACAAGAGTTTTTTCGCTAAATTGCACAGTTTCCTTTTCGGTTTTGATACAAACTCCTGTATAAACTTCATGTGTTTTTCCATTGAGGCTTTGAAGGAAATCCAAAGCATCCTCTTTGTTTTTTGGTTTTCCATAAATTTTCGAGTTTTCAGAAACTATTGTGTCTGCTCCGATCAAAAGGTCATAGCCTTGCAGGTTTTGCTTCAGCCTCAAGCTCACTTCTTCCACTTTACTTACTGCTGTTCGAATAACAAAGTCCGAAGAACTCCTACAGTTTTTGGGATTCAAGTTGGTTTCATCATACAATGACGGAATCACTTGGAATTTTAAACCCTGCAACATAGATTTAAAAATTTTCATACTCTGATGATGTTTTACATATGTTGGTTTGCATGTTAACTAACGGAAAATTTGCATGTCTAGATGGTGATTTTTAAAAGGTACTACCTTACTTACCTTTTGTTCCTCTGCTTATTTGTACTAATAAGTACAATTATCAAAAAATCACTTGCTTAATTTTTACAGAATATTTGTTGTTTTCTGATTGAAGTCATTTCGATTTAATTAAATCCCGACCACGTTCAGACGCTTGTTTAAGTCAAGTTATAAGTTACAATTCTCAACATACCACGTTTTTGAGTATTTCTTCACGTCTAGGTGATGAGCTCGCTAGGATGACCCTTTGTTTATTTAAAACTCCCATTATTGGTTCCAACATCTTTCCTGTTGGATACTCACAATCTATAATAGGGAAAATTCAGAAGCAGTTGAAAGTTTTTAATCTGGATGTTCCAATTAGAATTAAAAAAAGAACAAGAAAATGAACTAACTGACGATCGATCTTATTATGTCACTTTAGGCTCACAGCAGAATACGACCATCTTGTGATAGCGTAGCGAGGCGTTGCGTTCGAAGACTTAACATCAAAAATACATGTAACTATATAGAAGCAACTTAATTCAGTTTCCGGTACTTTGGTGACCATTAACAATAGTGTACGGTGACATTTCACTATTGCGATCGGATGTGAAGACACGATTTCTTAATTTTTAAATTTTCCATCAAAAAAAAAAAAAAAAAAAAAAAAAAAAAAAAAGGAAGTGATTGACTATATATTTGCTGCCACGACTGATGCTCACTCTTAAACATGGCCAACATGGCGAGTTGTTTTTGTTTATACAATGTAATGAGTGAAGTGATCGTTTTTTTTTTTGCTGTAGAACGTAAGTTTTTTTTGATTGCTTTTTTATGACTGAAAGTAGTTTTCAAATAATGTTTTAATAATTTAATTAAAACCCTTTCTTTTGGTAGATTCAGTCGATATTATTGTTCTTCTATTTTTAAGTTCCAACCGGCATTAAAGAACCGAGCATGTTTTTTCGAATCGTGTCCTGATTCGTGTATTTTCGTGAATTTCATTTTATCGTTTGTTTGGAAAATCAAAGGTTTTTTTTGTGGTTTGTTTTATCATGAAAGTGGACTGTGGTTAAGGCTCCCGCACGATTTGTCTTTTGAATATTTATTTAAGTTTATCAATTTCAAAGTTCGTATTTTTTTTTTTTTTTTTGTTTTTGAAGAGCATCAAATTCGCGGGAAAAAGAATAACAAATTGAAATCTACTGCGCTTTCTCTTTGTTGATTTATTTGAAAGTTCGTTCAGCAAGCGTCTCTATGGCGATTCCAACAGTTGTTTACTAATGTAAAATTATCGATCTTGAAGATTAATCAAGTACTGTCTATAAAATGTAACTAAATAAATTTTACGAGGTTTAAAACTTGCCAGAATGGAACATAGTGACATGTTTAGTTTACCGAAAGATGTTTTGCGACCCCCAACCAAGAAAATCAAATTAAAAATCGGGAAAAAAATTGGGGGTCAAGCAAACAAACTGAAAAAGATAGAGTGTGAGGTGAGCTTCTAACTACATTCCTTCATATAGGTTTTGTAAACGTCAGACATTTTTTAACATGCTGACCAAATATTTTGTGGAACATTATCATTACTATAAAAAATTTCTTGAACATATGAGTGAGTAAAGGTCCAAATAAGAATTTAAGCAACTAAAATTCAAATTTGATCATAAATCGTTTTTAAAAAGCATATGATGTTTAACCTCATTAAGAAATCCTTGCAAGAAAGATATTCTGCAAAGGAATTTGATTTTCTTAGCTGATCATTCTCGTGCAACATGGGCGCAACTTTGTTTAACTTCTTAAAAACAAGCTTTTTCCGCCTTCAAAAATTTAAGTGAAAAGGGTCATTTCCATCACTCCGGGCGGAAAATGGACTTCTTCGCCCGCTTTAAAAGCGGAAAAGTTCATTCTACGGCCCATACCTGATATGTAATATTACTATGATAGTAGATTTCTATACAAGGAATGCAAACGACAAAATTGCCCGTCGAGACCGAGTTTTAAGCCCGAGCCGAAGGCGAGGACCTTAAATAGGTCGAGACGGGCAAGTCGTTTGCATTTCTTGCATTGAAAGATATTTTTCATCACAAAGTACGGCGTAAAATAGTCTGTAAATACCTCCACTTATCCTCCCTAGAGCGGAAAAGTGTACTTTTCTGCGCTGTGTGATGAAAAAATATAAGATCATTCCCAATATTCTCCACAACTTTGCTTACATGAAATTTTGATTCTTTTATCATTTATGATGTTTTTTGTTAAATTCTCTCAAAAAATTAAGATGTTTAATGGAATCACATACATTTCCTAAGAAATATGGGGATATATCTCTCAATTTTCTCCACAATTTTGCTTATATAAAATTAGGTTTTATTATTAATTAAAATCATATTAAATTCTTCACAAAACCAATTTTCAAAATTATAAACATAGAGTCGACCTCGCTTATAGTAAACTTCAAGGGACCGGTCAATATTCGTTCACTATAGCCGAGGTTCACTATAACCGAACTTCCCAAAATGGACATCTCTGAGTTTTCTTAAAATTTTTAACGAGATTACGAAAATAAAGCACATTTTTTTGAAAATTTTGAGTTAATCAAGACAAATCAATAATACAGCCATCAAGATCAAGTCAATCAAGACAAAACATTAATACAGCCCTCCTCGCTTATAATGAACTCGTTTATAACGAATATCGGTTATAATGAACCAAAGTGGCCGGTCCCAATCCCTTTGTATATTCTTTCCATGTAATTTACCTCGCTTACAGTGAACCGAAAACTCGGTTATAGTGAACCAATTTAGGTTACAAAAGGGCTTTAAACATAGTTTTTTGAGCTGTTTCCTGATTTTTTTATATTTTTGTCGCCAAATTTTCATTTTAGTGTCTAAATTACGAACTGACACAACATAAACTCCGTTCCAAACAAACTTGCAAAATGAGAGTTTTTTTGTCAAATCAATCACATTGATTTGTCTTGATTAACTCAAAATTTTCAAAAAAATGTGCTTTATTTTCGTAATCTCGTTAAAAATTTTAAGAAAACTCAGAGATGTCCATTTTGGGAAGTTCGGTTATAGTGAACCTCGGCTATAGTGAACGAATATTGACCGGTCCCTTGAAGTTCACTATAAGCGAGGTCGACTCTATGTTTATAATTTTGAAAATTGGTTTTGTGAAGAATTTAATATGATTTTAATTAATAATAAAACCTAATTTTATATAAGCAAAATTGTGGAGAAAATTGAGAGGTATATCCCCATATTTCTTAGGAAATGTATGTGATTCCATTCAAGTTTTTGTAGCTAAATGCCTTTGTTCAAAACATAAAGAAAGTTTTAAGTTAGACTTATTGTTTCGGACTTGCCTGAAGGGGATACCTGGGATTTCGATCCGTGAGGGTCCCTGAAGCTAGTCCTATATACCGCTGACTCGGGTATTCTCACCCGAGTCAGCGGCGCTTCATTTATATGCGCATTATTACTTGGTTGATCGTTCGTTAGAATCCAGTGTTTATCCGCTTTTCCATTCTTAGCAAGTGAACCTTCTTTAGAGACTGGAAAGATCACTTAAAATAATTTAATTCAAGGAGCACCGTATCATTATTGGTATTACTTGTGAGAATTGTTTGTGATTGTTTTAATTAATTATATTTTAACAGGTTTAAGGAACAGTAAAATTTTTAAAATTGAAATTTTTATTTTTTTAAATTTTACAATTTACCGTAAAGAAAGTGGGGGAGAGGGGTGGGGGAGGGAGGATCAAAGGAATATTTTAAACGATTGCACTTTTCAAGGAACTGGTCGGCCTAATGAATAACGGCTGATGATCAATCGGCAAGGTCAGGGGAATGGCCAAAAAAATAATAACATAGTATTTGAAGTTCCTCGATTCCTCCAAGATAAACACAGGATAGTGTTTTATTTAATTTAATAATTGCACCCAAACAAAAGGGGACATCGATTCGACCAATTTCGACCGTCGAAGATCGACGTCGATTTAATTTCGCCTTCAAGGTCTCATCCACATCCGTTTCGCATCGACTTTGATTTTCCTTTTAAAAAAAATAATTTTCTTCGCCGGGAATGTTAATCTGTTTTGCTAAAGATGAGTTTTAGATTTTAAAATTATAGAACGATCGATCTTTTAAAAATGCGAAATAAATGAGTCGTCGACAAGAGCTCGAAATCAACATCGAATCGATGTCGGTAATCGACGCTGATTTGGAATTGGAATCAGCACCAACTGTAATTTCAGTTTGGGATCGTATTAGGAATCATAGCATGCCATTATTGGCGCAAAGGTGAAATAATAAAGTTTGAGAGGGATTCGGGACTGAACTCTGGCGTAATTTGGAAGGAGAAGGTTTTCAAAATGCTTGTTTTTGTTTACAAGGAGGAAAAATAACCAAAATTATGTTTGCGTAATTAAGATGATGAAATCCTTATCCATTTCTCAATCTCAACTGTGGGTTTTTGTTTTGTATGGCTGTATAGTCTGCATTCCTCGCGAGAGAAAACTTCTCAAATTTTTTTTATAATTTCTTTCTTTAGCGCCACAAGACGTATTCGGAATTGAGGAAAGAACGAGAAGAATTCCGGAAAAAGTTGATCTGGCTAATAATAAAAAAAGATGACGAGGCTTTCCCTTCGTCGGCGATACCCTCCGCGGAAGAAATGGAGCTCTTGCGCTATTACTATTATATTCACAACGGAGTCGATACGGTCCACGTAGCGCCCATCGACCAGGAATGGTTGAGGCACGTTTCCTCTTTGATACCTCTGAAACTTCGGAAATGGGAAGAACTTCTCGGAGAACTTGTCGAAGAAATGAAAGAAGACTTTCTCATGAGCGTGAAAAAAGGGATTGTTGACTTTGTTCTGCAAGATCCGGGGCTTACCAATTTGGGAATAGTTGAATATGATTCGGAGGCCAGAAGAGAAATGAAACAGATTTGCCGAATATTTTCGCCGAACTACGAGTCCGTCAAGTGCAAGATGCTTCAAAATTTGCACACGATCAATCCTTGCATAGCGCAAGTTTTGGATCTTTGGTGCAGACAGTTCATGTAAGCATACATTTGTAAAAGGCGCTCAGCACACCACCATACTCATAGTTAAACTGTATATTCTTTTTAACGCAGCCATCTGAGGTTGGTTAAAGTAAAAGAATTGACGGATGCTCACGAAGCCATGGATTTACCGTCTTTCAAGTATTTCACTTCCAAACATATAGAACAGGCCAGAGAAGTTTTAAAGAATAATTGGTACCCAACTATACAAAATATTTTTTTATCGGTAAACGTAACAAAAAAACTTCTACCTTGTTTTGGAAAAAAAATTACGTCATTGCCTCCTTTTTTTCTTTTTAGGGAAATAAAAAAAAACTAGTTCCAAGTTCAAATCATCCCAAAAGATTGAAACGATTTTACGATTGCCTCGCCGAATTAATGACTTTTCAGTTGCAAAGTCTTTGTTTGGCTTCCATCAGTGATTACACCCATTTTATATGCGACGTCGGAGTAAGAAATCATGCATTAAATGAATAGGAGAAGCGGGAAATTTTGAATTTTATTCATGCTCGTTTTCCAGTATCAAAATCCTGGTTTGAAAATTGGCGTCTCTCAAAAAAACAAAACCATACTCTTCGAGCCGACTTTTCAGCAGTTTAGGAATGCCATCCTGGCGGTTTACGAAAATTTGGTGGATGCCGTCAACAACTTGCCGAGACTCGAGACTAAACTCTACGTAGACTGGGAAGGGTCTAGAGAATTTTTGAAGGTCCTCTTATAATTTATTTTCTTTTATTTCATTTATTTATTTATTTATTTTCCTGGAACCTTGTTAACTTTGTCGCCTTAAACCTTTTTAGCCGATAATATCTGAAGAAATCATAACCGCCGACAAGTTGCAAGTAATCGCCACGTTGGAAGAACAGCGTATAGGTCCCGAGTTAAGGGTTCAAGATTTTGACGAATACATAGATTTAATAAACGGAAATACTCAGGAAGAGGTGGACAGGTTTTTAAGTGAAAAACACGATTTCGAAGGTGATTCTCCTTTACCACGATATAATTTAAATTGTTGAAAAACGACGGCTCTTCTATTGTTGATTGCAGCTTATTGCGATCAAGTAAAAAGTTATCACGAAATTGCAATGAATGTTCCTTTGCTTTGTGAACACACCGTTTCTACGGGCTTGTACGAAATGCACAGACACGAGCTCATCGAGACCATGGTGGAGAGCGCTTCGTCTTTTAGGGACCAAGTACTGTCGCAGATGACTCACGATTACCAAAGCATTTGCAAACAGTGAGTATAGCAGAAGGCAACTGCTCTATATACAGAACTTTAAAAATTGTGGTCTTTCCGCTGCCAGATTGGGGGAAGAATATCAGCATATTGCGGAAAAAGCGTTGAGCATTCCGGAGACTACCGAAGAGCTTATGAAGCACATTGCTTATGCCGTCAAAATCGAAACTGAAGTAGTTTACGAAATGGAAGATCGGCTAAGAGAGGTTTTTTTTTTTTTTTTTTTTTCGACACGTAATTAAAATGCTTGTGATTTTTTCCAAAATTGCTCATCCATGCAAATTATGAACAGGTAATGAGGTACATGCTCTTTTTGGCGGATTACACTACTTTTACCAACATGGAAATAAAAATAAATTGCAACACTTTTCAATGGTACGGACGCATGCCCAGTGTTTTCGAAGAGCATCGCAGAATCGTCGAAATCAAAACGGCAGAGTTTCAAGAAGCCCTTAAAGTAGGTTTTCATACTTATTCCATTTTTTTCCCGTGCAACAACGACTGAACTTTTTTTTTCTTCCACAGTTCCGCATTGCTAAATTCGAAGAAGATTTAGAATCTTATAGCAAGCAAGTCGAGGAGTTTCAGTCTTACGGAGACATCGAAGAACTACCGAGGTATTTAAAAAAGGCTCTTACTCTCGATGCTCGTTTGCAAAAAGCCGTCGAAATCATAGATCAGTTTAACGAAGAAGAAAGGGCCTACGGCTTCGAAGAATCTTATTATCCTTTGCGAAAACAGGTGGGGAAGAGTTAAAAAGTTTCTTTTGAAACAGACTCATTTCGGTTGCGATCGACTATTAATATAAATTTTTTTCTCATCTCACCTTTGTTTAGGTGAGCGATAAATTGGGCCCGTATAAAAAACTTTACGAAAACGCAAGCGACTTCATGGCAAAGTTCGATTTGTGGATGAATACTAGGATCGGGTCTTTCGATCCGGAAGAAATCGAACAAGACGCCGGAACTTGGTACAGAAGCATTTACAAGTTGGAAAAACAGTTTTCCGAACAACCGGCCACGAGGCAACTGGCCCAAAATGTCCGAGAAAAAATCGAAGAATTCAGAGGCCACATGCCCATCGTCCAAACTTTGGGTAACCCCGGTATGAAACCCAGGCATTGGGAACGGGTGTCGGAAATCATCGGATTTCCGTTGAAAGCCGACGACACGCTAACCCTGGCAAGAATCATAGATCTAGGTCTCGACGAATATATTCCGAGGTTTGAAACCATCTCCGAATCGGCCACCAAAGAAAATAATTTAGAAAAAGGAATGGAAAAGATGATGAAAGAATGGGCAGACATGGAGTTCGTTTGTAATCCTTACAGGTACGTCACAAAAGTAAACTAAATAGCATTGTTTTAGAAGTAAGAATTGCGATTCCAGTTTAGTTCAAATAGAATCGATTAAGACGGCCACATGTATAGGCCTATCGTAGTTTGTGATCTAAATGTCTGACAGCTGCTGAGCCAACCATGAGATTTATTTTGTATTTTAAAATATTAATTAATATAAATATACATGTAGTAGTATAGATTAAAATAATTAAAAATTAGGATGAAATAAGTAATAATAAGAAAATATAGTGATAACAAAAAAAGGAAACTTTTGGAGCACTATAAATTCGTGAATGATTAGATTTACAGATGATTTTTGCATTATACATAAAAACGTCAAGGGGGTCATCCACATATTATGTAAGCACATTAAGGGAGCGAGAAAGACTCAAAATCTTATGTAAGCGCAAAATAATCTGTTTTGAGGGGGGAGAGAGGAATTTGGAGGGGTATTGAGACTAATTTTTCAAAGTAAAATGGGAGGAGGTTTCCAAAAATTTCACTTAGGCTTATGGGGGGGTTTAAAATTTTCAAAATTATGCTTACGTAATATATGGACTTTCCCAAGAATCGTGTAAAAAATGTGGGCAAAATTTTAGTTTTAGGTCATCATATTTCATCTTATTCCTCGTCGTTTAGAATTTGTGTAGTTTGTTGTGCAATCAACAGTACCTACTTGTATCATAGGTATCATGTCGTTATAGTTGTATGCGTTTAAATGTTTACATGCTGATCGATTGGTGATATTTTTGGATTCGTTTTTTCTTCTTGGTTTCACGTGAGTACATTAAAAAAAATTGCAGTAATTTTTTAACTTTTCTCTTTTATGGCACCTTATACTTGTCTATTAAAACTAATTGAAAAAATTTTTACAATTAATAAGTAATCATTATTTTCCCATTTCGACTTGGAATTGAATTGAGCTTGTAATAAATTTTTTTAAATTTTAGGGACAGCGGTACTCACATCCTGTCTTCCGTAGATGAGATTCAACTTTTGCTTGACGATCACATCGTTAAAACTCAAACCATGAAAAGTTCGCCGTATATTAAACCTTTTGAAGAGGATATTGTGTAAAGTATTCTGACTTTTAATTTAAAAATATTGTTACCGTAACCAAGTAATACATGGGGAAACAATGTCAATTTTTTATTGTAAAACGTTTCAGGGCTTGGGAAAAAAAACTCATGCTATTGCAGGATATTTTAGACGATTGGTTAAAAGTTCAAGCGACTTGGATGTATCTGGAACCGATTTTTTCGTCTCCCGATATTCAGTTGCAAATGCCAGAGGAAGGTCGTCGTTTTAGTGCTGTAGATAAGGTAAAATTTAAAATAAATTTAATAAATAGTTATCGAGACAGAAAAAAAGTAGTTTGCTTCTCATTTTATTAGGTGTGGAGAGATATTATGAAAACGGTCGTGTTAGACACCAAAGTCATGTCTGTGGTAGAAATTGACAAAATGTCCGAGAGGCTAAAAAAATGCAACTCGTTGCTGGAAATAATACAGCGTGGTTTGAACGATTATTTGGAAAAGAAAAGATTATATTTCCCTCGTTTCTTCTTCTTATCCAACGACGAACTGTTGGAAATCCTGTCGGAGACGAAAGATCCAACGAGGTAAAATTACATTTCCGTTTATCTGATATCCTTAATCTGGATATCTGGTTTTTCCGCTTTGTAGAGTTCAACCGCACTTGAAAAAATGTTTCGAAGGAATTGCTAGGCTACAATTTACCGAATCTTTAGATGTGACGCATATGAAATCGAGCGAGGGCGAAGAAGTTAATTTGGTGGACTTGATAAGCACTAGTCAAGCTCGGGGACAAGTCGAAAAATGGCTTTTAGATTTGGAAAAGGATATGAAAAAAAGTGTGCATTCTATGGTCGGCGCATCCATTAACGACTATCCTACGGTACCTAGGTATGATTTTGGTTTTTGACGATGGAAGACGAGAATAGCGTTTACATAAATGATTTTCGGCATGATGTAGGCACGAATGGGTTTTGCGATGGCCCGGTCAATGCGTGCTCTGCGTGTCTTCCACGTACTGGACGATGGCGGTACACAAAGCCATCAGAACCGAACCAGACGGATTGCAAATCTATCTGGATGAATCGAACAAAGATTTAGAAAAAGTAATAGAATTGGTAAGAGGGAAATTGAGTCTTCAGAACCGAATAACTTTGGGTGCTTTGGTAGTGATCGACGTTCACGCAAGGGACGTGCTATCCGGCTTGGTCGATTTAAAAGTAAAAGTGGAAAATGACTTTAATTGGCTCTGTCAGTTGAGATATTATTGGGAGGTGAATTAGGTTTTATTATTATTTGCTGGATTTTGATGTGTAAGTTTAATTTAATTTCATTTCATTTAATTTAATTCTAGGAAAGTGAGTTGGCAACGAGAATGATCAATTCAACTCTCATGTACGGATACGAATATTTAGGAAATTCCCCTCGACTGGTCATCACTCCTCTGACCGACAGATGTTACCGCACTCTTTTCGGTGCTTTAAATTTGCATCTGGGCGGAGCTCCGGAAGGCCCCGCCGGCACTGGGAAAACCGAAACCACCAAAGATTTGGCTAAAGCCGTAGCAAAACAGTGCGTCGTTTTCAATTGCTCTGACGGCTTAGATTACATAGCTCTGGGGAAATTTTTCAAAGGATTAGCCTCTTGCGGCGCTTGGTCCTGCTTTGACGAGTTCAATCGAATCGATTTGGAAGTTCTTTCGGTAGTGGCTCAGCAAATTTTGACGATTCAGCGCGGCATAAATGCGGGATTAAAAACATTAGTTTTCGAAGGGACCGAACTTAAACTCGATCCCACTTGTTCCGTTTTCATTACGATGAATCCCGGATACGCTGGACGGTCTGAATTGCCGGACAATCTTAAAGCTTTGTTTCGGTCGGTCGCCATGATGGTCCCCGATTACGCTCTCATTTCCGAAATCGTACTATATTCTTTCGGGTTCATCAAGGCCAGGCCTTTAGCCGTAAAGATCGTGGCGACTTACCGACTTTGTTCCGAACAACTATCTTCCCAAAGCCATTACGATTACGGAATGAGGGCGGTGAAATCAGTTTTAACCGCCGCCGGAAATTTAAAACTTAAGTATCCCAACGAATCGGAAGATATTTTAATGTTGAGATCCATCAAGGATGTAAATTTACCAAAGTTTTTAACCCACGATATACCATTGTTTCATGTAAGCAAAGAAATTAGGTTGTTTTATTTTACAATATTTTTAAATTTTCGCCTTGGTCAAAGAAATTAGGTTGTTTTATTTTACAATATTTTTAAATTTTCTTTCAAGGGGATTGCGTCGGATTTGTTTCCCGGAGTTGAGTTACCGGATCCGGATTACACCGACTTGAACAAGGCGGTTCAAGACGCTTGCGATGCGACCAACATTCAGTGCACACCTCCCTTTTTAGAAAAGGTGCAACAGATTTACGAGATGATGATTGTTCGTCACGGTTTTATGCTAGTCGGACTTCCGTTCGGAGGGAAAACCACAGCTTACAGGATGTTGGCCGACGGCCTGGAGTTGGTGGAACAAAGAGTAATAACAGGCAGGATGGTTTGAGAAACTACATGGAGCAAATCTCTCATTTCTATCTTTTTTTTTTTTTTTTTTTGAAGGGTCAAATGGGAGAACACAAAGTCGAAATCATAGTCATAAATCCGAAAAGCATAACGATGGGTCAGCTGTACGGGCAGTTCGATCCCGTGTCTCACGAATGGTCAGACGGAATACTTGCCGTAAGCTACAGATATTTTGCTCAGTCCACCAACGAAAACAGGAAGTGGCTCATTTTTGACGGTCCGGTCGACGCCATTTGGATAGAAAATATGAACACAGTGTTGGATGACAACAAAAAATTGTGTTTGATGTCGGGAGAAATTATTCAGTTGGCACCAACTACAAATTTGATTTTCGAACCGATGGATTTGGAAGCGGCTTCTCCGGCCACAGTTTCCCGATGTGGCATGATTTACATGGAACCCGGGACCCTAGGTTGGGAACCCCTTTTGCATTCTTGGGTCGATGCTTTGCCTAAATCCATTCAAGAAGTTCACAAGCAAATGCTCAAAGCCGTTTTCAAAAGATTTTTTGATCCCTTGCTTTGGTTCATTCGGAAAAGCGGAGTTCGGGAAATCGGGCCTACTTCCGATTCCAACTTGGTGAAGTCCTGCATGAATTTGTTCGATTGTTTTTTAGACGATTTTAAGGACGAAAAATACGTGGAGTCCATCTCCGATTTAGATGCTCGTGCCCAGCTCGAAGTATGGACGAGATAAAATTTAGTATATTTATGTTTCCATCTTTTTCGAATTAACCGTGTTTTTTTCTTTTTGGATTTTAGGGTGTGTTTTTTTTTTCCTGCATATGGTCTTGTGGCGGAGCCTTAGATACAAAAGGAAGAGAAAAATTTAGTCTTCTCTTCAGAGGTTTAATGGAAAAAACATTTCCGGAAAATTTGAAAACCGCTTTGGACTTGCCAATGGATATACTGCCTCCGTTAAAAAATTATATTTTTACCATTCCGACGGAAGGTTCCGTTTTCGACTATAGATTCATCAAAGAGGTGCGCATCCGAATTTTCGTGGCTAGGTATGCCTTAACAACCCCTTTTGGGGCTTTTTCTTTTTAGGGAAAAGGGAAATGGAAATTATGGGCCGACGATTTGGCGAATGCACCGGCAATACCAAGAGACATCCCAGTCAACCAAATCATAGTCACCACAGTGGAAACCATTCGAAACATAGCTCTGATGACGATGCTGACGAAACACGGCAAACAAAGCATGTTTGTCGGGCCCACAGGAACCGGAAAGTCTGTCTACATTACAGTATGTATTGACGGCGTTTGGGCGATTCAGATTCCAGTATTTTTTTCCAGGTGCTTACTCGGTCTGCTTCCTTATATGACATCTGCCAATTTTCCACTGTTGATATGACGAAAATCATCAAATAACATAGTCGCAGGCGTTTAGTGAATTCAGGCATTTCACGTAATGCCTAGGCGAGTAGTGAAATGGAAAATAATTCTTAACATTGCATCAAATGCCTAACCGTTTTAGGTTTTTCACGAAATGCCTGGTCCGCTTTCAGATTTCACGTAGACTAGGCATTATGTGAAATTTTAATTCTCAAATTTTAATTGAGAAAAAATAAAAGAAAAATACCGAAAATAACGGTACGGGAGTTCAAAAATCACGATATATTTGAAATCAGGTCACAATATATTTAAAATCAAATACTTAATTTTTTTAAAAATAATTATGACAAATAAATAAAATTAATATCACAGTTCGATGGTAATTTAATTAAGGCAATTGGAGGTAATTTTTTGTTCGAATAACGGAGAAACAGTTATTTGTTCCTGCACGGCAGGGAACTGTGACATCTACTGTTGCATTTAAGGTTGCTTTTAAAGCAGGTACATCTTTTTATGTCACATTTTGTTCTTGCAATTGCACTTTTTCCGTCCTGCCCCCCGAATAGGGACTGTGCTGCCAGTGCTTCTTCTTTAAACTGCGTCCCAGATTCCCGAAACTCGGACCTGGGAAGCCAGCTTCTATTAGTCCGGTTCCCGTTCCTATTTGATAAACGCCATGTCTTTTTTGCGTGATTTTCCCGAAAACGTTCTGGGGGTCGAGGGCCTTCGGTCGACTTTTGGGACATGTAAAAATGACCAAGGTGCTCACAGGAATTTCGCAAAACTTCTTTGCCGAACTCTGGAGCATTTTTGCCCACTAAGTACGCCTGATCTTTGCATATCGTGATTTTTAAATTCCCGTATCGTTACTTTTGGTATTTTTCTTTTATTTTTTCACTTCACAATTCGCCTAAAATTGAGAATTAAAATTTCATGTAATATCTAGTCATTACGTGAAATCTGAAAGCGTGCCAGGCATTTCGTGAAAAGCCTAAAACGGTTAGGCGTTTGATGTAATGTTGAGGATTATTTTTCATTTCACTATTCGCCTAAAGGCGTTTACTATTCGCTTAGGCATACGTGAAATGCCTGAATTCACTCAACGCCTGCGACATATACAACGTCCATCGAAAGATTGTTCCATCTTAAATAACTGCCTTTTTTCATTTTTTTACTTTGCAAGGATTTTTTGTTGAAGAAAATCGATTCGAACATTTACAAGCCGTTATTTATAAATTTTTCGGCGCAAACTTCAGCCAACCAAACTCAAGACATCATAATGAGCAAACTTGACAAACGGAGAAAAGGTATTCCTATTTTGGAGCCTTAGAATTCCATATGTATAGCGAGATAATTTGGTTTTGACTGCAGGAGTTTTTGGGCCGCCTTTGGGGAAACAGTGCGTCATATTTGTGGACGACGTCTCGATGCCCATGAAAGAAACATACGGCGCCCAGCCTCCAATAGAGCTTCTCAGACAGTGGTTGGATCATTCCACTTGGTACGATCGAAAAGAAGTAATCCCGATGAAATTAATAGACATCACCCTTATGTGCGCCATGGGCCCTCCGTCTACCGGCAACACGGTAACTCCAAGATTTGCAAGACATTTCAACGTTGTCAGCATCGATGAGTTCGATGATTCGGTTATGATCACCATTTTCGGGAAAATAATGCTGTGGCATTTGGATACAAGGTGTGATTTATTCGTCTTTGAGTGCTTTATTAAAAGAAAGGAGTAGATGAGTTTATGGGTAAATTGTTAATTTAAAATCTTTTTTTAATTTTCAGGGGTTTCAGCAAAGAATTCGATCCCTGCATCGAGGAAATAGTTGGAGCGACTTTGGAAATGTACAAGCAGAGTTTGGCGAATTTGCTGCCTACACCTGCTAAATCCCATTACTTGTTCAATCTCAGGGATTTCTCGAGAGTTATTCAAGGAGTGTTGCTTTCTGTACCGGAAGCCATGGAAGATTTAATGTCGATGAAAAGGCTCTGGGTGCACGAAGTTCTTCGAGTTTACGGTGATCGACTGGTGGACGATATCGATCGGGAATGGATCGTCAAAGCTTTGCACGAAATATGTCAGGTGCATCTTCACGAAGATTTGGACGCCATGTTCGCACATTTGGCCGATGCAGGAAATTCAAAGGTGGATTTTACCGAAGTCTCGGAAATGCAATATACACGAATTTAAAAAAAAAAAAAAAAATTTTTTTCCCCCTTTCTAGATAACAGAGAATCAACTTCGAAAACTGATGTACTGCGATTTTGCGAACTTAAAAGCCGATACAAGAAATTACATAGAAGTCACTGATTTGGAACACCTGAAAAACATAGTAGAAGGTTACTTGGCGGAATTCAACAACATGACCAAGAAGCCGATGAATTTGGTTTTGTTTAGATTCGCCATCGAACATTTGTCTCGCATTTGCAGAATTTTAAAACAACCTCGTTCTCACGCGCTCCTTGTGGGAGTTGGAGGATCCGGAAGACAGTCTCTTTGTCGTCTCGCCTCACATATATCGGAATACGAATTGTTCCAGATTGAGTTGAGCAGACAATACGGCCGCTACGAATGGCACGAAGACGTCAAAAACATTTTGAGGAAAGCCTGTGCTTCCGATCAGCACGTGGGTTTTTTGTTTACTGATACCCAAATCAAAGAAGAATCCATGGTGGAAGACATAAACAACCTTTTGAACTCGGGTGAAGTTCCGAATATTTTTCAGTCGGACGAAAAGGCCGATCTGTGCGAAAAAATGAGGCAGATAGATCGTCAGAAAGATAAGACCATGCAAACTGATGGAAGCCCAGTAGCCCTATTTAATCTTTTCGTTCAGACTGTAAGGGAGCAGCTTCACGTCGTTTTGGCTTTTAGCCCCATCGGAGACGGTTTCAGAAATCGCATCAGGAAATTTCCGGCGTTGGTCAATTGCTGCACGATAGATTGGTTTCAGCCTTGGCCTCAAGATGCCCTTTTGGCCGTTGCCAAACGTTTTTTGGGAGAAATCGAATTGAGCGACAAAGAGAGAGAAGTATCCATCGAAATGTGTCAAATCTTTCACAGCTCGACAGAAAGTTTGTCCAAGGATTTTTACTTGAGGCTGAGAAGGCAGACTTACGTGACTCCGACTTCTTACCTGGAACTCATCAATACTTTTAAACAGTTGTTGGGTAAGAAGAGAGAAGAAGTTCTAAAAGGGAAAAAAAGGTATGAGGTCGGATTGGAAAAACTGGATTTTGCTGCGGCTCAGGTTTCAGTCATGCAAAACGATTTGCAAGCTCTTCAACCCAAGCTTTTGGAAGCAGCCACAAGCGTCCAAAAGGTCTTGTCTCAGGTAGAAAGCGAGAGCAAAGATGTGGCCGAAGTGGAGCAAAAGGTGAAAGCCGACGAGGAAGTTGCACAATCTCAAGCCGAAGCAGCTCAAGCCATCAAGAGCGAATGCGACGCAGATTTGGCCGAAGCTCTGCCCATACTTAATTCCGCTTTGGAGGCCCTTAACACGCTCACTCCGGCTGATATCACAGTCGTAAAATCCATGAAAACTCCCCCGAAGGGAGTGAGGATCGTGATGGAAGCGATTTGCGTTTTAAAAAACGTTAAGCCAGACAGGGTGCCCGATCCGGCCGGTACCGGAAAAATGATCGAGGATTACTGGGCCCCTTCGAAGAGAGTTTTGGCCGACATAAAGTTTCTCGACGGTCTCATAAATTACGATAAAGATAACATCGATCCAAAGATTATACAAACTTTAGAGAAACGAATTTTGAACGACGAAAATTTCGATCCAGAAAAAGTAAAAACCGCTTCCACCGCTGCCGAAGGTCTGTGCAAATGGGTCATCGCCATCACAAAATACGATAAAGTCGCCAAAGTGGTCGCTCCTAAGAAACAGGCCTTGGCAAAGGCGGAAGGAGAATTTTCCCAGGCCATGGCAGCTTTGGAAATCAAACGAGCTCAATTGAGGGAAGTTCAAGAAAAGTTAAGTCGCTTGGAAATGAAGCTGCAGGAAAATCAAAATCATTTCAACCAGCTTCAAGCTGCTGCTGATTTGTGTGCCAAAAAGCTTCTTCGAGCAGAAGAACTCATTGGAGGGCTGGGAGGAGAAAAATCCAGGTGGTCTCAAACTGCTCAGAACTTAGGTGTCACCTACTATAAGTTGACGGGTAAATCTAAAACCATTCCTTCTTTTAATTAATTAATTACTTGGACACGGCATTAAAAATTTATTTTATAGGAGACGTTTTAATAGCATCCGGAGTTGTGGCATATTTGGGCCCCTTCACAATGCAGTTTAGAGCCCAACAATTGGCTTATTGGTTATCGCACTGTTCGGAATTGGGATTGGAATGTTCGAAAGATTTTCATTTGACGATAGTTCTAGGAGAGCCCGTCGAAATTCGGCAGTGGAATATTTTTGGTTTGCCAAGCGATTTATTCTCTATCGACAACGGCATTATCATAAAGTCGGTTTCTGCGTTTTTCCCTGCCTTAAAATTTTTATTTATTTTATTTATTTATTTATTTATTTTATTTTATTTTTTTATTTTTATTTTTTTGAAACAGAAATGCAAGAAGGTGGCCTTTGATGATCGACCCTCAAGGTCAAGCTAATAAATGGGTAAAAAACATGGAGAAATCCAACAGTTTAAGCATTATCCGATTGTCGAATGCAGATTACGTCAGAATATTGGAAAATGCCATACAATTTGGTCAGCCGGTATGTCATTTTAATAGGGTAGGCAGAAGGAAGACTATTTCTCTAGAAGGGCTACCGGTAATATATCAGAATATTTCTGGAAGGAAACATTTCTCGTTTTTCTGAATATTTAACCGTTAGCTTTTTAGTTTTGCGTGTCTGCCTAACATGTAGAAATTTCTTAAATAATAAATTATAAAAGAGAAAAACGTGCGCTCCAACATTAAATTATATTCCGATTTTTAAATCCCTCAGGTTCTTTTGGAAAACATCGGAGAGGAAATCGATGCTGTATTGGAACCGGTTCTTCAAAAGCAGGTCTTCAAACAAGGTGGAGCATTATGCTTAAAGCTAGGAGATTCAGTTGTAGAGTATAACCCAGATTTTCGATTTTATATTACCACCAAGCTTCGAAATCCTCATTACTTGCCTGAAATAGCCGTAAAGGTCACTCTTTTAAATTTTATGATCACTCCTGTGGGATTGCAAGATCAGTTGCTGGGAATAGTGGTGGCAAAAGAAAGACCTGATCTGGAAGCCGAGAAAAACCAACTCATTCTTCAGGGAGCCGAAAATAAACGGTGGGAAAAAAAAAAATTTATCGATTATATCCATTTAACGACGCATCTTATTTTGTTTTAGCATGTTAAAGGAAATAGAAGACAAAATTCTTGGAGTGCTTTCGTCTTCCGAGGGAAACATTTTAGAAGACGAAACTGCGGTGCAAATTTTAAGTTCGTCAAAAGTTTTAGCCAACGAAATCCAAGAAAAGCAGGGCATTGCCGAAGCAACCGAAAAGTCTATAGATGGAGCTCGTTTAGAATATACTTCGATCGCTGTTCATTCCTCTGTTCTTTTTTTCACTACGGGTATAATAATGACGTTTTTTGTTTAGTTGCAAGAAAAAAAAAATCAAACTGGATTGTTCTTTCTTTCTAGCTGATATGGCCAATATAGACCCCATGTATCAATACTCTTTGACTTGGTTTGTTAATCTTTTCAAAATGGCCATTGACAACACCGAGAAAGTGGATAACGTGCAAACGCGTTTAGAGGATTTAAAGAGTTATTTCACTTACTCCTTATATGTAAACATTTGCAGAAGTTTGTTCGAAAAGGTAAAGCTGCTGCTTGGCATCCTTGTAAAAATACAAATTCTATACATAATTTTTTTATTTTGCTTTTTCAAAGGATAAGTTGTTGTTTTCCCTGATTCTGTACGTCAATTTGCTGAAAGATAGAAATGAGATGGACAATACCGAATGGATGTTCCTTCTGACTGGAGGAGTAGGATTGGATAACCCTTTCCCGAATCCAGCCCCCTCTTGGTTGCCAGCTAATAATTGGAACGAGCTTTGCAGATTAGACGAATTAACGGCTTACTCGGTAAGGGGAATATATTGTTATTATTATTAGTTATTAATTGCGTATTTTTCTCGTAAACATTGGTTTCGTGTTTTTAACTGTTAAAAGGGATTGAAAAACCATTTTGAAAAAAACATCAACAAGTGGAAACCGTATTTTGATTCAGTGGAGCCTCACGCTTTTCCTTTACCTGATGACTGGGATAAAAAATTAACTTCTTTTCAAAAATTGAATGTTTTACGATGTTTACGCCCCGATAAAATAGTGACAGCTATTCAAAACTTCGTAATGGGTAAGTTAAAATATTTCGGTAACCCTTTTTTTCTTTTTGTGAACAAAAATAGATGAAGAGAGTGAGGGAATTGTTGGCTACATTCTACACGTCCTTAATAATAATATTAATAATGATTTATTTGCTATGGATTTCTTAAAATCTATTTCCAACAAAAAGAACTAAATAAAATTCGGTTGTATGACATCCTTCACTTTTATTTTCAACTATTTATACTCAAAATGTCACCTTTTTGTAAAATACTTTATTATATTCAATGAAACAATAACAAAAACAAAAACTTTTTTAAATGCGAAAGCAATGTTAATCTTACAAACATTTATTTAAGCCTTGCATCTAGTGGCATGATCATGAGTTTTAGGGAAAGTAGTAAATGATATGTACCCGGTATTATTCCTTTTCATTCCTCCTGGCTGAAAAGTGACCTTGTCATCCTCTGCTTGAAAAACGAAAAAGTTTATTTTCCGCCGTCAAGATGAAAAATGTCTTACACAGCAGGCATGGGAGTGGCTTGCAAGGCTCGACTGGTTTTATGAATAAAATATAATACTTAAGTAAAATATTTTTTATTCGTACATCTAATTCTGTATCCAGTGAGCTCCCAACATCTCCTTTCGACATTGCAAGAGCAGACATTTTTTTCCCCTATTTTTGATTTGAGAATTTTTCTGAAGAACTGTTACGATAAAGCCATATCCCGGATTTGATCGTTATACCTGGCGAGTCCTCAAATATAAATGTCCGATGAGAGTACTATTACTGGCAGATTAAAATAGAGAAACAATTTTTGCGACTTATTTTTTGTCGTAACGGGGCAAATAAGTAAGGAAAAAGATGAATTTTCAATTTTTCGAGCACCGAAACCCTTTCTTCCAACAATATGGTTCTAAAAATCAAAGCAAAGCGATATTTCGTTGTTGAGCAAAGGAATTATGATTTACTTTTTTTTGCTAAAATTCACGATGATGCCACTAGATTTAAAGATTAAATTGATGTTCCTATATTAAATTTTTTTAAAGTCTTATAAAAAATTGATACTTAAAAGGCGGATTTTTACTTTTTTGTCTCGTCATGATACAAATTTTCGGCTCTATTTCAAAACCCTGACGTTTCAAAACCCCGATTTCGAAGCGGGGTTTTGAAACGTCAGGGTTATGATTTCGGTTTTTTTTTTTTTAAATTAAATAATTTTAAATTAATTTAAATTTCGTAATTTTGAAAATGAAGCGAAATTATAAATCATTGTAATTTTCAAAACCTCGACGAAATCAGGGATTTGCAAATTTTAATTTTAATTTTTTTTAAATTATTTAAAAAATAACTTTAATCTTGAAAATCCACGAAAAGTACGGGAATCCAGAAAGTAAAGGAAAACAAGTTTTAAAAATGCAATTTCGGTATTATATTAATAAGTTTCATAGTATTTCTGTTGAACGTGAACTATACTATTATAAGAATTAAAAGTAAACAAATGGGCCAAATCGCCCACAAGGGCCTGGCAACGGCAGCAAGTCGTCGGTATGACCATCCCATCATCATATCGTCTTCGGACAGTCACCAGTTTGCTGGCACAAGAGGCTGCACAACAGATGCTGGTGGCACGGGATGCCATCCTCGTGGCTTGGGAGGATAAGCAAATATAGCAAGCGACCCTGTCATCGGGGGCATTGCTGTCATCTTCGAGGTTTGCAACGGCCTGTAGCAGAGCCATGTGCTGCATAGCCAGTTCTTCAATTTGTTTGTGCCGTTGTGGACGATTTGGCCCGTGTTTAAGTATTTTAAATTGTTATAATAGTACAGTTCAGGTTCAAAAGAAATACTACGAAACTTATTAATATAATAAGGAAATTGCATTTTTTAAAACTTGTTTTCCTTTTTTTTCTGGGTTCCCGTACTTTTCGTGGATTTTCAAGATTAAAGTTATTTTTTAAATAATTTAAAAAAAATTAAAATTAAAATTTGCAAATCCCCGATTTCGTGGAGGTTTTGAAAATTACAATAATTTATAATTTCGCTTCATTTTCAAAACCACGAAATTTAAATTAATTTAAAATTATTTAATTAGAAAAAAGAAACCCCCGAAATCATAACGTTTCAAATCGGGGTTTTGAAGCTTCAGGGTTTTGTCAAGTTCCCAAATTGGCTGTTTCTTTATTAACTTTTATTTATTATTATTATTATTATTATTATTATTTTAAAGCTTGGTGAACTACTATAAATATTTCCGTTCTCGGTTTTCAGATGGGATGGGTAAAAAGTTCGTGGAACCTCCTCCTTTCGACTTGGCTTCATCTTTCGGGGATTCCCATTGTTGCATACCGCTAATTTTTATCTTGACTCCCGGCTCCGATCCGACTGGAGTTTTGCTAAAGTTTGCCGACGACCAAGGCTTTGGAACCAGCCGGCTTTTTTCGCTTTCACTGGGTCAAGGCCAGGGCCCGATTGCCACGAGGATGATCGACGAAGGGGTGAAGAACGGGACGTGGGTGGTCCTTCAAAACTGTCACTTGGCGAAAAGTTTCATGCCGACGCTGGAAAAAATTTGCGAAAGCCTTACACCTGACAGCACCCATCCGGATTTTCGATTGTGGTTAACTTCCTATCCAGCCGAACATTTTCCGGTCGTCATTTTGCAAAACGGAGTCAAAATGACGAACGAACCACCAAAAGGTCTTAAAAACAACATCATCAGGTCTTACTTGAGCGATCCCATATCCGACGCGGACTGGTTCGAAAGTTGCAGACAAGGCGAAATATTTAAAAAATTGCTTTACGCACTTTGTTTTTTTCACGCCATAGTTCAAGAAAGACGGAAATTCGGCCCTTTGGGTTGGAATAATCCCTACGAATTCAACGAAACCGATCTTCGGATCAGCGTCGTGCAGCTACATATGTTTCTCGACGAATACGAAGTTAGTGTGTCAGCTTGTTTTTTAATATCCTTTGTTCTTTAAACTTGACACTTTCTGCTTTGAATATTAGGTGGTTCAGTACGATGCCTTGAGATATCTGACAGGGGAATGCAATTACGGAGGCAGAGTTACAGACGATTGGGATCGTAGGTGCCTCAACACCATTTTGAGACGATTCTATTCCCCTTTGTTATTTGAAGATTCCTCATATTCGTTCGATCCAACGGGTAAATTTATCCGCCGCATGCTACAACTCTGAAATTATTTTGAATTTTTTTTTTTTTTTTTAACAGGTGCCTACTATGCTCCTGCAGAAAAAGAATACGACGCTTATATGAGCTACACGAGAAGTTTGCCTTTGCTGACACATCCTGAAGTTTTCGGCATGAACGAGAACGCCGATATGGTCAAGGATCAACAGGAAACTAATCAGCTACTCACAAACATTCTTCTTACCCAGGTAGATTTTATTATTATTATATTTATTTTTTCGTCTCCCTTTTACGGGGTATTTTGGGTTAGAGTCACGTGGACTCAGTACCACTAGGCAATCACATGCTCCCTGAGCCAAGTGTTATGGCTCGAGCCACCATTTAGGACTGGAGAATCGACTATGGATCTACGGATATCTATGGAATCGACTATGGAATCGATTATTGATTATGGATATCTCTTCATCCAGCCTATTCCCCAACCGTCGAAGAGGGGGGGCGTTTGCATTTAAGCGGTCGTCCAAACCCTCCTCTGATCTTGTCCTATGGCTCTTTATTATTATTATTATTATTTATTATTTCATCTCCCTTTTACGGGGTATTTTGAGTTAGAGTCACGTGGGCCCAGAGCCAGAAGTTATTATTATTCGCTTTTTTTTGACTCCCTTCTTAGGGGGACACCTTTCCGATGGTGGGGGCCGTAAAACCGTTTTAGATGGTGGGGGCCGTAAAAACGTTTCAGCGTTTGTCCTGACCACACCGTTATCGTGAGATTTTTGGAGTTCTTTTTAGATTTTGCTTTTGTGCAAAACAAGGTCGCGGTGGCTTTTTTGGCATTGTTACACCTGACTGAAAAGAGAAGAAGAAGATGACTACGATAATCATAGCATCTCTCCCTAAATAATTTTTTATTCTTGCACAGACTAAACACCATAAATCCATTAATTAGAAAGTATGGCCTCTGAGAGTCGAGCAAGCTACGTACTAGACTGCGATGCCCGCTTTATTATTATTATTATTTATTTATTTATTTATTTTTTAAATTTATTCCTGTCTTGCGTTCTGTTCTCTGCCTATTTCGATATTTTTTTACGTGAGTTTTCTACTTTCATGCTTCATATAAATAGGATCGAATCGTAAGTACTTTTTCTATTTTGCTAAAACGCAAGTAAATAAAGTGGCTTTGGTCCTTTCACGATTTGATTGGTAAGGTATTTAATTACGTTTATTTAATTTTATATGCATCTAGGATTTGATTAAAAAAAGGGTAAGCCAAGGAGCATTCTCGATTCCGACGTCAAGTCATTCGTAATTGATTCGTATTCTGTAAACTTTAGGATACGTTGTCTGGTAGTCAAAGAAAGTTGTCGCCTGACCAGATGGTTTTCAACGTGGCTCAAGACATTCTTCAAAAATTACCGTCCAATTTCGACATTGATAAGGCCAACGCTAAATATCCTACCCGTTACGAGCAATCCATGAATACCGTCCTAGTGCAAGAGATGGGCAGATTTAACTCCTTACTATCTTGTATACGCTCCAGTTTGATCAACGTTCAAAAAGCCATCAAAGGTAGCGAACCATACTAAATTTTTGTTTCTCGAAGGGGGAAAGAAAATATGTATCTTTTCAGGATTTATCGTCATGTCTTTCGAATTGGAAGGAGTGGTGCAAAGCATTTTAACCGGTCGAATTCCGGTTTTGTGGATGAAAAAGTCGTACCCGTCGTTAAAGCCTCTCGGAAGTTATGTCGCAGATTTTTTGGAAAGGCTCGAATTTTTGAGGAAATGGTATGAAACCGGTGCACCCGCCACTTTCTGGCTGTCCGGGTTTTTTTTCACTCAGGCTTTCTTAACCGGGGCTCAACAGAATTACGCCAGGAAATATAAAATCCCGATCGACCTTTTAATTTTCGATTTCTTCGTAAGTGTTTGTCGAAAACATTGAAACTTTTTACACTCATGGAATAACAAAATACCTTCTTTTTCAGGTGATGAAGGACAAAGAAATTCGGGAGGCTCCGGAAGACGGAGTATACATATACGGTTTGTTTGTAGATGGAGGAAGGTGGAACTCGAATACTCAGGCACTGGACGAAGCTTATCCGAAAGTTTTGTACGACGTTATGCCGGTGGTAAGTTCTTTTATTTTTATCTTTCTCCTTCTTTCTCTTTTCCGTGGCGAAAACCTCCTAAATCGTTTTCAGATGTGGCTTCTTCCCATTCGAAAAACCGATATGGTGGAAAGAAAAGTGTATGTTTGTCCGGTTTACAAAACTTCCGAACGTCGCGGGGTTTTGTCTACGACCGGCCACTCCACTAATTTCGTCATTTCCATGTGGCTTCCTACAATCAAACCTCCCGAACATTGGATCTTGAGAGGATTAGCTATGTTGTGCCAGTTGTCTCAATAAAAAAAGGTACTTACAAAAAAAGATGCTAATCTCAATTTATTTACAAAAAAAAACATCTCAGCGATTTTGGCGAGACCTCTGTCGGATGACGCTGAGACAATTAAATACTAAAAATCGATCCTTTTTATTCGGTGTGGGTTTTAATTTTCGGAGAAATCGACAGAGTTAGCGGTGGTCTGTTATATTATTCCCCACAGCAAGAGTGGTGGCCCTTTGTGGCGTTAATTTAGATCATACTATTTTTCTCTGAATCTAACGGGCATTTATCAGTTACCCATTAAAATTTAAAACTCGCTGGCTCTCAGTAGACAAATTCCTGCATAAAATAGTATTACACGGGCAAGCTAATATGACATTCTAAAAATGCCTAAGAAAACGTCCTTTTGTTCCCATATACACGTAAGTATTTTGGTTTTGTATATGGGACACTTGAAATTTTAAAAAGCGTCGTTAGAATTCCAATCGAATGATTATCATTATTCTTATTATATTTAAAAGGAAGCTAACATTTGCGATAAATAACCTTTGTCCTAGTCAATTATAAATAAAATACATTTGTTGACATCGTTTTAAAAAAAAAAAAATAATGGAATATTCTTAACATATCAATCTACTCACCCTCTGTGTTCTGGATTTCTTCAGGATTAGGCAGGTTGAGAACAATTCACACAGGTTTGAAAGAAGTATAAGTAATGTCAAAAGTTTCATCCATATAAAATGAGTTGAAAGTATTAGTGTCGTGAGCTAAAACAGATCAAGGGGGCCGTCCTTAAATTACGTAAGCATGTTTAGGGGGGGGGGGGGTCTTAAAAATTTTGTGTGAAATTGAACTTCAATTTCGCACAAAATACATTTACTGCAACATGCAACCAAATTCCAAGTTTGGAATTACATTCACTTGAGTAAAAAAAATTTTCTATGATTTTTAACGTGTAAACAAATTAAAAAAACAAAAAACAAAAACAAAAAAAAAAAAAAAAAAAAAAAAAAAATGATTGAAAAAATTATATTTTGACAAATCTTAATTAATAAACAATTTAAGATATTTTTTTAACAAATAATTTTATTTTTCGTTTGAAAGCGTAATTTTTTTTTTTTTTTTTTTTTTTTTTTAATGTGTGCAAGAAATATTTGATTTACCTGGTCAAACAAATGCAACATTAAATTTTGAAAGCCAAAATAGCTTCATTCTTGTTTAATACTTTAAAAATTTAAAAATGGAATGTTTTTTAATGCTTGAAATTCAATTTAATTTTTTTTACATTTATTGGTACGTTAAATTATAATTTTGAGTGTAAAAATTCTGATTTACCTAATCTTGAGAACCCTTGGAAATTAAAAAAAATCTTACATAATTTTAGGGGCGGGGGGTTGAGAAAATCTTACGGTCTGCTTACACCCGTGGGGAAGGGGGTCAAAAACGCTAAAAAAAAAAATGCTTATGTAATTTATGGACGACTCCTCAGGTCGGACGAGAAAAAAGGGGAAAAAAGTGATTTAGGCTGTATACCAAGCTTGAAGTTGGAATTGGGAGACCCAAGTTTCCCCATGAGGTTTGTGTCAACAGTGGCGCCATAAAAGAGGTATAGAGAAAGAAAAGGGTCCTTTTTTGTCCTCTTGCTTTCCAGAAATTACAAATGTAAACCAGAAAGAAGTAAGGTACAAGAAATCTATTTTCAGCGAGCGTCGGCCGTTACCCTTTAGGAAAAATTAAGTAATTAATTTCGAGCTTTGAACTTTGATAATGTCATCATCGTTACTTTTAGCTGCGAATAAAATTTTCATTTAAATAAAAAGCGAGTTTCAGTTGATACCTGCGTTATTTAATCTTCTCAAAACCAAGTATTTGAGTAATCAAGGTCAAATTAATTTTAAAGTCCTCAGTTTTTTTGTGCCATATTTCCACTGGACTTTGCAGTTACAATTTCGAGTAAGTAGGATGTAGCCCTTCTGCATTCGGAAAAGATTCTCTTTCGAGCCACACCCTAGTACCTTTGGAACCGTTAATGACGAATTCATAATTTTGAAGCTGAGATGCTTTCCTACGACGAAAACGTCAAGATCGTGCGAAGACGCGTCTCTAATTTTTATGCAAAAACATAGAAGCAAATTTTTTTGCGGTAAATAAGATAATGAAAAAGGAAAAGAATAAGTAATCGTATGCACGTTAAACTGACCTTCAAGATCCTAATGGATGAGTGAGTGGTAGCAGCCTTACCAACTTATTATCATTAAAAAAAAAAAAAAAAATAAGAAAAAAAGGATCAGAGATTTTGGATATAGGCTGATATAAACATCAGAAGATTTATTTATCTGCTAATTTCGATGTTGTTTGCCAACCTTGAGCTTTACGTTTTAAAGGAGCAAAATAAGATCCTAATTTGGTAATTCGCCTTAAATTAATCGTTTCGAAGAAAAACTACAGTAAGGGGGAAAAAATTGAGAAATGGTGAATTGCCAGGGATTAAAATGAAAGGAGATAAAAAAGAAAAAAAGTGATATCGAGAAGCTTATTTAAAATTTTTGAAAGCAGGAGAGCTGCGACCCTTCCCGGGTCACCTGCAGCCGAGTTGCTAGGAAACAGCATCCCGGTTTCTCCCGCACTCCGTCCGGGGTCGTCAGCCACTCCTATTAGCGCTGCCGGGCCTAGGACTTCCCCGAAAACGAAAACCTTCCCTTTATTTCCTTTGTTTTCTTCTTTCTCCAATCGAGGAATAAATTTACACAACAGATACTTGTAAAAATTCCGGATCGTAAGTTCTTATTAGGATTGGAAACTTACAAGTTGAGATAAAAAGTTGATTATTAGGTATTGGGCAAAAAAGATAGCACATTTCAAAGTTGATTTGAAATCTTAAAATTTCCATTCCCGAAATTTGATACAGTAATATTTTTGAAAAATCTTAACTTCGATGGAACCTCTTACCAAAAATTCTTACAAAAACATAGAGCGTAATTTTTGGTACCCATTTCTTGAAACGTAATAAATATTTTCAAAAGATTCTGCTACAGGATGGCATGAGGTGAATCCCAATGATTAGGTTGGCATTTTCGAATTTATAAAAACAGTTTAATCTGCCGAACATGGAGATTAAACGTCCAGCAATTGGGCACATAATTTTTTGAACTAAGCAATCAGAGTTAAAATACAGTAAAATGAAAGCATAGTTCCGTTTTAATAGAGGAAAAAAGTCACGGTGTCGGGCGTGGGCGTCCTTGGCCGGGAATACCGGGGACGACAGAGCTGAGATGAGATCGATATCGTCCCCTCCGAGTTGCCGAGCAACGAGCTGCTGTCAGACCAGACAGGGTGCCGCTTTGATATTCGAGCAAAAAGGATTCATCTTTCTGGTTGTTTGCACGAATTTTGTATTTCCCATTTAGGAAATTACCGTGAAAGGAAAAATGGAAGTTATTTTCGAATAATTCTGGGATAATTAGGATTTGGTACCCGCGGATACTTTTTAAAAGGGGTTTACACCTTGAGGTTTAACTTAAAAAGGATTTTTCTTTTTCAATGTGAGGGAATTTACTGAAAAAAGAAATTCAAAGTCATCCTTACTGGCCAGGCTCAAATGTTTTCCGTGCGAAAAAGAGAGAAAATGACCGTATATTGGCCGAATTCCAAATCTGAGTTTTCCCCAATCTCGAGTGAAAACCAGCTCAACAGCATCCGAACGGAGGCGTGTTTCCATGGGGATGGATCAAAACCGAAGCGAAACGCTCTGGATTTCCGTGGCGTGACCCCTTCATCCGGGAACCTTTGCAAATAACCAAGCATTTTTTTTTATTTTAAGGTGTCTCTTCTCTATTTCTCTTATTTAAATTTCTCGGAAAAATTTGCAAGAATCCCGTAAGTTTGGAAAACTTTCTTCTTTTAACAATCATGTACGATTAGCTCGCTTACATTCGACATTTGTTTTGATTGTTTCCCCAAAAATTAGGTCCGGGACGGGGGATGGTAAGGAGATTTAACTAGAGTAACAACATTAGACATAAACTTATTAAATTTATTAATCAGTATTAAGTGTAAATCCCAAAAGAAAGAAAAAAGTAGTAAAGACGCTTTCTACGACGAAAAGGAGCGCGCTCTTGGCATTCACCGCGTGCCTTATGATCGTTAAAACATCAAGGCCAACAGTGAACACGAGGAGCAGGCAATTTATTCCTTGTGTTCTCAAGTTTCCTGATTTCTTTCTTTGCTGCAGTCGTGAAAAAATCCTCCACAGTTTCGCCTCTTTTATATCCTGTAACAAACAAAATAACCATTTTAAATTGCCGTTTTTAAAACTAGAGCTGACGCAGTTCGCCACGTGGCAATCTTGTGCCGGTCTTGGTTCACGCGACTCGTACCACCCTCTTTTTTTTTTTTTTTTTTTTTTTTTTTTTCTTTTTTTTTTTTTTTTCTTTTCTTCTTCTTCTTTTTTTCCTATGATCGATCATTTAAAAAGGACCCGTAATATCAGGAAAAAGTCTTCCTTGATCCGTTTGATTTTTTCGTAGCCCAGACATACTCCCTCTCGAGATGGAAGAGTAGCGAAGAACCATCAGCTGCACGATAAAAAAAAGTTTGCAACCGAACTCAGAGATTTAATTTCATTGTGTTTTCCACTCGTTTTTTTCTCCCTTTGACTCGTGCGCGCCGTCCCTACATTTGAATGTAAATTAGTTTTACTTCGACGCAGCTGGTCAGTTTTTTTTCCCCCGCACTTATGGCCTCGGAGCAACGTGAATATCTTTATTACAATTTAAATATTGTGCTCTTTGTATTAAATCCGTTTTCATTATAAATCTATAACAATGAAAAAAAAAAAAAAAGCAAAAAAAGCATGAACATGTTTTGAAATTTTCTTTTCCCGATCTCTAGATTTTCACGTTATACTTAATTTTCTAGCTTGTCTTAGGTCTGAAACTTCGAATACTTTTTTTTATTTTTAACATTTTGAGAAAGAAAAATATCGAAGCGATTTGATGATGCATTTTTAAAAAAAAATGAGATATATCGTGCCGAGTAATGATCGTATATAAATTAGTTTTTAAAGTGGTTTATTTCTGTGCAGTCGGTAGGGGTATCGGGTCGGAGGGTCGGAAAGAGGAAAGAGGGTCGACGGTGCCAGGATCGATGGCCTAGTCAGCTGAAATGACGTCATTTACTATTCGGTTCTTTAGCTACGATCTAATACATATCGCTCGGGCTTAATTGATACCGATGTCGGCTTATTTTTCTTTCGGTAAGAAAAGTGTGGCCTCAGCCGATAAAAAATGCAAAGCTGACAACATCGCGTCCGTAGAGACGGCCCCATTCCTCTCTTTCTCTTTTTTTAAATTGTAAATTTCTTATTTCTTATCTTTTTGGCTTCCGAAAAAAAAGATCGAACTCACTGAACAGCATTCTTAACGAGTTCCGAAGCGATCAAATTCCCAAAAGTTTTTTAAATACTTGACAAACAATTAGATCTTTTCCGTTTTGACCATTTTCTACAAATGCTACAAAATCGGATATTTTCACTAAAATCTTGTAACTTTCAAAAGAATCAAAACTTAAAAGTGCTTCCCCGTTAGAAGTATTAAAGTATTTCCGAAAACAAAGTTAGCAAAGTTAGCCTCGGATTTTGTTTTCCTTTGCAGACGATTAATCTCAGAGCGCAAAAAAAAAAAAAAATATAATAATCGCTCGTTATTTCTTTTTTTAAAAAAGAAAAAAAAGTTTAAAAAAAAATTTTTTTCGAATAAACAAAACTTGTCCGAATATTCAGCTTTAATCACGTTTACACTTTATGAAAGCCGCTATTTTTTTATTGAAATAAATTACGTCAAAATTTTGTTGTTTCGATGAGCAACGGAATATTTTAGGAACCGGCCAAAGATGTCGAAAAAGCTTACCATTTAACAATGGGAGAAGGCTGTAGATGAAGAAGCTGTCAACTTGTTGGAGAAGAAGGCTAACCAACACCGACGTCGACGCTTCGACGGACGCCGCTCTGGAACTGTCGGCGAACGGCACCCCTACCCTTCCGAAACGTTATCTACTAGCGTTTTGTACGCATGCTCCCGAGTTTCCAATCGACGCTTCTCATTCTTCCGACCCCGTAAATCGATTTTTCCCCCGTCCGACGTGCTCACACCCATAACGCGTTAAAAGGAAAATCCTACTTGCGCATCGGCTTTGAAGGGGGTATACAAAACTCCCAAAGCCGTCCGATCCGTCTTTGGACCAATCTTTCGCCAGAAACGATCCCACCTTTTTTTTTTGATCCATGGTTTCTCCTGAAGAAAACTCGCTACCGTCCTCTGCGTGCCTATAGAAAAGAAAAAAAAGGAGAAAAAAAAAAAAAAAAAAAAACTTTTTAAGCCTTCATAAAGGTTTTCTTAACGAAGACTCGCAAAAATCGAACTATGTTTCCTCCGGGCATGAAATAAGAAGTGACACATTCTATATAGTTCAGTTGCCTTTTCTTTGAAGCCCTTATCCTTCTTGTATATGTCGTTTTTACAAATTTCAATAAATAGCGAAACAAAATCATATTAAATTAATTTAGTTATAGCCCGGGAAAAGCTCAATCAATTAGATTCTTATTTGCGTTTCCAAAGTTCTTTAATCTCAGAAAAAAAAAAGGTTTTTTAGACTTGCACTTCTTTAAACAGCGCAGCACATGAATTTTATATTACCATTGAAAAATAAATTTAATAAAACAAGAATATTAAAAATAAAAAAGTAAAAAAATCAAAACCTGTATACCGGTATTTGAAATTAAAGTTAAAAATAACGCTGAGGTTAAAAACTTTCCGTGAAAAAGTGGTAAAAGTTTTCTGTGATAAAAATAATTACAAATTACTTACGTGAAATGATAATAGCTGCTGGACACCGGTCAACGGATCGGAATACACGAATTTCGGTTCGAACACAATGCACGAATGTCAACGGGAACCCATCAAAGTCAGGAATGAGAGAAAACTAATTTTATAAAAAGTCGGTTCTCGCTCCTGTTCTTAGCTAGGGTTGCCCGGCTCCGAAGTGGCTGACGTCCCGGATTCCACGACCGGGAATCTGGGAAACGAGTGGGAGAGCTTCCACATCTCCCCGTCCTGGAAATTCTCGTGGAAAACTCTATCGTGTTTATTCAGGCTTAGTACTGTACGATTCGTTTTCTTATCCTTCTCTTCCCCTCCCCCTCAAAAAAAATTATTTCTTCTTTGGAGGATGTTCCATCTTTTGCTAATCCCTTTATTTTCTTCATTTTTTTTTTTTTTTTTTTTTTTTTAAATTTCCTTATCGTAAAAACTAAATGTCTGGAAACACGGTTTTTGGTCGGGGAGGGGGGTGATACTACTACCTTGCATTGTCATTGTATAAACAAGGAGGGCCCCCCCTATAATCTCGTTGGATGATGAACTCTCTTGGTGCTGAAGTTGGAAGGATCGAAATAATAGCAAAGGTTCGCGGGTTACCTACTTCATCTTTTCTAATCGTAAAAAAATTAGCGTTTTTACGAGGTGGAATCGGAGAATAGGAAGCAAATGAGAGATTGTATGTCCTTAGATTATTCTTTACGTTCATTGTGCCGATCGTTTTATTTCTTGAAATCTGTCAAAGATTCGTAAAAGGTATAAGTGATTATTGTGGGACGGGGGGAAGAAGAGCAAGATAGGATCTATACGCAATACCCCTGTTCTGTGATACGTTTCGGCTGCAGCCGAACTTACAATTTTCGTGGTATCGAATAAAGATAGATCCGGGGATATGAATCGGCATTGTATTAGGAGAATTTTGTCTCGTTTCTGTTAAAAAAATTGAGATCCTGTCTCGCTGCTACCGTTTAGAGGCTTTCTTTGCCACGTCCACTACTTTTTGCTTTAATTTTGCCCATCATTCACCTTTTAGAAAGCTGCTTTAGAGATCTGGAAGTTGGATTCGAAACTTTATCCCATGCAAAAAATTGAAAGAATTTCGTAAACTTTCCCTTTCTTTGGCTCTGCTTACAAGTCCCTATGTACTATACTGTGTACTAGCGCCTCCTTTTCCTCTTAATTAAATAAATGGTGAAAATTGAAAACTTGTTTTCCATTTTTCCATATTTAATTATTTTATGACATTTCATCATTTCATGAAAAAAAAACTTAAGGGGAAAATGTTTCAAATTGACTTTTTAACGGTTTTGGACTTTCCGCTTAATGCTAGCTAGATACGCCCCTTATTTCAAAAACGCGTTTCTCTTTTTTTTCCGCCGAGGTATGGATGTTTCAAGTTGAGTATTGAAAAATTCTGATCTCGAAAGAAACGTCTTTAAAGATATTCTCTTTAGCAATAAAGATGGCAAGCAAAATTGAGTTTAGTTTTTAGAGTCAGATTTTAGGGCCAAAACTTTCCGTACTCTTTCATGCAAGGGGGTAAAGAATGCATTTTTGCAAAAAATCGAAAATCGACATCCTTTAAAATTGCTATTCACAGAGCGACGTACTTTCCTATCCACAGCCACATTTGATGGTTTGGTTTTCGATAAGTTATAATATTACATATTGCTAGTTGTTCCGGAGAATACCCGTACACATTTTTTTGGTCTCCCAAAGAATTCATGTTGTCCAGCACTTGGTCCTCTTTTGTTCTCCGCTAAAGAAATATATTGTGAAACTAAAGAGGAAAATAAATTTCCCCGTTGAGGTTTATTTTAAGTTTAAAAAAACCTCAACGGATATATCCATTTTCCTACCTAGCTTAAACAAGATATTTTTCTTTACGAATCAGTCCTTAATATTTCAGAAAAAATGGTGGAAATGATTTGAAAAATTGTAAACAAAGTCTTCTATAAACAGGTTTAACATTGTTTTTCCCTGTGCGGAAAAACTCACTTTCCGCAATGGTTTACGAAGTGGAAAGTGGTCCTTTCCTATTATGAGTCATGAAAAAAGAATCGTTGCTATACATCATTTGAAATAAGTTTACCGCTCTTTGTATGTTAAACGGACGCATTTTTTATATTTTTCGGAAAGTACCTGCACACTTCTGCCTTGAGACCAAAAAGTTTCTAATCCGAATTTCATGTTTTTAATTCAACCATGTCAATTGAGCACACTTGCCTATTTTTTATATTCTGAGATCAATGTGTGCTTTTACGCAGTTTTTTTTTTTTTTTTTTTTTAACCTTTTTGCATTTAGGCTAGAAATCAATATGCAAAGGGCTGTCGAAAATTACCTACTTTTAAAAATTTGAGATGAAATTGGGAGTCTGGAACCCCTATGTGTTGGACTTTTCCGGCACGACCGTCAGACTGTTATGTAGCTGGATCGGGCATTTTATAATTTTGGTCTTTCTTTGTAGAAAAGGAATTAATAAGAAAAGTATGCAGGTACGTTTTGAAGGAAGGCTTAAATGGATGCTTTTAAGAAATCCCGAATGAATCCGAAATTATGATTTGCGGAGTTGTGTCCTTCATTTAGCGTTCGGTACTCATGAGAATTTTTTTCCAGCTATTGAGCCTTTCGTTTTTCGGTGCTTAAAGACTCTTGTTGTTCGAAACGAATTTGTTTAATGTTTTTTGATCGATGGGATGGAACCTCTTTAAAAAAAAGGAGCAAAAGGAAATAAAAAGTAATTTTAGTAGAAACTCTAACCGAATTTTAAATTAGGAGCGTCAGATGAATTTTTAATAACCCATCAACGTCAGAGAGCTTTCCTGACCATATAAGACGGAGCAATCAAATTTAGCTATTTCATTTTCGGGATGCTGGAAATCGTTGCTTGGCAACGGGAGGAATGACGTCATGATTATTGATTCTTGCAAGGGGTAAATTTTTCCTCAGTTAAAATAAAATAAAGCATGATGAATGCGATTCTTATTACGAATCGAGGATTGGTAGGCTTTCTATTTCGCGCTGCATTTGAAATACTACCACAGAGCTTACACTTTGGTATAAGTAAATAGTAATAATTGCTCAATAAAACATTTGAAAAGCGCCGGAAAAAAAATAAGGAGCCGCTTTCCTCAGATTTTCAAAGCGTAAAGGAAGTTCGTTTATGAGAAACCTTTTTCGAACTAATATCCTCTAAAATACATTTTTTATTGTTTTAATTAAAAAAAACGTTACTGAAAGCGGCACCGGATCGTACAAAATCCGAAGGTTCAAAAGTTAAATTAGCAATTGATAGTAGGTTTTGAAATCGCCAAGTACATGAAGCAAAAGATTAAAAAATAACCAGCGGAATCAAGGACTAACGAAGCTTTAGATTGCATGTATTGCGATTGCCTTTGGGAACTTGGATTTTTTGGCCAGTGAATGCGTCAAGGTCCAAATCTTGTTATTTTAGTATCATGTCAATTTATTATATGGAAAGTTTATTATTTAAAAATGCTTTCTAGTGTGAATAGTTTTTTCATTACTTTGATTGCCTCGAAACCCAAGTGACATTGGTTGGTTGAATAACCATCCCAGCAACGTTGTTCCCCGACGTCTAAAGACGGTCGGTGTTAACGGACATTATTACGTTGAAATGTCCGGCCTAAATAACGGTCCTGGCAACGGTTGAAAAAACGTTTATTCAACTACGCCCTTGACTATAAACCAACTATGAAAAGAAGAGAAAAAAAAATGCATTTTGATATGACTATTATAGCACCAACATGAAGAGTATTGTATCTTGTTCTCTAAATAAGTATTATCATAACGCGAACTTATCCCTAAGTATTACGGAACACTACATTTTACTCGTCTATTATAAATTTGGAACTTCTATATATAGTGCAAAAGAGCAAAGCAAACTGTACGCCAAATACCTAATTTTTTGTCTTAAAAATCAGATTTCAGTTATTTTTGTGTACTATTAGTATTTTTTCATTTTTATAGACCTATTAAAGGTCCTCAAGTTGAGATTTTTGCGATTTTATATTTTGACTTTTCCAAAATCCGGGAAAACTTTTCCCATAAGCTAAACATTAAAATATACATAACGAAATTAGACGTTATTTAAACCGACTGCCTGGGTAATTGGTTAGTAGTTAACGTTTTCTTGTAGTATTATTCAACCTAGTTGAAAAAACGTTCGTTTAATCGAAGGTTGATTTTTGGGCTCTGACGTTGTTCGTCGCAATTCAACGTTGCTGGGATGGTTATTCAACCAACCAATGTTACTTGGGAAATGAAAAGTACAACGGAATCTACCTACACCTTTGAAGCGCAAATACCTTTGAAGCCAATACCTTTGTAGCGCACAAACAAACCTCTATTTAAATTCTTCAAATCGTGTAGAGCCATATTGAAGCAGCACTTTGCTCTGGATACCTGAAAATGCGGAAAAATAGAAAAGTAAAATTTTGAATAAGTATTTGATAATCGAAATTGGCGGTGATTTCGGAGTCGCTCATCGCTTAGGTGAAATCGGCTTTATAAGATTTATATTTCGAAATTGCTTATTGTTTAGTCAGGAAATGACGGGTAATATTTCCTTGCATCGGAAAAATCAAAATTTCCTGCTCTAAATTCAGTAAATATTTGGTTCTTGAAGTTTTGTGGCATTTCTGTATGTAAAAACTTCCATATCAATTTCCTGGCGTCTGGGAACACTGGGTTTTTCAAAGAGAGTATTCCAAGGTTATAATGTAAGAAATTTATCTCCTACAGTTTCTTTTTTTTCCGTTTGATTTCCCATTAATCGGTTCTTTGTCATTCATCTTTGATTCTTTCCAGCCTCCAACTGACAATATATCAAAACGAGAGATGGAAACTAGGTCAACAGGGGCGAGTTTCACTCAAGTATGTTTCAGGCTTTCTCCACCTCTCCGCGGAAAATATTCCGGATCCGTCCTTTTAACCTTTTTATACGTTACCGGTAAGAACTGGAGTGTCTCTGATCCTGATATGGTATGAAATATAAAAATCAATCAAGATCGAGTTCAATCGCCAGCCTGATGCTCGCGTCAGCAATACTCGTCATAGGCGAGTCGCTGACTTGAGGATCAGGGGCACTCGGTTTTTAGCTGTCAATAAATACTTTTCACCGGTACCTGCTTTGTTCTCTTATTTCATACGTTATCAATCCTGCATTGTACGTTCGAGAAACGTACGTTGCAAGAACGTCTGCAAATTCTGCAAGATTTTATGAATTTCGACTTGACTGCGGAAAAATATGTTTGGTATAATATTTTGCCATTTCAATGGCCAAGTTGTGTGTAGTCTTTGTGTCCCCTAATGATATTCGATGCCTTGATTCGCGATAATCGAGTTCTGCATTCTTTCCTTCCTTTTCTCCCAGCGAGCCAAGAATATAATTAGCAAAGGCGACGTATATACAGTTTTTGAACCGCGGAGTCAAAATCTATAATCAAAATAATAAGCTGGGAATAATTTTTTTAAGAGTAAATAGACGGTAAGGGCGAGATCAGATCCCCGGATCCAGGGGGAATCTGCGAACGGGCAAGGGTGCTGGCGTTTCCATAGCGACGAGTTCTTTGTTCTCGTTCTTTTTGTACCCGACTTTTCCTTTCGAATCGTTATTCCCCGAATATTTTTTTAAATGGGTAAACGATTCCATTTTCACAACGTTTCGACGTATCTGATTTTTTTTAAAAATTTTTATTTAATCGTTTTTCTTTTACTGAATTGACAATCTTTTTTTTGAAATTTAATGTGCGATTGTTTTGATCTCCTTCGGCGATGAAATGAAATCAAAAGGTTCGGTTGAAAAAAAAAGGACGTTATTAGTAGGTCGCGGTGGTAACTTTTTGGATAGTTTTTATTTATTTATTTTTTATTTTATTTATTTTTTTGAAATAGAGATTCTCGGAACATCTTTTTAAAACCGGCTGGTCAACTTGTACATTGTCGCCGATTTTTTCCTTTAAAAAAAAAAAAAGACGATTGCGATCGAAGCGCTACCGGTTGGAGGTTGTTCAAATCAAGTGAATATTAAAAGTAACGAGAAACGTCTTGGAACATATGTTTCTTTCGAAATATCGACTCGTCTGCCACCTATCGCAGCGTCGTCGAATTATGAGTTTCTCTTTCGGCATCGCAAGAGAAAACCGCAAAAGTTTGCACGAGGTTTTACCTCTTTTTTTAAAATTTCGTTATGGTATGTAAAAACAATTAGCATGTCGAAAAGCGAAGAAACTCTGAGGGGAAACGTCCGCCGTCACGGTTTCGGGAGCGGGCCGGCAATGTCCCATCTCGACCCTGAATATCCATGGCGATTTAAAACTGAAACGATTTCGGCTTCTGCGGAAATGTGCAACGGAGCTGCCTGGGGTTGGGAAGAAACTGAATCGGTAAGTTGAAACTTTAGAATTTTTTGTAGAAATAGCGGATTTAACCTCGGATTTTAAGAGCGACGTCAAAGGCCATGTTTTTTATTTCGAGCGCGCGCATGTCGCATAATAATTCCTGGCGTCAATGAGTTTCGTTGTTTTTGTCACCTAGTCATTTTACAAGTGCGCATATACGAATAATTTTTTAGAATCATCCGCATTTGGGAACCGATTCCGGAAACGGCGCCGCTCCTTATGAAACGGCAACTTCTGAAACGGTTCATGAACCGCAATCGCCGCCTCAGATTCAGTGTCAGAATCAAACTCCAGGCAGAAGGACCCCTCTCGGGAGCGTGGGTCTCGGCGGCTTTTACTTTCCTCCGTCCTTGTTGCAACAATCGCAACAGCAGCAGCAAACTTGCTCTTCAGGGCCGAGAGATGAAAACAGTCCGGAACCGAATTCTTCGAACGCAAACATACCTTCCACAAACAGGTAATGGCTTGGAGAGGCCTTTGTAAAGATGTGTTGCTTGGGCCAACTAACTGCTCGGAGCATCTTTATTTATTTATTTTCAGAGTTCAAACAGCTAAAAGTGCTGCAAGCATCGGGACAGGGAAAGGAAAATCCCGGCAAGGAAAGCTTGTACGATTAAATATAAACGCCAGAGAAAGGAGAAGAATGCACGATCTTAACGATGCTTTAGACGAATTGAGAAGCGTTATTCCGTATGCTCATTCCCCTTCCGTTAGAAAACTTTCCAAAATAGCCACATTACTTTTGGCTAAAAATTACATACTGATGCAGGTATCGTAGTTTTGAATCCTCCAGCATATGAAATAAAGCGAGCATATGATGTAGGTCTTTTATTTATTTATTTTTTGTTTTTGCAGGCCAACGCTTTGGAGGAAATGCGTCGGATTATAGCCTACATGCAAACGCAAGGAGCAGTCACGATGCCCGGAATGCAAACGTCGCCAGGTTTTGACCTGCAGACGTTCCCGTCGGTGGCTCCGAAGATGCAGCCTCCCACTCCTCCTCCTGCGGTTTCGCCCTCGTGAAAATTAAATCGTTTTTGTCGTCGCCGTTTGCTTATATGGTCGCTAAAACGTAGGGGCGGTGCCGTAAAATTTAATTTTATGGGACTATTTTTCGGTCGATAATGTATATAAGAATTGAAAAAAAACGGCACTAAAAATTGTTTCTTTTTTTTCTGCCGGGTTTGACGAAAGCCGTTATGTATTGCGGCAAAGGAAGGAATTTGACAGCTCTTCGGGTAGGAGCGGAAATGTATCCTCCTCAAGTTGAGAATACAGTAGTCTCAATTAGATCCTGTTGAAGATCCGAACAAAAGAGCGCATTAAGCGGCAGCACCTTTACTGAGGTTTCACTGGATTTTAGGTTAAGGTAACGCAATGCATTGCTCAACGCTTGCATTTTGTATCGCCTGGGACGGATCAGAGACAGAAATATTTACTTTAGATATATAGGGAATTTTTAAGAAAACTTGAAAATAAGCCACCAAGAGTCAATTATTATTCCTTCGCCCCTCCTCCCCCCCAGACCGGAGGTCTGGATCCGTCCCTGTGTATTGCTGAGAAAATAAATAGAATTTTATGAGGGATAACATGAGTGTTGGTAGTTTTAGGTGATATGGCGCGGAAAAGCCGTATTATTTATATTCCGCATTAAGTTTTCTTTATCATTAATGTAAGAAGCCAGTTTTCGTATTCCGATACAGGTTGTTTTTAAATTTAATATCGACATGGTGTAGTAGGAACTACAGTCGCTTCTTTGCGAGTTACGACAGACATGTCTGATTCAAGACGAATTGTTTTTTTAGCATTTTGTATTATTATAGGGATCCAATTTAGTACTGGAAAAAAGTTTAACATGAATTCTTTTTTCCTACTTTTTAGGCATTCAGAAATTTAATGCTTTGACAGATTTGTTTGTTATTATTATTATTTTAATTTTTTTCTTCGCCCTTTTACGGAGTATTTTAAGATGAGAGTCATGTGGGCTCAATACCATTGGGCAATCACATATTCCCATAGCCATGTGTTATGGCCATGTGCATGGCTGGAGCCTATGGGACTGGGGAATTGACTTTTGATTATGGATATCTCTTCATCCAGTCTGTTCCCCAACCGTCGAAGAGGGGGGCGTTTGCATTTAAGCGGTCGCCCTGTCCCTCCTCTGGTTTTGTCCTACGGCTCTGCGAGATAAAAATAATAATAATAATTATTATTATTAGTATTGTGTTATTTCTCTAAAGCGTGCTTTACACAAACTTCTTAGGTATTACCCCTAAGAGTAACCCTTTAAGAGGTATGCGGGTCGAACATTATTCGCAAACGCTTACTCTCAGATTTTCGGATCCTTTTCTCCGGGATAATGGGCGTTTATTTTTGATTCATTATTTTATTTTATTTTATTTTAATTTATTTTATTTTATTTTTCGCCCAGAACTATAAGAAATAGAGAGAGGGATGTTTGCTTTTAGCATTTATCCTAACACTCTCATTCTACCTATTATTATTCTTATTTGCATTTTTTCCTCTCCCTTTTACTGGGTGTTTTAGCTTTGGAGTCTTATTATTATTAAGTCGTGTCACCATTAGCGATTTATCCGATGATCGGATATATTCGATTATCAGCTTTATCCGACCACCGGAAGTACTGTACTTTCGAACACTCTATGAAAAAATTCGAACTTGAAATATAATAATGGAGTATTCGGTATTTTGTTTTTATTTTTTTTTTTTTTTTTTTTTTTTTTTGCCTGCGGGACACTATAAAAAAAGTAATTTATTGTTCCAATTTCGAAGATTCTACGAACAATTTTAAAAAAAGTGTTTTTCATTAATTATGCCGCGGAAAAGTCTACTCAAAAACAACAAAGGAAAAGCAAGTAAGAGATTTAGTATCTTTTATGTTTCACCTTTAGACTTTTTTTAGGGGGACACAATTTTTGATGACGGGGAATTATTAACACTGTTACAGAAAAGCCAAAAAATTTGGCCTGTGAAGACAGTGCCCTTTTCCCCTGAAATCGGTTTTTTCTAATATACTTTTAACGAGTCATTTTTTAAAAATCAGACCGACTTTTGGTATAGTCGCACAAAGGTTTATTTTTATTACTTTTCAGAAAGATGTATCGGCGAATATTTTAAAACAATTAATTACTTATTTTTTCAAGCAAGATTTTCGAAATAAAAAATTCAAGACAGGCAAATTTATTGCTTGAAGGGGCGCCTATTGAAAAACTAATAAAAATGACTTGGTTCTTAAATGATAATAATATTGATGAATTATAATATCAATAAGAGAAATAGTGGATTTAAGTCAGAAAAGAACGCGTTAAAAAACAGGAGATGAGAATAAAGGATATCCAGAAAATGATCAATATTAATTTTGAATTTTTGCTTATTAGTCTTATGAAAAAAAATTACAATTTGGAGAAAAATAACAATTTAAATAATTTTGCTGCCAGGCTTGGTTGCCTTGGTTGCCAACGGTTAACCGCGTTATGAAAACATAATAATTCAAGTTTGAATGATAACATTTAATGTTCCACTATTCAAGGCGCTTCGCTCCACTGTGCTCTCATACACATAGTTTTTATCTCTTTCGTTGCAGTTACACATATTCGAGCAATTTTTTTAAGTTACTTATTGATCATTTTTGGTATGATCGTCTCGCCCTAAACAAAAGAGGACGTCGATTTGACCAAAAGTCGAAGATCGTCGTCGTTTTTGACGTTGAAACTGAGATTTTTTCGAGGTCTCACCCACGTTCATTTCGCACAGACTTTGATTTTTCTTCCAAAAAAATCATTATTTTCTTTGTGAAAAGTTATTAATCTGTTTTACTAAAGATGTGTGTTTTAGATTTTAAAATTATGAAAAGATCGATTTTTAAAAATGTGAAAAAAAAAAAAAAAAAAAAAAAACAATAAGTGCTCCACAAGAGCTCGAAAAAGTGTTAAAATCTACGTCGATTGACGGCGATTTTTCGTTTGGGTCTTATCCTTCCTTCCTTCCTTCATTAGCATTCACTGTTACATTTTTTTTTTCATACCGTGGGTACATTCTGGAGTGTCTTGTCCGTACCCGAAATATGAATCGTGTGCGTTTTCTTTTTCGACTGTAAAATATCGCGAAGAAGCTCACAAATTAAGAATAAGCTTAATAGCGTATCGAGCAAGAAGACTGAGGGTATCGTGCGGTTACTGCACCGCTGTCAACGAAATACAAGAATTGGAATCTGAGTTTTTGCACTAATGGGTGTATTCGGGGAGCTCGGCAAAACCGGCTCGAGCCGTTTTGAAATGTCCATGATCGGCTTTTGCCATGGCGAAAAATGGCTTCAACAACGTTTTGCTGTGGCAAATACCGGTCATGGACGGTTCAAGACGGCTGGAGCCGGTTTTGCTGAGCTCCCCGAATACACCCAGTATCATCCGTAATAAGAGGCGTTTTGTTTGATTTTAAAGTGAATTGTATATGAATATATTATGCGAATTAAACTCTGTCGTGATGCGCTCTCTATCTATATACCAAAGTCATAATTGTTTTTAGTTCAACAAACGGTCATTAGATGGCAGAAGAGTGCAACCTCGGCAAACGGATTCTCTGATCGAAATGGAAGGGACAGAGTGTACAATTGGAAGATGAAATAGTCAGTGTTGCCGCGGTACAAGCAGAAACACTGCCCGTCTGCCATGGATTTCGTTTCTAGATTCGACATTACACAGGTATTTTTATCTTTTATGTTAAATTTAGGTTTTTAAGGACTTTTTTTTGCCTCCTTTTTCCTTCTTTAATTTTCAAATCAATTCTTTATTAACGTCAAAAAAAATTTTTTATAGATCGTTTTCATGTATTGAACAAAGAAACTATGTAGGTTATGGCATTGAAAGATCTATCAATTCCTTTTATTTCTTACATTTTTCAGGAAAATTGCAATAGTTTACATTTAAAATTGTGCCATTTCGCTTTTCTTCAAAAAAAATTAAAAGACTAAAATTTTTAACTTGGCTCTACTTTGTTCATGGAGGTTTTTTTTTTGTGTTGTTGCTGACAATACGTATTACTGTTATACAGTTTGATCATTATTATTATTATTATTATCATCGCCATGAACTATTCTTTTAACTAAAGACTTTTTTATTTTTAATTTCCGAAATGGACTAAAGCAAACAGAATGAACCTATAATTTTTTTAAAGATTTATAATTTATTATTTCGATCCTTGTTGAGATCGGCAATTTTTTGGATTCCGTGGGAGACTAAACCGTCTGTTCGTGCATCAAGAGTCCCCGCCTTTTCTTTCGGATCGATTCGAACGTCACCTAGGAAACACCAAAGTTTCCATGGAGACTGAAAGTTTCTCTGTTATTCCTTATTGCGGTATCTTCTCCACGATCTATTCCCGATTACACGGTTTCACACAGAAAAATTTCCAACTTATAGGTATATACCTTACCATAGAGGCAGAAGAGCGCTGACTGATGCACACAAATAAATCAAAAACGGTAGTCAAAAATAGTTTAAAAACAAAATAAGATTTATACACACATCTGTTCAAAAATGGCTCATTATTCATTTTAGTTGTAAACAACACAACCGTCGTTACTATTTCAAAAAAAAAAAAAAAAAAAAAAAAAGATGGTATTAAACATAGGAGACCATCACCTTAAAAAATTAAAATGTGAAAGACTAGAATTTTGTTTTTCTTCCTTTTTTTGATTTTATGTAAGAAGCTTATTAGACTTTTGCATGTGTGTACATTTTATTTATATTAAATTTTCGCTTGTTAAATGGGAACATTCATACAATTATTTGTTATTTGTTTTTTGTTTTCAGATTTAAGAAAAATGATGCTTCACATGGAAAACGAACACGGATGAAGGAAACGAATGCCCCTGGAAAAAAATTTAAAAGAAATGACAAGATTTCGATAATTTTGAAAATCTTAAAGGTGTGAACGCGATTTTTGTCCATTTGCACGGACGAAAAGATGTGTAAACAAAATTAAAAAAAGGGAGAAAGAACAGGAGCGCGACAAGGAGGGATGAATGAGGTCGAGGGCATGGACTGTTCCGAGCGCGCCCGCCTGCATTCGCCTCCGTCCGCATCTTCCGAGAAAAACGTCGAGCAACTTGCTGGTGCTTTAGTTTTTGAAATATCGGATAAGAAATCCGGCGACGAATCATTGAGAATTTCGACCGTTGCTGAAACATTGCGCGAAGGACAGAGTAAAGACGAATTAACGGATAAATACGAAAACAGTGAAGAAATAATCACGGGTCCAGTTGTCGAAGTTTCACGACTTGAAACCGATCAAATCAAGGCTTTAAAATACCGCGTTTGTCCGACGTCTGTAGAAGATCAATTGGAAAACAGCAGCTTAGAATTGCAGTTGCTTTCCCGTTGCGCTGAAGGCTGCTCGGCGGTAAAAAATCACCAAGTGCAAGATTATGAACAAGACGCAGTGGCGGATGTCGTGGACAATGGCAGAGTCATTGATAAACTTTCGATTCCCGTTTATTTCGGTTTCGGAACCGCGACGGCGGTGGGGGAGGAAAATGAAGGAAATGCGTTTTCAACGACAGTTTCAGAGCACGACGAGTCTGATTCGAATCACTCCGCCGAGAACGATCTTGTTTCGAAGCCAATTCCTCTTCCTACAAATGCGACATCAGAAAACTTTGAATTGGGCGAGGCGGCCGCGGCGGAAAATTTGGAAGCAGACGCAGAAAGATCGGACGGTAGCGACTCAGGCCTGGGATCGGAATCTGCTGATGAGCGAAGCGAATGTCGTCAAAATTCTGAAGACGCTACATCCGTACTTTACGAAAAATCGACGGATACGGATCCGGATCCGGATGCGGGATCGGGATCGGGATGTGAATCAGAAAGTGCCCGGGACGACCCCGTTTCGGCAGGTGCATACCTTCCAGAAAGGTGCGGCGGTGACGGGAGCGACTCGGGATTAGGGTCGGAACTCTTGGAATTTAAAACGGAACCAGAAATTTCTAAAGCGGAGAGCGGCGGCGGCGTTTCTTTTGCCGAAAGCTCGTCGATCTCTATAATTATTTCCCATTCCAAAACGGAGGAGCAGGAAGATGAAAATAGGCCGCCGTTCGATGTCGAAACCACTCCCGCTTTGGACGATATGAAAATGCCGTCCTTGGACCAAACTATACCATTCGAAGATGTAGTGGTGGTAAAATTAGACTCTGCTTCGGATTTCGACGTATGCTGCGAAGGACAGAATCTGGAGTCTGAGTCCGTTTCAAACACGAGCTTGTTTGAGTTTAAATGTCAACAGCCGCAACAGCAGCAACAGGCGGCTCCGATGAAAAGCAGCCTGAAAAGGAAAACTTGTGGCAGCGTCGGCGGCGACGCTGAAGATGTGGCGCCGGCGCCGAAAAAAAAGCGATTATCTTTCGATACCGTATCCGTTTATTACTTTCCTCGAGCTCAAGGTTTCACTTGCGTTCCTTCTCAGGGAGGATCGACGTTGGGAATGGCTTCCATGCATACACACGTTCAGCGGTTCACCATTTCCGAACATGCTTCGGAACAGAGAAGACATCATCGCCTCATGCTTCAACGTTTGAGAAATGAAAGACTTCAGCAGCCTCCTTCCGACACGGAAGATTCTGACAGCGACCAAGAACTTGATGATTCGGAAGAAGATGACGAACCGGATCTAGATGGTTATTACTTCTTACAGGTAAGTTTTGACGACTTGGCCTATACGTATTGGCCTTACAATGATTACAATACTAATCGATATCGTTTTTTTTCTTGTTTTGTTTTAGCCGGTTCCTACGAGGCAGAGGCGAGCGTTGTTAAGAGCTGCAGGAGTGCGAAAAATCGACTCAATGGAGAAGGACGAGTGCAGAGACATTCGAACTTCACGGGAATACTGCGGCTGCTGCTGTAAAGGATACTGCGACCCTGATACCTGCACCTGCTCTCAGGGAGGCATCAAATGCCAAGTCGATAGACTTCATTTTCCTTGTGGTTGCACAAGAGATGGTTGCGGAAACCCTTCCGGGCGGATAGAATTCAATCCCGTCAGGGTTCGAACCCATTTTATTCATACATTGATGCGATTAGAGCTGGAGAAAAAGCACGGACCCGAGGAAGATGAACATCAAGTCACCGCTGCAGGCGAACGTTCCACCATCAGAACCACGACGAATTCATGGCCAATGAATTCTATGGCCGACGCTTCTTCAGACGCTCCCGCAGATTACCGGGATATTAGAACGACGCATCTCTACGACAACCGGAGTCGTGGAGAAGAGCGTTATGGAGGGAAAAGTGGCTGCGGAATCCAGCAGGAAGATGCCGCAGAAGCAGCAGCAGCATCAACTTCCAGCGCTCCCGGAGGTTTGATTTGCGACGAGCGAAACAAATCGGCGGGACATCACCATGATCTTGGCCCTTTTCACTTCGCTCCGACCTCGTCGGGATTTCACAGCGCCATCGAAATTTATCAGGAAGCCGCAGCCAAATATCAGAATAATTTTTCTACTTTTTCATTTTCTGCTCCTCAAACCGTCGGCGGTGGCGGGTTCCCCCATTACGGCTCGTTATATGCTCAAGATGCCGTGTCCACTAAAGAGTTGCAGCAGAAGCATCATCCGCATCCGCCTTACAAAGCATCTCCAACCGCAGACTGTTTCCTTCATTCCGGCACCGACTTGTTTGCTGCCTATTCATCTTCATCCTTGACGAGGGATGAAGGAGAAGGCAAACGTTCGCCCGAAACCGCCTCAACGACGAACACATATGCAAATTTGCATACTGTTTGCTCAACGAGCAGCCGCTTAGAACCTTTTTCCGAACTACTGCAAGGCCGCTATCCGATCGTGCCTTTGACGGTCTCGGCGGAAGGCGGTTCTTTTCGGGAACCGCGTTTCTCCAGAGCTTGTTCTTCTTCGGCATCTCCGATTGCCACGGCAGCCACTTGTGGTGACCAAACCTATTCGCCTGCGTCATCTTGCGAAACAACTAGCTTGTTGCAAGATAGCGACGCCTCCGAAGTTTCCCACCACCGTGAAAGGCGTTCCTCGCCAGATATGGAAAACGAAATTTGTGGCAGCGGCGGAGGAGGAAATGAGGAATCCTGCTCGACGAATTCTAATTTGTTGCATGCTAATGCCGGACGGTCTCTGATGGATTTGGAAAATGAGTCTCCGAACTCTTCAACATCTACCGAAAATTCCCAAGCAATTAATGGCGGCGAAGAATGCGCCGATGAAAATCTGGGAGAGATTATCAAAAAATCCATGGTGGAAACCGTTTCCGCGTAATTTCTCCCGCCTATTCTTGTTTAGTTTTGTTTGTTTCTGTTTAATTTTTGTAAATTCGAGAATCGATCGTAAATCGTAAACATTTGTACATATATAAATTCGAAAAAAAAAAATCCCTACGTAACGAATACCGGTGCAAGTAAACGACGACATTTATCGAAAATTACCGGACCGATCTTGATGGCCGCTTTTTACGTCGAGTTTGTCCAGGCCTAATCAAGGTTATTAATTCGGCATGGGTAAACCGAATGTAATATGACAGTAATAATTTTAACACAGTTTAGATTTTTGAAATAAAAAAATTTGCTAAAAACTGGTGTATCCATTCCACTAATGTTGCCTTGTCAATGTTTTTTATTTCAGGGTGGATTTCCTCCGGTTGTATCTGCTTGCCAGAATACAGACTTTTCCAAAAATTCTCAAATATTGTTGATTTGGAAGTCTTATTGTAGTCTCAAGTCGAATCATTCTCTGAATCAAGGGTTTTATGAAAAAAAAAAAAAAAAAACATTTTTTGCCATTTGATATTAGTAAAGGGCTCTTAGCTTCAAAATTTTCGAGAACAGGGCTACTGAAGCAAATTTGATACTGAAAAGTTACCCCGTAGATATTGTCAATGCTATAGCACAGTTTAATTTTCGATCGGAATCCCAAAAATTCAGAAATATGAAAATAAATTCCCACGATAGATTGACACACTTGTAAGTGTTTATCTGACTTCCTTACACTTTTCAAGGACTTTTTTTAAATTTTTTTCAAATACGGCAGTATTTTTTTCTTGGCCCAAGCCTTGGGGTTCTAAAATAGCTAAAATTTACTGTAACTAAAATTTGCATACAGCACTAAATTTCGATGTTTTCAAAGGCGCTGAGTTCAAATTTTGGAGTCATTTTTCTGTAATCGAAATTTTTGGATCCGCGAAAGCTGCATTTTCATGAAAAAAAATTCCATATAAGGTTTTATTTCAAGCTCTCAACATCTTATTCAAATCAAAATATCTTTTATCGATTTTGAAAAGTTAAAAAAATTAATGGCTATTGTTTTTATGCTTAAAAGGCTACTCTTATATTCCGCAAGCATAGTATTGGAAATTTTAAACCCCCCACTTGTAAGCCAAAGTAAGTTTTTGAAAAACCCCTTCCCCTTTTTCTACCTTAAATTCCATATTTGAAATAAAATATTTTATATAATGTAGCTGAGAGCGTTCACTATATTATCTCAACTAGCAAATCTCGTCGAAGTTATTGTATTTACTCGCAAGTTCCGTTACCAAGTTTCATTGTCTGCAATATTACTAGCCACAACCAAAAGAAAGCCAATTTCCGCCGTTTTGCTATATTTTTTGTTTTCCTGCACGATATTATTTTCAAAATAGTACCCTGCTAGCCCAAGAAGAGACTTTAATACCATGTATAATTAGAGAAGCATGCAAGTGGCAAAAACTACGAATTCAATTGCAAGCCTTTAATTTGTGTATTGCTAAATTCGTAAGTCAGGCTTTCGACTGGTCGTCTTTAGATTCATACAAAAAGTCGAGTGTAAAAAATGTCCACGTAAAAACATGGAATATGAAATAAATAAATCACTATTGTAAATTATAACATAGTGGCATTGCCAGGCTCGTAGCCAGCCGGGGGGAGGGGGGGGGGGGGGTCGAAGAGCGATTCAGCTCCCTTTTGAAAAGCTACAGCCCCCCCCCCCCCCTTTGATTTTTTTTCTCTTTACGAAAACCCTAACGACTTTATTAAAATTTTCTTAAAATGATGTTTGAAAACAAAAATTTTTTTTAATATGTTTGTTCGTTATTCCTCATTGAAAAAATTCACGAAATGTTAAGAATTTATAAATTTATAACGTTATGAGTTTGTATTTTTATTTAATGGCTTGTGATTAAAAATGTGATTCAAAATTAAAACGCCAGCCAGTAAAATTAATTACTGTGCTTTATGAAAAAAAAAAGTTGAGTTCCCTTTTGAAAAGTTCCCGGTACCCTTTACCTGCCGTTCTAGCTACAGGCCTGGGCGTTGCCCAGCAAGAAATGTTTAGAGACGCGAGAGAAAAATTTTGGGAAAATCGTGGCTAAAATGATTCTCTTTGGCCTTTTGCTTTGAAGTAGTAAAGTGCCATGAGAAATTATTTGGAGCCCGTAACCAACACAAAAGACTAGGGAAGCTCCAAATGACCCTTTCAGAATGGGAGATATGGGAATTGCATTAGTGACAAAAAAGTTTTGAACCTCCTTACAGGGGGACTCTGACCCACCCTTTTTATTTCCCTGACTGACCCCGGGCCTGTGGGGAAGCGAAATTCAACATGGAGAAGAGCTAGGACACCCACCGAATAAGCCCTAGCTATGGTCAAGATTTCAGTAAATTTATTGCCTGACTATTTACACTCAAAGTTCAAAATAAATCCACTAAGTTTATATGACTGTGTATTTTCACCAATTATTCTAGCTCAACAAATGTTAATTCAGTAGAAAAGGTTTAGAAGCAGTAAGAATAGGAAAAATGGGCCTTACAGGTTTTTTTTTCAACGATTTCATTGTACAAGGCCGATTTATTGCAGCTCCAAAAAAATTTCTAATGAAAAACTCGTTGAGAAAAGTGCTGAATAATTTTTTCTAGACTTCATATCGTATACTGTATTTGCTCCCTTATTTTCACAAATTTAAATAATTTTTTTTTTTTTTTTTTTTTTTTGAAAACGCAGTTTTCAGTAAAATATTTTCTTTACGTATATATTATTTGCAATGGAAGCCGACGGACGAGGAAACAGAACGCTGTCTGTAAGTAGGGCTATGTAACGCAGAGGGTGTATTGACCTTTTCGAATACGATTCGAATTAATGCACAAAACAAACAAAAATTTTAAAAAGTCTGAATCGGACTAGTTTATGGAAGTCATAATATTTTTTTTATATATCTCCCGAGATGAACATGCGTTAATATATTCAGGGTATTGGACAAAGAAAAAAAAAAAAATAAAATGAATAAATCAAGATTTTCTGCTGGAACTCAAGTCCTCTGTGGTTTTGCACATGCGCTGGTTTATACTTCGCAGTATAACTTGATTTTTTCATTTTTAATTATCTCCCAAGTACTCTTGCTTCTCTACAGATTTCGTAAAGATGATAATCCTGAAAAATTTTGTTTCACATAATTCACATATATAAAAATAATCCTGAAATAATATCGAAATACGGGAAAAAGGGTGCAGTTCTGTAAAAGTATCTTCCTGAGTCATTTGTAGAAGTAACTAAAGAAGAGTAAGAGGGTTATGTTTAGTTTATTCAAAGGATGATTTCCTCAAACGTCTTGTAAATGGAAGTGACGTCTGCGCACAACTGTCAACATTTACAATCAGTAACGCGTCGTTCAGCGAGTCGTGAAGTGAGGGTTGGCTGTTTTTTAATATTTCGATATTAATGCTCGCTAGTATTACTGGAAAAAAATGGGTAGGTACCTTTTGCTCTTTATCAAATTAATGGAAGTTATGTACTCTTTGTAGAATACCGATAAAGGGTCCATTCTTTTACTTGTTTAATTGATAAAAACCTTTGTGGAGTCATTATGGCTGCCTTGGACCGGTCGATATTAATGTGCTTCTTTTTTCATACAATTGACAATTTTAATCCATAACTGAAGCATGAAAAGCCCTGGTTCTTGTACATTTTATAGGGGCCCGATTAAATTGAGGGTCAATTAATTTTTCCGAATTGTGAGTGATGCTTTAGAGTGGAAAAGAAGATGGAAAAGTTGCGATAGCCGGTATCGATTTTACGTGCCTGTCAAATGTGCTCCCTCTATACTCCCTTCTATTTACATCCCTTTAGTTGGATATTTGCTACTTAATAAAATTGATTCATTTTTTTTTTCTTCCCTCCAACCTTGGTTTTGATTATAAGAAACTTGTAAAAAATATATAAAATATATTACATAAATATATATTTTTTTTAACATGTTGCTTTGGACCATTACGGGCTTTTTTTTTTTTTTTTTTTTTTATGAGACATTAAAAATGATCAAAAAACCTTTTTGATAAGATATCTGTAACTATTACTTTCAGATATTTAAACTTCCTTCTAAAGGGAAAATGAAATTCCAAAAATGAATAGGTTATATTTGTGTATTTGTTTATTCTGTTCTAAAATAAAACAATAAACAGAAAAAAAAAGAGGGAGTGGATTTGTGAAAGGTGGGGAATGTGTTCTGCTTGGTAGAACTTTAAATTTGTTGTTTTGTAATTTTTTATTCTTTTTTTTTTTTTGGTTTACCCTTGTTTTTCTTAATTTTAAAAACGAGGTTTTGATGTATTACTTTGTATTGATTTGCTACAGAGAGATAAATTAATTACCTTTTTTATTTTGTATTTCAGATAAGATGATTTGAAATGATGTAATTGAAGGGAAGAGAACGACTGAAGGGAGGTGGCAGTAGCCATGAATATGTGGTGGAAGTTTTGCCTGTTGGCACTCTCAGCCATTTTCTGCGTCCCGTTGAATGGCGTCTTTGGAGCCAATTTACATATTAGAAGAAGTATCGCTGTTTTGCCTCATGACCTTTACCCTGGTTTTAGCATTAAAAAATTCCAGACAAACAATGAAGTGATAACTTTTCGATTGTTGGAAACTGGCTACAGCAAGTTTTTTACTGTATTGGACAATGGTGTGGTAATGACCACGTCGGATCTTTCTCCGTTGATTGACAGACCAGTCAATTTGTTGGTACTGGAAGAAACCCCCAATAAAACAGCTACACATTCCTTACATCTTTATGTCCTTGATCGACGAAACATGCTGTCTTTTAATCGGGATGTTTATGACGGGGAGATTGTAGAGAATTCTCCAGCTGGGACTCCCGTCTCAGGATTGCCAATTTTAAAAGCGATCGGAAGCGGTGCTGGCGGACTTCCAGTGATCTATTCCATCGTTTCCGGAAACGAAGATGGGGCCTTCCATTTGAAACCGGACAATCCATTTAACGATTCGTCCCAAGTGGGAGTTGTGATTTACACCAACTTTCCTTTGGATCACGAAAAGGAAAAAACAAGGTCCATTTACGTTCAAGCTGCGGACAGCAAGGGCATAGACAAAGCCGTCGCTCGAATCCGAATTAAAATTTTGGACGAAAACGACAACAGCCCTATTTTTAAACAACAAGTCTACCGCTTTACCGTCGATAACAAAGGCTTACAGCAACAGCATCCGCCCAACGATACCCGCACGAGATTTAAACCGGTGGGACAGGTTTTGGCGTTGGACGCTGACGGAGATAAAGTAGCCTACCGTCTACTGACACCCAGCAACGTTGCGGTAATAGTTCCGCAAACCGGAGAAATTTTACTCGCTCGAGATGCAACTACGGCTGCGGCTGCGGCGGACCCAAACCAAGACATGGAATGGGAGTTGATGGTGGAGGCTCACGATCTTCGTACTCCAAGCCGAGTCTCGGAAATCCCAACTCGAGTGTGGTTGCAGTTTTGTTCTCCGGTTCTGGGTGACGATCATTTACAGTCGTTGGAAGAGTCGGCCGCAGGAGCAGTGGACTCGATGAAACGGAGAGAGAAGAGACGCGTCACCAGAGCCGTCCGACCGACCAAAAGGATCGAATTCACTGAGGCCGATGGAGAAACAGAAGGACGGATTGTTTTTCAGTTGGAGAAGGAAACTGAAAGAGAAACGTTTAAAATACGAGACGAAAACGCTTGGGTAACTGTGGAGCCGAATGGTGCCGTCAGAGTAAAAAAGAAGTGGGATTATGAAGAACTTGGACCGGAAAAGACGATCGACTTTTGGGTTACTATAACCAACAACGGAAATGGAGGTAAGCATGTGCAGTACATGTTTGTTGTGAGTAATTTTTTTGATTATCAAAAAAACAGACGACTTATGTAAATCATACGCGCCATTTTAAATGAGTCTTGTTGCTTCTACTGTATGAACAAAAAAAAACTGGTAGTCGCAACAACTGAGGCTGGGCAATTTTTTTTTTCTATTCTTTTGAGACATGTCTTACTTTTTATTTTTCATCATTCTAAATTTTTAGTTGAGAATGATTCTGCCATTTTTCTAAGCCCCAATCCCTGGTGCCATGCCATAAACTCATCTGCCAGAATTACCCACAACTCTCCTCCCTTCCGTCCCCACCCCGACCGTTCTCAAATTATTATAATTGTATATTTGTACCCCAAAGTTTACCTATGAAGCAAACTTTTGTTTTTAATAAAAAGACACCAGTCTAACTGGTGATTAACTGATTTCCGGTGGTTAACTTTTTAACTACCGGAAAATTTTGATTTTATACCGTACCAATTTTTTTTTTCATCAAAAAGTTGTGTGTTACAAGGTTACCGATTTTTTTCTTAGCTGCCTATTACTACCTCTTTTTGTTTATATGCATGAGTTTTGTAAACGATTTCAAGCAAATGCGACAATATTTCAAACGGAACTGAAAGAAACTGTGGGAGATTCAGAGATTCTGCTATAAAAGGCAAAACCTGCATTCGTTTCTGGGTCGCTTAACGTTCTTAGGGTCTAATTGGTTGCAAGTTTTAACCTCACTTTTAGTGAGGTCCTTGTAAGACTTTGACTCTAGTTTTGACTGGCTTCAATCAAGACTCGAATCGAGTTTTATTAGAAGTACCACTGACTAAATAAAACTACTACACTTCAATATAGTAACCCAGTGATTACTATTTACCATTTTACGGCTGTCAAGTTTTTTTTTTTTTTTTTTTTTTTAAATTAACAATTCAAAATGATTTTTGTGTGATTGCATATGGGTACTTCACATTTGTAATAATATTTAATGCCTTCTTTTTTTAAAAAAAAATTGACCGAGTTAATAAACAAGGAACACTAAGTTAATTTTGAGATTAATTTTAATTTTCATTGTAAAAGTACACACACAAGTTTTTTAAAATCCGAACTAAAGGAAGCTTGCATAAAGATTCAAGCTGTGGAAGTTATATCGGGTTGGGGTACATTTCACGAAAGACTATTGCGGTAGAAGCAAAAATCAGAAGAAAGCTTTTACGAGGAAGAAGAGCAAGGAACACGGGTGTGGCGTGGAAAATCGATATCTTCCTTCGCATCGTGTGAACTTGCGATTCTTCCTACGTTCACCGCCGCAAAGTTTTTTTATTTTTCACATTTTATTTCTGTACGATCGAGTACGGTTAGGCTGTAAAAAATAGCAAATGCCGAATTTCATGCAACCCATTAAAAAGCAAAACTTGTAGTACATCCATAAATTCGTGGATTAAAAGAAAATCGAAGAAACCAAATTATTATCTCATATGAAAGAGTGCAACTGCTTCTTCTGTACCAGTACCATTAAAAAAAAACACGGTTTATAGATCCTAGCACGGTTGCACTGAGCATAGCACTGAACACTCTTGAAAATATTGCAAATCCTAATTTTTGGAAAAATAAAAAGTGAAGGGAGATTTGACTTTGTTATAGCTGGAGGAAAATAAAAATTGCCTTTGTTTTCTCTTTGTTTATATATGTGAAAAAAAAAAAAAAAAAAAAAAAAAAAAAAAAATTGTTGAAACCAACGCTGATTGGGCCGCAAGAGCTTAATGCAGACTTGACTTGTTTTTCAAAAGCAATACTTTTTACTGAAGACATGACGTCGGCTGAGAGTGGAGAGAATGCTCTACTCCGAAACTTTCGATTGTGTGGAGGTGTCGTGGTTAAAATGGAATTCACAGGCAGAGTTTTTTCACTCCAGTGTTCAGCACTGATACACATTCGTGTGTCATATGAAAAGACCGCACTCAAGAAAATGATTACTAGTGGTTTGTAAATTTGGACTAGGCGCAAATTCTAGTTTAAATTTTACTAATCACCAGTCGATTTTACTTACAGTTAGTAGATATTTCTTGGTTGCGAGGAAATTAGACTGTTGACAAGTAAAGTTTTAACTAGGCGCAAATTTTAGTTTAAATTGTACTGGCAACTAGTAACCGCTTTTTTGAGTTCGTCTCCCATCATTAATTAAAAGAACATCATTAATTAAAAGAAGACTTATTCGTAAAATTATTTACGATATAAGTGGCCAGTCTTCGAGCTCGTCACTTGATACATAAAGGCTTTAGGGCGTGTGTTTTAGTAACACTGATCAGAACACGGATCAGAATACTTCAAGTTCTAATTATCCCGGAAAAAAAAATTCACCTATATTTTTTTAAGGGGCTAAATTTAAAAAAAAAAAAACTCATTCATTTGTTTTTTTTTTTTTGTTCTTTCCATGCTCCATTTGTCAGGCAATTTAAAATGTAAGTAGCTTTGAATCGTATTTTAAAAATCAACAATATTTAAGTTTATTTGCACTTAATTAAGTTTAAATGAGTTTTGCAAAACTTAATTTACCTTATTTTAACTTGCTTAAGTTAAACTTTTTTAAACTTGTTTAAGTTTATTTTAAGAACCTAAGCAAAAGCAAAAGTTTTTGCTCGTTTTTAAAATACGACTCTTTATTTAAAAACAAATTGCGCACCATCACTTATGTGCAAAAGAATGCGTATATGGAGAATATATCTTATTTCTGGGAGGGGCCAAAGTTGTCACCTTGATTAAAAAAAGTAAGCTAATCTAGTTTTTTCCTTAATGCAGATACTGATAACCAAAGGGTCATCATTCACGTAAAGGATATGAACGACGAGGCTCCGTATTTCATTAATCGGCCGCTCCCGATGCAGGCCGTAGTGCAGTTGAATGCTCCTCCGAATACTCCGGTTTTTACTTTGCAAGCAAGAGATCCCGACACCGATCATAATATTCATTATTTCATCGTTCGAGATCGAACGGGAGGTCGATTTGAAGTTGACGAGAGATCTGGAGTTGTGAGAACAAGAGGGACTGATCCATTCCAGTTGGATATGGAGTACGTGTTGTACGTCAAGGCCGAAGACCAAAACGGACGAGTAGATGAAAGGCGATTTCAGGCTACGCCCGAGGAGCGCCTTTCGATAGTTGGCGGTAAGCGTGCACCCCAGTTCTACATGCCTTCTTATGAAGCGGAAATACCGGAAAATCAGAAAAAGGATTCCGAGTAAGTGAAACATGATAACTCGTACTTGTGTATACCACGAAACAATTCAATGCGTAAAATATGTATGTGTATAATGTATAAAATTTGTTTTGTCAATATTTCAGCATAATATCCGTGAAAGCCAAGTCCTTTGCCGATCGTGAAATACGATACACGTTAAAAGCTCAAGGGCAAGGAGCTGGTACTTTCAACATAGGGCCGACTTCCGGCATCGTGAAATTGGCAAAAGAATTGGATTTTGAAGATTTGCGACAACCGCATGTCTATTCTTTGATAGTGACGGCGACGGAAGATTCCGGAGGATTCTCGACTTCCGTCGAGCTTACTATTCGCGTGACCGACGTGAACGACAACGCTCCGAAATTCGAATTGCCGGACTACCAGGCTCACAACGTGGATGAAGATATTCCTTTGGGCACGTCTATTTTGAAAGTGAAAGCCACGGATTCGGATTCGGGCTTGAATGCGGAAATTGAATATTTGGTTTCGGATGACCACTTTAACGTAGATTCTAACGGAATCATTTCCAATAACAAACAGTTGGACGCGGACAATAATAACGCCTATTACGAGTTTGTCGTCACGGCCAAAGACAAAGGAGAACCGTCAAAAACGGGTACCGCAACCGTTCGAGTATACACGAAAAATAAAAACGACGAAGAGCCCAAGTTTTCCCAACAAGTTTATACTCCGAACGTGGACGAAAACGCTGGACCAAATACTTTAGTCACGACAGTTGTGGCTTCCGATAAAGACGGAGATAACGTCAGATTCGGATTCGTCGGCGGCGGAACCACTTCCGGACAGTTCGTCATTGAAGAAATAACCGGAGTCATCAGGTTGCATTCTAAAGCCATTTCTTTAGATCGGGACAAATACGAACTTAACGTGACTGCTTTGGATGACGGAGCTTGCTGCGTAAACGGAGATTCCACCATTCACACTTCGACTGCAGTCGTTGTCGTTTTTATAACAGACGTTAACGATAACAAACCGGTTTTCAAAGATTGCGGCACTTACTATCCCAAGGTTGAAGAAGGTGCACCCAACGGAAGTCCGGTGATCAAGGTAAATGGCCTTACCTCAATTAATTTTCGCACTCAAAAGCGCAAATATTTATCACTTTTTTTTTTTTTTTTTTTTAAATTTTAGGTTCACGCAATCGACGAAGACAAAGGCGTCAACGGACAAGTAAAATATTCCATCGTCCAGCAGCCCAATCAGAAAGGAACAAAGTTTACCGTTGACGAAGAAACTGGTGAAGTGTCCACAAACAAAGTGTTCGACAGAGAAGGAGACGATGGAAAATTTGTCTCGGTCACTGTGAAAGCTACCGATCAGGGAGATCCTTCCCTCGAAGGCGTTTGTTCCTTTACGGTAGAAATCACCGATGTAAACGATAACCCTCCTCTTTTTGACAGACAGGTACTACTGCAAGTCCATTTCATCTTTTTTGCATTGATTCATTCCATTTTGTTTTCTTTTATTTATTGCATTTTATTCATCATTTTAAAATTATCGCCTTTTACAGAAATACGTTGAAAATGTAAAACAAGACGCTAGCATAGGGACGAACATTCTTCGAGTTTCAGCATCGGATGAAGATGCCGACAATAATGGAGCCATCGTTTACACTTTAAGCGCCCCGTATAATCCGCTTGACATAGAATATTTTGAAATTCAGCCAGAGTCAGGTTGGATTGTCTTAAAGAAGCCGTTGGACGTAAGTTTATAACCGATATTTTTTACGGAACGCTGAATCTTTTAATTTGAAACATCGGGTTTGGTTTTTTACTCACAAAGTACTGGGAATCGGGTGCCAAAAGATTTGATCTACGAAGAAAAACATTATATAGTTTCTCGCTTCTCAGTACTGGAGTTACTCAATCGTCCCTCGTTATACTGCACTCAGTTACAAGTCGCCGCTCAAGTAAAGGCTTTAGAGTTATGCATAGGGTATGCAAGACTTGGTTGGATTTTGTCTTTAAATTTACACGCAAAATGTAAGGTTTGATATTAATAATAGTCACATCAAAAATGAGACGAAATTTACCTATTGCGACGGCCGAGTGCATATTGTTAATATTTTCGTTCAAGTAAATTTTTTCACTCAGTATCTAGGGGCAATTAGGGATTGCATTTTTTAACATGACATTTTATAAAGCGAACTAAAATGGATTACAATATTATTAAAGTAGTTTATGGGTCATCGTGCCTAGTAATTTAAGTACTTTTTTTTTATCAAAAAATTGTGCCAAATTGTTTGGACGAATAAATAGATTCTTATTTATCATGTCCAAAAAAGTTCCCGTCAGTGATTTAGGGGATTAATTAAAAATTCTGAAAATCAAATTTTTAATAATAAAGACACTCAAATGACTTCGATTTCGCATTGAATGGTCGAAAATTTTATCAAATGTTAACAAAAATGGCTCCACCTTCGCCAAATGGAAATCTAAATACTATATTCAACTATCTTTAAAAGACGTGTTTGTTTTTCTGCAACAGAATTGTTGTAAGTACGATGATTAATTCATTTTTAATTTTTTTTCACAAATTGGTCGAGTAGATTTTTAAAAATTTTTGTAAAATAAAATAAGTATCCCACTTCTGGTCCATGACTCTGATAAGAGCAATGCTTTGATCGGAGTTTAATAAGAGTCAACTTTGACATATAATTACGTTAAAATTATATGTGCAAAAAATCTGAATAAATTCCAGTTGATAGATGATGTCCAGAAGAATCGATGAGTGGAAAATAAAAAAATTCGATCGACATTCGATTGACTCGTAAACTACTTTCATTTTATAGTCATTTTTTCATTCTGACATTAAACTCGAATTAAAAATCCCGAAAAATTGAAACTATATTAGGCTTTGAAAGTTTCAGCTACTTTGACTAAAAAATGTTTTTTCGTAGGCCACTAGCAACACAAATACACAGAGAATATTTCCATATTGCTAAATCTGGTTAATTTAAATTGTAAAAAACTAGTCAGATTTGTTTACTTCGTGCACTAATACCTCAGTCAGGCCGATAGTGAGACGAAAAATTTGCGTACGACTGGTAGCGACAAAATCCTATAAAATTGCAATCCCTAGATGCAATTACTATATACTTGACTCGGTGCGTTATTTTGGTCAGAAAGCAAAAGTTCTAGGGAAGAAAACTACAGAGTGAAATAAACCGGACCAATACGGGGTGGGCTAGCTGCTTTTTAATTTCTTCACTTTTATTTGAAGCACATTCGTTTTTGTTGCTCAAATCTGTGGGGTTTTATAATCCATTTAAATTTCTATAGCACTTTTCGTCAAAATTCTTTCTTTACCTCGCACACTTCCATCTTTTTGCACATTACAATTTTGTTGAAATTTTAATTTCTGTATTTTATTATTATTATTATTATTATTATTTTATTTTATTTCAATTTTTTTTATCCTTTACTCGGTCATGTTTTTAAAATTGATATTTTGAAATTTTTTTGACAATTTTATTCCCGAAATAATATTTTGAAATTGAAATTTTTTAAACTCACTTCATTTTTTGATTTTTTTTCTTTTTTTTTACCTTTTTTAAAGGGTAAAGGTGGGATGTGTGCGAATGAATTCTCACAAAAATTTTTTCGCAGATAATGCATTTTTTGATTTTTTGGTACAAACTTATTTTTTTGTGCTACCTTGTTAATTTTTTGGTGAAACCACTTCATTTTCAGGTGCTGGAACGTTTTTTCTCTTTTTATTTTCTTTTGGTTTTTTTAACCAATCGGATTTTTGTGATATTTGTATTTTTAATCTTCATTAATGATGTTTTTTCCATTTTTTTTTTTTTTTTTTTTTTTTTTTTTTTTTTTTTGTTTTTTTACATACTGGACATTTTTTTCCAGGAGCGTTTGCCGATTTTCGGTAAATTTATCGATACCATGTGACATTTTTCTTCTGTGTATGGTCAGCCGTACTCTTACGCGAAATTTCGTGCGAACAATTTTTTTCTTTTTTTTAAAAATGGCGTTTAGAATTTTGATGACGCCAGACTTTTGATCCTTTCCTTCCTCTCATGCATTATGTTGCATGCCGCTTGTATCCTTTTTTCTTTAGTACTTATTTACAACAAAAAAAAGTTTTTCTGTTTTTGTTCTTCTAAGTTACTTGTTTAACTGCACTTTCTTCTTCGACTGGGGTGCAACCAAGAAATGTTTCCCAGTAAGTAATGTCCTGGTTACAGATTTTTTTTTTTTTTTTTTTTTTAACCTTTAATCTGACGATTTTATTAATTTTTTTTAAATTTATTTTTTTTTGAGCCGTTACATAGTTTGTGACTCTTTCGTTAAAGTATTTAAATGTGTATATAATCTTGATTCTTAAATGTTGAAAAATTCCAAGCACGTTTTTTTTTTTTTTTTTTTTTTTTTTTTTTTTTTTTTTAGAATCGAAAGAAGTTACCGAAATAGGAGTAGCTCTTATCTTTTTACTAGTGTCAGAATATAATTGGTTTTCGCAAGCCAGTTTCCGCCATTTGCTTTAACAAAATTGCACATTAGAATCTCTATATGAGGAAGGCTGATCAGCTGTGAACATTGATTGAAAAAGTTTTGTCTGTAGTTAATTCTTACGATTTTGATAGGTCGATGTTTTCGTAACCATGGATTGAAACTAAATACTGTTACCTTATGGTTTAAAAGACACTTTTTTAAAATCTTTTTTCATCGTTCCCGATGGAAAAAAACTGCACGTGACCATTCAATTGTAACTTGAAAAAATTCCGTCTTCGTCATTTACATATTTAAAACGTTCGGTGTATCGAATTTCTATAAGCTAATGGCTTGAGTAGCTGCAGTATCAAGGCAAGAGTCCCAACAATTACATAAAGATAGGAATCCCATTTAAACCCATGATTCGAAGCTTGTTGAATTATTTCGTCATTTTTCGCAGACATAAATGCCTGTTGAAAATAGGCCTCTGAAAAATTAGGAGGTCGTATTTGCGCATTTTCCTGATTAGAAATCTCACACAATTTGAGGCTACAATAATTTAAAGACGAAAATGTCTGCTCTAAGTTTATTGAACCTACGTCATTTCAATTGGATTGAGAACAATCCTTATAAAAACATGGCATTAATTCAAATTGAAACTGGCTGATCATTTAAAGTGAATGTTGTCTGCATTGCAGTCCGCATATAAATTACTTACCTCGTTTGTTGCCAATTTCTCCTTTTTGTAACAATTTAATAAAATAAAAGTAATTTTATTTATTACTTTTCAGAAATAATGCATGAAAAAGAAAAACCCAAAAGCCATCGAAGCAAATCGTCTGAACTTTTTGTCTTTTTTTTTGAATCCTTTTCAAGTCACTATTGTGTAAATTTAAGTAATCATTTGGGTACAATAAGTACAATTTTATTAAAAAAAAAAAAAAAAAAAAAAAAAAAATCCAGTTAAAAAATATCTTGTTACATTTTATATTTTTTATGTTTTTTTAATTGGGCTCAAATGAGAGCTGTTGAAACTGGGAACTTTTGGTGCTGATATTTGAACTGAATTTTTACTAATAACATAAATAATACAACCAGATGATTACCCGACGAGCAACCAGTAAAACAACAGCGTAAGTTAACTCATCTGAGAAACAAAAACTTAGATGTAAAATGATATTTTAATTTTTGAAATTCTCACTTTGGGACAATCTAAACTTAACATAAACTACCAATTATGCTACCTATTTTTTAACTCTTCGGTTATTCCTTTGTATCGCACCCGTGACGTAATGGAAACTAGAACTTCCAAATCCGAAATGTGAGATATAACCTGGAATATTTTGCTTCTTCGTTACTTTGAGTTAACATTTTCTTGTTTTTTTTTTTTTTTTTTTTTTTTTTTTTTTTTTTTTTAAGGATAAATGTGGGGGTGCGAGTAGAATCTTTTTTTTCTCTTTGAAATTCCGATGCTGAAAAATTTCTGATTTGAAATTGCAGAAATAATATCAACAAGGTAATGCTACAGTATATAATGTATATGTTACCAGCAAACCCCAAAATCCAGCAATTCTAGAATGGCGTATCGCAACATTATTAGGCAATTCTCGAAATGATTATTTAAATTTGTTAATTTCGGGGTTTGACGGGCATTTCTAGAATTGCCTGAGAGGCGGGAAAAATGTTTTAGGCAATTCTAGAAATTGATAGGCAGCAAATTATAAATTAATTGAAATAATACACAAAAGGTAAAAAAAAGATATGGAATAAAATAAATTGAGCTAAAAAGAAGACTTCGATCGAAATAAGATTAAATGACATAAAATATATGTAATTGAAATAAAATAAAATAAAATAAGATGAAATAAAATAAAATAAAATAAAATAAGATGAAATAAAATAAAATAAAATAAAATAAAGAAACAAAAAAAAAAGTCGCGTGAGCTTATAAACGAATAAAATTTAAAAGAAAAAAAATGGAAAGTGATCATGTTGTCGAAGCACCAATGCTTTTTCCCTGTTCATCCGCAACTGCCTAAAATATTTTTCGCGCCTCTCAGGCAATTCTAGAAATGTCCGTCAAACCCCGAAGTAATAAATTTAAATAATCATTTCGAAAATTGCCTAATAATGTTTTATACAATTCTAGAATCGCCTAACGCGATACACCATCGAGGTAAAATTGCCTGAAAAATTTCAAGCAATTCGGGAATTGCCTAATGCGGTACGCCATTCTAAAATTGTCTAGGCATTTCTAGAATTGCCGGATCTCGGGGTTTGCCGGTAACATATACAATGGATTGCAGTTATAGTTGTTTTTCAGTTTTTGTGGTAATCTCATTTTAAAAAAAAAAATTGTTTCTGATACCCAGTAAAAAATTTTATGTCAAAATTAACATAAATCAACATAACTAGGTCCGCATAATTTTTATGTTGCTTTTGTTTTATGTTTACCTTTTGGGACAAACAACATAAAAAATTTATGTAGACCTCTTAGAACATATTTACATAACATTTTTTACTGTGTACTTAATAGCCTAGTTTCGGGATTGTAGTTTTTCACTTTTGTTTCGCTGTCAATGGCAATTATTTTTCCGAAGCAGTAGGCTGTAATCCTGATGAAATGAGACCGGTTTCGGTTTGGTTAACAAATGATTTAAGGAGTTTCTTTAAACTTTTTCCGTGCAAGAAGGAATAGAAGCATATAAAGCAAAGTACAAAAGTTAAGCATGGGTGTGAGGTTTTGTTACCGAATTTTGAAAAATTGGACTAAAAAAGTAAAAAAATGCTTTCCAACCAACTTCGCCAATATTTTCGTTTCCTGGAAATTTTTTTACATTTTAGAAGAAAATTTATTTGGACTGTGATGCATTATTTTTCTTCATTTTATTTACAAATTAAAAACGTGACAGCGCTGCCCAAATTTGAATAAAAATCAATAAAAAACAGGTTATCTTAAAGGTAATAGGTAATTGTTTTAAATGACTTCACATGTTCGTGAACTAACAGTCACGGCGAAAACATGACTTTGATAACATAAACTGCCATTTAAGTTCATGTTAAAAGTCATTTTTTTCATATTTTACTACCAGTAATCGATACAGCATAAAAATCTAAATTAATTCAGGTGTAAGCGCGATGGGTAGAAGTTCTTTCATACCAATTTCCAAGAAAATTTACCTGCAGTCAAAAGTTTAAAGAACTACTTTCAGAAGACAAAGGAATATTTAACAGCCAATCCGAAGCCGGCCGTCATTTTACCAGTTAGCAGTCGACAGCGGACAGACCCTTGCGAAACCCTCATTTAAACTCTTGCCGTTAACTTTTTTCATGTTGAGAAATCCTGTTCCTTAGTTAACCATGCATTTTAAAGACGGCGAGTTTAGTATGGGTAAACAATTTTCAGCGGCCATTTTTAATTTGCATATTTACCTTTTGGCTCTAAGGTGCAGAATTGGAATATTTTGCTCTTTTCCAATGCGACCAACACTTTCTTGGTACTGAGGACTGAAGCCGCTTTTCGGAGCAATGTTTATCATGTGACCAAGGGTCAAAGTTCTCACGCTGCTTTAAATTTTACGATTAGTTTTCTCAAAAAATCGATTTTATGTGTTGCTCATTGTCATAATGTGTGCTTTTCAACGCTTTTACAGCTTATGTCAATTGCGCACATTATGACAATACGTTTTTGTTAAGTTTTTCTTGCGGGAATATTATTATTTAACAGGCAAAGAGTGTTTTCAAAAAGTGTTCATATTTTGGTTACACGTTGCCTTCTGCATCTCTTCCGTTATTGCATGATGGTGGATCTGGTTTAATTAAACAAATTGGTATTGTTATTGTACCGATCACTTGATAAGGGATTTATTTAAAAAACTTTATTCGATTAATATTTTAGTTCTCTTTTTGGCCAACTTTATTGTTTTTTTTTTTTTTTTTGACATTATGGAAAAAGGTACAATGTCTCCATTGCATAATTATTTATTTCACCGAAACAAGGACTTGTCTAACTCTGTATGCATATATACCCTTAACATGACGTCATATTTAGGTGGCAGTATTTTGGTGCACCAAGAATATAGCGTTATTTTTCTGGTATGAAAGCAAAGAGTGGACATCTAATTTTGGTGTTGTAATTAACTAACTATTATTGTAATGGTGGCAAAGTAAGGGGATATGCTTATTTTATTATTTATTTTTAATTTTTTTAGTTTTTTGTTTTTCTTGAAATAGTAAATCGATGTGATTAAAATGTGAGATATAGTCATCGATTTGCTTGTTTTCGTGGAGCAATGCTTGTCCTTATGTTTGCCACCCATCCTGATGCACCGTGTTTTGTAGCGAGAGAGATACCGACTTCGCGTGCGCGCCTCCGACAGAGGTGAGCCGCCTTCCTACGCGGACGTGGACGTGGAACTTGATGTCGTCGACCGGAACAACAAGCCTCCTCTCTGGGATATGAGTGTGTACGGCCCCATAACCATCAGAGAGAATGTCACTGTGGGTACGGTCGTGACGGCCGTAAAAGCAAGGTACGAAGATCCTTTTTTAAAATAATTAATGGGTTTAACAGCGCGAGACATACAAGTTGGAAGCGACCGCGGAAGATAAAGGCTATCCTTCGTTGAAGCGGTCCGTCGAAGTACAGATAGACGTCGTAGACAGGGCCAACAATCCTCCTGTTTGGGACCACGTCGTTTACGGCCCCATCTACATTAAAGAAAACATGCCCGTTGGGACCAAAGTAGTCTCTGTCAAGGCCAGGTCGGTCGTGTAGCACGAGCATGCCCGCGAAATCGTCTGCTGCATGACTCAATATCTTTTTCGTTTTTTTTAAATTTTGAAACAAAAAATTTCCGTTATTGCACCTTAATTTTTCGTCTTATTATCTTCCCAGATGGAATTTACTGTTAAAATAATATATCGAAGTTTACGGGTGATAATTATTTTAAAAGTAGCAGTCACTGTATTTACATAGTGCATTCGAATCAAATTACGTTTAATTCTCTTTACAAATTTATTCGTTGAATGTCATCGAGGGCACGAGGGGCGAAATGACAGAAGCCTGCCATATTAAAGCCTATTTACCATGGGAAAAATTTTAAGAAAAATTTTTCATTTTATTTCTTTTATATAGATATACCTTGCCTTTATTAGTTTTTTTCTTATTGCCTGTGTAACCGTTGTGATCACCGGATCCCACCTAAATATTTTTTACATTGTTCGACGATATTTCCCGCCTTTTCAATCTCGCATATTTTATTTTTCTAATTTTCTGCTGTTTTCCTTTCTGAGAGGATTTTGTAATAACGGAATTTTTTTAAAGGCAAACACAATACATTTCATCACAGACCTTAGTTACCACATAGCATACACCTTTGCGTAATGGTTCCAAGGACCTGTAAATGTTCCAACGTTTGAAACCTATTCACCTGTTTACATTCCTGACGGTTTGAGATTTCAAACAAATGAGACATTTACAATCCCAGAAATATTTAAGAAGGTTGCGCATAGTGTATGCACTGTGTGGGTATTTGATGTTGGCACATTGGACGTTAGTTAGATGCTTTCATGCTTTTTTCTCTAAAACACGAAACATTCTAGAATAAATTTAGAAAAGAAAAAGTCGAAAATAGACTAAACAAACCATAGATTTTGAAGTAGAAGACACACTAATGAAATGGAAAATTTTTCACATATTATATCCGATCTGTACTGCAACATATTAAAAATAGTCACTGTATTTTATTGGATAAAAACTGATTAATTAGACTTTTGTATGAGCCGACTAGTTTATGATACTGTGTTTTGCTCCATAATCAGGACTAAAAAGAAGTCTTTAATGATTTTAATTACGTAAATGTATGTATCATGTTTCATTTTTCTTTTTAGCCCTGATGATGGAGCAAAATACAGTATCCAAAACTAGTCGGCATGTAAGAGTCTTGTTAATCAAATCCGATCCCAACAAAATTCTGATTTAATATTTAGAAACGATAATTGTTAATGTAATGAATTTAATTTAGTTGCCGTAATCTAAAGGATCGGTTTTTTTTTATAATAAGCAAAGAGGGACAAATATCACAAGTAAAATTGAATTTAATTTAGATTAACAAGTCCCAACTGTTAATGTGTGTACATACTGTAGTGTAAAAAATGAACCGATTCGAATGTGATATGGACAAGCCATTCAGTAAAATCGCAAGTAAAAGTGACAACCGTTTCAATCAGAGTGAAGTTGCAACAGAAAATTAAAAAATTACTTATTCGTTTGAAATCAATATTTTACTAAATATTTTTGCCTCGGTTTGTAAAAAAAAAAAAAAAAAAAAAAAAAATTGGATCGGCTTGTGAAGTTTCGATTTTGAAACTCATTTATGACTGACTGGCTAAACCGAAAGTTTTTTTTTTTTTTTTTTTGTTAAAATTTTTTTTTGAGTAGTTTGTCCAAAGAGCTTTGACATTCTGGTCTGATTTTAATCTTAGAGCCAATCTTATTAGCATGCCTTAATTAGACATCAAAAGATTTTAACTCGTTTAAATTGCAAAAATTGATGCTGCTGTTTAAGTACTTTTATTTAACTTTACGTGTAATTTTATTTTTTAACTTTACGTGTTGTGCCTTTTTTCAATTTTTTTGGAGTTTTTTTTTTTTTTTTTTTTTTTTTTGATATTTAGACATGATCTTTTTTTTTATGTAGGTGAACCGTTTTTGTTGTCGGAAAAACAGGGTTTAATGCTGAGTAAATACTGTGTTAAGAGTACGCATCAGTCATTTCTCTACTTCCACGCTTAATTTATGAATCGATGATCATTCAAATTTAACTGATGCGTACTCTTAAGCTTGCATAAAGAAGCGAACTTTTGTTTACTTTTCCAACAACATAATATTGTTCCGTTTATTGTAACCAGTTGTGATTAATATAGACGTCCCTCACGTTTTTGAGCAGGTTTGTTTTTGATAAATGCCCGAATTAATTGTTAAGATGAGATTGATTTTTAGCTCTTAATTGATTTGCAATGTGAGTATTTTAATTTTGTTGCTAATGTTTCGACCCTGTACTAATTTTCAGCATGCCAGTCATGGATTTCGATTTTATGCTTACATACTACATATCAAAACCAGAAATTGAATTTTATTGAGCGATTTGGAGTGCCCTCGGTTTCGTTATAGTTTTGTTTAAGCTTATTTGCTAGGTGTGCCAACATGCTTAACTTAAATTTTGATTGTGAAATTTTAGAAAATTTTTCCCGTCTTAGAAACATTTTAAAACTTTTAAAAGGTAAAACTGTTTTCATATATCGGTGATGAGGTAAGATTGAAACAGTTGTGAAATAGTGAACATCCTTTGACCATTTCTTCGGATGTCGAAAAACGCACTCGAATAACACATAATTTTTTTTCAACCCATTTTCACTATGATCCGTTAAAAAGCACAGATTCTGTAATATTTGATTGATTGACACTTGATTCATACCGATTGTTTTTATATCAGAAGTACATTTTCCTTTTTTCGATTCCTTTATTTAAATGAGTTATGTGATTTTCTATACTGAAGGAAACGTTATCTCTCCATTCAAGATTCATATAATTTAATATTCTAAATTCGTATAAGTTTCTAGCAGTATTTTTTAATACTGGTAGAAAAGTAGTTACGATTCCGCTTATATTTTAGTTTGTGCGCTTCAAATGATATTTTGCGTTTAAAAAAATTGTATTTAAGATTTTGAAGAAAATAATTGTAAGGCCGGAGGGAAAAATTACATTGAGAGAATAAATTTAATTTTTGTTTTTCTGACTCCTCATTTCAGCTCTGGAATAGAAGGGAATCCTACGGTCTTTTACCACTTGATGCCAGGTTCGACTGCACAAACCAATAAAATGCATACCTTTTACCTTCAGCAAAGGACGGATAACGGCTTTACTTGGGCCGATATAAAAGTTAATCATCCTCTGGATTACGAAAGTATTAAAGAGTACAATTTAACCATTCGAGTGGAGGTACAATTGCTATTGATTAAATGAGTAATTTAGAAGTAGTAAAAACATTTTGGTGATCGCATTTTTTTCCCTCTCAGAATAACGGAGCTCAACAGCTGGCTTCTGAAGCTACTGTCTATATCATGCTGGAAGACGTAAACGATGAAATTCCTTTGTTCACGGAAAGAGAACAAGAAACCGTCCTCGAAGGTGAACCGATAGGAACGAAAGTCACCCAAGTGAATGCCATCGATAAAGACGGAACTTTCCCCAACAATCAAGTAAAGACCTCGAAGGATATTTTCACAAGGGTAATTTATGATGATTTGTAATTTTTTTTCTTTTTTGTTAAGGTGTATTATTACGTTGTGGATTCTCCCAGAAATGATGGAAAGGATTTTTTTGAAATAAATTTGCAAACCGGAGAAATCTTCACTAAAGTGGTTTTCGATCGTGAAAAGCAAGGAGCTTATGCTTTAGAAGTAGAAGCTCGGGATGGAGCTCCTTCTGCAAGACCAAACAGCAACGGCCAGCCTAATTCCGGTAAAAATTTGTTCTTTGTTTTTCCTAAGACTTGTATCTAGACTTTTATTTCGCTTCCGCAGTAACGAACTTCTATAAGGTAATACGTTTCTGCGTTTTTTCGGTGCCAGGAAAATTCGAATAACGAACCGTGTAATTGATTAAACACATACTTGGCTAATGTGGAAAATTCTTTAGAATCGAAAGCCCGAGTGCAGATCTATTGTTTGCGCTTTTCTCGACAAGGCTGCTTCTGTCCATTATAATAGGCTTTTTCCACAAGATCAGGAAAAAAAGAAGAGAAAATCGGTTTTATCGTCAGCGAAATACCTTCCTTTAGCCGGAAAATGTGATACATACGGTGAATATTTCGATACTCGACCAATCACGTCCCTTTCCTTCGGCTCGGGCCAGATCTTAAACTAGGCAAAATAGGCAACTGCCTAGAGCCGAACGTCTTTGGGGGACCGCAGCAAGAAAGGTAGACCTTTAAGTCTAGGTGAGTGTGGAAAAAAAAACTTGATAAAGAAGCAATTATTAATTACTAGCACAAGCTTAAAACAAATTTTTAAAAAGCTTTAAAAAAATCCGAAAAAACGTTTAGGAGACCCCCCCTCCATCTAAATATATAGGGGCCTCATTAAGACGGTTGCCTAGAACCTCATTTGTTTTAAATCCGGCTCTTGGTCGAAATATTCACCTACGATTGCCGGTATAAAAAGAACTCTACGTCCCATTGCAAAATCTAATAACTTTCTTATGTCTTCGCAAGGTTTAAAAAAAGATAGTATAAACATTGTAGTCTCAAAATTTTAACGTCGAGACACCTCGGTTTTAAGCATGTTTATAATACTGGAAAAAAATTCCTCCAAAATTTTGTTTGTACGGCCTGGACTATTTATCAAGGGTGGGTAGAAAAGAATTTAGAAACGTGATAACAAAACACCGAGTCATTTCTATGCACAACTACGGTTGATGTGTAGCTTTTGTTGTTTAATAAAAATATTCTGAAAAGAATGATTTGTTCGGCTATGAAAACGTTTATTTCCGGTTTATCGTTCTTCCTCCTATTTAAAATTTTTCCTAAGAGGATTTCATAAGATTCTAAGGGATAAATCGATCAAGATGATGTAAAAATCGCCTGGATTGATGATATGTATTTATGATCAAATCTCCGGGGGAAGACCTTTTTTGAATAATTTTGTATTTCAGTCATGGAAAAAAAAACTTTGGGACTGCGGTGATTGCAATTCGCGGCATAGATTTAAACGTGGAAAATTCACGATGCGCAGAAGTGAATCCTCCTTTGCTTATTACATTTTATTCCCTGTTCGCGAAGTTTTTGTTCGATCGGTGTGCGTTAAACGTCTCGCGATTTTCCCTAGTTGAATTGTAAAAAGAAACACTGCATCAAAACGTTTCTTGATTTACGCCCGATAATATTTGGTAATGTTTGTTACTTGGAAATGATTTTATTGCTTTGTGGATAGCGGAGAGTCTTAGTGATTCGTTAGTGGAATTGTAATTTCGATACCTCATACGTATGCGCAGAACTTACTTTCTCCACAAATCGATTTCAGCTTTTTTTTTTTTCCTCTAGACTTTGAACATTTCGTAAAAACTAAAACCAAATATTTCATTGATATTACTTTTTAAATATTCGGCCATCTTCTTGTAAATATAGCTTGATTGAATTATGCAAAAATATTTTACGGTATAGCCTTTGTGATTGAAATTCAATTACGAATTGTGTCATTTAAAAGTTAGTCAGAAAGCATAAGTTTCGATCGCTTGAATAATTATCTTCAGATTTGCTCCTTTTCTCCATGCTTGCTTACCGTTTTACAAAAATTATATTTCCAGATTTAACGGTATCTAATTTTTCGACAATTAAAATAACACAACTCGATTGATTATAAGTTACTAAATTCGCAAGACTGTAAAACAGGACAAAAACTTTGAGATGTTCAAGTTGAAAATCTATCTGATGTCTGGTTAAAATTCGGAGGAAAAGTAGTGGACCGACTTCGAAGGATTCATTTCGGAAAAAAAAATTGTCAATCTTAATTAAACTATCCGAAATAGATTATATATACCGCACTGGACCTTGGTTTAGACTTTTCGAGCTAATAGTATTTTTGGTTTATGTGAATCGATTTTGAAATGTATGGACTACATACCTTAGACACCTACTGTTAAATCACCATTATTTTATGGATCTTCTCAGTTCGATACAATGCTTTATTTTTCGGATTCGTAATACCTATGGATCCGTTGAATGTTTTTTGGGTGTTTACCAACAGTACATTTTTAGGTGAGTCCACTTTCAGAAGGAAATCTCCTTGCATTTTGTGACAATTCGTTTCTGAACATTCGGACAGGGGGTCAACCAACTGCTACGTCAACACCTCAAAGGAACAGGAGGTCGCTGACGCCAACGTTAAATATCAGTGGGGGGGGGGTCAAAAGTTATAGTATGCTTCCTTTACGGGAAAGCTAATGATAGGTTGGCAAAAAAAAGTCGGTTTTACGAAGGGCCTGTTCTTCCTCCCCGTCGATCTTTTTCCGAAAATGGCTGGAAGGAGATCGAAAGTAGATTCCGAAGTTTTTTTAAAGAGTAGAACCGTCATCGTTAGAAAGAGTCCCATGCGATTCATTACCTGGAATTGATCTGGTCACAGAAATGTTCTATTACAATAAATCAAAGCTTTATGTTACAACGTCAAAACTTAATGTCCTTTCCAAAGGCTCAAAAGGTCTCCTTTTAACATGAAATAAGAAAAATACATGATAAAATATTTACAGGGGATACAATCCACCTTGCAGAAGGCTGAGGCCCCTTGGCCACAGGTGGGCTTAACCCGATTCATCCACATGTCATTTCCTTGGAAAATTCTCTCGAGATCATTCTGGAAGTATCGATTTATAGGAAGCGAAGATAAAAAAGGAATTAGCTTCAAATTTTCAGGAGTTTCTCCCTTACACCCCCAAACCTAACAAGTTAAAAAAAAAAAAGCTTCATTAGTCGTCGTGAACGATTAATGAAGTGTACTGAAAAAAGAAATTGACCTTATATTTTCTTATGAGCATTTCTATTTTGAGGGGGTGAAATTGGCAAAAATGATCGTTTCCGTTTCTATAATGTTTAGCTTATAGGAGCAAAAGAAACGGTTCCGTTTCCGTTTCTGAGCTTACATAAGCTAAACATAGGCGCTCCAAAAACGTTTCTGCCCCCTGCAAATTGTCCCCAGAAGATTTTGGAGGAAACAAATGTTTATTTTACCCCTTCAACCAATTTGAAGGGCGTTATGTTTATCGCTTCGTCTGGTTAATGGTCTATACGGCTGGCTGGCTGGCTGACTGACTGCCGTGTGGCATGATTTTGGAATTCCCTTGTAACTTTGAAACGGAAATATGTAGAAATCTGAAAATTTCACAGTTGATTCTACATATTTTTCCGAAGGCCCTGTTGCAATTATTTTTTCGAAATTCCAAACAGTTTTTGAGTAAACCGAGAAATCCGAAAACACTAAAAATGTACTAAACACGTAGCTTTAACTTATGGGGGAAGAAAAACAAAGAGAAGAACGGAAGTGTTTCGTTTGCTAGCGAGAAACTTTTTTTTTTCAGTGATGACCTATTCTTTTTTTGGGCTTATCCGACAGAGGAAGGTCCAACGTAATGTTTAAAATTTTCGAAATTAAAATCTGACAATATCAACAGGAATAAGGGGGTGTCAAAGTTAAGGTGGTTCACAGGGTAGTACTCATATCTCGAATATTTCTGTGATAGTAATCGCAACCTTGAAGTGAGCAACATAAGATGACGGCGAAGCCCATTGACCATCGCATAAGCGTTCAGTCATTTTATAATTTTCATTCAACAGTAGAATGTTAGAAGGCTGGCGGTTAATATGAAATAACATTATCATCATTTAAATTAAAAAATAAAAAAAGATGGAAGAAATGTAACTTGTGAACAGATGATTTTTTTTTTTTTTGAAATTATTAGTTTTTGTGGAGTAGGCCTAACCTTTTTTAATAAATTTTTTAAAAGAAATTAAAAATTAAAAAGAATTAATTAATGGGTGTTGCATTACAAATCCAGCGGGAAATTAAACAGGGGTCCGAATCCGATGCCGGTGCCGTCCGCAGCCGGTTGAAATCTCGGGTGGATGCCAATGCCGATTCCATATTATTTATTTAACTCCCGATTCCGATTCTGATCATATCCGATGTCGCCTCTGATTCCGATTTTAGTAAAAAAAAAAAAGTCGTGGAGCCGAGACGATTTTTGAAGTCAGGGGTCCGAATCAGATGCCGGTGCCGATGCTGATGTCAGCCGCGGCCGCGCCTAAATATCTCGGGTCGATGCCGATGCCGATGCCGATTTGGGATAATTAAAAAAATCCGATGCCGGCATCGGCATTGACACCGGCTTCTGAATCGGACCGCTGATTTTAAAAACAATCTGGAATGGCTCTATGACTTTTTTTTTCCCCCACTAAAATCTGGATCAGAGACGGCATCGGATATGATCGATGCCTGGTGGCGTCGGCATCAGCATCGGGTGTAGGTGCCGGAATCGGAATCGGGAGTTAAATAATTAATATGGAATCGGCATCGGCATCGGATTCGGACGCCTGATCTTGAATAAATTTGATAAATAAGAATGGAGATAGATTTCTTGAGTAATTGAAAATTTATTATTTTAATCGAAATCTTGCAGTAAATTTGTGAATAAGAATCTGAATATATTTCGTGAACAGCTAAAAATTGGAATCTTGAAATAATTTTGCAAATAGGAATCGGAATTGGGATCGGGATCAACTTTTTTATTTAATAAAAAAGAAAAGTTGGAATAAGAACGACAAACAGAGCAAAAATTCTCAATTGGAATAGGACTCGGAATAAATCTAGTTAGAAAAAAATTAATTAGTCAGAATCAGAATGAAAATAAAAAAATTTGCATTAACTAAAATGCGCAAAATAAATCGTCAAAAAAAAAAAAAAAAAAAAAAAAAAACCTTCAAAAATTAATGTAATTTAAAAAAACTTAAATGCGTTAAATAAATAAATTTTTAAAAAAAAAGAATACCCCTTCAACAAAAAGAACTAAAAAGCAAAAAATAATTTTTTTTTTTTAATTTTTAAAAAAGAACTGAAAGGCAGAAAACGAAATCAATTTTCACTATATAGGTAAGAGTTTGATTTCCCGAAAAAATGAACCATGACCTTCAGATTTGAAAAATTTTCACTACACGCAATAAATAGGCCAATAAAAATGCATTCAAAGGACAAAAGAAGCGCAGAAAAAAATTTTGTTGAAGGAGCAAGTCCCCCTTTTTTTTAAAACTTGCTCCTTCAACAAAAATTTTTTCTGCGCTTCTTTTGTCCTTTGAATGCATTTTTATTGGCCTATTTATTGCGTGTAGTGAAAATTTTTCAAATCTGAAGGTCATGGTTCATTTTTTCGGGAAATCAAACTCTTACCTATATAGTGAAAATTGATTTCGTTTTCTGCCTTTCAGTTCTTTTTTAAAAATTAAAAAAAAAAAATTATTTTTTGCTTTTTAGTTCTTTTTGTTGAAGGGGTATTCTTTTTTTTTAAAAATTATTTCATTTCATTTCATCCACATTTCAACCTCACTCGAGGCTGATTGGAATTCCCTGAGTTCCTTCAATCGTTTCAAATCAAATTCTTGAAATTGATTTTACTTTAGTTTTTGAATTGATTTCTCGTCTATGAAAGAGCAGCAAGCCCTCAGTACCTTCATTTAACTAATTCGTCGTAGTATTATTATTACCAAGTACATCAGATTTGAATGAACGCATTATTACTTTGAGAGTAATGACGAAATTAATTAAATGTTTTCAGTGACAAAATTCATACGGATTGGGATCGCCGATAAAAATGATAATCCACCCTATTTCGACAAAGCACTTTACGAAGCAGAAGTCGATGAAAATGAAGATATACAGCATACTGTTCTTACTGTCACAGCCAAAGATCACGATGAATGTAAGTTTTTTTGTTTTTCTTTAAAAATCGTAATGGAATAAGAGACCTTCGATTCATTTATTCTTTTTATATTTTTATGCGTTTCAAAATTTGGCGTAATTAATGTTTTAATTGAATACACTTACTTAAATGATGTTCTGAAAACTATTGACAAGCAAGATGAGTTTTTTTCTTAGTATTTTGTGTGGAATTCAGTATACATTGTTTTCATCTCTGTTTTTAAATTTTTCAAAATGTTTTATCAATAATTGAAATGTTAATTTCAGTTACACACTACAGGCTACACTAAGTATGCGATCATAATTTAATCCTTTTGTTTGTAGCTTCTCGCATTCGATACGAGATCACAAGCGGTAACATAGGAGGTGCTTTTGCAGTGAAAAACATGACTGGTGCGATTTACGTGGCTGGAGCTCTGGATTATGAGACCAGGAAAAGGGTAGGCATTTTAAATTTGTGATATTTACCAAAATCGTGACTAAAAATAGCTGCACGGTAAAATATTTCATGTTAACAACGTAAAAAAGGGCTACACATTCCATATGTTACACTTTTTATGTTAAAATTTGAATGTAAAAATTTTTATGTTGACAAATGACGATAGTTTATTGGTTGATCAACGATCAGATTGATGCTACACAATCGTTTTATGTAAAATTTACATGGGAAATATGTGTAGCCCCTTTTTTTTTACTAGTGAATTATGTTACTTTTAACATAAAAATTTTTTACCGTGTGAAGTCAAAAGGTGATAAATATAAGCCTTTATTTTGTCAGGATTTGTCGGATATGATTGTAAAAAATTAAACCGGTCAAAAGCCTTATAAAGTGATTTTTACTCGGAAATTGATTTATGGTAGAGATCGGAACTGTTAATCTGTTTCAATTCATTTTAACCTTTAAATCTTCGGTGCAAATACAGTATCGACATTGTTTTATTACTGGAAAACTTCCATTCGGGACCAACTACTCCATTCGGCTCAATTCTCCGAAGAATATGGTTTTCGATTCATTTTTTTTATTTTCCGTAAAATCAATGTTTAAGGCACCCTTGCCCAGGAACCGATTTTTTAACACCGACGAAAAGGTCATCGAAAAACTTATTGTATAAACTTTTTTTAAAATGCGAATTTTCTGACTTTCTACGACTTGTGTACATGGAATAAATAGTTGCACTCTGTCGTTGTTTCAGAGGGGTGGGTGGTCTTTAAAAAGGAATAAGATTGTGTTAATAATCGGGTTAAACTGCCTTTATTTCTCTGCTCGAAGCAAAAAAAAAAAAAAATTAATGAACGACAACCTCCAATTAAGATCAATTTTACGTTGGGGGTCATTTAAATATTACATATCTTATAATCATGATTTACTTCATAAACTTGCACCCCCTCCCCCTTCCGGCTTTTAAAAATTGTTAAACTTAAAAACTGGGTTTTCTGATTTGATTTAGGTATAAATAATGAACTTCTGTATTCACCCATGTCTCTTACTCGTCGTCAAATCAAGATCCCCCTCCCTCCCGAAAATGATGCTCCTTGCATCGTCGACGACAATCGTTTTACCGGACTGGTATTGTAATATCCCCGATAATACAGCCCCAATATCGGAAATGCAAAATGTTGATTTTTATTTTGAAATTAATATTGACTGGAAGATCGAAATAAAGAGATTAGATATTATTCTCTGCAGTGCATTCTAGCGCAGTGCACTACTACAGTACTAATCTTTTTGTTAATGTCTTTTTAACCGAAGAGCAGAATTGTGTATTGGAATTTTGAACCTAAGCAGACGTGCAAGAGCTGCAGTAATTAAAATAATGATGATATCATTTTAGTACGAATTGCGACTGGCAGCGTCGGACAACTTAAAGGAAAACTACACCACAGTGGTCATTCACGTTAAAGATGTTAATGACAATCCTCCTGTTTTTGAAAGACCTACATATCGCACACAAATCACCGAAGAAGACGATCGAAATTTGCCCAAACGAGTTCTACAGGTCTCATTAATTTTTTCAGCGTCTTGCGATTTGTTATTCTTGTTTTATTGTGCTTTTCACTTCTTCGTTTGCTTGTTTATTTTTATTTTTCTGTATTTTTTTCAGAATTGGATGGCATGTTGCTGAAATACGCAATGAGCTTGTTGTACTTTATTTCGATCCCGTAGCCAGCCCCGAAGCCGAGGAAGGTAGAAAAATTTCTAAGGGGGGCATCAAATGGCTCCGTTTAACATGGGAGATAAAGAAATTGCATTAGTGAAAAAATATTTACAGGGGGGGGCACATACCTTCTCACAGGGGCTGAGCCACCCTTTGCTTCTGGCTGGCTAAGGGCTTGTTTTGTTTCTTTATTTATCTAAATTTTAGTTTGCCTCAACATGAACACAAAAATATTTCAAGGCTGATTATGAAAGTAACGGTGAATTTTCGTTTACTAAACCGTATGATTCATTTTCGCTTTTTTTTTTTTTTTTTTTTTTTTTTTTTTCTCCAAGTACTGTTTAATGAGCCTTTAAGTAGCAATAAATATTTTTGTAGAACTTGCTGCTATAGCTCTACGGCTTTTAGCCGCAAAATTTAGGTTGTAGCGAAAAATCACCTTCGTTTTTACTAAACAAAAAGAAAAATAATAGTTTAATAAGCTTAATTATAGCGCATGTGCATGACACCCTGTGCTAGGTGGAACAATTTATAGAGAAAAATCTGAGCAGTGCACTCCGATGATATTACGTATAATTCGTTCCATCCAGTATATATGATTTAATTTTTTTTTATTTTGTGTCTGTGTGTGCATTCTCATTTTTCCTGGATTGCATTTTTGTTTTCTTGCTTGCTGATCATGTTGTCCGACGATGTAGTATTCGTTGAGATTGTCTGCATCCGATAGCCTTAGCGAAAATTACACTACCATAGTCATTCACATCAACGATGTAAACGATCTGCCACCGGTTTTTAGTTCGACCATGTATTCCGCTGCACTTGAAGAAGAGCATCAAGGACCGTACCCTGTATTTCTTCTGCAGGTAGGCTTTCTTCAAGCTTTTCTATTACTAAAAAAAATAATCTTGGAAGTCCCTCTTTCATTTGATTTTACAAAATTTTTCTGATTCGAAAAATACTGTAAAATATAATGAAGAAATCTTGTCGGTCGTGAATTTCGCAATAAGAAACATTTATTGAAGTTCAGATACATGTAAGGTTAAATTGGAACATAAAAATTATCTTGTACAATTTTGCGAAGAATTGCGCAAATTAATGAAAAAAATAAATAAATTAGATTTGAGAGACGGGACGGTGGAACAAAGAAATAAAGCAGAAATTATAGGCTATATAAATTAAGCGTATAATTTCTGCTTTATTTCTTTGTTCCACCGTCCCGTCTCTCAAATCTAATTAATTAAAATATTGGAACGTCAATTGTATAAAAAAAGAAAAAAATAAACTTCGGTTAATAGGTAATGCTTATAGGCCGCTTATAGGTAATGATGATCAAAATGCTTCCGTCGGGCGTCATTCAAATTAGCAACAGTTACTGTATTTAAAACGTAAACCGGTCAAAATTAGAAATCGTGTATATTGATCTTAAGTACTTCGTTTTTTTTGAAACCGAAGGGCTAATATCAGTCAAAAAACAAGTTTCACCAGGGGGAATTTTGAAGTACTGTTTTTTTTATGGTAAAATGCAGGATGACGGTCCAATTTCACGGCACAGATTGCCGGGGTTACCTATAAGAAAATCTTTTATGAGTTTTAAAGGAATTGAAATGATAACATTTAGAAGAAAATGAAATCCGCCAACATCTTCGTGCGTAAAAAAACCAACGCTTACTCTTAGAACACTTTAAGGAAACTGTCATTGTAGTTGTCGCAATTGAATTTCACAAGATTTCAAAAACATTTTTAGACCTTTATTGGCATACGGAGCTTGAATTTCATTTCTTTAATAGTAAGTAGCTCTTCTTGCTTGAACGGTTTTTCTGCCGTATTAAATACCTGAAATGACGGAAAAGAAGTAAACGGAATCTCGTAAGTACTCTTATCTATTTGCATTTAAAAAACAGATCATGTGTTATTTCATTCGTTATCGTGCCTGGTAACAATTTTTATCAGAGAAGAAGTTGAACTGTTATTTTGAAAGTTGTAGCTTATTCACTGAGAAAAAAAAACCTCTAAGAAAACCTTATTTTTTACGTCTAAGACGTCCCTATAGCCCCAACGCCATGATATGTTAATTTGTAGTCATAAACCTAAAAATTTTGAGCTTTGATCTTAAATCTGACGTCTAAGTCTTCAAATTATTAGGTCTATTACTGCAAATTAACATCATCATGTCGTTGGGGCTATAGGGACGTCTGAGACGTAAACGAAGATGTTTTTTTTCTCAGTTGTTATTATAGGACGTTCACCAAATTTTTCGTAAAAAGACCGAAGGGAAATTTTGCGTTTTCAGGTGACTGCAACCGATGGTGATAAAGACAGGCACCAAAACATAGTTTACTTCCTTACCGGACAAGGTATCGATCCCGACAATCCAAATAATTCCAAATTCGACATCAACCGGACCACAGGGGAAATATTCGTTTTGAAGGTGATCATTTTTGCTTTAAACAAAAGTGTGTTATATAATTTTCGTCCTAAAAGGTTTGATTCGCCCTAAAAATCCGTTTGTAATTTTGTTCTTGCAGCCTTTGGATCGAGATCAACCCAACGGACGACCTCAGTGGAGATTTACAGTATTTGCTCAAGACGAAGGTGGGGAAGGGCTCGTAGGCTACGCCGATGTACAAGTCAACTTGAAAGACATCAACGACAACGCTCCGATTTTCCCTCAGGGGGTTTACTTTGGAAATGTAACCGAAAACGGGACGGCGGGAATGGTCGTGATGACCATGACCGCAGTGGATTACGACGACCCGAGCGAAGGGACTAACGCGAGATTGATATATTCTATCGAGAAAAATGTTATAGAAGAGGAAACCGGTTCTCCGATTTTTGAAATCGAGTCCGAAACGGGAGTGATAAAAACAGCAGTTTGTTGCTTGGACAGAGAAAGAACTCCGGATTATTCGATTCAAGTAGTCGCGATGGACGGGGGTGGGTTGAAAGGGACAGGCACCGCTTCGATCAGAGTGAAAGACATAAACGACATGCCTCCGATGTTCACTAAAGATGAATGGTTTACCGAAGTGGACGAAACGGCAGGCGTAGGTTTGCCCGAAATACCCATATTAACGGTTACCGTTCACGATGAGGACGAAACAAACAAGTTCCAGTACAAGGTTATCGAAAACAGCGGATACGGAGCAGATAAATTTACCATGGTGCGAAATAACGACGGCACCGGTTCCTTGAAAATAGTTCAGCCTTTAGATTACGAAGATCAGTTACAGAGCAACGGATTTAGATTTAGGATACAAGTAAACGATAAAGGAGAAGATAACGACAACGATAAATATCACGTAGCTTATTCCTGGGTCGTCGTTAAACTCCGGGATATTAACGACAACAAGCCTCTTTTTGAAAGGCCGAACATTGAAGTGTCCGTTTACGAAAACGCAGAGGTCGGAAAAAGCTTGGAAACTTTCAAAGCGACGGACCCCGATCAGGGAGGTCGAAGCAAAGTTTCTTACGCCATCGACAGGACATCAGATAGAAAGAGACAGTTTTCCATCAATCAGGGCGGGACGGTCACCATACAGAGAAATTTGGATCGTGAAGAAACGCCTCGACATCAAGTAAAAATTTTAGCCATAGACGATGGTCTGCCCCCGAAAACGGCGACCGCCACTTTGACAGTCATAGTTCAAGATATTAACGACAACGCTCCGAGATTTCACAAAGAATATCGCCCTGTCCTTCCGGAACACGTACCTCCGAGGAAAGTGGTGGAAGTTCTTGCCACAGATGACGACGACCGCTCCAAAAGCAACGGTCCTCCCTTCATTTTCAGACTCGATCCCAATGCCGACGACGTTATACGAGCTTCCTTTAAAGTGGAACACGATCAGAGTGAGTTCGGATATTGCCATTTTCTCTATGTCATATGTCGGTCGACGGATTATGACGCTTGATTATAACCAGATAGATAGATAGATAGATAGATAAATTAATTACGTTCGATCATTAAATTTCTTTTACTTTTTCAGAGGGTGCAAACGGGGACGGTATGGCCGTGGTCTCTTCTCTGAGATCTTTCGATAGAGAGCAACAGAAGGAATACTTGATCCCGATAGTCATCAAAGATTCAGGAAACCCCGCAATGTCTGGTACGAGCACACTGACGGTGGTCATCGGAGATGTCAACGACAACAAAATGCAACCTGGATCCAAAGAAATTTTGGTTTACAATTACATGGGCCAAGCCCCGGATACCGAAATCGGACGTGTCTACGTTTACGATTTGGACGATTGGGACTTGCCGGATAAAAAGTTTTATTGGGAGTCAAGTGAGGGTCATCAACAATTCAAATTGAACGAAGACACGGGGATGCTGACAATGAGACAGGGGACATCGGAAGGAAAATATCATCTAAAATTTAAAGTTTACGATAGAAAACACACGCAAACTGACATACCGGCAAATGTGACAGTTACGGTTAAAAAAATTTCTCACGAAGCTGTTCTTAACTCAGGTTCCGTTCGCATCGCCGGCATAACGGACGAAGACTTTATTAGAGTTTGGAATTATAAGGTAACGAACGAACGAACGATGATAGTAGTAGTGCATTATTTGTTGGCTAACTAAAAATCGAAGTCTAAAACACTACAAAGTTTTTATTTTTCTTATTATTTCAGAAACAAAGCGTGGATCGCAGCATGATCGATAAATTTAGAGACAAGCTGGCAGAGTTGCTTTTAACAGAGAAAGAAAACGTGGATATATTTAGCGTTCAGTTGCGTCGGAAGCATCCGCCCCTGACGGACGTTCGGTTTTCGGCTCACGGTTCACCCTATTACAAACCTGTCAAACTAAACGGGTTGGTCCTCATTAACAGAGAGGAGATCGAAAAGGATGTGGGGATAAATATTACCATGGTCGGAATAGACGAATGTTTGTACGAAAACCAGGCATGCGAAGGGAGTTGCACCAACACTTTGGATATAAACAATCTTCCTTACACCGTCAACGCAAACAAAACGGCTTTGGTGGGAGTTCGCGTCGACGTTATAGCAGAATGTACTTGCGGTGCTCGAAATTTTACGAAAGGAGAAACTTGCAAATCCAGTCCCTGCTATAACGGAGGCAGATGCGTGGAAGGAAGATACGGGCTCAGCTGTTCTTGCCCGAGCGGTTACAACGGACCTAGGTGTCAGCAAACGTCTCGAAGCTTTCGAGGATCCGGCTGGGCGTGGTATCCTCCTTTGGACATGTGTGATAATTCTCATTTAAGCTTGGAATTTGTCACTCGGAAGGCTGACGGACTGCTTTTGTATAACGGTCCGATCGTGGCTCCCGAAGCAGAGGAAATCCTTGTTTCCGATTTTATATCCCTCGAATTGGAAAGGGGATATCCGAGGTTGCTTGTCAATTTCGGATCGGGAACTCTCGAATTACGAGTGAAGACGAAAAAGACTTTAGATGACGGAGAATGGCACAGGGTGGACGTCTTTTGGGACACGGAAAACGTTCGTCTGGTCGTCGATTTCTGCAAATCGGCCGACATCACGGAGAACGAAGACGGCACAATACCCGAAATCGATTTGACCAGCTGTCAAGCTAGCGGAACGGTGCCTTTGTTCAACGAATATCTCAATGTTAACGCTCCTTTGCAAATCGGAGGTTTGCACATGGAGCCGGCTTTGGATCCGCTTGTTCTGCATTGGCAGCACATGCCTTTGGGCAAACCTTTCGACGGCTGCATTCGAAATGTCATTCACAACAGTAAACTTTACGATCTCGCACATCCTGGTCTGAGCAAAAACAGCGTGGCAGGTTGCCCCCAAACGGAGGAAGTTTGCGCCAATTCGGAAAGTCTATCCAGATGTTGGGAGCACGGGACTTGTACCGGATCTTTATCCGAAGCAAGGTGCCAGTGTCAACCGGGATGGACTGGACCCGCTTGTTTCACGCCCACCGTTCCCACCACTTTCGCAAAACAGAGCTACGTCAAATATGCTCTCTCGTTTGAACCAGACAGGTTTTCAACTCAGATCCAACTTCGCTTTAGAACTAGAGACGAACATGGAGAATTGTTTCGAGTCAGCGACCAACACAACAGGGAATATGCCATTTTGGAAATTAAAGACAGCCGCCTTCACTTTCGTTATAATTTAAACAGTTTAAGGACGGAAGAAAAGGATATTTGGTTGAGTGCCATAACCGTTGACGACGGCCAGTGGCACACGGCCAAAGTCTCTCGTTACGGATCCTCCGCGACTTTAGAAATGGACGGAGGCGAAGGTAGAAGATACAACGAAACTTTTTTTTTCGAAGGACATCAATGGTTGTTGGTCGACAAACAGGAAGGAATCTACGCTGGGGGCAAAGCCGAATACACCGGAGTTAGAACTTTTGAAGTTTACGCCGACTATCAGAACGGTAACATTATTAGCGGTGGCTGGCTGGCTGGCTACCTCGAATTTAGGTGTGCTCACTATAATTGTTGTTTTAACTTTTTCTTGTTCAACCAGGTTGTTTGGACGACATCCGATTGGAGGGAAAACATCTTCCACTCCCGCCTGCCATGAACGGTACACAGTGGGGTCAAGCAACAATGGCTCGAAATTTAGAAAGGCATTGCGCTTCCAAGAAACCTTGTGCCAACGTCATTTGCCCGGATCCGTTCGAATGCGTGGATTTGTGGAACGAATACGAATGCACGTAAGTTTTAAACTAATTACCAGGTCGATCTGGTCAAATTAAAGCATCGTCGGTTTGCTTTCGGAATAGTTCCGCGATTGTTAATATCTGAATCGACTTTCGGTCAAAATGATTTTTAAAAAAAAATTTTAACGAAATTTGAAATGTTAACTTTCTTAAGACTTGACAGAATTATATTTATCATTTTTTTTTTTTCGTCGCAGCCATTATTCTGCTTTCTTGTAACGAAAATAAAAATTTTGAAGGGTTTGACCTTTTGCGGGTGATGAGTGGTTTTAATGCATGAATTATATATTAATGTGCACGCAGCTGCGGTGAAGGACGAATTCAAACTTCCGACATGAAGGGATGCGCAGACAAAAACGAGTGCTTGGACAGCCCCTGCTTGCACGGGGGCACGTGTGAAAATCACGAACCGAGAATCAGGTATCGCTGCCTGTGCCCAGCAGGCTTTTGGGGAGAGCACTGCGAATTGATTCAAGAAGGGCAAACTTTAAAACTCAGCATGGGTGCCCTTGCTGCCATCTTGGTTTGTCTTCTTGTCATATTAGGCAAGTATAATAAATATTGCGATCGAATTTCGTTTTGGTTTCTTGGGGTTGCGCTCGGAGACATTTCGTAAGTATAAACTTGTGCTGTTGCTTACGTTAACAATAATAATCGTTGTGGGCTGCGGCGATTTCTCCGAAAACCTTGATTCATAAAATTTATATACAAATTTCCAAATTTTTGCATTATTTATTTATTTATTTATTTATTTATTTATTTATTTATTTATTTATATATTCATTTATTTGCTCATATACCGGTCAAGTCTGCATCAGTTTCGTCGCTTTTGTTTCCTTTTCCACATTTAAAAAAAAAAATCGTTTCGTTACGTTTGATTTATTTATTTATTTATTTATTTATTTATTTATTTATTTATTTATTTTGTTTATTTTTTATTTTGTTTTTTATTATTTTTTAATTTTTTTTCACTCCTATATCTCGTTTTTGTTACCGTCAGTTGCCCCTTGGGGTACCGGAAGACAGGAGTAGAATGCGAAAACGAAGACGAGTGTCTATCCAATCCTTGCCTGAACGGAGGAATCTGCCGAGATTTTGCCGATTCTCGCCGTTATGCCTGCCGCTGCCCGCCCAAGTACACAGGCATAAACTGCGAATTGGAATTGTTGCAGTCAGCCGTGATTGCATCCACTGATTTTATAGTAGCTGTGATATTTTGTGTGTTCCTACTAGTCGGTGAGTATGCTGCTTGCTTGCATTATATTAGCGTAGGAATCTATACTCCGAATCAATGGCGAGGGAAGCGTGGCGAATGCCAAACGGGATCCCAATTCCACCCAGAATAAAATGGAGTCAAAGTCATGCAACTGCATCTTAAATTCGAAAAAATACAGTGCTAAATTCAGTTCCATATTATAACTTATTTTTGAATATTTTTTAGTTAATTAAGAAATAAAGGAAGAGCACCTTTCGTTGGCCCTGTTGCCTTGTGAAGGGTAAGGGATTGAAATAAATAATAACGATTTAATGCGTTATTTAATGAATAAACCAAAAATAGCCGCTTTTTGAACAATTAATCTCATATATTCATTGAATTGCAAAAATATTCGAATTCGTGTTGGAAGAAACTTTACTGAAAAGGATGTACGTAGTAAATATAAGCAAAAAATAATTTGAGCGCTTCGTATCAAATAAATTAATGAATGAGAGTGATAGTATTCGGTCCATTTTCATGAATTATGTACATCAAATGGCATTTTTACTTTGTTTTATTTATTTATTTTTGACAAAAAATATTTTACCTCAGTTTTAGTATTAGTCTTCGTCGTGTATAACCGCCGCCGGGAAGCTCATATTAAATATCCGGGCCCAGACGACGACGTTCGCGAAAATATCATAAATTACGACGACGAAGGAGGAGGCGAAGATGATATGACCGCCTTCGACATCACTCCTCTACAAATTCCCGTTGGCGGACCCTTGCCAGAAATGGGGACGAAATTACCATGTGAGTTATAAACATAATGATTCGTATTATACTGCGAACCTAAAGAAATATTAGAGGTAGAAAAATTCATAAACACTTATTCTCATCATATAGTTCCGCCTTTGGGATCAGAGCCGAACGTGGGAATTTTTATAGAGGACCACAAACGTCGAGCCGACGGTGATGCAAACGCTCCTCCATTCGACGATCTCCGCAATTACGCTTACGAAGGAGGTGGTAGCACTGCAGGCTCATTGTCGTCTCTTGCTTCCGGTAAGTAATATTCTTCCCGCGGCACGTTATTATTACAGTATAGTAAAACCCCGTTAGTACGAGTTTTTTACTGGTCCCTTAACATTCCGTTAAGAGCAAAATGTAATATTTATTTGGATATAAACCGCTTGTAATGCATCAAACAACCGAAACGAAAATCTATTATTGTAAAAGTGATTCATCGTTAAGACGACCGGGACTAAAATTTTCAGATTATTTTACAAAATTTTTCTAAAACTTGCATATTTTTACTTATAACAAACAATAAAAAGGTGTAAACAGCTCTAAATCCATTTTAATAAACAATAGGCCTATTTCTTAAAATACATAAAAGAATATCTAATGCGAATCGTTATATAACGTTGAACGATTTTCCCGACGTAACGAAAAGTCGCGTATTAACGGGGTTTTACTGTTATTAAATTACAGAATCAGTGAATGTTTATTTTATTGATACAACAAGTACGATTCTGTTGAATGAAAAAAGAAAATAAAGATAACCGTTTGGACTGATAATATTATCGGTTTTTTAAAAAATGCATTTATTTATTTATTTATTGATTTATTTATTTATATTTCTTTCATATTTTCACAGGAACGGACGATGAACAGCAAGAATTCGATTACTTAGGAGCTTGGGGCCCCCGCTTTGAAAAATTAGCGGACATGTATGGCCAGGACAATGAAACCGAAGACGACGAGGAAGAACAATAATTATTTATATATTGTCGTTGAAAACGGACATAGAACTTTCAGTTTTTTTAAGACTGAATTTTTTGATCGGCGATATTCGCTGCTAAAAGTGATCTCGTAAAACTAGCCATTCCTCGATATTGATAACGAAAATGCTCAAGGTTTGCGCAAAATGGGGAAATCCTTCTGCGTTTTGATGGCAACCCCAACGTACGAATTGTCCACCGAAATAATTACCGCGGGTAAAACCCATGAAACACACAAGTTCTTTTGGTGTACCTTTTTAATGGTATTTCAATTTTCGATCAACTGCCGAGAATTCTTGTAAGACTTTGTATCAACTACTAGATGAAATAGATTTTTTTCTAGTCGATACAAAATTTTCTATAGATATTGTATTCCTGCTCGGTCCTTACAAGACTGAAATGACTTGCCTGTAAAGTGGATCATAAAAACAAAAAGAACAAGATGACCTGTTCTTTGCTGCAAAATTCCGAAGTCACGGAAACTTGAAATGATGGGTTTTGCCCTCAGTAGTTTTTATAAATTGTACAAGTAGATTTAATTTTTTAGTTGGAAAAAAAAGGCGTCTTTGATTGTTACTGTTTTCAAAAAAGATGTAGTCGCCTTTTTTTTAAATCTTTTTTTTTTTTTTTAAATCAGATTCTTTTATAACACGGAAACGTTTTCTGAACAAATGGTAAGAACGAAACCTTACCTTTAACAGGGGAACCTTACCTTCTTACCTTTAACAAATGGTAAGAACGAAATCACGAACCATTTTCACATTTTTTTAAATAAGATCTTGCTCCCTCGACGACGATAATTTCAAGTTCCCGAGTACTAAGAATTTCTTGAAACCTAGAAAAAAATGTATTGTGTAGTTGCAAAACTGCGTTCAATAATGCGATTACTCGAAAACGTGTAATCTCTTTTTAAAACTTAAATGAGATGAGTTCAGTGATATTTCATCGTTGTAAATTTTTAAACTACGAACACGAAACGGAAAGTAGTATTTAAGAAATGGAAAAAAAGTTAATTAATGAAAAATAAATAAATAAATAAATAAAAATTATACAGGAGCGTACGCTCAACGAAGACTGCCACTTTGGTCAATGCTGACCGAGGCTCCTTATTTGTATAACTGTCGTGTATTCGTCACGTATTAGATTAGTTTTTCATGTCATGTACATAGATGCCATTATTTAAATACTCATCTGCCATAAGTAGTTGATTTATTTTGTATATAATAATACTATAACGATAAGTGATCGACTGGTTTTGTAAATCATTAGGTTTTATTTTATTTGATTTTACTATCAGTATTTCTTTTAAATTATTTATATTTATATTTATTTCATCGTCTGCATACTATGCGGAAAAGAAAAAAACGATATTATACTATACGATAATACGAAACCAAAGTAAAATGTCCTCTCGTTTTTGTTTTAACGTAAAATCTGTTTTATGATGCAAATTTTGACACGTAATAATAACTCGGTTTATAAATAATTTTAGTTAACGATATATTTACAATAATTATTACGTTTCATCCCGGTGCACGACGATAAAACGAGAGCCATGTTGTTACCGTTTAAATGTTCTTGTATATGATCTCTTTCTTTATCCTTTCTTAATGATCGCAATATCAGATTATCACGACGACAAATCCAAATCTCTGCTCTCATGATTTCGCTCTAATAATGCATCATCGTCAAGAATTGAAGAATATCATTGTGATATGTTCCACCCTTTTTTTTTAATTCATGTGCAGCTTTTGAACTTTTTACTGTTTGCGATTTGTCGTCGTTCCGATAAATCTTTTTGCGAAGATGATCGTTCGTCGATTTAAAAAAAGAAAAAAAAAAAAATCTTGTCGACATTCGTTAAAACGTTTTATTGTCTTTTTCTCGAATATATAGAGACTGTTTTTATAGTACGAATCGGATACTGACTTTAGGCACTGTCACATAATATCCGTATACGGTACACAATTATTTATTTTCAACGAGCGATTGTCTCTAATTGCAAAATATGTGTGAATGTGATTTTATTTTATTTTTTTGTAAGTATGATTGTCTGCACGATCAAGAATGAATAGAGTTTACATAATTAAGAGCAACTTGACTCAGGCGAGTGCCAATCAATGATTTATCAAAAATAAGAAAAATACAGATATATGACGAGTACTTGTCTAGTAAAAACGATGCAAACCAAACGAAATTTTTTTGACGATAATAATAGTAATGATAATTGATTTTGAAATTAATTAAATAATTAATTAATTAAATATTAAATCAAGTTTTTGACACTTTGCCTTACTTGTCAGCCCGAGCGGCCGTTTTACATTTTAAAAATTGCTTTCTTGAATTATGTTTTAATAAATGCGTAACAGTTACGTTTTTAATAAGCCAGTTTTTTAATTTTAATATTTTTCTCAACTTTTGTTGGAGCCAAATGATACATAACATTCCAGTAAATGGGATTGTGATTTATTACAATTACATACAAGGCTCAATTAATTAGAGTCTTGTCATAATTTTCCTCATGTGACGCTTTTCACAATACCAGATAAAAATCTGATGATCTTTAGCTAGATGATAGCGATTTAAAGTAGACAAGGGATATCAATAACAACCGGTCCAAGGAAGGAATGAAATAAGAGTTAGAAATTTCAATTTGAAAGACCAAGCAGATGTAAAGTCGCAAAACATTTGTTAAAAAAGCCGGCAACTTGAAAATAACGTTCTTTCCAAATAGCTTTTAAATGCGGAACCATGAAAAACATTCAACGAAGTACAGGATGCTGCTGAATTAGAGAAATAAGGAGATGCATCATCGATTAAAAATAGTTGGCTAAGGATATCATTTATAAAATCGATGCGACTAATGAATTATATGGTATAGGTAATTATCATTAGGGAGTCAAGTGTCGGATTTGAAAGGTATCATGTGATTGTTGGCATCAACCCTATCAGTTTAAACTTCAAGGAAAACTATTATCAATTATTGGGTGTATTCGGGGAGCTCGGCAAAACCGGCTCGAGCCGTTTTGAAACATCCATGACCGGCTTTTGCCATGGCGAAAAATGGCTTCAACAACGTTTTGCTGTGGCAAATACCGGTCATGGACGGTTCAAGACGGCTGGAGGCGGTTTTGCTGAGCTCCCCGAATACACCCATTATCCGCCCTACAAAACTTGTAATTTTGTCAGGCATGATTGCTGTTTTTAACTAAACGCGATAATTTAATCATATATCAGCGAAATTTTGAAAAAGTTTAAGTCTACAGATCCTTAATTAGGGTCTCTAGTTAAGTCTTTGGGAGTCGTTCATATAAATTGCACTAAGTTTTACATTTTTTTTTTTTTTTTTTTTTTTTTTTTTGCGTTTTGATTTCCTGGCGAAAAGCACAGCAAACTTGAATTCCTTACAAAATGGGACACCGCGGTCAGGCTCCGAGCGACCTTTTTTTTTTTAAATACACACTTAAATATACCTGTTTACCTTATACAAGTGTATATATTTCCATCACGCAATTAGTTCGCGGAAAATATTGCTTTTTTATAAGCTAAACATGATTTTAATGGTGGCGCTGCAGTCAAAGTCGCTTGGAGCCTAAATTATGATATATGCTAAAAAGGGACGTATGGGTCGTTAAATGCTGAGAAAAGTTACCCCCTTCCAACCCCCTTAAAACTAGATAAAAATAAAAAAAACTAAACGTATGGGCCATGAATTGAATTTGAACTATCAAAATCATGTGTTTAAAAATTCAAACCATAGAATCCAGCGAGCGACGACTATAACAAAACAACAAGTGGCATAGGCGACGAAAGGTTGACGTCACGAATGGCGGCCATTTTCGCTCGGAAGACCAACAGTAACAGTCCATGCAGTCATATACGATTATATAAATATTTCGATTGAATTAGCCTGTTTTTTTTAATAAAATCGCTTTAAAACGATGGTGAATTTTTGTGCAGTAATTAAATGTTCGAATAAAGCTGGAGAAAACTTTAACGGAAGTTTCTTTAGAATCCCAGCAATTAACCCTAGAGTTGGGAATTTTCTTGAAGATCAGCAAAGAAATCGAAGACAAAAATGGATTAATGCCCTTAAAAGGGCTGATATTGCCGAGGATAAAATAAAGACTTAGCGGATATGTTCAGATCATTTTGTATCAGGTATATGTTAGTTAGTCATATTTTTTATTTCTTTTATTTAGTAATGGTATTTCTTTCATTTTTCGGTCTTTCATAATTTAAATGAAATAAATAGTTATTTCATTTTTATAGTACCGGTACTTTTTTTCTGTAAAGTAGGAAGACCGGTTGATCACGGAGATATAACTAATTCTGATTGTTAAAATGAGCTACAAGAGATCACATCCTGCAAATGATTTTCATTGATTCAAAAGATTCAGAAAGAGATGTAAGGTCTTAGCAGATTTGGAAAACTTAATGCCAGAAGATGAGAGCGAATATAAACAACATGTTTCTAAAATTGCAAAAGATAGAAAAAAAAGAAAAGGAGAACAACTGAGACAACTTTTGAGGATATAATTAAATAAGAGGAATGATTTAATAAGGTGTCCATGTTAGATGGATAGTTGGATAATTTGTTGCCGGGTGATGTAATATTAGCTGACAGGAGCTTTCCCATTGTAGATGATGTACTTCTTCACTATGCAAGCCTGCAGATGCCGGCATTTACGAAGGGGCTAAAATGATTAGAACCATTACACATAGAACGGACCAGGCAAATAGCATCGGTTCGCACCCATGTTTAAAGGGTAATCGCCAACGTCCGCCAGAAATATAGAATAATGTCTGGGCCTATACGCATTGAAATCCTTATTTCTGAAAAAGGAGAATGTGCCTTAGATAAAATTACGACAGTATGTTGTCCCCCTATAAATCTTTGCCCATCTGTTGTTCCCTTGTGTAACAAAGATTTTTTGTAAAAAAAAATAAATAAATAAATAGGTTTCTTATGAAATTAATATGTAAATAAATAAATAAAAGAATTAAGTTCACTTTATGAATTTTTTTCATTCATTTATCAATTTTTTTCCTTTCTTAATTTACTTTTACTACAATAGTTAGTACCATTTATTAAAAGTACCATTTACTCTAAAAAGCAGGATTAATTTCAAACATTTTTCCCATTCCCCATTCACTTACAAAGTACTACTGCCCTTTCCTTATCTAATCAGTTACTGACAATTAAAAATACATTGTGGAACATGAAAAAAAAGAAACGCATTTTACATGTATTACACTAAGCCCGCCATTTTCGTGATCTTCCGAATGGAAGCATAGGCATTTTTTTGAAGGCGCCTTTCGAACGCACGAAAGCTAGAGTGGAACAAAGAAAGCTAAGCACGAGCTAGAGACTCACTTTTTTTCGGACCGAAGGAAAAACACAATACATAATATAAGTAAACAGATATAATAACAGATGAGATGTATACATGTACATGTAAAATGCTCCACCTGTGAATTCTTTAAAATTTTTTAGTCAGAAAAGAGCCAAAAATTTTGATCGTGGTTTTAAACGGAGAATGGAACGTATCCGCTCCATTTGCGTACTCTATGGAGAGAGGACATTTTGAAGCGGTCGGTCGGTCAAGGAAATATTGTTATTAATTCTTAATATGTATTTGGTGATTCCACGTTGATAAGAAATATTAGTTAGCACGTACACGTACCTCTGAGAGATTAATAACTATGTTAATTTTTTTTCGTTTTTCCTGCAGCATTGTTTTTTGTTGAAGCAATTATTTTCAGCACTGAGGTTTCTGTGACAAGTTGTTTGGTTGTTTTTTTTCGTTGCCGATCCCGAACAAGGTAGTCAGATGCAGACTGCTGGTCTAATATAAGGACCAAAATGCTTTTGAGTGTTCAAATTTTCCTATTTGTTTTTACGAACTTTCGAAAGGCGAAGGACACTAATGAATAGAATGAAGTAATTAATTTTAAACGGTTGCGAGCAATCTAGTATGACAGATGGTTAAAAGGTGGGCAATCGCGTACTGTTGCCGTTTTTCCCCTTTGGACCAATAGTAGTAGATTAAATTTTTTTCTTTTCTTTCAAGAATCACTTGACAATGGAAAAAATCAAAGATGACGATCGAAAAAGGAGGCTTTTAGAACTGGAAGACAAGATCCAAGATCCGAAAGGCGTTGCAAATGTAGATTCACTTTTGGATACCGTTCAAGCTTTGGTTGCAGATTGCGATCATCCTTGCATCAAGAGGATGAAAAATGTCGAAGCATATACAACTAGATGTAAGCCAAAATTTGAACATTGAAGCTTGGGATTGTTGAAATTAATAAATCTGATAATCTTTTTCAGATGACAAATTGGCTCGTGACATTTGCAATCTTAGAATGAAGACAGATGACTACACACTTATAAAAGTTATCGGAAGAGGTGCATTTGGTGAAGTCCAACTTGTTCGTCATAAATCAACTCAGAAAGTGTTTGCAATGAAACTGCTGAGCAAATTTGAAATGGTAAGGCATTCGAGAAGGCGAAAGATTGCAGTCATGCAGTCTATTGAAGAATGCATTTTACTTTTCAGATAAAACGGTCTGATTCAGCTTTTTTTTGGGAAGAACGTGATATTATGGCTCATGCAAATTCTGAATGGATAGTACAACTTCATTTTGCATTTCAAGATTCTCAGTACCTGTACATGGTGATGGATTACATGCCTGGGGGCGATTTAGTTAATTTAATGTCTAATTATGATGTTCCTGAAAAATGGGCGAAATTTTACTGTGCAGAAGTAGTTTTAGCCTTGGATGCTATTCACTCCATGGGTTTTGTTCACAGGGATGTAAAGCCAGATAATATGCTTCTAGATAAACATGGCCACTTAAAATTGGCAGACTTTGGGACTTGCATGAGAATGGATGAGGTAAGCGGGGGGTTTGGGAGGGAGGTTAAACTCCCTTGATTTTCAATGCACATCACTACAAGTCTAACTCATTTGTTACAGGACGGATTGGTTCGTTCGGATACCGCCGTCGGAACTCCGGATTATATTTCTCCTGAAGTTTTGCAGTCGCAAGGAGGAGAAGGGTTGTACGGCCGCGAATGTGATTGGTGGTCCGTCGGAGTGGTTCTTTATGAAATGTTGGTGGGAGATACCCCGTTTTACGCAGATAGCTTAGTTGGTACTTACTCAAAAATAATGGACCATAGAAACTCGCTAATTTTTCCTCAAGATGTAGATATTAGTAAACACGCTAAAAATTTGATTTGTGGGTTTTTAACCGATAGGACTCTGCGGCTCGGTCGGAACGGAGTCGAAGAAATTAAATCGCATCCCTTTTTCAAAAACGACCAATGGACTTTTGATAATTTAAGAGAGACGGTGCCACCGGTGGTACCGGAGCTATCGGGTGACGACGACACGAGCAATTTCGACGACGTCGAGGACAAGGAAGACGGGGCATCGAAGGAAAGTTTCCCAATTCCGAAAGCTTTTGCCGGAAATCATCTTCCTTTTGTGGGTTTTACTTATTCTCGCGATTATCAACTCTTAAGCAATAAGGACGGGTATCGCGGCGGCGGCGGTGGGGGCGGCGCCCTCGACATCACGGACACAGTCGATTTGGGTTACCGAGTCGTCGAAAAGAACGGCAATTCGTGGCAATTGTCCGAACTGGTGGAGAAGGAGAAAAAGAAAACAGCGGATTTGCAAAACAAAATTCAATCCTTGACGGACCAACTGGAGGAGGCAAAAGTTCGAGAGCGCGAATTGTCGGAAGAACAGAGTCGGCTAGAAAAATCGTTGACTTGTACCAATCACAATCTGAAAGAAAGTCGACGACGAGCGGATAACGAAGCCGACGGGAGAAGAAGGGTCGAAGCGCTGCTGGCTGAAACAAGGAAGAAATTGGAAGACGAACAAAACAAGAGAACCAGAGAAATGAACAATAATCAGCAAACCAACGACAAAATGAACCAGTTGGAAAAACAAGTGGCCGAATTGCAAGAAAAACTTAAATCGGAAAACGAAAGCTCCTTAAAACAACGAAAATTAATCGGTGAGCTGACCGTCGTCAAAACGGCCAACGAGCAAATTCAGTCCGAGCTTCAAGCGATGTTGTCGAGTTTGCAAGCTCAACGAGACGGTTTGCAGAAAGATGTGGCAACACTCCAGGGTCAATTGTCCCAGGAAAGGTCTTCAAGAAACCAAGCTTGTCGGATTACCGAGGAACTGGAATCCAAATTGCACGGTTGTAACGCAGAATTGAAAACGAGTAAAGAGAAGGAAGAGAAATTGACTCAAGATAATCGGGACCTGACGGAAAAAATTTCCTTTTTGGAAAAAGAAATGGCCAATTTAACGTTAGAGTTAAAAGCGGCTCATAGTCGTTACAATCAGGAAATCAAAGCCGCACACCAAGAGACGGAAAGATCCAGACTGCTGGAGACGAAGGCGGAAGACGAAGTGAACGTACAAGCGGTGAAAGGTAAACAAAAAGAACAATATTTTTTCAGTCGTGAAATTTTCAATTGTACAATTTGTTTTCAATTATCTAGCTTTACAAGCCAAACTAAACGAGGAGAAAAGTGCTCGTCAAAAGGCAGATTTACATTCCCAAGACAAAGAAAGGCAAATGTCGATGCTGTCGGTCGATTACCGACAAATCCAGCAGAGGCTGCAAAAGTTAGAAGGAGAATACAGACAAGAAGCGGAAAAGGTAGAGGCTTTACAGGCCAATTTGGAGCAGGAGCAGCAAAAAAAATCATGTCTAACTACGGAGCTCGGCTTGGCCCATTCGGAAGTTGCCGGATTGAAGGCAAGAGAGGCACAGTTGTCTAGCGAAGTAGCACTTTTGAGACAAAGCAAGAAATCGATCGAAGAAGAACTGCATAAAGTCAAAGCCGCAAGATCAGTCGATAGTCTTCAAATGAAAGAGCTGCAAGATCAATTTGAAGCCGAGCAACACTTTTCGGTAAGTTAGTTACGCGGCTACGTTTTACAGAATTACCATATCGTATCGCGAAATCGCGTCCGTCGATCAGGATTATTTCATCTGCTTCTTTTCCCTTTTTCAGACTTTGTATAAAATGCAAGCATCAGAGATTAAAGAAGAATTGGAAGAAAAGCAGAGGGCAGTTCAGGAATTGGAAGAAGAAAGAGATTCGTTGGCTCATCAGCTCCAGTTGGCATTGGCTCGAGCAGACAGCGAGGCTCTGGCTCGATCCATCGCAGAAGAAACCGTAGCTGATTTGGAAAAAGAAAAAACCATGAAGGAATTGGAATTGAAAGATTTACTTGGTAAACATCGCACGGAGCAAACTAGTAAAGAGCAGTCACTCAATGCGGTAAGTTGCCGAGCATTAACTACTGTGTAAAATTTTGTTTCGGCGCAAATGGAAATGCAAGAAATGAATTTTTTTTATTCTCCAGCTCAAAGAAAAGGAAGGAGAACTAAAACTGCAGTTGGAACAGTTAGCGAAAGAGAAAGACGAGATGAGTCGACAATTAAGGTCAGTTCAGGAGGACATGAAAAAGAAGACAAATCAAGACGAAGAAGTGGAAAGATTGAATAAACTGCTAAAACAGGAGATCGTTTTAAAACAACAAGCCGTCAATAAATTAGCAGAGATTATGAATAGAAAAGATGTCAACTTGGGCGGAAAAACAAGAATAAAGGTCTCTTCGGCGGATCTTAGGCGAAGAGAAAAAGATTGCAGAAAATTACAACAAGAACTAACGTTAGAAAGAGAAAAGTATGGTCAGATGGCAGCTAAATTTCAAAAGGAAATTCAGGAATTGCAAGCTCAGGTTCTCGACGAAAGTCAAATGAAAATTCGATTGCAAATGGAGATCGATTCAAAAGATTCCGAAATCGAACAGTTGCAATCTAGGATAGCTATTTTGAATAGTGAAACGGCTTCCTTAAGTTCAGGAGGAGGAGGTGCGGACAACGAAACGGACGAGGCTTACGGCCAAGGTAAAAGTAGTTTGTATTTTAAATTTAGCAGGCTTTTTTAATTTTCCATTTTTCCTTTCAAATTTAAAGATGAAGCATTCATTTTTGAAAAATTTTGTAAATTTTGATAATTAGTGACGAATGAATATGGGTGACTTCATTTAGCAATAGGGGAAATAATAATAAGAATTTAAGCTTAGTGAATTTATCGGTTTAAAAAAAAAAAAAAAAAAATATCGACTTAACATCGGTTATCGAAAAAATATCAACGGTTCATCTTAAACTGAATAGGAAACAAATTAGGAGCTTGTAAACATCGTTTGGGCTGTAACAGAGGAGTGACCACCTTTGGTTTGCCCGTAGAATTATTTTTGAAATGATTAGGCATATAGGGGAAGATGGATGGAGGGAAGAGGTAAAATTGGGATGTTAGTCTTTCTTTTTTTTGTTCGAAAATAGGAACGGTTGATGTAGTACAAATATAAAAAGCTAATAAGTTACATTGGGACGTGCGTACCAAAGTTTTCTTATTTCGTTACGTTGTCACGATGTAAAAATATAAAATAAGGAAGGTATAACTGCGAAATAAATTGAATGTTGCATCGTTTAATCATTTTAGAATCACGACTGGAAGGCTGGCTTTCGATCCCTAGTAAGCAAAACATTAAGCGACACGGTTGGAGAAGGCAGTATGTGGTAGTATCCTCGAGAAAAATCATATTTTACAATTCGGAATCGGACAAGCAGAACACCGACCCTGTCCTTGTATTGGATCTCAGGTATGCACTTTCTATTTGAGGCAATCTTATTAAATTGTCATATTATCGAAGTCCCGGGATCATATTTGACCCTTTATATTTATCCCCCTCACCGATTGTGTTGTGTGAGTGTAGCAGCAGTAAGAACATTAAGTGCCGACTGCAAGTGCATATAGCACAATCGTATATTTATAATTAAAAAAAACAGCTTAAATTCACTTTTTTTTTTGTATTTTCTTGCAGTAAAGTATTTCACGTTAGATCAGTCACGCAAGGCGATGTCATACGTGCAGATGCCAAAGATATTCCTAGAATATTTCAGGTAATAAGATGCGTGTGTGTGTGTGTGCTTGGCTTACAAGCGGGAACAAGATAATTCAATTAAAATTGTCCGTTCTGTAATAGCTTCTTTACGCGGGAGAAGGAGAAGCCAGAAAACCGGAAGAAGGAGCTCTTCAGCTGCTGGACATTCCATTGAGAGGTGGAGGAGGAGCAACGGTTACGGGAGCAGAAGAAAGACCCGGAACGTTTTCCGTTAAAGGCCACGAATTCGTGCAAATCTCGTACCACATGCCCACAACCTGTGAAGTTTGCCCGAAACCGTTGTGGCACATGTTTAGACCTCCTCCTGCGCTAGAGTGTCGACGCTGCAGAATTAAAATTCATCGAGAGCATTTAGATCAGAACGCGATGAAGAAGGAAGATGCCATCATTGTGGCCCCATGTAAATTACATTTAGATCCTACCAGTGCCAAAGAATTACTGTTGTTGGCTCAAAATTCGGACGACCAAAAAGCTTGGGTTCAAAGACTAAGTAGAAAAATTCAAAAATGTGGCTACAAAGCCAATAGTAATGCTAGCAGCACGGATGGTTCAAAGATCTCTCCCAGGTAATTTTATGCAACATTAGAATCAATGCATTCAAAAAATTAAATATTCTTTTTTTTTTTTCCTCTTGTAATTTCAACCTACAGAGAGTCGACGAAATCGAACGTTCAAAAGCCGTATTCCCTTCAACAGCAACAGCAGAAATCTTTTACACTTCCTCCCAGTTTGAAATAATGGAAAGCAACGTGGAAAAATCATGTGTGTTGATAGAGGCTTGCCAAGTACCCTTGCTGGGTTATCAGGATTTTCATCTATTTACGGTACTTGTTTTTGTTATCACCATTATCTTCATCATCATCCTTATTATTATTATTATTATAATTATTACAATTTTTATTAAATTATGCATTTTTTTTTTTTTTTTTTTTACATACAACAAAAATATCAATAACATAAGAACTCAAAAACTTTCTTCGAAATTGCCTGTATTTCAAACAATGCTGTACGACAGTTCTGGACACGTCGAAATGCCCTAAATGAATAACTAACTAAGTATACAATACAATGATAATTTGTTGTTTTGCAATATGTATGTGAATTGATTATTGGATTTTTCCGAAAGGAAAAACAGTAATAGGCGCAGTACGTAGGCAAATTTGGGAGGAAAAGCAAAGAAAGTTGAATTGGAGTGTAAAGAACAGAGTGTAAGATGACAACAACTTAAGTCTACTTCACAAATCTGCATATGAATTAAAGTTCCTGAGAAAAGCTTAAAATTGCTTAACAAACCAATTCCTTTCTTTTGTTGATACCAATACAACCTCCATAAATTTTTTTAACAAAGTTTTCCGACCTGTTTCCGCCAACTCTTTATACTTATTTCTTCCTTCCCTTAAATACCGCATTTTACTTTTCTTGCTACATTCAAAATTTAATATTAAATTTAAAATCTCAACATCAAAAATTTCGAACAAATTGTATGTTACCGAACACTTTGGCCCGAATAACTTACACCATTTATCATACACGAGATATGACCTACTGGAGCGACCTTTTTCTATTTCTTCCCAAACCGTAAAAAACATCCTATAATATACAGTTGTTTTACAATCAATGCCTAAAACACATTTGTATGCCATCACCTCAATAATTTTATTAAGGACATTTACATATTGTCCCTCTGGAATATGCGATTTAACTAAGGCAAAAACCGGGAAAAAAAATTCTCCGTAACAGGGCGAATAAATCAGTTTCGGCAAAATCCTGACCACATTCACTTTATCACTTGATAAACACTTTTCCCTTTCCTCCTTTGACAATTTCATCAAAAGTAAAATTAATATATCTATAGAGTAATCCTTAATCCGAAAATGCCTTCTTAAATTATAAGTAAATTTTTTAATGCAAATAAATGATGCACGCAATAAAGTATCTTCTCTTTCTAAAGGATTTAACAAGCTGTAATAATATCGGACGGCAACATCATGCCCTTCGTTCACGGCCAACTGAAACATATAAGCCTCCTTAGAACTCTGTTTTGAATCTGGAAAACAATTAGCATTTTTATGACCTCGTAAAGACAGCTTAAGATTATCCGGTTTTGCCAAAAAAAGTACAGAATGGAAAATAAAATTTAATTTCCTCTTTTCGATTGAACCTTCAGACTCTTTAACAACAAAACCTCTTGCCATGTACTTTAAGCAGAAATCAAATATTTCTTTTGAATGAATATTGATAAAATCAATTTGAATGGAAGTAGATGCCATGTAATAAAAGGCAAAGTTGAGTTGGGTTTCTTTATCCGATATCTGCACGTGTAATAAAGCAACTAACTCTTTTTCCGCTTTAGCTTTATCAACAGTGCCATAACCAGTAAAGTGAAATAGTTTTAGAGGCAAACAGGTTTTTGAAACATGTAACTGCCATGCATAACAACACCAATCAAATGCATTTGATCCTAACAAAATGATTTGATGTATAAGTTGATTATATATCACAGTAGGAACTGTTTTTAATTCTGTTTTGGCTTCGTTCAATAAGAGCTTAAAAAGTTGTTGGGGAATTTCAAAAGGAACAGTATTTTCCTTCTCAAAAACTGCACAAACTAACATTTCTTTAATATGTGGTCTGTTCCAATATGATTCCGCATAAGAGATCATTGCAAACTGCTGTAAACTCACGTCAATTTGAAAATCCATTTAGTAAAAGGTAGTCTGAAATATTTTTCGGCTTGTGGATTTGAGTCCTTTTCTTGTTAATTGCTGTTGTTATCTGAAGAAAAATAATAAACTATAAAAGCAAGAAGCAAAAAGTTTTATATTTACAAACAAAAGTAGAAAGTACGAACGTAATATCATGGCACAAATAGAGCGATGTTTTCCATTCCCATTTTCTACTCCTAAAATAATAAGATTAAAAAATCAAAAAGTACTCCCGCAGAAAATTAATAAAATAAAGATCAAATTTAAAATAAATTATCTAATTTAAAATAAAAATTCCCCAAAAATTTTACAACTCTATGGTTCAGTTACGTTCATGATAGTGGTCACGTTAGTACGTGGTTTTAGCGAGTCCAATTCATTTATTATTATTACCATTTCCAAACTAAACGCTCTGTGGTCAATTCAACCATGTTGTTCATAATGTCCATGTTGTGTGTGTGAAATTTTTTAGCCGGATTGCATATTACTGTAAATCGATTTCATTTTCAGCAGGAAAAACGGTTGATACTCCGTAGGATAAATCGGCGAGTAATTTTTGTCTATTAGAAAAATAAAAATTGGTTTTAGACATGGCTGCTCAGATGCTTGGCCGACTGGGCCAGTTAGGGTTAGGTGTAGCACTTGCTGGAGGAGTAGTGAATTCGGCTCTATACAATGGTAACTATAATAACGTTCAAGGATGATGTAATTCTTATTAAGATTCGAAATTGCTGTTTAGGAAAAATCCAAAATACTAATTTCCTAAAAAACTTTTTTTTTTTTCCTTTCCAGTTGAGGGTGGACACAGAGCAGTAATATTTGATCGGTTTGCCGGGGTAAAGAATCAGGTGGTCGGAGAAGGTACACATTTTTACATTCCGTGGGTGCAGCGGCCAATTATATTTGATATAAGATCAAGACCTAGGAACGTACCTGTCATTACCGGCAGTAAAGGTAGCTACTATTGTATTGTATTACTTCATTCTTTTTATTTCCTGGCTTAGAGTGTAAAAATAGGTGCACCAACAAATGGACCATGACCTACAAAGTACTATGACAAATATATAGTTTTCATTTTTTCAAAAGAAATCAATTTGAAAATTGCCATGATGCAGCAGGAACAAAATTCAATAGTATTTGCATATTTTTTTTAAAATTGCAGAATGGATGTTCTTTAATAAAAGCTTGCATGTACAAACAATCTTTGATTTGCTCCTGCACTAGGTTTAATTTTTCACATTCAATATTGTTTTGAATTACTATCTTCAGAATTAATTGTAATCATGAATGATAATATCTCCATTTAAGCACAATCACAAGAATATGCATGGCATTACTATAAGAATAACTATAGAATATTTTCTAATTCTATTTAAAAATGATCTTACACAACCTAAGGTATTTATAAAGAAAAAAAAAAAACAAGTTTCATGGATTTTTTAATATCTTAAGACAACGGAGAATCAATAGGTTTTAATGAAACATTCTGATTTCTGAATGTTTCAAAAAGGTTTCCAAAACTTGAGTTAACATTTTTTTTTCCATTTATATTATTTATTGTTTGTCAGACATGTTATGTGACCGTAAATACTGCAGCACTCTATGTAATAAGTAACGGGCAATATCCGTACGGTTGTCAGCCCACAATTTTTAATTTATAGCATTCAGAAAAAAAACAAAAAAGCTTAAACATTGATGCTATGTCATTTCTTGAAATTCTTGAAATAGATTGGTGGCTTTATCATTTGGCAAGCCTTAACGGCAATGAAAAACAAAAGAATCATACATTGTCTTAATGCAAATTATTTTTGTGGTGTCGTTGAAATCGAGAGATTTCCAACCGAAAGCTCCATACTTTTAAAATACTACCGGCAGCTGCATAAAGGAAGAACGTAAACCCCTGTTCTGAAGAAATTTAATTTTCAAGAAATTACCGGGTGCCGGGTAAATAATTCTGTATCCTCTGTGTTTCAGATCTGCAAAACGTCAATATAACTCTTCGAATCCTCTTCCGACCGATTCCAGAACAGTTGCCCAAGATTTATACGACTTTAGGAATTGATTATGATGAACGTGTTTTACCGTCCATTACGACGGAAGTTTTGAAAGCCGTGGTCGCCCAATTCGACGCCGGAGAATTAATCACTCAGCGAGAGGTCGTATCGCAAAAAGTGAGCGAAGATTTAACGGATCGAGCGAGCCAGTTCGGCGTAATTTTGGACGATATTTCCATTACGCATCTAACGTTCGGGAAAGAATTCACTCAGGCCGTAGAATTGAAGCAGGTGGCACAGCAAGAAGCGGAAAAAGCGAGGTTTTTAGTAGAAAAAGCAGAACAAACTAAGAAAGCAACGGTCATTTCCGCAGAAGGAGACGCCCAAGCCGCCGTTCTGTTAGCTAAATCTTTCGGAGAAGCAGGGGAAGGTTTGGTGGAATTAAGAAGGATCGAAGCAGCAGAAGATATCGCTTATCAACTTTCTAAATCGAGACAAGTGTCTTACCTTCCTGCCGGACAAAGTGTTTTGTTAAATTTGCCCGCGATGCAGTGAACTATACTTGAAAATTTTTCGTCTTTATTTACTCTGGTTTAAACAAGATGTCATAGTGGTCTATTATAATTGTAATTTTTTTTTTTACTGTTTGAGTAAAAGTACTAGTTCTCTCGATGCGTTTTTCCCTACCTTAAAAAAATTGATCGATTAGTTGTATTCGTTGAGCGTAACGAATAACATAAAACTGTTTGAGTAAAAGTACTAGTTCTCTCAATGCGTTTTTCCCTACCTTAAAATAAAAACGAAACCGAACCGGTTGTTAAAACTCTGCTGAAGTAATTTTTTAAATCTTTTTTACTTCAAGCTGTTTTCTCATTTATTATTAGCAAACTTTGTTTTGACTAGTTTTTATTAAAAGTTTGAAAAGTTTAGGTGAGGTTGATTGAAGCAGCAGAAGATATCGCTTATCAATTTTCTAAATCGCGACAAGTGTCTTTCACTTTCCTGCCCGACAAAGTGTTTTGTTAAATTTGCCCGCGATGCAGTGAACTATACTTCAAAATTGTTAAAACTCATTGTTAGGGTTCACTCGTGCAAATGTCGACGTCTAAATAGGTGACGGCGGCGGAGGTCACGATGGAATCCCCTTTCTCGTAAAGATTTTGAGCCGATTTCGACAAGTCAAAATTATTCCGTATTCCGGAATAAAAATCAGTAAATTTTCGACTGTTAGACCGTTTCCAATCGTTACAGTTATTATCATTTTTATTCGGTTAGAGATGTTGAAACGTCTTATCACGTGCCGTAGCCAGAACGAAGAGGTAGGGGGGCAGTTGGGCTTGTTAAGGGGGGCAGTAGGCCTTCGTTCCCTATCCCTGTTATGTTTACCCAATTCACTCCGTGGGGTAAATTGGCTACGAGCCCGTCTACCGACCATCTTGTAGTTTTTCTAATAACCCTAAGCTAAAAATTTTAAATATTTTTTAACGGAAATCGATCCTTTATACATCGTTCTGATTTTTTAAACTTTTCAGTTAACGTTTTACTTACAAAGTTGTAATAAGAGGAAGATTAACAGATGAATGGAAGGAGGTGATCTTTGAATGTATTGTACTTTCTAAGTAGGACAAAAGTGGAATACAAGACATCTTAAAAAACTTATAAACCAAGAGCAATAATAAATTCCTCTTGGAATAGGACTCCTGGGAGAGAGTGTACCGGACCATCCGTTCGTTTTCTTCAAAAAAAAAAAAGAATTTTAAATGAAAACTCTCTAGGATTTAGGAAACTTTAATTTGAGCTCTCATGAAGGTTGAAAAGGTTCAGAAAAATTTGTTTATAGAGCTCTTATTCTCACTTCGGGAAGCTAGTAGTTGTGTTCTTACGCGGTTTATTATTTTCCAAACGAGCTTATCAGACATGTTTTTTTCAGGCTACGTCTTTCGCGATGATGGTTTGCCAGCTGCTTTGACAAGAGCGGCCTATTTAGTAGAATACGGCATGGTTGGATATGACTATAACTACGACTATTATAACCCAGATACAAATAAATTGCTTGATCTTAGTCAGACGTGCAAAGCATTTGCTATTACCTGTACCAAGAAATTTTCAAATGACAAGTTAAGAGAAGTAAGTATACAACTGCAATTATGAAAGTTCTAAATTGTAAAAATGTTTCTAATTTTTTTTTTTTTTTTTTTCTTTTTTTTAGCTGCTTGAGCATCATCCAAACATAGAAAACTTGGACATATCAAGCACATGTATAATACCCAGTGCATTGTTTCCTTTTGCACATCGAATTAAATCTCTTTCATTGTGGATGATGGAATATTTCTTTGAAGGTTAGCTCAATTTAAAACATTTTGACCGATTTTGTGATCTAAAATTTTTTCCTCGATTAATGCATGCAAAATAAGGGTCGTTCTAGAAGTAATTCGGCCCGTAGAATTTCAAAATGATTATAAAAATTACGTATAATATCGGGAACAACCTGTTATCTTCAAACAGGTGAATGAAAAGGGATTTTTGGAGAAAGCTACACATTCTGATTTTTGACGATTGCCCGGGCTTTAAAACTAAAGAAAAAAATTCAATGTACATTTTTCCGGATATATCTAAAGCGGAGTCGGTCGCCGTATTTCATGGATTAGCGGAAAAAATTCCTGAGGGGCCTGGAAGCCCAGATCTATAAAAAAAATACAGAGACTCGACTTAGAGTAGTAAAACCAGAAAAAAGAGTCAGAAAACGGTTTTTCTGGTGCATCTAGGTTGGAATCGGTCGCCGTATTCCAAGTACTTGCGGAAAAAAATTGCTTGGGGGCTGTGGAGCCCCTATTTTAAAAAAGTATACAGAGACTCGCCTTAGAATCATTAAATCGGAGGAAAAAAATCAAGAAACGGTTTTTTGAGTACATCTTGGTCAGAATCGGTTGACGTTTTCAGAGATTTGCGGGAAAAAATTCCTCGGTAGCTGGGGAGACCGAGTCTTTAAAAAAACGGACTTTCAACGCTAATCCCTGAAATGCGTCCACCGATCAGCCCTTTAATCAAAGGGGGGGGGGCTGGGGGGGCTGGCGGTGAATGGTTAAACATTACTAGGATATGAGAAAAAAGCCCCTATTGCCCCGTCTGGCACTCTCTGTTGCCCCACCTAGAGCTCACTTCTGGTTAAGGAGCTGCCACCGATTCCGACCTAGATGCACCCGAAAGAACGTTTCCTAATTTTTTGTTTTTAATTTCGTAACTCTGAGGCGAGTCTCTGTTTTTTGATGACATTATTTTTTAATGATGATGTTCTTAACGATTTTGTTAATGAATAGGGCTCTATAGCATCCAAGGAATTTTTTTCCTCGAGTCCCTGAAATACGTTGACCGTTTCCGATCTAGATATAGTTGAAAAATCATTTACTAAGATTTTTTTCTCCCGTTTTGTAACCAGGGCTAACGCCCGAATGTTTAGCTTATCTGAAATAGTATATTATTACTATGCAAGGGATACAAACGACAAAATTGCCCTCGAGACCGAGTTTGAAGCCCGAGCCAAAGGGGAGGGATTTAGAAAGGTCGAGACGGGTAAGTCGTTTGCTTTCCTTGCATTGTAAGATATTTTTCATCACAAAGGAAAGCTTGAAATAGAGTTTTTAAAAACCCCCTAGGGAGATAATGCGGACTTTACCTCTCTGCATGATGAAAAATCCCATTTTATCCACCTGTGTGGAAATATCGCGTTTTCCCCGATATGGTGCATAATTTTTACGGTTATTTTCGGATTCTACGGGTCGAATAACATAAAAATTTACCCCTATTTTTCATTTGTCGAGAAAAAAATAAGTTTAAGTCACAAAATCAGTCAAAATGCATAAACCCCTTGGTTTTCATCTTAAAAATTTTTTTTTGTTTGTTTCAGATGATCTGAGAAATTTCGAATCTTTGAAGTGCCCCAATCTAAAAATATTAGACTTAAGTCTTAACGATTGGTCTCTCACTGGCGACGTTTTGAAAATAATAATCGAAAACTGTCCCGAGATAGAAGATCTACGTCTAAGAAGTACGTTTACAATTAATTGAAATAATTTTTTTTAATTTTAATTTTTTTAAATTTTAATTTTTTTTATTCTTTTAGGAGCCAAATGTTTAAATAAACAGGATTTCCATCATTTAAAAAAATTATCCAAATTATTGTATTTAGATGTGAGCTATACGCAGATATCTAATGCAGATCTTGTAAGTGTAGCAGAGGAATCCAGGCGGTTGAAAAAATTATCTTGTTACGGGGGCAATAATATAAATGAATAAGCTGGATTGAGCAGGTAATTTGTAATGATCTCTTTTTTTTTATAAAAAGTTTTAATGACATCTTTGAACTTTCTTTACAGGGTTATTGCGGCTACTCCTGATTTGAATTATTTAGCCATTTCTACTACGAAATTGACAAAGGATTTTATTGAATCCGCATTTAATTTGATTCAGGAACGAGAGAAAAAAGTATGGCTCACGATTTCCATTAGATCGAATTGCCCTGATAATATTTCGGGTAAGTTCTTACAACATTTTATTAATAAACTGCAGTTAACTTGTTCTTTTTTCTTTTTTTTAAGATGCAGTAAAAAAATTAAATTTAAAAAGTGGCATCAATTTTCCAACGAAACCCAATATTTTAAGGGTTGTTGTTGGATCTACTAAATGCGAATGTAGTTTCTTCAAAACATGTGTTTGTTTGCTCGACGAAGAAACTCTGTTGCATTTTGGTTAATCGAACCAAATTAGGTGTCATAAAAGGAATCTTGCAATATTATTTAAAATGCTCCTATTTAAGTATTCAATTAAGAAGTATATTAATAAATGTCTATATTTATAAAAATATTGCTTTTAAATTTGTATTTTACTAATATATTGGTCTTAATTATTTCGATAAAATTATTTATAATTATTGTTCTGTTTTATTTTATTATTCTACATAATTCTTTCAGTAAAAAAGTGATTCCTATGGTTTCGGTTGTAATTTGTCAGCCATGTGAAGAATATTCTTCCGCAAATTATAACAAGATTGATAATCGCATGTACGGAAGAAAGAACACAATGCTTATTTTCTTTTTACAAAAAAATGATAACTAATTTTTTTCAAAATGGTAATTTCAAAAGAGTAGCTTATAAAACATTTGTAATCGATTATCTTATTAACTCTTTCAAGCACACTGGTACACAAGACATACCAGTCAAATATATTTTTTTTAAAGTTCTAAACAAAGTTTTTAAACCTAATCTTTCGTTCAGGGGAGCTTATAACTTCTAACCAAAAAAAAGACGGATGTCTTTTTTTTGAATGCTAGGTTAACACTATACCATGTTATTTGAGAAAATTTCAAAGTAAAAAAAAGAAAAAAATCATTTTAACAACTGTAATATTCAGAAATATTTCTTTGAATTTCATTGTTTTCTTTCTTTTTTGTAGAATTCATTCAGTAACAATATTATAATATAAATAAATAAGCTTACGGGAATAATTTTTGTACTTATGAAAGCGTTAGTCTGAAATTATAGGAACTAATAATATAAATAAAAAAAAATGGAAAAGCAAATTAAAATTTTTCCTTCGAAAAAAATTTAACGATTTAATGTGAACAATAATTAACAGGCAACAGACTATATACTCCATTAATTCCTTAAAAAAAATTTTTTTTCAAACCTGTAGCGCATCTACATAATCTACAAAAATATCTCAAATTTCGAAAGTCCAATACAGTATAAGAGTTATTTTACAAAAAACGAATTTACCTTTGACTCTTATTATCAAACTTCAGTAATTTTTATTTTACCCAAAACATTAAAAACATTCTTAAAAGCACCAAAATTTTAAATTAATTACATCATTTTCCTTCCAGTCAAGTGTGCGCAAAAAAAATTAACATTTAAACCTATCAGCCTTTATAATTAAATAGTTCACATATACATGATTTTTTAATAAAATTATAAGTAAATTTATTTCCAGTTGATGAGCAAAGATCGAAGAATACTTTTAATAAAAAGCTATTTTTTTAATTTTTAGTTATAGCCTTTTAAGAAATAATTGTAAATAATATATACATGAACCATGACAATGATCTTTTTTATTTTTTCTAAAATCAACAACAGGTTTTATTATATTTTTTTATCTTTTTAGAAAAAATAGCTGCCAACCAACCATTATAATAATTGTGAAGTGCTTAATAGTATTTTTCTTTACAGGTGTCGAAGGTAAATATTTCAAGTACGAGACCAAGTTTACGGCTCGAGGCGAAGCCGAGGGCCGTAATTGGTCGAGTCTTGAAATTTACCTTCGATACCTGCAAAGAAAAATATTTTTTATTCCGAGGAAAACACATTTTATGGTCTACTTTTCAGTCCAAGGAATGAAAAAGAATTTTTCATCACTCAGTACTAGAAAGTCCACTTTTCAGTACTGCTGAGTTTAGTAAAATGCGTTATCTTCGTGATAAAAAGTATATTTCATCACGGGAATCGAAGGTAAGTTTCAAAACTCGACCAATTACGGCCCTCGCCTTCGGCTCGAGCCGTAAACTTGGCCTCGTTTTGAAATTTCTTACCTTCGACTCCCGTAATGAAAAATACTATTTCATTTTTGTAAAGAAAAGTGTGAATAATTTCAATGACATTAGCTATTTTTTTTTTAAAATTGAGACTCAGGCCTTGAAATGAAAATGAATTGAACTGAAATTATACAGTCTTGAAAAGTCATTGGAAGTAACAATTATTTTAAATTTTTTTAAGAAAAGTGACATCTGACATGGATGTGACGAGAGTAGCTTTAGAGGATAAAAGAAAGCTTTAGGTGCTACAAATAAAAGCCATTTACGTAATGTAGAAAAAAATGGCTGCTTTACATACAACAGAACAGACTCTTTAATTTTACAAAAATATCGTGATGTATTCACTTATTGCGTGACACAATACTTCTCGTGCTTTTTTATCCATTTGACGGGCGTGCACGGCGGCATTAATAAAACCTTTTCTATCGTTGGTCTTACTAAAAAGTCTGGTATTTATTCGCTCGTATAAGTGTTTGATTGATGACACGACGTCGGCTGAGTGGCGAGCGTGCTCGACTCCGAAACGAATGATCGTGTGGAGTCTTGGTTCGAACCTGATTTCAGTCAGGATTTTTTTCCGCCAGCATTCACCTCTGATACTCATGTGTGTATCATGTGAAGAAGACAGATATGTCACAGGGTTCGGATTCCCTGTCTAAATAAAGTAGGTCCCGCTCATTCGTAAAATACCTTTGCGATATGAGTGCCCCGTCTTCGAGCTCGTCACTCGATACATTAAGGGGTATGACGTAGTAACGCCTAAACCTTACACCAGAAACCGAACATGGTAAAGGTAGGCGCCGGGTCATAGGGCTTCATGTCCGGATTATGCCGAAAAAGAAGAAGAAGTGTTTGATTGATAAATTACAATTTCCCAATTGAGATCTAGGGAGAAAAAAAAATTTTAGAAATAAAACAATTTTATAAATTTATCACTAAAGATAAATTAATCATTAAAAACTCACTAAATGATTTAAATTCCTTATAAGTCATGCCGTCAGGCCATAAATGTTGGGCAATCCGAGCGACATCTCTGTTACTGTTTGGTTCACTTAGACGATAGTCTGGGTGTGGACCAAGGACCAAATTAAAGGGATTTATTTCTATCGCCTTACTTATAAAAATTGGTCTTTCATCTCTACGGAGATTTTGGAAAAAATCGTTAAATTTGTAAATATGATAATCTACTACATTTAAGACTCCTTGATCGAATAGGTCTTTTTCGATGAACAATTCTTTTATTTTTTTTTTTGTCGATTAAATGGTGGAGGCAAGGTGACGGGAATTCCGGTTCGTTGAACGCATTTTTGTACTCGCAGTTTTTGCCTGATCCTAAAATTTTAATATAAAATATATATTGAAATAAATTTTTTTTTTATTACTTTCTTTTATATTACTGTTCTCTTACTTTAAGATATTCAACAATATCCGCAAATCTAATGCGCCCAACGTATCTTTCGGGACAAATCATATACATCTGGGCTTCAGCGATTTCTTCACTCTTGATTCTTGATAACGCCACTAAATAAAAGAAATAGGTCTACATTAATTAGGTGTACCACTAAAAAAAGTACATCTTAAACTGAAAACGTTTTCTTATGTATTTGGGAAGAGGGGGGGGGGGGGGGGTCCTAAAATTCTTACGTAATACTTAAAAAGATAGGTTTGTCTTTATCTTAACTTGTTTTGCAAGGGGGGAAGGGAGCGATAAAACGCCGACTTTTGTCTCACACAGGGGTATAACAACCGGGGGGATGGGGGGGGACATTGTACCCCCCTGGATCGCCTATGTTCCCCCCATGAATATTTTTCTGCCGCCCCAAGTTGGGGGGGACAAAATATCCAGCTTTTTTCTAGACTTAATAAAAATTAGAAATGAACGATTCTGAAATCGGTTTTTTTTCAACGGAAAAAATGTTTTGGCTTATTTTGAATCAACTGCAATTACGGAACCAGCTAGCGTACTCTATCGGCAACTGAAACCGAATGCGACTATAATTTGCTTCCACGTCAGTATTTTGTTTCGTTTTATTATTAATTAATTATTCAATTATTCAATTAATTATTCAATTAATTAATTGTGCAGCACCCTGTATTACAGATGTTTCATTAAAAAAAAAAAAAAGATTGTATTATGCTTATGGGGCCCTGACAGAACACCGACTTTTCAAAACCCCGAAAGGCGTTTTCGGGGTTTTGAGAGTCGGCGTTAATCAAAAGTGGTAATCGCATTTTATTTTGGTTTTCAAAACCCCGATCTACCAAAAACCCGAATCGAGTTTCGGGGCTTTGATAAATCGGGGTTAAGATAAATGGGTATTTTCCCCATTTTCTTTTCCTTTTCTAAACCCCGAAATGATTTCGGGGTTTTGAAAAGTCGGGGATTCAAAAGTAATCAAATTTTTAAAAATAATTAAGGGCATGAAAAAAATTATTATTTCTTGATATGTAATTAAAGAATTCGTTCCTAGTTCTAAGAAGATGCGTATGTGACATAAACGATGCTAATTCAATTGATCTTTCTTAAGATATTGAAACCTTGTTTTTAATAAAGCTCTCTCTAGGCTTAGCAGTTGCCTGACTATCAGATACCCTAGTTACCATACTTGTTCCATATGTTTAGCTTATGCAAATTCCATGGAATGTATGGTAACCAAGTATCTGACAGTCGGGTTACTGCTAAGTGTAGAGAGAGCTTAAGAAAACAAGGGAAAACACTTATTCTAAGTGATTGATTATTTTCGAGTGTTTTGTTAAAGCCTAGTTCCCTAAACTTGTTTTATTATGAAAATATTAAGTTTTTAATACGAAAAAAAAAATGAGATCGGTGAACCGATCAAAGTGCTTTATCGACTATTTAAATAATTCTCAAAAATATAGTTAGTTTTTCGATCAGAGTTCCACCAAAGCCGCAGTACGGGCACAAGGAATGCGAATTTCTGAAAAATTATTTCGGATTTTGAATCCTCAACCCCGAAAATATTCTCAAAAATACGGTTAGATTTTTGATTAGAGACACCAAAGTCGCTGTATAGGCGTAAGGAATTCGAATTTTGGAAAAATTATTTCAGATTCGGAATCCTCTACCCCAAAAATATTCTCAAAAATACAGTTAGATTTTTGATCAGAGGTCCACCAAAGCCACAATACGGGCACAAGGACTTCGAATTTTGGAAAAATTATTTCAAATTCGTAATCCTCTACCCCGAAAATATTCTCAAAAATATGGTTAGATATTTGATCAGAAATCCACCAAAGCCGCAATACGGGCATAAGGAATTCGAATTTTGGAAAAATTATTTCAGATTCGTAATCCTCTACCCCGAAAATATTCTCAAAAATATGGTTAGATTTTTGATCAGAGGTCCACCAAAGCCGCAGTACGGGCATAAGGAATTCGAATTTTGGAAAAATTATTTCAGATTCGGAATCCTCTACCTCGAAAATATTCTCAAAAATACGGTTAGTTTTTCGTTAGCTCCCACGAGGAACCCGCCAATCAGCATCCAAATCGCTTTGTTGACGTAATCGATGACGTCATGTCGTGACGTTTCAAAAGTTGGAGATATCGGTTTTTAGGCCTATACCCATACTTTTAGCCCTGCTCACCGTTTCTGAACCACTCAACAGAATTTAACCAAATTTCAATGGTAGCGTATCTTGATGAATATCTACTGCAGTACGAAAATCGGACTCAATCGGTATCTGCGTTCACGATTTATAGTCAAAAAATATCTTGAAATAGTTGAAAATTCAACATTTTTACTCACTGCTTCCGAATCGCTGAACCGATTTGGCTCAAAAACTAATCAGCACCTACATTTCATTAGAAGTTCCTACCCACCAAAAATCATCGACATCCGTTCTTCCGTTTTTCTGCTTTTCGACGGACAAATTTTTTTGCACATATATTCATACATTCATACATTCATACATTCATACATTCATACACACACACGGCCACCATCCAAATTTTGCTTTTTTCGGCATCAGGGGACTTCAAAACGTGTAAAAATATCGAAAACTGAAAATCTGAAATTTGTGCTAAAAACAGTGCTTTATTCTCCCTGCGGTCGATAAAGCAAAAATTAAGAAATCACGCAGCCTGAAATATTAAGATGCAAGAATTTTGTTCTACATTTTACATCTGTTTTTAAAAAAAGCGTGAGTTACCGTGAAATAATAACTTAAGGTATGTCTCCATTAGTGAATTAATTACATGATGTAATTAATTACAGGATGCAATTAAATGGTTTACAAAGGTGTTAATTTTTTTTTTCAAATCTTTGGAGCTCAATATCCTTTTTCATAATGTAGATCTAATCAACAAAATCGAAAACAACAATTTAGTACCTTCGAAAATCATTTAATTACATCCTGTAATTAATTACATCATGTAATTAATTCACCAGTGGAGACATACCTTTATACCTTAAATATTTTTGAAATAATAACCATACCTTTAATTTTTTTTTAAAAATTTGATTATTTTTAAATCCCCGACTTTTCTAAACCCCGAAATCATTTCGGGATTTAGAAAAGGAAAAGAAAATGGGGAAAATACTCATTTATCTTAACCCCGATTTATCAAAACCCCGAAACTCGATTCGGGTTTTTGGTAGATCGGGGTTTTGAAAACCAAAGTAAAATGCGATTACCATTTTTGATTAGCGCCGACTCTCAAAACCCCGAAAACGCCTTTCGGGGTTTTGAAAAGTCGGTGTTCTGGTATAGTACCTATTCCAGGTTTTTTCAAAAAAAGAGAGAGCATGGAATTTTAAACCGTTTTAAGAGTATAATACTCTTAAAAAGAGTATATCTGGCCAGCCTAGCTTTTGTCCCCCCCTGGCCCAAAAAAGTTGTTACACCCCTGGTCGAGTATGCATAAACGAAATAAATACAATAATTTTTTTTCTTGCAACCCATTCAGTTTTTGCTCTTAAAAAAACATTTTTGGTAATAAATGTAATAAATGGTAATGTAATTGAGTTTTAATTTAAATAAAGAAACTCGCAATTCTCAAAATCATATTTCTTCTGTGGTGGTACTTTGCTCCTTAAAATTTTTTTTCTGTACGGCACTGCTCCTCTTTTAAGTTCTGTTTTGCTATAGTTAGAGAGCCTAAGCAGAGAGTCGCCAACTCAATTGCTGCTACGTGATTGGCTTGGTTCGTTCTCCTCATATAAACTGCATAGTCGTCCCTAACCTCAACTGGTTTAAATTTGGAACCAGACCAATCACAGAGCAGCTTTGAAATATCAGAGTTGGGGACTCTCTGATTATAGGCTCTCTAGCTATAGTCTGTCTGCCGTATATTCGAATATATTATTTGAAAAAAATCGAAGTTCTTTCATAAGAGCCCATGTATAGGTTCCGAGCGACTTTTTTTCGTATAAATATACACATAAATATACATGTTTGCCTTATGGAAGCGTATATATTTCCATCCTGCAATTAATTCGCGGGAATACTGCTTTTTCATAAGCTGAACATAATTTTACAGGTGGGGCTGCAGTCAAAGTCGCTCGGAGTCTATTTTGGTTCACCAGCGAAAATAAGCAACAAGATGACATTAAGACGATTTAGGCTTCGCTTAAAGGTATCCACCGTTTTCGCATAGGAGGGGGGAGGGGGGGCTATAGAAACCTTATGCAGCATTCTGACAGAAAATAAATGGCGAACCCTACCTCCACACCCCTCGCCCGCTATGCGAAAACCGTGGATTGCAGAGTTGCCAATTCTATAATTATTTTTCTGCCACGAAAACTTACTTCTTATAGTCAGCGGACACGATCTCAACTTGGCAAAGGAGGGCAGGAGGGCAAACACCCGAAAAAAATTTTTTAAAAATCTAAAAAAAATCGGGGAACTATTTTAGGTAGTAAAGGACCAAAATTTGCCCAGGAAACGAAAATTTGGAGTGGTCTATTTTTTTGGATGCACCCTAATGTGTACAGAAAATTTCTAGTTTTGGAAAAAGTTTTGAAGTGAATTTGCAAGTTTTGAACCAATTGTGTCTTTTTTACGATATATGATTTTGAACTAATAATATCACTAACCTAACCGGACACAATTGGTTCAAAATCCTAAAAACTATGAAACGACACAATCAATACATAATATTTAAACCTAAATTTGATACTAATGGTTTAAAATCATATATTTTTAAAAAGACACATTTGGTTCAAAATTCTGTAACCTTAAAATGATATAATCGGTTTAACATCCTGAAACCTAGAAAATAATACAAATGGCTCATGTTTGTAAACCGAAAAAATGACATAACTGGTTTAAAATCTAAAAACCTAAATGTGATACGAACGGTTCATAATTGAAAACCTAAAAAATTACATAACTGGTTTAAAATCCTAAAAACTATAAAATAGATAGAACTGGTTAAACATCCTGAAACCCACAAAATGATACAAATGGTTCATGTTCTTAAATTCTTGAAAATGATAAAAAGGGTTCACGGTCTTAAATTCTTGAAAAAGATAAATTCTGCTCAAAATCTCAAAAAGTGAAAAAATGATCCAAAATCGTCGTCTATTCGATAAGAATATTATTCAAGAAGAACATGTGTTTATTCTTATTTTAAACGCAATACATATCAGAATTTTTTTGTAAGAGTATGGTTTTTTTTAAGAATGTTCTTAGGCATGTTCTTATTTTCACCAGAGTATATAGGAAAAAAAATTTTTATTTCAGAAGAAAATGTATGAAGAATATTGTTATCGATGTTTTTAAGTTTCACATCAATATACATAATAAGAAAATTTTTCTCTTAAGAATATTCCTTTTTTTTTAAGAATATTGTTATGGATATTCTTACCTTTTAAGCTAATATATAAGATGAGAACATCGCTGAGAATAAGAATATTCTTAACTCTAACCCCAATATATATGAGAAGAATATTCCTTTTTTTTGCAGAATATTCTTAAATTTCACCCGAATATATATGATAAGAACATGTATCAAGAACATTCTTCTTATGACGGATGTTCTTAACAAGAACACGTATTCCTTTACGGATGTTCTTAACCTTCACCCGATATACACGAAATAATTTTCTTAAATTTTTTTAAGAATATCGATTATTTTTAAGAATATTTTTATGAATATTCTTAACTTTCACTCCAATATGTATGAAAAATAAATTTTGATGTATATATGATAAGAATATTATTTAACAAGAACATGTGTTATGAATATCATTATTTTCACCTCAATATATACCAGAAAAATTTTTTTTGTTTTGGTGAGAATATGAATTTTTTTGAATATTCTTATGCATGTTATTAATTTCACCCGAATATATATGAATGAAATTTAATTTTTTCAGATCATTTCTATTTAACAATATCTTTTTTTTAAGATATTATAAATATGAATTTTCTTCCGAATATTTCTTAAAACACTATATTTGGAAGAATATTATTATGAATATTCTCGT